>CM060708.1:289727489-290927489 GCA_030686995.1 Artemisia argyi
AATTCCACCACAGTTAACTGTGGTGATGAATTACTTATGATTTTGACTTTTAACCAACTAAGACTTGAATATTTTTGTTTTTCTGAGCTATTATTACACTATCTGACTTAAAGCAAGCAAAAAGAGCAACTCAAACTACCTTGAACTCAGATGAACAACCTGATCCAAACACACCTTTACCTAGACTGATTTGCGATTTAATAAGCTAAAGGTTTTAAGAGCTTATCCTACTGATACACAATGACTTATTATGTTGTAATAGATCTAAACAAGTACTTAGAAACATAAATTAACCACAGATACACAAGAATACAAGATAAGCTATGTTGACTGTTTGATTTTTTGATTTTTTAGTAACTATGAATTCCAACAAACAAGGTACTAATCTAAGGTTATATTATCACTATATAAGACTGAATAAGCATTAAACAACTGAAAAAACAAGCAATGAACAAAACTATAGTATAAAGGCAGATATGAGATTTTTGAAACTTACAAGATTGCTTTCCTGCTCAAAATCAAGAACCAAGGACAATGAAACTTTTCCTAACATCCACCAATGGATACTAACCCAGGACCATCCACAATATGCCCTGCTCTAATGCTTTTCACCAAGAACATACAAGTTTGACTTTCGTTGACTTTTTGTATTTTTGATTTTTTATTTTATTAAACTGCTTTTAATGGTTTCTAATAGCTTTTATAAACTATATAGGAGCTTAAGTGAGCTTAGGAATCCACTACACTTCACAGTAACAACAATTGAGCTTTTGAAATTTAAGAACTTGAAACTAAAATTGCATAAGATTGAACAGCTGAAGAAACTTGAAATTTATTACTTAGAAAGAGTTACAATACACTGAAATCACTTAGAACACTGCTTAGAAGCTTAGGTTTACACTAGAAACTTGAAATTGAATTAAACGACATACACTTTTAATAAATAAACTAGATAGATGACTCCTCTGCTTCTCTTCCTTTTATAAGCTCAAATTAGGGTTTCTTGGATGACTTGGAGCTTTTCCCACTTCAATCTTGACCCTTAAATTCTCTGAATCAATCTCATCCGTTTAAACTCACTTTTGGCGCCAAAGTCTTCCACGTTAACTTGGAGACTACGTTCTGCAATTAAAGATAATTGGGAGTATGTGGATGTGTCAGGAGACAATTGGGGAAGTTTGGAGGCCAAGTTGGGTTGATATGATGAAAACAGAGGCAAGGAGATGGTTTGGAGGTAAAAGGTGTGTGGAATGCATTAAATGAAGTGTGGGTTTGCTGTGAGGTGGAAAGGAGGATTAAGAGGAGTAGGGGGTGAGGTGGAGAGGTGAGGTGGTGGTGGAAATACCACCTGGTTTTGCTGGTTTCAGGCGAGGGTGAGGGAGATGAACAGTGGAGCTGGTTTAGGCGGTATTGGATGGGTCAAACGGGGTCAACGCCCGTATTATATAAAAGGGTTGGATGGGCTTGTTTTCTTTTGGGCCTAGGATAAGGGTGGGCTGGGTAAGGTTTTTGGATTGGTTTTGGTTTTGGTTTTGGTTTTGGTTTATATAACAAATAAGGGTCCGGTTGGTTGTGGTATTTATCAAGGACCAATTTTGTAATTTTGGCAAAGTTAAAGGGCTGTAATTGTGATCTTCCCAAAGTGGACTTAACTTGCCAAAAATGATAAACCAAGGACCAATTTTGTGATTTCTCCATTTAAAAATATCCAGGGACCTTTTCTGTAATTTCTCAAACTTCAGGGGACCATTTATGTAAATTTAGATTTTTAAGGGACTGTGGTTGTAATTTCTCAAAATGTTATCATAAGGACCAATTTTGTCATTTTAGAATAGTTCCAGGTTTATTTTATTAATTTCCCATTTTTAAAACCTTAAGGACTAATTTTGACATTTTTCAAACTTGAGTGACTAAAGTTGTCATTTTATAATTTTTATCTTTAAAAGACTAAACTTGACAACTTATGAATTCCTAAGGACCTTTGATGATATTTTTCATGTTTTGATTTACCAGGGACTAGATTTGACAAATCTTGAAACTTGAGGGACTGAAACTGCCAATTATGCAAACTTTGTACGTTTTTCATTTGTTTTTGCATATTTTGTATTTGAAACATATAAAACACACTTCTAAGATATTTTAAGTATTTTGATGCATATTTGAGTGTTTTTGTATGTTTTGGCAGCTCAGATTGGTATAAAATGATGAGTATTTAGACACTCATCAATATGTATGTATGTATATATATATGTATGTATGTATATATGTATGTATGTATGTATGTATATATATATATATATATATATATATATATATGGGATATTATGAGAAGAGGTCTTAAAATAAGAAGGGTAGGAAGGATTGTGGTAGTGATATGAGTCACCCCATGAAGAAAAAAATTCCCGCCATTTTTTTTGGCAAAAAAAATTTTTTGGTAAAAAAAATTCCCGCCAAAATTTTTACTGCATTGTGACGCATTAACCGTGATGCAGTAAAAAATTATACTGTATCGTGATGCGGTATGATGATGTGGCATGGGGATGATACATGTCACTCCCACTATCCTTCTTACCCTTCTCATTTTAAGCCCTCTCATTGATGTGGCATGGGGATGATACATGTCACTCTCACAATCCTTCCTACCCTTTGAAGTATTTATCTATAAAAAAAAATTATAAATGCGTATTTGCCAAAACATTGTGTTCATTGTAACTACAGTGATGAGTGAACAAATCTTTTTTATGACATAAAACATAAACAGGAAAAGGATATTACTAACATTGTATGCTAAATTTGAAATTGTGCAGCTAAAAAGTTTCTTATGGAAAAAGGTTGAGTGGCTCTACTATATTGTTGAAGCTTTCAACTCCAGAGATCTTATTCGCTATCAAGAACTATGCCACAATAATGCAACTTCACTTAACGCTCAGCTTGCTTTGGTGGCGAACGAGAAGAAGCTTTTGGAAAAGATTAACATTCTTTGTTTGATCTTGGATGAAAATTATCTTCGGGTTGCTAATTTTTTTGCAATTTACAGTTTTATTGTATATTAGAAGATAATAAATAATGATGTGGTTGCAGGAGTTGTTTCTAATAATTTATTATACTTGCAGTCGAGCGGAAGAAAACAGGACCATTCAATTGAGTATCATTGTCGAACGGACAAAACTTACAGTTGAAGATGTGGAATACGTTCACATGAAGAGTTTATTTGTAAGTCTAATTGTTCTTAATTAATGAAATACGCATGCACACACATTCATATAATTTTTGTCATCAAAAGATGACTGTCCGGCTTTGGGTCAAGTTTGTAGCTACAAAACCCTTAACAATGAACGGTTTCATAATCCATAAATATTGTATTAAGAGTGCTTGGCAGTGCTCGGTCAAAGTCAGCTCGATTACACCCCTATCTACCGGACCTAACACTAATTGGACCACATGCCTAGCATTATTACTTATTTACATGATTACTACATTACAAACCATCGACCACTTTGAGAATCAACACATATCTGGTATAATTATCTATCTTGAAGGTTGAAACATATACAAAGATGGGAAAGAAGCATAAACCAGTAAATCAAAATGTAATGAAACTAAAAAACCAGGAAGTGCAATGCCAATATTATAAAATGGCAGGATTGTGTTTTAAAGATTGGTGTTTGCACCATTATCGATATACATTTTAATGTTTTATATCTATTATACTCATGATATAGTGAATGATATTGTAAGATGAAGTTAGTTTTAGTGAGCGAACTTGGAAGTTATCACCTGACATGTATGCTTCTACTACACCTTATCCATCTGCTAACCCATTTCTAAAAGAAAACCGCAATATTATTCCTATTGATGTTCCTACTACAACTGGCACTGGCGGTACTTTTTTTGAAACTTAATAATCATAGTTTTTGTTAATGTAGGGTGTTCCTTTCAAGTTTTCTATATAGCTCCATTTAAAACCTAAAAGAAAAATTCAGCCGGCAAGAGCACTAGGACTTCAACTAAGACATATTGCTATATGCTGATACACGCCCACCTAGGTTTGGGGATAAAGAGTTAAGGTCATGGAGAGTGGAATCAAATTAAAAAAGAAAGAAAGGTGGGAGAAGCAATGCAGATACGAAAACAATATGAGCTTAGAAAGCTCATTGAAACGGTAAAAGCTTACCCCACTTTCGAATATTGAGTTATTCAATGTGACTTTTTGTGTTGGTTTATATGGGTTTTATGGGAATGTGGGTGTGTTTGTGTAGGTGACACGGTGACGGTTGTGGGTCAGTAGCAGCAGTTGCTTCATATGTCGAAGTAGACTCTAATAGGCTTGCAGCAAAGATTCATTTACAGAGGATCTTAAGATGGAGAAGATGATTGCAAAATTAAATCAAGAAATTACATTCTTTGAGTTGAATCTGAATCACTTTTGTGAGTTCATCAAACAATAAATACATTACACTTAAGTATTTTCGAAGTAAGTGATATAAAACTACATGAGTAGCTTAAATAAGCAATCTGTAACTCTCAATAATGTATTTACGTTTTGTCTTTTATTAGTTGTAGCTGGTTGTTGAATTTAAAGGCTAGAAGAGCTTGTTGTTACCCAACATTCGAGCAAGGTATTTGTTCTTAATGCCAAGTTTCATTGTATACCATATATGCCAAACCTTGCTACTTATTAGACTCAAAGTCTTAAAATTAGATTTGACAGTTTTATCAAGCAAGTGAAAATATTAGCTAAAGATATTGCTACATATATGCCTTCAATTTTGTTGTTAAGAATCTTGGTTTTATACTTGCTCCAAGTTAGGTTCTTTGCATTTTTCGGTTTCAAGTTTTGTATTAGAGCTTAAGTTTAAGTTTTGTCGTTATAGCATTACAAAAAAAAAAAAAAAAAAAAAAAAAAAGGAACTAACTATATTAATGTTACATGAAAATTGAGTAGCTACTTTGGATATATATAATGGGTGAAAGGAGCTAGGAATTAAGCTTAAGTGGTCCTACCTTAGTATTACACTAGGTTAACTAGCAGGTACGTTCATCTTTTTAAAGTGATAAGCTAATTTGGAGGTGGGCAATGGGTCAAAATGAGTAATATTTTCTGTAGTCTGATGCATCACTACTGGTCAAATGGGTCGCTTTGGATTAATTTTGCATCACTACTATTAGAAATTGTTAGAAAGACCTTTATATACAAGTATGACCTCAATAGTTTCATATGGTAGAGGAATAACTATGTTCTAAACTTTGAGGTAGCCTACTCATCGTCTTATTTGTTACTAATAAAATTGAAAACTATGTGTCTTCACAAGCCTGTGCAGTTAGCTTCTATTGGTATCTCGATTTCAATCGTTAATAGTGTTCCTAACTTTTTAATTTTCCTCTCCTCAGTGTTGGCTACAATTAGATGAACCAAACACATCTGCAAGTTTTTTTTTTTTTTTTTTTTTTTTTTTTTTTTTTTTTTTTTCCTACAAACAAAAAATTTGGGAGGCTTAAATAAGTTTTTGCTATGCTTTATAACGGATTTACTTATTTCGTAAAAAATAAGTTGATACGTAGAATAAGTAGATTAAAAGATACCGAGGCGGCTCATTTGCATGTATTTCAAGGTTTTAGGTTAGATGTAGAGGTCTAATGGATTGTTTGTCTTAGCTTTTTTATGGGGATTATCAGATGATATAGTCAAATCAAGCCCATTGCAGGCTTGCAGTATTTGGATAAGCTTAAGCTTATGAGCTTATATAATAACCTTTTTTTGTGACATATTGACTTACATAAGTTTATAAGATAAGAAGCCTATTTTTCCATTTTTTTATTGTAAGGTAATCAAAACACTTGCACTTAGTTTATGAGCTTATTTGTTATAAACCACCAGCTACTTATTGAACATAAGCTTATTTCAAATAAGAATTTTGAAATGACATCTTCCTTACCTGCTTGTTTACTGGCTAAAAATGCTTATTCTGATCCAACGTAAGCGTATTAGGAAAAAAAAATAAGCAACCACATTTACACTCTTTAACGAACTTTTAAGAGGCAAGTGTGAAGAATTAAACATGCCACTCGATCACCCTTTACTTTAGTACATTTTATGCTATTTGATTATTTATCAATTTTCTCATGATTGCAGAGAAAACTGTGAAAGTGTGAAGGTCTTCAAAGAGTTTATGTATTCCATATCCGGACCAAAAACGTCTAAAAGATTGTTTATAAATGTGCCTCGGATGGACGACACGCCCCACGCATAATTTTGATGGATTTTGAAGCTGGAATAATGCGAATGGTGGAATACTTATGTCTGACAAGTGACAACTTTGTTTTTGGACAAACTGGTGCACGAAATACTGGGCTAAAGGGCATTATACGGAAGATGCGAATCTGATTGATCCACTGCTTGATGTTATTAGAATTCATTAAGTTGTTGTTTAAGTGAACATAATCTTTTTGTAACAACAATCTAATGTGTCAAGGAGGATCCGTGATACAATCAAATGCAAATCTTGGTGTTCATGAACAAGGTTCTTTGAATTTACGATATATTATATAGTATGGTATGCTATAGTATGATATAAAACCGAGCATAAGGCGCATCAGTTGTTGAGAATGCAAGATTGAAAGTTGTGATAGAAATGGCAACTACACTGATGAAACGCGTAACGTTTTCTACAAAGAAGTGTTGCATCATCTATAAACATATTACTTTTATATTTTATCTGTATTTAGACGCTTTTTTATTTAGTCGTATTTTAGTAAACATATTTTTGGCCTCTTATGTATTTTTTTATTATTTTTTTAAAATTGGATACGTATTCGTATGGTATTTTGATGTTTTATTTTATTAATATACTATTAATTGAAATAAACTAATAGAGCTAGCCCGTCCATCGGGCGGGTCTTGAAGCTAGTATATATATATATATATATATATATATATATATATATATATATATATATATATATATATATATATATATATATATATATATATATATCCATCGGGCGGGTCTTGAAGCTAGTATATATATATATATATATATATATATATATATATATATATATATATATATATATATATATATATATATATATATTAGAAGAGTATTCGTGCATAGCAACGGGATTTTATAGTGCAGATAGTTTTCGTGATAAAAAAATTATGTGTTATAAACGAAAAATAATAAAAGTTTGATGATTTGGGGATTAAACATAATGTTTTGAAACCCGATTCGACTCGAGTTGTTGAACCGGTTGAATCGTTCCGGCGAAAAACAGGTTCCGATAAAAAAGAAACCTAGAATAATGAATGCACTGCTCTATTTGATTACATCTCTTAAACATGTAAATTCAAAAAATTAGATTGCAATAGATATGTTAAGAGACAACGAAAAATGCAGTATCTACACTCCCACAAGAATAATGATACATAAAAAAGGTTTGAAGAGATTAGGAAAATTTCATCCATACTGCATATTACTTAATAACTCTCGTAAGCGAAAAAGTCTGTACTCTCCCTCGTTGCTATACTCTTGGTTGCCAAACACTATTATTTTTATAATATAGGAAAAATGTATCACTATGCATATTTAGTAGTTGAGCATAAAAACTTGTATATGTGAAAAATAAAATGTGGTGTTACACTTGAACTCACATCCATACCATCTATTAGATTGTAGACCGGTTTTTGGCAAATAAAATTATGAGGATTCCAATTATAGAAGATATCCGTTTCCTGAATGTATACATTCACATAAAATTCTTCAATTAGAACAAAAACACTAACAAAGCGATGATTTGCAAAAAGTTACATGATATGTCTAAAAGATATAAGATAAACGCATTTCGTGCTATGAACATGACTGAAGAGCGCATATTGTGTCCCTATAGAAATACCAAAGTGTTTATCAAATTAAAAAAAAATTGAATCTACGTGTATCAAATCATATAAGAATATTGAATCTAACTTGAATATCTGTAAAAAAATTCTATTTACTCATATGAAACCGTACCTTAAACTCTTGAACATAGGAACAAATAGAATTAGAATGAAATTTAGTACATGCGATAGAGGTGAATTGAACCACCAAGAACAATTGAAAAATGCACTATTAACAAAACTTGAATATCAGTGGTAGGAGAAAAATCATAATCGTATTCATATGAATATATTGTTTCTCAAAAATAAATTTTTAAAGTGGTAGGGAAAAAATCATAATCGTATTCATACGAATATATTGTTTCTAGAAAATTACAGTAATAGTTATTAAAGTATGGAATTGATACCAATACCATGAGTGTTACAGCTCATGTCTAAATTTATAAATGGAAATTGAAACTGTTACAATAAGTTTTCAAAATCAATTATTAAAAGCATTACTCTATTTCCATTATCACATGTATATCATAATTCACATAGCACTTTTTCACATTTCACTTGACTTATCAAATTTGACCATGTTTCAACAATTTAACAATTAACTTTGACCATATATATATATATATATATATATATATATATATATATATATATATATATATATATATATATATATATATAATCTGGACCGATTGAGAAGAGTTTAGATTAAAAAGAACGAAAAGCAATCTTAGTAATTCATCTCATCAAGCTAATACAAGGGCATGACAGGCATTTACAATGTTATATTCAATTGTCATTAACGCTACATTAATGCATTAACACTAAATTAATGCATACTTGTTATTTTTCCTCATCTTCAAACATAAATTAAAATTTTACTTGTTATATATATATATATATATATATATATATATATATATATATATATATATATATATATATATATATATATTTATATATATATATATATATATATATATATATATATATAGGGTGAGGATCAGGTACGTTTTTGTCTTTTAGTGCGGATGGTACGGACGAATCTCAGCCCTCCATCTAGTCAACCATCTGAAAAAGGCGGAGTGGCAATATCGTAAATATCCCGTCTTTTTTAAGATCGTTACTATCGTATTAGCTTTTTTTCTGAAAAAAATTCAAAAAAATCTGAAAAAATTAAAAAAATAAAGAGGACAACAAATAATTAAGAATCGCTGAAAAAAATTTCAAAAAAAAAATCGTTTTCATCGTTAAAGGTATTGTGATATCAGAATCTGATTTTGACTTTTTTACAAAAGTCAAGATCTGATCTTTGACAAAGTCAAGATCAGATCTTGACTTTTGTAAAAAAGTCAAAATCAGATTCTGAAAACTTTTTTTTAATAAAAAATTTAATATCACAATAACTTTTTTAATATCGTAAAAACTTTTTCTTAATAAAAATTGTTAATATCGCCGTAACTATCATGCTTTCTTAATATCAAAGTTAATTTTTTTTAATATCACTTTAACTTTTTCTTAATATCGTAATATCACGGTTCATTTTTACATGTAAAAAAGCTTAATATCACGGTACCACTCATAATATCGTTAATATCACATTAGCACTCATAATCAAAAAAGAAAAAAATGCTCAGAAAAATCAGAAAAAAAAATAAATAAAAGAACACAACTAGAGTAAGGATCGCTGAGAAGGAAAAAAAATTAAAAAAATCGTTTTCATGATCAATTGGTACCGTGATATTAGCGTCAGATCTTGACTTTTTTACAAAAACTCAAGATCAGATCTGGAATGGGCGGTCCAGATCCATCCGCACGTCCGCACTAAAAAAATGTATCCGCACGTGATTCTCACTATATATATATATATATATATATATATATATATATATATATATATATATATATATATATATATATATATATATATATATATTGTACAACCTTTAAATGAAAAATAATAGGTACCAATATAGATATGACATGTGGATATTAGGTTATTAAATTAAATCAAAACCGTAATTAAATAAAGATGGTATTATTTGTAATTACTATCATATTTTCTATTAGAAACCGAGTCCACATCCACGTATTTCTCCCCATCTACAATCAAATAGGATTTTTTTTATTTCTCTCACATACCAAGAAAACCTCTCATCTTATATCTATACAATAAAACCTCTTAGAGCATAATGTGTCATGAAAAGCTCAAGCTCTTCATTTGAACTCCACCGGTGCCACATCACCATAACACAACATTTTCAAAATACCCCCTTTATTATAACACAACACAACTTTTTTATTTGAGTCCCACCAATTCCATTTTTTTTTCAATTTTCCAAATAAACTAAAATTCATTCATAAAAATAAAATTAAAATACGAAACTAAAATATAATACAAAAAATGCAACAAACTACGATATGAAATTTAAAACACAAATGACGCTATGAAATTTAAAACACGAATTATGATATGATATGAAAACACAAATCATCCAACGGCTCTCATCCACCTTCTATATTGATCTGTAATAGTTGATGAGATATGTCTTCTGATTCCAGATTTGCATCACTTGTTCCCTAAAGTCCCTCAAAGAGTTTGAGAGACGTATACCTGATTCCTCGATCGTTAGCAGAGCTTGTAGACCGAAGCTAATAACTGATTGGTCTTGAGGCATTTCATGCAACCTTTGGACCTCTTCACCACGGCCAATCATCTGGCACATAATACAAGTGATCTCACCTAACAAATTGTTAATCAGATGGAGTTTTTTCTCTTGTTTGGAGTGTAGTAGCCTAAGGATAGCCTTTTGCACCTCGGTTGGTTCGTTAGAAATAGTCTTTGTATGAAAATGAGTGATACTTGAGAGAGTTTGATTAGAAGTTGTGTGAGAAAATGAATGATGATAAATGGGTATTTATAGGGGAAAATAGCCATTGGAGCCTATCAAATTCAAAACTTGAAATTGCTGCAAAAATTTAAAAGTACATTCATTTATTTAAACATAATGTAGAATATCAATCAAGTCACAAACATGATGGTTCTCGTGATTTGTGTGGCGTTAGAAATAAGAGAGAAAGAAGGATGAGAGAACTTGGAACCTTGAGAGAGAAAATGTGATATTAGATTGAGATTAGTGTGAAGGTCCAACCCTCTCTACATGTGGAGAGGGGTATTCATACTAAGCTACAAAGAAAGATAAAACGCCCACACCCGGGCTATGGATCAGGCATACAGTGGGTAAAGACCCGTCCTTCTTCCACGTTATTACTTAATCTAATACTAGCTAACTAATAACTAAACTAACTACGATCTAACTTAATGCTACTACAATAATTAGGTGACCGAGACTTTTACAGGAATATTTGTATTCCTAACAATCTCCCCCTAAGCGAGGTCACCTTGGAAGTTAAGCTCTTTGATCTTTAAGCATTCATAAATCTTTGTAGCTTGTAGGTTCTGATTCTTCACTTTTCAGCACACTTTGTACTTCAAGCAATGAACTTGTTATTTGGATTCCTTTGTGATGTGTGATCTTAGAGCTTCTTTGAGATCATCAGCCATAGTAAATCTCCAAGCTCATCCACAGTAGTATTGCCTTCATGTGATGTAGTGACTTAAGGACCATCATGCTCACACCCTTCAGTATTAGGAGACTTCACATCAGAGTTGCGGATCAGGAGACTTTTCATCAGAGTTGCGGAAACGTTGTTGGTAGTCTCTCAACATTTGTTGTAGTAAGTCTCTCATCATCATTGATAGTGAGGAGGATGTGTGAGCATGAGGTATGTATTGACCCGATTCAGCTGGAAATAGGAGCCATCAACGCCATCTTTATATGTATCCCTGAAATAAAACAGTTAGCAATGAAGATGGAGAACGAATATGGCTTTGTCATTCGTTCTTGCGAGGACAGACTACCCTCCGGTTTTGTGAAAACCGACCTGTGATCAGGTAGAGTCTCTTTTAAAGAAGACTCTCCTTGACAGGAATTTCCAGCTTGTAGTAATGAATTTTCCAAAGAATCCACTTCGGAATCTTCATACTTAGCATGTTCTCATACCGGAACGTCTCAAAGCAGACAGCACGATAGAGTGAATCGGTGAATTGATATTCACGGATTGATGAGAAATTGATTTATAGAAAACACCCGCGTGTCATATGATAAACATTTTGAGACACGACGAGAGTTTTATACGTTGAATCACAATTCCATCAAAAATACTTTTGTTTGAAAGATTTTAAACAATCAATGTGCTCGAGAAATTAGTTTGTGAGTACATTGAAAGGTTTTAGCAAAAGTATCCGTCAATCCATATCCTGGAACAAGTTTGATTCAATGTTGAATCGCACCATTGTTGCTTTCCAATTGTCACTTGATCATTGATCCAAGATGGATCTCACATGTCACCTACCAAGAGCTTGAGTGATGTTCACTCTAGAAGGATTTCCATCTTCATTGTGAATATTTTCATATCACTCGGATGTTCTGGAAATACCACAAGGATAATGCGTAGGACTCTAAATATTTTATCTTATTTTCCACATTGTGTGAAACAATAAGCATATTTGGAATGTGTCCTAGTGAGATTTATGGATGATCTCATGGCTCTAGACTCAATAGTGCGTTTTGATCCGCTCCTGGAGACTAGGGAGGCGTCTCCTGTTTTAGGTACCAACATGGCTCGCAATGAGCGGTCGATACATTGCACAGGGTTCCCCGTGAGAATGAAACAAGCTCTTTTAAGAGAACTTGAGTGGTTGGGAAGTTTAGTGCAGTGCGTCACTGGGTCCATGACGTCTTGTCTTCAATACCGGTGTGTTACCTTAGTAACCGCCAGTAGATTATGAATTGAACCCGGTTTCTGCCCTAAGGTTGAATATATGGAGGGCTATTTCTTTTCACTCTTTCTCATTTCATTTCTTTTTAATTCTTCAACCCCTTTAGTGCTTACCGAGACTTCACCACTAGAACCTTGTTCGGTTTGTTCCAGTCCTAGCTCTATCTTAGTCCGCACTCTTCCCTTTCTCACTTTACTCCTTTTTTTTTCAATCATTCCTAAGGACTTCTAATCTATCTATGGATTGTCCCTGGGAAGATCCTTCCGGTTCTGGTGGATCATGGGAACTCATACCTAACCTTAACCATCCTTATAACTCCGTGCATAAAGATAAATGGTCGGTCTTTGGTATTACTTCCACAAACGCCTTTTGCTCCCCCTCAATATGTGCATCAATATTCGAAAGTGTTTAGCACATATGTGGGAGCCTATTATTGAGTCCAAAAGATCACATTTGATTATCAGATTTCATATTTAAATCACATTCTCTCCCCCGATCAAAAAATTCAAATCTTTCGAGATTTGGGATCTCAATTGATTTAAATAAGTTAGGAAACGTTTGGGGAGAGAAATGCGGTCTGTTTTCATGTTTTCTGATAAAAGAGGAACCTTTTTTTCTTGCTCCCCCTCAATCTGTGAGGGAGATTGTTATGTGTCAGATTTGATGAGTTTACAAAGGATTTGAGGTTTTAACGAAAACTCTTTGAAAATGTTCTCATTCTGACACATAACCATCACAAATCATTTTGTTGCACGGTTTTTGTACAAAGTGTGGAGAGTTTTGATGATACATAAAATTTTGAGAAATCACTCTCCCCCTCAATCAATGACGGATGTTAAAACTGAAATATTTTCATAAAATATTGAAGTCATTGATTGAGTGAAAAATTTTATCAAAATTTTGAGTTCCATTTGATTTTTAATCAAAATCTCATGGTACCACCAAGTTTTGCACAAATACTTTCCGGAAAAATCATAGAAGGGAAAGTATTTGGCGATAAAAAGAAGATTTCTCTTCTTTATCAAGAAATAATGCACTGAAGCGTACATTAGATCGATGAAACATGGATATAAAGTAATCCATGCCCAGGTGAACACCACCCGGTACAAGGAACAACCGTCTTTTTGGCGACGTGTTTTCCCCATTTTGAAAAATGGGTTGCTATCTGAAGTAATAGCAAGCCATAAGTTTTGAAGTCCGGGTTGCAGCCTGAAATGACTGCAAGCCATAATTTTGAAGAATATTTTTAGATATGACATGTTTTTAGAGAAAAACTTTATTTGAAACCGAAAAACTCTTGCTCAAGCATATGTATGATTCTGTGTCATTGTTGAATGACATTTCTAGAAACGTACATAATATTGATTACACAAGAGACATGTCGAGAGAAGAATATTTTTGGACTTTTATGATTTTTTAGATTTTTATGGATTTTATAAGTTTTATATTTTCTATTTTCTTTTTGATATATTTTATGTACAAAGGATATGTGAAGCCAATCCTTCAATCATCATTCTCTTCTCAGAGAGACTTAAGAGTTTCTGGAGTGAGGCTCTTCATTCCAAGTCGTGGGAGAATGAACTGATATCTTTCCCAAGAAAGAGCCTTTGTGAATATGTCAGCCAGCTGAAACTCCGTTCTCACAAAGTAGAGCTCCACTATCCCTTTCTCCACTTGTTCTCTGATGAAGTGATGAAGAATGTCTATATGCTTGGCTCTTGAGTGCTGGACATTGTTACAGCATAGGGCGATGGCACTTTTGTTATCACAATACATTGGGATTTTGTTGAAATCATACCCATAATCTGATAATTGTGATCTCATCCACAAAATTTGAGCACAACACGAGGACATGGCTATATATTCCGCTTCTGTGGATGATATTGAAGTGCACATCTGCTTTTTGGATGACCAGCTGACAAGTTTCTCACCCAAGAATTGAGCACCTCCGGAAGTACTTCTGCGAGTGTCTTGACACCCTGCATGATCAACATCTAAGTAGGTTGTGAGAGCCATTGCATTGTCTTTAGAGTACCAGAGACCCATGTGGATTGTCCCTTGGAGATATCTGAAGATTCTCTTGACAGCTTCCAAGTGCTTTTTGGTGGGCTTGGATTGATATCTAGCACACATGCATACGGCAAAAAGAAGGTCTGGCCTACTTGCTGTGAGGTACATGAGAGATCCAATCATGCTTCTGTATTTGGTTTGATCAACAGTTACACCAGCTGAGTCATCATCGAGTTTGGATCTTTCAACCATGGGTGTATCAACGGTGTCACTTGAATCAAAGCCAAACTTCTTGAGGATGTCACTAGCATACTTGGCTTGATTAATAAAGATGCCTCTCGGGTTTTGTGAAACTTGTAACCCCAAGAAGAAAGACATTTGTCCCATCATAGACATTTGAAACTGGGAACTCATTTCTGTAGCAAAGCGATCACATTCCTTGGAATCAGACGATGCGAAGATGATATCATCAACATAGATTTGAACGTGAAGGAGGTTGTTCCCAGTCTTTCTAGTGAACAAGGTAGGATCAACAACACCCTTGGTAAATCGATTTGCAAGAAGAAACTTGGAAAATGTGTCGTACCAAGCTCTAGGAGCCTGTTTGAGACCATAGAGTGCCTTCTTTAAGCGATATACATGATTTGGTCTTTCTGGGTCCACAAATCCTTCAGGTTGAGAAACATAAACCACCTCTTTTAAGTCCCCGTTCAAGAAGGCAATCTTAACATCCATTTGATAAACAATTGATGCGTAGGGATTGCACCAGGCTTTACCTCTCAAGGGATCTTGAGAAGCTTACAACCCCCATCAGGCAGTGTACCTGATCGATGTAGTATAGTATAATGACAAGTACTGGGGGATTGATCGTTCAGCTAGGAATAGTGTCGCTAGGATTAGAAAACCTAAAGACTAGGTCTAGAGATGAGGGATGATTCTTTTTGTATTTTTATATTTTTATGAAAAGCAAGTAAAAATCTCGGGTTTGAAGGAGTTTGGCGGAATTAGTTGCTAGTCAACTAACCCAATACTAAAAATGCAATCAAAATAAAATACTAAAAATGAAAATAAACTAAATTAACTAGAGTTGTGAGCAATATGTGGGAGAATTATGTTTACTTAGATTTCACTACTCCCTAGATATCTTTTACACGTTAATTACTTGTTATAGTTGCGTGGATGACGAATTGTATTCCTTAATACTATTCATGGGGTGGCGTACTTACTTCCCCAATCCTATGAGCGCCTACTTCACTCCTATGTCGAGCCGGCTAAAAAGCTCCTAACATGGGATCACTAGAATTTGCTCATGTATTAAATACAACCAATAAAACCTAGTACACATCGGTTCATGTTTCCTAAGACGTTCAAGCATGTTACACAATGGAGATCTGCCAGTTTTCTTAAGCCTAACATTGAAATCATTCATCCATTACAACCATAAACAAGTAATCAACATATAATTAACATCTAGGTTTCATTACATCTAAGCAAACACAAGATAGATCTAGCCTAGCATGTTGAAATCAAGACAAGCATAAGATATATTTAAACAACACATAGACATATTGATTGAATTGAAAGAAGACTTATCTCAATTGAAAATGAAAGGATTCAAGGGGTGAAAACCCTTGAAAATACTGTAAAATACGACCTAGGGTTTACAAAGTTCGGCCCTAGTATTCTCCACACAAGTTCCTCCTTTATGAATGAAAAATAGAAAACTATATATAGATTTTGATAGGTGACGACGGCAAGAATAAAAGTCTGACGCCGTCATCTCGCCGCCAAATAGTTTCTCGGACTGCCTAGATCTGGGTCTGACGCCGTCATGTGTATCCCTTATGCAGGCCGTCACCAAAATTAGTCTTGACGCCCTTGTTGTGACGCCTTCAGGTTTCCACTGGGTTGTCATGGTTTTTACTCTTGACGCTGTCATGATCTTCCTCTTGACGCCGTCAGGTACTGTTCTCAGCATGGAAAATTAAGTCTTTGCCGTTTTCTTCACTTTATGCTCCAAAAACGTCCGAATTGCTTCCTTTTCCAGAATTTACTCCCAAAGTACCTAAAATCACAAAAAGAACGATTTAGGGCAATATTTGATCAAATAAATTCAATTCCGGGCTTAAATGACCCCCTAAAAGTGGTTCATTTTTCGCCTCATCATATACCCTTACACTTGAGATTTGCTTGTCATCAAGCAAATGCGCTTTTATTCTAATCAAAATACAAGTTAGGGGTGATTTAACACTAATATAAAAGTAATTACAACAAATAATCATTCCACTAAAGACCAAAGACAAGCACGGAGGTCATATACTAGCACCTCACAAATAGTGTTTAGATACTCACATCTCTCGGGTGTAATAAAGTAATATCGCAATATGGAAATAGAAAATATCTCTCACTACTTGTCATAGCAAAATTGTAACAATTCGCATTTTCAGATTAGTTACTATTCCTGGAAATTTTACTATTCACTTTTACTATTCATTTTCCCGAAATTTGATTTTTGTTTCTTGGCCTCGAGTGATAAATCATTTCCATGGCAAATTAAAAGTTTGACACTCATCAGATCATTTTCACGAAAATTAATAAGGAATTACACGTTTTAGGGTAAAACGTCATTCAAAAATTCTACGCACAACGAAACTCGACCGCGTTAAGTGACCCCGCATCAGAAAAATATTTAGTACTCTCATGATTAATTAGAGAATTAATCATGACTAAGAAAAATATGACCAAATAAACCTCGGTCGTGAGAAATAGGAATTTTCGTTTTTAAGCACTTTTACTTAGCCGTAACCTTAGCCTATACCTGCACCGCGTTTCTAAAACGATTTGAGTTTTCACATTTTTGGAATAAGTCAACATATTTTTCACTCCTCCTTTGACCAAAAATCATTCCTTGATTTTTTAGGCTTATGGTTTTAAGTTTAAAGACATTAAATACCAACCGACACTAGACAGAGCCCAGCCTAGACATTATAAGTCATTTTAAGTCATTAGTATCCTATTAGAAAAGTTACATTTTACTTTTCTCAATTTTACGCAACTTTTGTACGTTTTACGTATTACGCATTTTAGACCCGTGTTTCCAGTTTTAGCAGGGTTTTAGCAACCCAATAGAACCTACCACTCATTTTATATTTTATTATGGAGTATATTGATAAGTTCTAGTATATTTATAAGTTTCATATTTTTAGGATACCCGGTTTTACGTTTTGTGACTTAAGCATTTACGGTTGTTACCTTCCTAACCTCCTCATTCATGCTATAAAAGCAAGCTCATGTCTTCATTTCTTCATAATCCAAACGCCACACATAAATCCCTAGCACCATGATCCTTTGATCTTCAAACTACAAATTACAATACAAAGTTCAAGGTCTTAGTATTCTCTACCTAGTTCTTAAGTTTGTTTGGTGTTTCCATGGTTGAATTAGGAGCTACACAAGGTGATTAGGGGCTGAAGTTAATTGGTTTTCAAAAGGGTTATAGCAAGGGTTTACAAGATTTGTGGTGAAGGGTTTGCAAGCATAGGTTTAGTGTCATAGTTTCATACTTGATTCCCTTTCTTAAGTGAAAGCCAAAAGTTGTAAGCAAACCCTATTACACTTTCTTACTCAATATCGTATACACATATATCGAAATCATACTATATGTTAGCAGTGGGTTGTGAACACACAGGTTGCAAGTCTCTTATGGCGGGACTTGCAACTGAGTGGATTCACGATGCCTTTGCTGTGCGAATATTCTTTTAAGGCTTTTCAACTGTTTTAAGACAAACTCTATGAACTCACCAACCATTATGTTGACACTTTAGCATGTTTATCTCAGGTTAGTAAGGCGATAGCTAGTGCGTGGAACTTAGAGTCAAGCTGCATATTCTGAAGATTTACGCTTTTATCATTTACCATTCAAAACATTTTGTATACATTTATGTATCATACTTTGGAATCTCATGTTTGTAACTTTGAATTCATTAATCGAATGGTAACTTTTCAAAACGTCTCATTTAGAGTTCGTTTTCTATAACTTGTACTTTGTATTATGAAGTAGCACCCCAGTGACACAGTCTTCCGCTGCGGTATTTTTGGGGTGTTACAGATTGGTACCAGAGCCTTGGTTATAGAGAACTAGGTTGCATTTAGTGCCTAGACTATAACTGCTATATACGTTAAGACTCTCCTCTTTATTTGCCTTACACACACTACCTACACATACGCTTTTTGGTAGTTGTTGGTTTAGTTCCACGCTGTTAGATGATGTGACTTTAGTATTATAAGGAACCCCAGAGATTAGCCGAGTCATTAAAAACATGGAGCTCAGTAATAACTAATTATTTAACTTGATCTTGTGACAGTTCTTGTTTGATGAGACACAAGATTTGAGTTAAATAATATTATTGCTTAGCTTTAGGGATTTGATGACTTGATTATCTTACTATCTGCCTCAGAAGGCGGATTTTGTGTCGGAGATTCTTAAGTAGGATGATTTAGAATCTCCTTATTTAAATGGATTGGGACGCCTCTTTATTTAAATAAAGAAATTGTAAATCAGCGAACCATAAGTTTATGATCCCTTACTTACATAAATTTGGATGCTTCTTTATGTAAGTAATGAGTTATAAATAAGTGGGCTTAATTGTATCCGATACGACTCCTTAACCACAACCTTAGATGAATCAGAGTGAACACCACTATTTTAGAGATCCTGAAATCCCAAATTCTCTTAGACACACCGTAAGTAGTTAACATCAACTGAACTTCGCGATGAAGTTCTCCTTAAGGGGTAGAGACTGTAACAATTCGCATTTTCAGATTAATTACTATTCCCAGAAAATTTTACTATTCACTTTTACTATTCATTTTTCCCGAAATTTTCCCGAAATTTGATTTTTGTTTCTTGGCCTCGAGTGATAAATCATTTCCATGACAAATTAAAAGTTTGACACTCATCAGATCATTTTCGCGAAAGTTAATAAGGAATTACACGTTTTAGGGTAAAACGTCATTCAAAAATTCTACGCACAACGAAACTCGATCGCGTTAAGTGACCCCGCATCAGAAAAATGTTTAGTACTCTCATGATTAATTAGAGAATTAATCATGACTAAGAAAAATATGACCAAATAAACCTCGGCTGTGAGAAATAGGAATTTTCGATTTTAAGCACTTTTACTTTGCCGTAACCTTAGCCTATACCTGCACCGCGTTTCTAAGACGATTTGAGTTTTCACATTTTTGGAATAAGTCAACATATTTTTGCCTCCTCCTTTGACCAAAAATCATTCATTGATTTTATAAATCATTCCTTGATTTTTTAGGCTTACGGTTTTAAGTTTAAAGACATTAAATACCATCCGACACTAGACAGAGCCCAACCTAGACATTATAAGTCATTTTAAGTCATTATTATCCTATTAGAAAAGTTACATTTTACTTTTCTCAATTTTACGCAACTTTCGTACGTTTTACGTATTACGCGTTTTAGACCCGTGTTTCCAGTTTTAGCAGGGTTTTAGCAACCCAATAGAACCTACTACTCATTTTATATTTCATTATGGAGTATATTGATAAGTTCTAGCATATTTATAAGTTTCATATTTTTAGGATACCCGGTTTTACGTTTTGTGACTTAAGCATTTACGGTTAGCATTTCCCAGAGTCAAAACTAGCTACTTAAGTTAGATAATATCATCCAAGACCAAGTCATCCATCCTATCCTAAGTGAAACCGCCTCTAGGGGGGGATTCACTTGTGTGGCTTGATATTGACCATTGATTCACTAGATCATCACATGTGTACTACTTAGGCTCCAAGTTAAACTTGGTCTCCAAGTGTAGTAACTTTCCTAGTTACCTTCCTAACCTCCTCATTCATGCTAAAAAAGCAAGCTCATGTCTTCCTTTCTTCATAATCCAAACACCACACATAAATCCCTAGCACCATGATCCTTTGATCTTCAAACTACAAATTACACTACAAAGTTCAAGGTCTTAGTATTCTCTACCTAGTTCTTAAGTTTGTTTGGTGATTCCATGGTTGAATTAGGAGCTACACAAGGTGATTAGGGGCTGAAGTTAATTGGTTTTCAAAAGGGTTATAGCAAGGGTTTACAAGAGTTGTGGTGAAGGGTTTGCAAGCATAGGTTTAGTGTCCTAGTTTCATACTTGATTCCCTTTCTTAAGTGAAAGCCAAAAGTTGTAAGCAAACCCTATTACACTTTCTTGCTCAATATCATTTTCATGCTTATTATGTTTCTTTCATGCTATATATGGTCTTTGTATTATGTTCATGATGTATAAAAACTAGTAAAACAAGTTATGGAAACTATATGTTAACTTATGTTATTTAAACAAGTAAACTAGTGACTTTTATGGAGAACCACGACCAAAATAGTATAACTATGATATGAAACACTTACATACTGTTATAACGGACTTAAAAAGGAAAACATATCAATTTGAATCACCTAAAACGAGTACACGAGTCAAAAGATACGGCCAAAAGAAGTTAGCAAAACCAAAACGCCGAAACTGCCGATACCTACTGTTTTGCAATCTGACCATTTTGAAAGTGGCCCTTCTGTTCTGATTCATCAAAAAGTTAAAACACGAAATTTATCCGGAACGACGTTTTCGTTCAGGATTAAAGAAGCTCGAGCCCTGAAAACGCTTTTCGAGTGATATTTTTCTTCAAATTCTTAACAGCCCATTTTTAGACCAAAGTAACTATATAATGATTATAATTAGATGAGACCAAGAGGTCTAATGACCTAAAGCCAAGACCACAACCATGGCTAAAGCCAAGTTTGAGTCTCAAGACCATGGTAACAATGACCAAGGTCACGGCAAAGCCACGGCTAAAGACCATATAACTTTTAAAGATCAAAACTTATATATATGTTATCAAATACTACAATAGTAGGGAGCGTCATGTGAGGAGTTCATTAAGTAAGCCGTCGAGATGAGTTGTGGATTTACAAATTAAAGTGTCCTGGCTCCTCGAACGTTTACTCCATGACTTCTGAATTATGTCGGCCCGAACGGTAGTAAGAGATATACAACCTATACATGTTTCATAGACCACTTATATTCAACGACTTACACTATATACTAAGTACTACATCATGAACTATATGCAAGACATATATAGGCAATTCTTCATATTCTTAGACGTTACTCCAAACCTAAGTCGCAACGTTCTATTATAGGCTGCTCTTAGAGACTTTCGTGATTCGACTACCACTATCATTTCTCATTACATAAGCTTAAGGTGAGTCATAGCCCCTACTCTTTTCATACTTGTTTTAAACTCTTTTGAGGAGATACATGCTTAAACTACTTGCTTTCTCTTTTACTAAAGACAATTTTACTTATATGCTATGCTATACTTTTATACTCTTAAACATGATGTGTAGTTTTATTACGATATGTGCCTTAATGTGTTAAACCTATTCTATGCGCTATATTCTTTAACTACTGTTTAACTCCTGGATGCAGCCGATGGAGAGGTATTGATAGTACTATTGGGCTGACGCCCCCACCATTCCCATATATTCCTGGCCTTGGGTGAATATAATCCACTATGAAGCATTTGTGCTTATTCTTGTCATGAGGTTCAGTAGGCAGTGATACTTTACATTAAGCGTGCATATATCGTATACAGATATATCAAAATCATACTATATGTTAGCAGTGGGTTGTGAACACACAGGTTGCAAGTCTCTTATGGCGGGACTTGCAACTGAGTGGATTCACGATGCCTTTGCTGTGCGAATATTCTTTTAAGGCTTTTCAACTGTTTTAAGACAAACTCTATGAACTCACCAACCATTATGTTGACACTTTAGCATGTTTATCTCAGGTTAGTAAGGCGATAGCTAGTGCGTGGAACTTAGAGTCAAGCTGCATATTCTGAAGACTTACGCTTTTATCTTTTACCATTCAAAACATTTTGTATACATTTATGTATCATACTTTGGAATCTCATGTTTGTAACTTTGAATTCATTAATCGAATGGTAACTTTTCAAAACGTCTCATTTAGAGTTCGTTTTCTATAACTTGTACTTTGTATTATGAAGTAGCACCCCAGTGACACAGTCTTCCGCTGCGGTATTTTTGGGGTGTTACAGATTGGTACCAGAGCCTTGGTTATAGAGAACTAGGTTGCATTTAGTGCCTAGACTATAACTGCTATATACGTTAAAACTCTCCTCTTTATTTGCCTTACACACACTACCTACACATACGCTTTTTGGTAGTTGTTGGTTTAGTTCCACGCTGTTAGATGATGTGACTTTAGTATTATAAGGAACCCCAGAGATTAGCCGAGTCATTAAAAACATGGAGCTCAGTAATAACTAATTATTTAACTTGATCTTGTGACAGTTCTTGTTTGATGAGACACAAGATTTGAGTTAAATAATATTATTGCTTAGCTTTAGGGATTTGATGACTTGATTATCTTACTATCTGCCTCAGAAGGCGGATTTTGTGTCGGAGATTCTTAAGTAGGATGATTTAGAATTTCCTTATTTAAATGGATTGGGACGCCTCTTTATTTAAATAAAGAAATTGTAAATCACCGAACCATAAGTTTATGATCTCTTACTTACATAAATTTAGACGCTTCTTTATGTAAGTAATGAGTTATAAATAAGTGGGCTTAATTGTATCCGATACGACTCCTTAACCACAACCTTAGATGAATCAGAGTGAACACCACTATTTTAGAGATCCTGAAATCCCAAATTCTCTTAGACACACCGTAAGTAGTTAACATCAACTGAACTTCGGGATGAAGTTCTCCTTAAGGGGTAGAGACTGTAACAATTCGCATTTTCAGATTAATTACTATTCCCGGAAAATTTTACTATTCACTTTTACTATTCATTTTTCCCGAAATTTTCCCGAAATTTGATTTTTGTTTCTTGGCCTCGAGTGATAAATCATTTCCATGGCAAATTAAAAGTTTGACACTCATCAGATCATTTTCGCGAAAGTTAATAAGGAATTACACGTTTTAGGGTAAAACGTCATTCAAAAATTCTACGCACAACGAAACTCGACCGCGTTAAGTGACCCCGCATCAGAAAAATGTTTAGTACTCTCATGATTAATTAGAGAATTAATCATGACTAAGAAAAATATGACCAAATAAACCTCGGCCGTGAGAAATAGAAATTTTCGTTTTTAAGCACTTTTACTTAGCCGTAACCTTAGCCTATACCTGCACCGCGTTTCTAAGACGATTTGAGTTTTCACATTTTTGGAATAAGTCAACATATTTTTCCCTCCTCCTTTGACCAAAAATCATTCCTTGATTTTATAAATCATTCCCTGATTTTTTAGGCTTACGGTTTTAAGTTTAAAGACATTAAATACCAACCGACACTAGACAGAGCCCAGCCTAGACATTGTAAGTCATTTTAAGTCATTAGTATCCTATTAGAAAAGTTACATTTTACGTTTCTCAATTTTACGCAACTTTCGTACGTTTTACGTATTACGCGTTTTAGACCCGTGTTTCCAGTTTTAGCAGGGTTTTAGCAACCCAATAGAACCTACCACTCATTTTATATTTCATTATGGAGTATATTGATAAGTTCTAGCATATTTATAAGTTTCATATTTTTAGGATACCCGGTTTTACGTTTTGTGACTTAAGCATTTACGGTTAGCATTTCCCGGAGTCAAAACTAGCTACTTAAGTTAGATAATATCATCCAAGACCAAGTCATCCATCCTATCCTAAGTGAAACCGCCTCTAGGGGGGGGATTCCCTTGTGTGGCTTGATCTTGACCATCGATTCACTAGATCATCACATGTGTACTACTTAGGCTCCAAGTTAAACTTGGTCTCCAAGTGTAGTAACTTTCCTAGTTACCTTCCTAACCTCCTCATTCATGCTATAAAAGCAAGCTCATGTCTTCCTTTCTTCATAATCCAAACGCCACACATAAATCCCTAGCACCATGATCCTTTGATCTTCAAACTACAAATTACACTACAAAGTTCAAGGTCTTAGTATTCTCTACCTAGTTCTTAAGTTTGTTTGGTGATTCCATGGTTGAATTAGGAGCTACACAAGGTGATTAGGGGCTGAAGTTAATTGGTTTTCAAAAGGGTTATAGCAAGGGTTTACAAGAGTTGTGGTGAAGGGTTTGCAAGCATAGGTTTAGTGTCCTAGTTTCATACTTGATTCCCTTTCTTAAGTGAAAGCCAAAAGTTGTAAGCAAACCCTATTACACTTTCTTGCTCAATATCATTTTCATGCTTATTATGTTTCTTTCATGCTATATATGGTCTTTGTATTATGTTCATGATGTATAAAAACTAGTAAAACAAGTTATTGAAACTATATTTTAACTTATGTTATTTAAACAAGTAAACTAGTGACTTTTATGGAGAACCACGACCAAAATAGTATAACTATGATATGAAACACTTACATACTGTTATAAAGGACTCCAAAAGGAAAACATAGCAATTTGAATCACCTAAAACGAGTACACGAGTCAAAAGATACGGCCAAAAGAAGTTAGCAAAACCAAAACGCCGAAACTGCCGATACCTAATGTTTTGCAATCTGACCATTTTGAAAGTGGCCCTTCTGTTCTGATTCATCAAAAAGTTAAAACACGAAAGTTGTCCGGAACGACGTTTTAGTTTAGGAAAAAAGAAGCTCGAGCTCTGAAAATGCTTTCCGAGTGATATTTTTCTTCAAATTCTTAACAGCCCATTTTTAGACTAAAGTAACTATATAATGATTATAATTAGATGAGACCAAGAGGTCTAATGACCTAAAGCTAAGACCACAACCATGGCTAAAGCCAAGTTTGAGTCTCAAGACCTTGGTAACAATGACCAAGGTCACGGCAAAGCCACGGCTGAAGACCATATAACTTTTAAAGATCAAAACTTATATATATGTTATCAAATACTACAATAGTAGGGAGCCTCATGTGAGGAGTTCATTAAGTAAGCCGTCGAGATGAGTTGTGGATTTACGAATTAAAGTGTCCTGGCTCCTCGAACGTTTACTCCATGACTTCTGAATTATGTCGGCCCGAACGGTAGTAAGAGATATACAACCTATACATGTTTCATAGACCACTTATATTCAACGACTTACACTATATACTAAGTACTACATCATGAACTATATGCAAGACATATATAGGAAATTCTTCGTATTCTTAGACGTTACTCCAAACCTAAGTCGCAACGTTCTATTATAGGCTGCTCTTAGAGACTTTCGCGATTCGACTACCACTATCATTTCTCATTACATAAGCTTAAGGCGAGTCATAGCCCCTACTCTTTTCATACTTGTTTTAAACTCTTTTGGGGAGATACATGCTTAAACTACTTGCTTTCTCTTTTACTAAAGACAATTTTACTCATATGCTATGCTATACTTTTATACTCTTAAACATGATGTGTAGTTTTATTACGATATGTGCCTTAATGTGTTAAACCTATTCTATGCGCTATATTCTTTAACTACTGTTTAACTCCTGGATGGAGCCGATGGAGAGGTATTGATAGTACTATCGGGCTGACGCCCCCACCATTCCCATATATTCCTGGCCTTGGGTGAATATAATCCACTATGAAGCATTTGTGCTTATTCTTATGAAGCATTTGTGCTTATTCTTGTCATGAGGTTCAGTAGGCAGTGATACTTTACATTAAGCGTGCATATATCGTATACACATATATCGAAATCATACTATATGTTAGCAGTGGGTTGTGAACACACAGGTTGCAAGTCTCTTATGGCGGGAGTTGCAACTGAGTGGATTCACGATGCCTTTGCTGTGCGAATATTCTTTTAAGGCTTTTCAACTGTTTTAAGACAAACTCTATGAACTCACCAACCATTATGTTGACACTTTAGCATGTTTATCTCAGGTTAGTAAGGCGATAGCTAGTACGTGGAACTTAGAGTCAAGCTGCATATTCTGAAGACTTACGCTTTTATCATTTACCATTCAAAACATTTTGTATACATTTATGTATCATACTTTGGAATCTCATGTTTGTAACTTTGAATTCATTAATCGAATGGTAACTTTTCAAAACGTCTCATTTAGAGTTCGTTTTCTATAACTTGTACTTTGTATTATGAAGTAGCACCCCAGTGACACAGTCTTCCGCTGCGGTATTTTGGGGGTGTTACAAAAATAGATTACCATAGGTTTGGGAAAGGATCAAACCTCCACCACATGGCGTAAGAACCTAGGATAAACTATCAAAGAGGTCTTTTAAAGGGTTGTAACGTTAGGTGTAGGGATATGGAATACACGGTTTTGTTGGATATAGGCAGTCTTTATTGGTTGCGAGTTAATAATATTGGTTAATTACATGTACAATATGGCGTTGTTAAGTCAAGACTAGACTCGACTTAAGCTAATAAATGAAAAATAACAAAAACATAAAACAAACATAGAAAGAAACGGGATGGTAGTCCGTATGTTTTTCTCTTTTCTTTTTCTATTTTTTTTTTCTTTTTTTTCCTTGATTTTTTCGATTTTTTTTTTTTTTTTTTTTTTTTTTTTTTTTGCATACACTCTTACCCTACCATCCAAAATAATACATCATAGGGAATTAACATTCCCCTTACACTTGAATTTTTACATACTTTACAAATAACTAATCTAATGACTCGAATTAAGATAATTAAAACACATGGAGTACTTTTAAGATTAACGTACATATGGGGGTAATATATGATTTTCTTCTCCATTACTCTATAAAATAAGTACTTTACCCACGAGTCCCATTCGTCCCAAAACAATATGTACAAGGATATGACTCGACTTAGCAACCATGTAATCAATTAGATAATTAACTTAGGGTTTAACAAATAACAATAATGCTCTAAAGATGAGTGCATACACGGAAGGCTAAGGCAATTTGGGTGTACATTTAAGTGGGGTGTAATAAATTCTTCCTTTAAGTAAAATGCTTAAAGTTAGAAATGAAAAGATAGGCTCGGAGGGGTGTACTAGGGGTTTCGTGTACTAAAAATGAGTACAACGCTAAGGTGTGGGAAAAATTAGTTGACTTAACTAGCCAAATAATATGATATAAATGGTCAAGTAATTATGATACGGGTTTAACACAAGGGTGATCCTAATGCCTCTTATCATGTAGTAAATCCTACTACACGAATGTAGTCTCACTAGCGGTCTCGGGATGCATCGCTATCACATGTTCTAGAATCTAAATACTACCGGTACACTCATAAGCACTAAAAGTAAATGCTTTTCCTATCAAATCTAAAGGCGAACCTCACATATTTGGGTGGAAAATATTTCTAGATAGTACGGTTTTGTGCTAGTCATACAATCTCCTATCCATGAGACGCTTGCTATGGATAAAGTTTCACTCCTAAATGTTGTAAAAAAAATTAAATTTGGTGCTAAAATTGCATTAACAAGTATTTCTCATAGTTTTATTACACATCTACTATCAAACAAACAAACTCAAGCGAAAGTGTATTTGTAAGGTATCATCATTTTACCCTCCCCTTACACTTAGGATGAACATTGTCCCCAATGTTCAATTAAAGAATGTAAAAGTGAAATAGGTAAAAGAATGAAATCAAATACTCCCTTGATTCGATCGGTATGGATAGTATGGTAACCAGGTTAGATCTTCCTCCAAGAAAATGAACAATCAAAGCTTCCCTTCCAGAATATAAATCATCTTCTTGTCAAACACAACTTGTTAAACTTGAGAAAACTAACAAGGCAACCTCGCGTAAAATCGGCGGCAATCTATATATGATAATAAATCCTAGAAAACAAAGTAAGATATAATGCTTGTGGAATGAATGTTTGCAGATTTCCTGGAGTTTATAAAACTAAAGGATTAACAAAAACTTTAAGATTCCGTTAGAAAAACAAAACTAGCAAAATTTCCAGAATTTTACACGTGACGTCGTCAGGAGTTTCTTCTTGACGCCGTCAGAAGTGACCTGCAGAAATCCTTATGTTAAGTTTCCGGAAAATTTCTGGAAAAACTTTGTCCTACTTCCTGGAAAATCTTGCAAAACATCATTATGACTCGATACAAGCATTTGACTCTAACAAATACGAATATACATGTTCATTTAATATTGTTGTGGTTCATGTTCAATTTCGTTCTTAGAAAACAAATTTAGATTTCCCTTACACTTAGCTTTTGCAAAATACCTTTATATGTAGTTAAGACGAAGTTAAAAACAAAATAAAGCATTTTCACAATTTACTTTGAAACATGAGCCACAAACAACAAAAATAAAACATGCAAACGGAAACAAATAAAATTAAATAAACAAACAAACAAACAAATAAATAAACAAAGCTTGGGTTGCCTCCCAATAAGCGCTTGTTTTTGTTCGAGTCATGAGCCTGACTCTACCCTTATTTAACGGAAATAGGGGAGGTTTTCCATACACTTTGAATTAAGTGCGGGTGGAAGTAGCGATACACACCCTTAGGGGGGAAATATGCCACGTGAGGTGAAGGGGGTGAGTGAATGGCTTCCTTCATCCTAAAACTATCAGGATAATATTGGTTGATGGGTGGGTCAGTTCCTCTTTTGTCTCCTAGAAATATATCTAAGGATGGAAAGTTGTGTAAAGATTGAGGTTCTGGCTCATCAACACTAGGAAATTCCCTAGAACTAAGAGTAAGATTATCATTATAAGTATTCAAACCTATATCCTCTAGTTGTGTTTGGTTCAAAGGTTCTACCTCAATTGGGATTCCTAAAGTCTCATCTACTTCATCCGAATAAGTCACGGGCGGTGTGTATACTTCAAATGATAGTAGGACTTATGGGGTACTTAGTGGGCTTAAATTTTCAACTATATCCTCCATCTTATCAACATTACCAATGTGCTCAGCTTGTATTGTGGTGAAATCAAACCACCCCGTGCACCCCGTTATCTCATCTATAGGTTTATCCCCAAACAATCTTCTTGCTTGTTCCCTTAAACTTGCTATCAATTGATCCGTAACAATGTTTGTTGGGTTGTCCATTTTTTTGGCAAGTATGCCACAATTCTCTATGGTTTCCCATGCTTCATCAACACTTAATCCCCAAAGGTCCCCATCTGCGGCATAGTCAATGTCCATTTTGGTATAGTGGTCGACACAATGGTAAAATATTTCAATTTGGGACCACAAATCGAAATTATGGTGAGGGACTTTTTGGAGTAAATATTTAAAATGAGCCCATGCATCATAGATAGGTTCATCCTCATGTTGTTTAAACATCAAGATGTCATTTGGAGTGGGTGAATTCCGTGGTTGGTAGTATGGTGGATTCGCGTTTGATTGATGCCAAACCATCTAACTTAAATTAACCAAAGAATGGTCAACTAAGTCAAATAGCCTAGATCAATGCTCCGGGTAATATAATGTATCACCGGGTCGTTAAATCCCGTTGAGGTGTGAAATGTAACTATAGCGTGTTCGTAATCGGGTGTTATTCACAGAAAATGGGTTGTTGTGAAAATTATTTGGAATTTATAAACAAAAATATCTTAGGAAAGCTATGTGAATGGTTACGGGAATTTGGAGTACGAAGATTTGAGCTAAACCTAAAAATGTACGTTTTAATTAAAAAACGTATACAGACGAACAAAACGAAAAGTACAACTGGAGGACCGGGAGGGTTAAAAGTGTAAAATTGGTATTTTTACAATCCTATTAATTAAAGAAAATTTTAAGAAAATTAAAAACTACTTTTACACTATTTAATTATTTATTATTAATTAATTACTAATTATCTATTTAATACTAATTAAATTAATTAGAATTATTAAAAATACTACAAAGACTTAGAAAATTAAGAAAAATTTTATAAATCTAATTAACCATTACAGGAATCCTAAAAATTTATAAAAAATTAATTCTAAGTATTTTAAAGCTAATTAATTAATTATTATTCTAATTACTTATTAATTACTAATTAAGCTAATTATATTATAAAAAATAGAAAATGAACACTAAAAATTCTAGAAAAATTTATAAAAATGTTTTAACTAAAATAAAAGCTATAAAAATTATAAAAACTAGGTTATACTATATAAAATCTAATTATGCTATTTAATTGATTAATATTAATTAAAACTAAATTAAACTAGAATTAATTAGAAAAACCACTAAAAGACAAAATAAAAATCTGGAAAAATTTATAAAATTATTTTAACCTAAAATATAATTTCTAAAAATATAAAAGTGATATATTACTTAGAAATAAATTAAAAAGAAAAATAAATTGATAACTCCTATTAAATAGAAGCTATCACTAATATTAAAATTGGTTTTTGGATTTTTTTCTTTTTCTAACCTGATAATAAACTAAAAACAACTAACTTTAACAAAAACACTTTTGTTTTAACCCATGGAATAAGCAATTGAAATGCTTATTTACCTCACAGTTGACTTTTGTTGACTGTGAAGGTTTATAAGCTCAAAAGAGGAATGTGGGGTCCACAATTGAATTTCTAGGTTTCTCTGAGTTTAATGAACACAATTAAGCAAGACTTGAGCCAAAAACTAGCCTGAATAAGCCAAATATAACAAATAAGCACTTAGCTTATTTGTTGACTGAGCAGTTTGAGGGACAAAGATTATGGGTCAAACTAGGTAGGGTCCACAGACTTAGAGGTCAAACAAAAGGGTCAAATACACTCCCTGGTAGGAGGGGGGTTGAGGGGAACCAAAATCAAGTGGAATGAACCACTAGGGTGATCACAAACCACCACAAAAGGTGGTGGTGTGAGGGGGGTCTGCTGAGAACAGGGCAGACCTTTGCCCTGCAACCAACTTCAAGGCCTGGTGGGACCCACTAAATAAAATCCATAAAATCTGAATAAATTCACAAAAATCTACAAAGTGGTAGAGAATAAGCACACCAAGTTTCAGCTTCTAACAACTAGGATCAAACAAGTTACACACCTCCCAAGTTTGATCAAAATCTGAGACTAAACAATTTGACTTTAAAGAGTTTTGTACCAGTTTGACTTTTACGAACTTGTGATTGATCTAACTAACTCAAATCATGTTTATAGGTTAAATGTGGACTGAATTAAGCTAAAACTCCAACTTGTGAAAAGGATTTGTGAGATTTGGACTCCAAAAATCACCACAGTGGACTGTGGTGATTATAAACATTTGATTTTGACTTTTGAAGTCTTTTGTACTAAATTTCTTGTTCCCCTGAGCTTTATTATACCCTTATAACTAATAGGAACTAACAAATGCTCAAAAACACAACTAGAATACACCAAACAAAGCACAACCAAACACCCTCTTCAAAACAGTTAAGGAAGAGATTTTCACTTAAACAAGTAATGAACACAAACAGATGATTACCACTAATCTATAAGCTAATATATAGATGCAATAAACTAAAATGAACAACTTAAGCTACTTGAGAGTAAGAATGAAGGAATTGATAGCTTACAAAGCCTTCCAAGCTATTGAATAGATACCAAGGAACCAAACCAAACAATCCTATGCCCTCCCCTGAGGTTCCTAACCCACAGCCTTCCAATATTCACTGTGCTCCATGCTTATACAACCAATGATCACCACTTTTTGTTTTTATTTTTGTTTTTCTTATTTTCTTAGTTTTTATTGAAAACTGAATTGTAGGTGTTCACATAAGCTTATAACACTTGTATTATCTTAATTTTGAACTTGTAAGAGCTTCTGAATACTTTAAACACAAATCACTTCACTTAATAAGAACTTGGAAATTTAAGATAAGACTTTGAAAAATGAAATTGGAAATTAAACTTCAAAATGATCTTGCATTAATAAAAAAGGTTACATTACATTGAAATTGAACTGAAATTACAATTAAACTAAGTAAATTACACACTAAAGCTTCTTATGAGCTTATCCTTATATAACGACCTAAAAATAATCCCCCATGTCTTCCACACAGCTTCTTTTTGAAAACTAAGGGCCCCACATGCTTTGCCTTTGACCTCTGACCAAATCCCAGCCGTTTAATTATATCAAAATCAATCCAAGCTCTTGATTAGGTTTTGGCGCCAATTTTTATACGGGGCAAAACTAGTGGTATTGGTGAGGGTTTAGCGGAGCATTTATGGTGGTGGAGATGGTAGGCGAGGGGCATTAATGGTGGGGGGTTTAGTTGGTGAAAAGGCGAGGGGGGGGGTGTGAGTCACCCTGGATTTGCGCTTGCCTGTTGGGGAAGAAAGGTCGGTCAACGCAAGTTTGACCGGGGTTTGTTATTTAAAACGGTTTAAAAGGGTTTTGGGCTAAGTGGGATTGGGCTTGGGTTGTGGTGGACTGGATTAGGATGGGGAGTTTGTTTTGGGTTTGGATTTAGATAAAATGGGATCCGGATAGTGTAAGGTTATCAAGGACCAAATTTGTAATTTTTGCAAAACCCAAGGACTGAAATTGCCATACTCCCAAAGTAACCATGAAGACCAAAGTTTCCAAATGCCAATAATTCAAGGACCACATTTGCACTTTTCCACATTTTTCAAAATTTCAAAACATCCCAGGGACTACTTTTGCCATATTTGGATTTTTAGGGACTAAATATGTAATTTTTGAAAAATTGCAACCCAATTATGATATTTTGACTTTATTTGACTTTTAAGACCTTGGGTTGACTTTTCCTTATAAATAAATGCATAGGGACTAAAGTTGACAAGTTTTGAAACTTGGGGGACTGAAACTGCCAATACTGCAAACTTTGTACGTTTTTTCTTTGTTTTTGCACATTTTGCTTTTAAAACACATAAAACACAATCCCTGGGATAATTTAAGTATTTTGATACCTTTTTGATTGTTTTTGTGCGTTTTGGCAGTTTAAATATATCGAAAACGATGAGTGTTTGAGCACTCATCAATCCCCCACACTGAACTATTGCTAGTCCCTAGCAATCTTTTTAGAAAACTTGATGGATTTTAAACTCTTTACCAAAAGCCATCACTTCTGGAGTAGCCAGGTGTAAGAACTGTGGCACACCTGATAACCGTGTGATTTTGAGCAAACCACCAGCTTCCAACGGATTTGTTAAGTCTTTACCAAGAGCCGTTTGCTCCTGGACTAGCCAACTCTTGATGGACTTAGTCAACATCTTGGTGAGCTGATTACCAATTATGGATTTTTCCACGGCCTTTACCACAAGCCATAATCTTGCGGGCTAGCCAACTCATTTGTTTTCGGGGAGTTGATGAACCACACAATTTTGGGCAAATTGCCAGCCGTCAACGGATTTGAGTTGTCTTTACCAAGAGCCGTTTGCTCCTGGACTAGCCAATCCCTTTTGTCGCTTAGACAAGGCGGACTGATTACCACAAAAATTTTGAAATAAAGTGAAAATTTTTTTTTTTTTTTTTTTGAAAATTTTGGCCAAAAACGGGGGGTACTTGAAAGATATTTGTTAAAATTCGTTAGAGTTTCCCCCCCCCCCCCCCCCCCCACACTTAGAAATGAATATTGTCCTCAATATTCAAAGTCCCGGCTATTATGCGGAAGCTATGAACGTAAAAAGCCAAGATTCGAATCTAACTGCGGAAATACCAATTTCACTTTATTTCTATATATATACAACTTTTTTTTTTTTTTTTTTTTTTTTTTTGAGACTTATATACATATATACATTTTTTTTCAAACAGCGGGAGGTTGGCCATTCCCCCACACTCGGTGGTAGAAAATAGAAAGAATCAGAGATACGGGTGAAAACCCGTATTGTTGCTAGTTTTTGGTCATTGAGTCGCTAGCTTGACTCTATCCCCGAATTCAATTGTCCTTGGGGAAAGTTTGGAGATCCGGGACGACCATGGATGGAACGTCCTCTCCAAAGTAGTGCTTTAACCGATGTCCATTCACTTTGAAGTTAGGACCGTCACTTTGAGATAATTCGACGGTGCCGTAAGGATAGACTTTTGTGATAGTGAATGGACCAGTCCATCGGGTTTTGAGCTTTCCCGAGAAGATCTTGAGTCTAGAATTGAAAAGAAGGACTCGATCACCAACGTTAAAAACGCGGTTTTTGATTTTTGAGTCATGAATCTTCTTTATCTTTTGTTTATAGATCAAAGAGTTCTCGTAAGCTTGATCACGAAGTTCGTTTAATTCATTGAGTTGAACTTTTCTGTGATCACCCGCCGTTCTGAGGTCGAAATTGGCATGCTTGAGGGCCCAATAGGCTTTATGCTCAAGCTCGATCGGAAGATGGCACGCTTTCCCGTACACAAGTTTATAAGGCGTACACCCAATGGGTGTTTTGTAAGCCGTACGGAAAGCCCAAAGTGCATCATCTAATTTGTCCGACCACGATGCACGATATTCACCTACAGTTCTCTCCAATATTCTTTTAATGCCCCGATTGGACACTTCGACTTGTCCACTTGTTTGAGGGTGGTACGCAGTGGAAAGACGGTGAGTCACACCGTACTTTTGCATGACTTTGTCAAACTTGTCATTACAGAAGTGCGTACCACGATCACTAATAATAGCACGCGGAGTTCCGAATCGGGCAAAGAGAGCTTTTAAAAATTTCACAACTACTCGGGCATCATTTGTGGGTAAAGCTTTCGCTTCAACCCATTTTGACAAGTAGTCAACTGCCACGAGTATGTATTTATTGCCGTGAGAGGATGGAAATGGCCCCATAAAGTCGATGCCCCAGATATCAAAGATTTCACAAACTTGAATTGCATTCTGAGGCATTTCATTCTTTTGTGAAATATTCCCGTGACGCTGACAAGCGTCACAGGACTTTACCAATTCCTGGGCATCCTTGTAGATCGAGGGCCAATAAAAGCCGGAATCAAACACCTTTTTGGCGGTGTAGTTGGGATTGTGGTGGCCCCCCGTGGGATCAGCATGGCAAGCCTTTAAAATTTCAGTGGCTTCCTGACCATACACACACCGCCGGATGACTTGATCCGCGCATATCTTGAACAAGTAGGGGTCGTCCCAAAAGTAATGTTTAACATCTTTGAAAAATTTATTTTTTTGTTGGGACGACATCCCTTTCACAATGAAGTTACCCGCAAGATAGTTTGCAAAGTCGGCAAACCATGGGGTAATCGAGTCTCCACGAAATGAAACCACATTGAGGGTCTCGAGAGGAAATGTTTCATTTATTTCCTTTTTCTCGAAAGCATTTTGGTGAGGGTTTTCAAGACGGGAGAGATGATCAGCAGCTAGGTTCTCAGCTCCTTTTTTATCACGAATAATGATATCAAATTCCTGAAGGAGGAGAACCCATCGGAGGAGTCTCGGCTTTGCATCCTGTTTTGCAAATAGATACTTCAAAGCCGAATGATCCGTATACACTATGCTTTTAGTCAGAATTAGGTATGGCCGGAATTTTTCAAAAGCATACACCACAGCTAATAATTCTTTTTCAGTGGTGGTGTAATGACTTTGTGCCTCGGTCATAGTCTTGCTGGCATAGTGTATAGGCTGAAAATGTTTTGTTTTGCGTTGCCCCAAGACTGCCCCTATAGCATAATCACTAGCATCACACATGAGTTCGAAGGGCAAGTCCCAATCGGGGGCAACAAGAATCGGTGCCTCGGTAAGCCTTTTCTTTAATGTTTCAAAGGCTTCGATGCACTCAGGGGAGAAGATAAAAGGAGCATCCTTCTCGAGGAGATGGGTCATGGGCCGGGCAATTTTTGAAAAATCTTGAATAAACCTACGATAGAAACCGGCGTGACCCAAAAAGCTCCTAACACCTTGCACGGTTGTGGGATGAGGCAATTTTGCGATGACGTCCACTTTGGCACGATCAACCTCAATCCCGTTTTTTGAAATTTTATGGCCGAGGACAATGCCCTCTTTGACCATAAAGTGACTCTTCTCCCAATTTAGACATAACTTTGTGTCTTCACAACGTTTTAGCATGCTGTCTAAATGGGAGAGACATGTTTTAAACGAATCCCCAATGACCGAGAAATCGTCCATAAAGACCTCCATACTTTTCCCGATCATGTCGGAAAAAATGGCCATCATACATCTTTGAAACGTGCCCGGAGCATTACATAGGCCAAATGGCATACGTTTATATGCGAAGGTTCCATAGGGGCACGTGAAAGTGGTCTTTTCTTGGTCTTGCGGGTCAATGGGAATCTGAAAGTAACCCGAGAAACCATCGAGGAAGCAATAGTACTCATTCCCCGCTAATCTCTCGAGCATCTGATCCATAAAGGGCAGAGGAAAATGATCCTTACGGGTGGCGTCATTCAATTTACGATAATCAATGCAGACGCGCCACCCCGTAACCAGACGAGTTGGAATTAACTCATTTTCCTCGTTTGTGACAACAGTAATGCCACCCTTTTTTGGAACACAGTGAACTGGGCTGACCCAAAGACTGTCCGATATAGGGTAAATCAATCCGGCATCAAGAAGTTTTAAAACCTCTTGTTTGATAACCTCGTGAATTTTTGGATTCACCCTTCTTTGATGTTGGACCGCAGGTTTGAAGTCATCCTCCATTAATATCTTGTGAGTACAGAACTCAGGGTCGATACCCTTGATATCGGAGAGACGCCAAGCAATTGCTCGCTTATGAGACTTCAAAACCTGTATAAGAGCAGCCTTTTCCTCAACACTTAAGTCTTTAGCAATAATGACGGGCAATTTATCATCACCCTCCAGAAATGCATATTCAAGATGAGGCGGCAAGTCCTTAAGTTCAACCGCGGGAAAGTCATCAGTTTTCTCAACATTTTTGACTTCCTCCTTATGAAGTGTTTGTGGTAGAACAGGAAGATGTGAGGGATCTTCGTTTAACAATTTTTCCAGCAGGTGAATATCCCTCTCGAGGTCGATCTCTTGGTTATCAATTCCATCGGGAATCGAATCACTCTTGAGAAAGGCCTCAATTTCTTCAGAGAAGATGAAGTCACTTCCCTCAAACGGAGTGAGGGAAGGAGAAGAATTGGCAATAATGGGGTGAGAAGATGGAGTGAAGTTTTCACTCGAAGAATCATCGACAAAACCTAAAACCTCTTGAGCGTACTCCTCAGACGCGACATCAATGACATCAATTTGGTTAACCGTTTCGGCGTCATAATTAGAGGAGTACCTCGAAGTTTGATCGAGGTTGAAGGTTACAGCTTCATTACCAACACGAAGAGTTATTTCCTCTTCGTGCACATCAATTAACGCACGACCCGTCCTTAAGAATCCTCTCCCAAGAATAAGAGGAACACGTGGGTCAGCATCGAACTTAACAACAACGAAGTCAGCGGGGAAATGGAACTTTCCTACTTTCACGAATACATCTTCGGCAATGCCGAGAGGATGAGAGATTGAACGGTCGGTAAGCTCGAGAGTCATGCACGTAGGAGTAAGTTGAGGAAGAGAGAGTTTCTCCCACACTGAGTAAGGCATCAGGTTAATGCTAGCGCCAAGATCAGCTAAGGCGAAGCACTCAACCATCCCAGGGAAAACACATGGAATGAGAAATCTCCCAGGGTCTCCAAGCTTCTTAGGAAGCTTCTTTAAGATAACCGCAGAGCAGTTTTCGTTCAAAGGAGTTTTTGCCATTTCGTACAATTTTTCCTTGTTGCTTAACAAGTTCTTGATCATCGATGCGAATTTGGGCATCAGGATGATAGCATCCGCAAGGCTAACGTCAAAGTGCAAATCTTGAAAGTTTTGATAAAACTTATCCATTTGGTAACTAGCCTTTTCGCGGAGCTTTTGCTCATTAAGTCTTGACGGGTATGGTAGTGAAGGTTTGGATTTAGGGTTCTCAACAGGGGTTGTTGATGGTTCAAATACAACTCCCGGTTTTGGTACAAGTCCAGATTTTGGTACAATTTCCGGAACAACCTGAGGGTGGACGTGTGCGGTACTTCGTGGGCTAGTAAATTGCACCTTGTCCGTGGTTGCCTCAGGCTCAATTTCAACTTCCTCAGAATAAAGAGGAGGAGGCATAGGTGGAAGAGGAGAAACAGGAGGAACTGGCGGCTCTTCATAAGCTTTACCACTTCGTGTAGTAATAGCTTTGAGTTCACCCTTGGGGTTAACAATTGTATTAGCCGGGAGACCTCCTGATGTAGAGGGTGGAATGAGATGATTCATAAGACTGGCAAGCATATTTTCAATCTTGCTTTGATTTTGATCAATTTTGTTGTTTGTTTGCATCAACTCACTCTTCAGCTCTTGACCCTGTTTGGCTATTGATGATTGGAAATCATTTTTCAAATTTGAGATTTGATTTTGCATTGCCCTCATTTTGGTCTCATTAACTTTGATGTAGTTATTGAGCTCGTTTGGGAGGGGATCTTGATAATTTGGAGCTGAATACCCTTGATTACCCCTTTGGGGTGGGTACTGATTGACGGGGGCAGGATTTTGATTTTGCAAATTAGGCCCCCTTGGTGGATTAGGATTAAACCTATTTGGATTTTGAGGAAAACCGGGTGGTCCACCCTGATTGCTAGCCCGGTAATTTGGATCCACTTGAGGACGGTATTGGTTACCTCCTTGGTTGGAATTGCCGGCTATTGTATTTACTTCGAATGGATTGCCTTCGGTGGCAGGGCAATTATAATATGAATGTGGACCACCACAAGTGACACAAACTTCTATCTTTTTGATTTCAGCTTGTGGAGAAGGAGAAGAATCTTTCTTGCTTTGGGCGAGAACAAATGCATGGACGGCTTCCGTGAGTTGATCAAGTTTAGCATCGGTGCTAGACTGAGCCACGGTCGATGAGGAAGAAGGAACAACATCCCTTTGGGAACAAACCGATCTACTTCGGGGAATGCGAACCTTAGATTTATTCTCAATGATTTCTAAAGCATCCTTTGTGGTGCGATTCAAGAAGTTACCTCCAGCGGAGGCATTCAGAGAGTCTTGATCAGATTGGCTTACACCATTGTAGAAAGTATCAAGTGTCATGAGATCAGAGAAACCGTGGTGAGGGCATTTTCGGAGCAATTCCTTGTAACGATCCCATGCCTCACTAAAGGGTTCATCAAATTTCTGCGTGAATTTCATGATATCGTTCTTGAGACTTGTGGTTTTGGAAGGAGGAAAGAATTCATTCACGAACTTTTTCACAAGATCTTCCCATGTCTCAATAGATCGTGGAGGTTGTTTTTCAAGCCAAACCCGGGCTTGTCCCTCCAAGGAGAATGGGAAGAGAAGAAGTTTGATTGCTTCAGAGGGGACATCTTTGCATTTGATGGTGTAAGTGATTTTATTGAACCATCGAATGTGATCTTGAGGATCGTCCCTCTCATAACCGTAGAATTGACGTGATGTGGCCAGATTTATTAATCCTATTTTAAGCTCAAAATTATCGGCCATGATTGTTGGAACAACGATAGCATCTCCGTAACCCTCGACGGGTGCTTGGAGAAGCTCGTTCATAGTGGGTTCAGCTGCCATGATGACAGCTGGAGGTGGAACAGTACGGATTTCAGATCCGACTGAGGGTGCAGAACGTCGACGAGGTCTTCGAGGTCTCTGAACCAGCTCACGTAATGGGCTAGTGGACCTTGAAGAACGAGTGCGCATGCACTAGGGATAAAAACTTTTTGGACAATATTTTTGTTATCGTCCCGTAATCCAGATTCGTTTCTCTTCAAGAATCACCTTAAAAGAAAACCGAATCAGAAAACGTTACGATATGTTTTGTTGGTTTTTTACTTTTTTTGGTGTTTTAACACTTTAGGAAAAGTGTCAATGACATTTTTATGTGTTTTGATTTTGAAAATATTCACAAGTGATGGTGTTTGTACAGTGAGTGAGGTGAGATAATACTAATCTCGAAAAACGCTACAGAAACGCGCACACCTCCCCGACAGCGGCGCCATAAATTGATTGATGCCAAACCACCTAACTTAAATTAACCAAAGAATGGTCAACTAAGTCAAATAGCCTAGATCAATGCTCCGGGTAATATAATGTATCACCGGGTCGTTAAATCCCGTTGAGGTGTGAAATGTAACTATAGCGTGTTCGTAATCGGGTGTTATTCACAGAAAATGGTTTGTTGTGAAAATTATTTGGAATTTATAAACAAAAATAGCTTAGGAAAGCTATGTGAATGGTTACGGGAATTTGGAGTACGAAGATTTGAGCTAAACCTAAAAATGTACGTTTTAATTAAAAAACGTATACAGACGAACAAAACGAAAAGTACAACTGGAGGACCGGGAGGGTTAAAAGTGTAAAATTGGTATTTTTACAATCCTATTAATTAAAGAAAATTTTAAGAAAATTAAAAACTACTTTTACACTATTTAATTATTTATTATTAATTAATTACTAATTATCTATTTAATACTAATTAAATTAATTAGAATTATTAAAAATACTACAAAGACTTAGAAAATTAAGAAAAATTTTATAAATCTAATTAACCATTACAGGAATCCTAAAAATTTATAAAAAATTAATTCTAAGTATTTTAAAGCTAATTAATTAATTATTATTCTAATTACTTATTAATTACTAATTAAGCTAATTATATTATAAAAAATAGAAAATGAACACTAAAAATTCTAGAAAAATTTATAAAAATGTTTTAACTAAAATAAAAGCTATAAAAATTATAAAAAATAGGTTATACTATATAAAATCTAATTATGCTATTTAATTGATTAATATTAATTAAAATTAAATTAAACTAGAATTAATTAGAAAAACCACTAAAAGACAAAATAAAAATCTGGAAAAATTTATAAAATTATTTTAACCTAAAATATAATTTCTAAAAATATAAAAGTGATATATTACTTAGAAATAAATTAAAAAGAAAAATAAATTGATAACTCCTATTAAATAGAAGCTATCACTAATATTAAAATTGGTTTTTGGATTTTTTTTCTTTTTCTAAACTGATAATAAACTAAAAACAACTAACTTTAACAAAAACACTTTTGTTTTAACCCATGGAATAAGCAATTGAAATGCTTATTTACCTCACAGTTGACTTTTGTTGACTGTGAAGGTTTATAAGCTCAAAAGAGGAATGTGGGGTCCACAATTGAATTTCTAGGTTTCTCTGAGTTTAATGAACACAATTAAGCAAGACTTGAGCCAAAAACTAGCCTGAATAAGCCAAATATAACAAATAAGCACTTAGCTTATTTGTTGACTGAGCAGTTTGAGGGACAAAGATTATGGGTCAAACTAGGTAGGGTCCACAGACTTAGAGGTCAAACAAAAGGGTCAAATACACTCCCTGGTAGGAGGGGGGTTGAGGGGAACCAAAATCAAGTGGAATGAACCACTAGGGTGATCACAAACCACCACAAAAGGTGGTGGTGTGAGGGGGATCTGCTGAGAACAGGGCAGACCTTTGCCCTGCAACCAACTTCAAGGCCTGGTGGGACCCACTAAATAAAATCCATAAAATCTGAATAAATTCACAAAAATCTACAAAGTGGTAGAGAATAAGCACACCAAGTTTCAGCTTCTAACAACTAGGATCAAACAAGTTACACACCTCCCAAGTTTGATCAAAATCTGAGACTAAACAATTTGACTTTAAAGAGTTTTGTACCAGTTTGACTTTTACGAACTTGTGATTGATCTAACTAACTCAAATCATGTTTATAGGTTAAATGTGGACTGAATTAAGCTAAAACTCCAACTTGTGAAAAGGATTTGTGAGATTTGGACTCCAAAAATCACCACAGTGGACTGTGGTGATTATAAACTTTTGATTTTGACTTTTGAAGTCTTTTGTACCAAATTTCTTGTTCCCCTGAGCTTTATTATACCCTTATAACTAATAGGAACTAACAAATGCTCAAAAACACAACTAGAATACACCAAACAAAGCACAACCAAACACCCTCTTCAAAACAGTTAAGGAAGAGATTTTCACTTAAACAAGTAATGAACACAAACAGATGATTACCACTAATCTATAAGCTAATATATAGATGCAATAAACTAAAATGAACAACTTAAGCTACTTGAGAGTAAGAATGAAGGAATTGATAGCTTACAAAGCCTTCCAAGCTATTGAATAGATACCAAGGAACCAAACCAAACAATCCTATGCCCTCCCCTGAGGTTCCTAACCCACAGCCTTCCAATATTCACTGTGCTCCATGCTTATACAACCAATGATCACCACTTTTTGTTTTTATTTTTGTTTTTCTTATTTTCTTAGTTTTTATTGAAAACTGAATTGTAGGTGTTCACATAAGCTTATAACACTTGTATTATCTTAATTTTGAACTTGTAAGAGCTTCTGAATACTTTAAACACAAATCACTTCACTTAATAAGAACTTGGAAATTTAAGATAAGACTTTGAAAAATGAAATTGGAAATTAAACTTCAAAATGATCTTGCATTAATAAAAAAGGTTACATTACATTGAAATTGAACTGAAATTACAATTAAACTAAGTAAATTACACACTAAAGCTTCTTATGAGCTTATCCTTATATAACGACCTAAAAATAATCCCCCATGTCTTCCACACAGCTTCTTTTTGAAAACTAAGGGCCCCACATGCTTTGCCTTTGACCTCTGACCAAATCCCAGCCGTTTAATTATATCAAAATCAATCCAAGCTCTTGATTAGGTTTTGGCGCCAATTTTTATACGGGGCAAAACTAGTGGTATTGGTGAGGGTTTAGCAGAGCATTTATGGTGGTGGAGATGGTAGGTGAGGGGCATTAATGGTGGGGGGTTTAGTTGGTGAAAAGGCGAGGGGGGGTGTGAGTCACCCTGGATTTGCGCTTGCCTGTTGGGGAAGAAAGGTCGGTCAACGCAAGTTTGACCGGGGTTTGTTATTTAAAACGGTTTAAAAGGGTTTTGGGCAAAGTGGGATTGGGCTTGGGTTGTGGTGGACTGGATTAGGATGGGGAGTTTGTTTTGGGTTTGGATTTAGATAAAATGGGATCCGGATGGTGTAAGGTTATCAAGGACCAAATTTGTAATTTTTGCAAAACCCAAGGACTGAAATTGCCATACTCCCAAAGTAACCATGAAGACCAAAGTTTCCAAATGCCAATAATTCAAGGACCACATTTGCACTTTTCCACATTTTTCAAAATTTCAAAACATCCCAGGGACTACTTTTGCCATATTTGGATTTTTAGGGACTAAATATGTAATTTTTGAAAAATTGCAACCCAATTATGATATTTTGACTTTATTTGACTTTTAAGACCTTGGGTTGACTTTTCCTTATAAATAAATGCATAGGGACTAAAGTTGACAAGTTTTGAAACTTGGGGGACTGAAACTGCCAATACTGCAAACTTTGTACGTTTTTTCTTTGTTTTTGCACATTTTGCTTTTAAAACACATAAAACACAATCCCTGGGATAATTTAAGTATTTTGATACCTTTTTGATTGTTTTTGTGCGTTTTGGCAGTTTAAATATATCGAAAACGATGAGTGTTTGAGCACTCATCAGCGTTCTCCATAATGGCGAACGGAATAGTCAATGGAAAGTTTTTTACAAACAAAGACACAAAGAAAAGATAGACTAAAAAAAAAAAAAATAAAAAAAAAAAAATAAAAAAAAAAATAAAAAATTCTTACTAGAAAGGAATCTAGCAAGTAGACCTAATAAAAAGAAATTTTAACCTAGACAATAACTATTCCCCGAGCTGCGGCGCCAAAAACTTGGTAGCGTAAGGATTGCACCAGGCTTTACCTCTCAAGGGATCTGGAGAAGCTTACAACCCCCACCAGGCAGTGTACCTGATTGATGTAGTATAGTATAATGACAAGTACCGGGGGATTGATCGTTCAGCTAGGAAAAGTGTCGCTAGGATTAGAAAACCTAAAGACTAGGTCTAAAGATGAGGGATGATTCTTTTTGTATTTTTATATTTTTATATTTATATGAAAAGCAAGTAAAAATCTCGGGTTTGAAGGAGTTTGGCGGAATTAGTTGCTAGTCAACTAACCCAATACTAAAAATGCAATCAAAATAAAATACTAAAAATGAAAATAAACTAAATTAACTAGAGTTGTGAGCAATATGTGGGAGAATTGTGTTTACTTAGATTTCACTACTCCCTAGATATCTTTTACACATTAATTACTTGTTATAGTTGCGTGGATGACGGATTGTATTTCTCAATACCATTCATGGGGTGGCGTACTTACTTCCCCAATCCTATGAGCGCCTACTTCACTCCTATGTCGAGCCGGCTAAGAAACTCCTAACATGGGATCACTAGAATTTGCTCATGCATTAAATACAACCAATAAAACCTAGTACACATCGGTTCATGTTTCCTAAGACGTTCAAGCATGTTACACAATGGAGATCTGCCAGTTTTCTTAAGCCTAACATTGAAATCATTCATCCATTACAACCATAAACAAGTAATCAACAGATAATTAACATCTAGGTTTCATTACATCTAAGCAAACACAAGATAGATCTAGCCTAGCATGTTGAAATCAAGACAAGCATAAGATATATTCAAACAACACATAGACATATTGATTGAATTGAAAGAAGACTTATCTCAATTGAACATGAAAGGATTCAAGGGGTGAAAACCCTTGAAAATACTGTAAAATACGACCTAGGGTTTACAAAGTTCGGCCCTAGTATTCTCCACACAAGTTCCTCCTTTATGAATGAAAAATAGAAAACTATATATAGATTTTGATAGGTGACGGCGTCAAGAATAAAAGTCTGACGTCGTCATCTCGCCGCCAAATAGTTTCTCGGACTGCCTAGATCTGGGTCTGACGCCGTCATGTGTATCCCTTATGCAGGCCGTCACCAAAATTTGTCTTGACACCCTTGTTGTGACGCCTTCAGGTTTCCACTGGGTTGTAATGGTTTTTACTCTTGACGCCGTCATGATCTTCCTCTTGACACCGTCAGGTACTGTTCTCAGCATGGAAAATTAAGTCTTTGCCGTTTTCTTCATTTTATGCTCCAAAAACGTCCGAATTGCTTCCTTTTCCAGAATTTACTCCCAAAGTACCTAAAATCACAAAAGGAACGATTTAGGGCAATATTTGATCAAATAAATTCAATTCCGGGCTTAAATGACCCCCTAAAAGTGGTTCATTTTTCGCCTCATCGACAATCATGTTACTGCTGGCAGCATTGGCAAGAAAGATTCTAATGGCCTCGATACAAGCGACTGGTGCAAATGATTCTTCAAAGTCAATGCCCTCTTGTTGACTATATCCTTTTGCAACTAAACGAGCCTTATTTTTCAACACATCCCCATGCTCATCAAGCTTAAGTTTGAAAATCCATTTGAGAGCAATGATCATCGCACATTCAGGTGGTGGTATTAATTCTCATACATCAAGATGATCAAACTCATGGATTTCTTCTTGCATTGCGGTTAACCAAGACACCTTTGTAAGGGCGTCTTTGAAGTCTTTGGGCTCGACTTTAGATAAGACTGAGTTGAAGAAACACCACAAGGCATCAGTGGCATGTTGTTTTCTGGTGGATACAGGTCTTGAGGGGTTTCCTATGATGTTGTCAATAGGGTGATCATTTGTCCATTTTCTGAGATGTTCATGAGGTTGAGGATAGTGAACTGATATTGCATTGTTAGAATTTTCTGAGGAAGATGCTTCATTGGAGGATTTAGGTGCAAAAACATTTTCAAATGGTTCTTCCTCAGGTGATGCAAAAGGATTGACTTCCCATGTGTTATCAGAAGTAACTCCTTGATGTTTAGAAGACGATTGTATATTTGATTCAATTTGAGTGTTGCTACATTCTGGTGCCTCCGGATCAAGAGAGGTGGAGACTGAAGGACCATTTGTATCATGAGGTGCATTCACAACCATAATATTAGGTTCAACAACATGGGATCAAATAACTTTTTCAAGTCTTCACTCGTGGGAGGAACATAAGGAGTGACATGATTGGAGTTTTGTACAAGTCCCGAACTTATTGGTCCAGGAGATAAAAGATTTTGTGAGGGTCCAGAACTGGTGTGTCCTGAAGCCGTATGCTCTGTCAGCTCATCAAACGTGACATGGATTGTTTCCATGATTTTTCGGGTTCTTTTGTTGTAGATTCGGTACCCTTTTCGATCTGCTGCATAACCGACGAATACCCCAATATCAGCTTTAGCTTTAAGCTTCCCTAAGTCTTCACTATCGTTAATTGGGTAGCACAGGGCACCAAATACACGAAGAAAGGAGAGATCAGGCTTTTTGAGATGCACCAGCTCATACGGTGTCTTGTTGTGGAGAGGATGAATTAATGACCGATTTTGAGTGTAACAAGCAGTAGCAATGGCTTCAGCCCATAGAAACATTGGTGTTTTTGAAAATATCAGCATAGTGTGAGCCGCTTCAACTAGTGTGCGATTCCTTCTTTCAATGACTCCATTTTGTTGAGGAGTTCGAGGAATACTCTTCTGATGACTGATGCCGACATTTTCATAGAATTTGGTGAGTTGTTGGTTAACAAACTCAGTTCCATTGTCTGTGCGGATGATTCTAACAGTTTTGTTAAGCCTTACTTGCAACTGCTTGATGATTTTGATGATAATATCGGGAGTTTCATCCTTGGATCTTAAAAACTTCACCCATGTGAATCTTGAATAGTCATCCACAATAACAAGAATATATCTTTTCCCATTGAAGCTTTGCACTCTCATGGGTCCACACAGATCCATGTGAAAGGTATGGAGTACTTCGGTGTTGGAGTTGGTGGGTTTTGGTTTATGAGTTTGTTTCTTGCTTTTACCCAATTGGCATGATGAGCAAAGATGATCCTTTTCATACTTCAATCTGGGCATGCCTCGAACAAGATCTTTGCGAGATAGTTCGTTAATGGTGCCGAAGTTCAAGTGGTTCAAACGCTGGTGCCATAACCATGATTTGCTTTTTGAGGCCTTAAAAAGTAAGCAAATGGGAGAGGACCGCATCATGTCTTCAATAGAGATGGTATACAGATTTGTACCACGACTTCCCTTAAGGAGATCAATTCCGTCCAATTCTCTAACGAAACATGTGTGTTTTCTGAAAGCCACTTCGAGATCAGAATCACAAAATTGACCAACAGAGAATAAGTTGTGACCAAGTCCTTCCCCGTAGTAAACTCTTGAAATCACACTATCACCAAACACATAATCACCATACCCCATAATAGCCCCAAAGTGGTCGTTTCCGAATCTAACTGTCCCGATAAACTTTTTCATGAAATTTCTGAGCCGAGAGTGATCCCCAGTCATATGTTTTGAGCAGCTTGAGTCCAAATACCACAGGACGATTTGTACGACCTGCATTTGAAACCAGACCGATATGGATAACTGAAAAACATGGACCCCCAAGTGTAATTGGGATCCAATAGGTTAGCACATGTATACTTAAGAGATACAGGATCAATATTTTCATTGGTTCTCAGAGATGAACCGATGCCGGTGGACACGGTTGTCTTACTATCAAGGCATTGGGTCAGTAAAGGTAATTTTCTACCAGTAGCCTTCCATCTCTTAACCTCTAAAGTCTTAGGGTCGAGCATGTAAGTTAATGGGTACTGGTTTCCTAGAGTGAATTTTCTTCTAGTAGGTTTCCACTGATATCCTACACTGTTAAATACTTTTCCTGTAGCTTTCCAAGTATTGTTATCCTGTTTTTGTGCCCTAGCAGATTTAACTGGGTATTTATAAGAGGATTTTAAAAAAGATACAACACATTCATCATGATTACTAGAAATTAAACAACCGTTACAAGTCTTACAAGTTGCATAAGAATTCGAATTAATTATAGTACGCTTAACGCAAATACTAGAATCAACACGATTCTTTTCGTTCAAATCAATCTTATTGTTCCTAAGGTGGTCTTCTACTTTCTTCCCTTGATCACTCTTAGCAGGCGAAGTCCTATCATTCCTTGTATTGCCTTTAGGCTTTGACCTGCTAGCTTTAGTGACATTGAATACTCCTGTAGAATTGACGATGGGAACATTAGATTGTCACACAGTTGTTTGGTTTCTAGGTAGTGATGTGCTATGCTCAGAACTAGCCAAAGGTTTATCAAAAGTAACATGATTCTTCATATTCCTAGATGAGGATGTGCCATTTTTATCACGCATGTTGGGAATCTTGGGGCATGTACCTATGGCATATTCTAACAACTCTTGTGACCGCTTGGTAAGAAAGCAAACATCCGATAGGGAGTTATCAGATGGTCTTACCATTCTATCTTCTTCAATGGTTTCACGGGTCATGTCAAGGCAATTCTTAAGATGTCTAAGGTAATCACTATGGACTAGCTCATTGTTCTTAAGGGGAAGAGGAATGAAAACAGCCTCACACGCATACTTTTTACAATTACAAACCACAGAATTGATATTGTCACTTTCATTCATCGGCATTTTCCCTTTCACCTTTGTCTTTAGATTCTCAATTTCATTAAGCAAAGAGGTTATTTTTTTCATTTGTTTTATCACGAGTGATCTTGATAGAATCATATAACTCTTTATAATGTTGTTTAACTTTAGAATTTTCAGCTTGAAAATAATCATTTTCATGTTTGAGCAAGTTGATTGTGTTTTGAAGTTGAAAGTTATGAGAATCTGCAGACATTGGTTTATGGGTGTTGATCACAGCATTCATGGGAGACTTCAATTGGGCAATTTGAGCCCTCAATAACCGGATCGTGTTCGTGTGAGCTTGAATTTTTTCATCCCTTTTTGCTAATTCAAAATATGCATCAAATTCCGGAGCATCAGAAGATGTCTTGGCCTTTGATATTTTCATTTTTTCTTCTAAATGTTGATATTTTAATTGTAAATTAAGATTCTCAACTTCAAGTTTAGAAAGATGCTTGACCATGTTGTCATGATCATCATTTTGAATTTTTTTCAAGCAATTTCAAATTATCCCCCTCAAGCTCAACAACACGATTGTGAAGGTTATTCAAAACAATAGACATTTCATGAAACTGACAAGCATTAAGAGAAGAATCTGTAGCAGTGTAAAACACATCTTGCGAAATACATTTAGCAATCAAGTTGTCATTCATGATGAGAATATTTTTTCTGGCAATTTCACTATGCTGAAGGTCTATTGCTTTTTGTTTACACTCATTATTCACATCTTTAAACACTTCTTTCATTTCCTTAAGCTCGTTGTCAAGGGATTGTCGTATACCCTCAAAGTGTTCTTTGATTAGTTTAAAAAATGGGATGACTTCAGTTAAGTAACACTCTTTGGTTAGCTCAAATCCCCGTTCACCCTCAGTGATTCCCGTTGGTGTGATTCTCTTTTTACATGTGTTATCGAAATCAGTGAACATTTGACACAGGACATAAATGCTAATAAGAGTTTTACATTGCGTGGGAAGTGACAACTAAACTAAGTGCATCGGTGTATTGGGGGGATACACCGTTGGGGCAGCTAACTTTAGGGATGTCTTGGCCTTAATTTCCTCAGCTTTTATTTTCTCAATGTCTAAAGGCCAAAATACCTGTTCTGGTGTTAACTTAGTTTGTGGTGCAAAAACAGTCACTCGGTTTTGTTCATAATAATCATGGGGCTTAACAATGACTTGGTGTTTAATGCACTTTGGATCCCTCATTTTTTTTTATCAAATCTCTCTCTATTGGCATAATCAAGTTCCTCTAATTCTTTATCGAATGAACTATTTGGGGGATCATGATTGGGAGTAAGCATAACCTTAGCATCATAGAGGGCAGGTTGAGAGTCTCTAACGCTCTTAAGAAAATTAGTTTTAGGCAACCCTAAATCCTTATTACTATGCTTATCCCACAGTTTCATGTGCTTTTCCACCATTTTAGCTATTTGAGGTGTTTGGCCAAGAACATACAACTTATTTTCAAGTTTGTTTTTCAATTGCTTAAGGTTGGAAAATTCATTTAACAGTTTAGTTTCCTTTTGTTGAAATTCACTTTTTAGGAGTTTTACACTACCTGAATTTCCTGTTTTTCCTTAAAAGCACATTCAAGTTGATTTTGAAAAGATTTAATCTCTTGTTTAAAGGCCATTTCCTTCAAATTTTGTTCAGTGATGTAGGCATGCATCTGCAATTCCATTTTTTGTTCACGTTCTGTAAGCTCAAATTTAGCACGTTGTTCATAGAACCTTACTTGATCCCTAAGAGTATTTATCCTAGTGGTTAGGGTGTCATCTGGTGCAACAACAGTATACTCATCTAAATCAACACATTTCTTCATCAGCAGAGGATATATCACTTGGTACAACAGACTCGACGTTGTGCTTCACATATTGTTCATATGGGACAATATTGCTATTCCCCAAATTTGCAGTATCTGATTCAACAACGTTTGTTTGTTGTGCATCGTTACATGTCGTTTGCTCATGCATCACATCATTATCACACACAACAGAAGACTTTCCACAAAATACGTCAGAATTACTGTCGTGATCCGAATGTGGCTCAGTTGGGAACACTTTGATGGTTTCCAATTTAGCCTCATTTGATTCACAAACATTATTTTGTCGTATATCATAGAAGTTCTTCTGTTCATCACATTTATCATATAATTTTAGTACCTCAGATATGATGGATGATTTGGATCGACCAGAATGTTGTGCAGGTGAGACAATTGATGATAAATTAGCCATAAAGATTGTCTGAGCGGTGGGTTCGTCATCAACATCTGAGTCGAAAGCATCACAATCCTCTGCTTGGAAGATGTTTGGATCATTAAGAGCTAGATCTTGAACTGGTTGCTCATCCACATCATCATCAAATGTCTTTCCATCATCCCCAGCAATGAATGCCAATTCTTCCTCATTTAGCACAACTCCATTCTCTTGAGCTTGCATGAGCAACATTTTGTCCTTGAAATAATCTGAGTGTTGAGGACGTTTTGGCAGAGTGCAATTCCTGGCGATGTGACCTAGACCCCCACAGTTGTAACATTTTGGTTGCCTTTCTTGTCCCTGATTCAAATTTCCAACTCTGTTCTGAAAGTTACCCTGCACAACATTTCTTTGATTCACATTTTGTCTTCCCTGAACGTTTTGCACAGTTACTTTTCCGTCTTCCACAATGGCTTGATTACGTGGATTGGAGGAAGTTCTGAGTTGATTGTTGGAAGATGGGAGTGCAGCCCTGAAATGTTGAACCAGTAGAGACACTTGATTGGAGAGATTGTCAATCATCTTGTCTGTACGAGAGTATCCAGAATCGAGGTGAGTATTCATGGCAGCTGATTACTGTAGAGATGGGTGATCCATTGATGAAACAGGTTGAGTGGTTGGCACCATACTAGTCATGAAAGCAAGTGAGTCATTGGTGACAGTTGGATTGAGTTTTTCTCTTAATTGACGATCATATGCAGCATGCTTCTCATGTTGTTGTAGATAAGCAAACAATTGTTCATAGTTCGTATTTCTCAATCCTTTGTTAAGCTTGACTGCAGTGACAAAACGATCCCACTCAGGTGACATGTTGTTCACAAACTTAGAGTTGAGTTGAATGTTGGGCATTGTCATCCTGATCATTGATGAGTGTGTAAATACTCATCATTTTTACCGTATTTTAACTGCCAAAACGCGTGAAAACACTCAAGAATGCATCAAAATAATGAAAATGTCCCAAAGATCGTGTTTTAAATGTTTCAAATGCAAAATGATCGAAAACAAACGAAAAACGAACAAAGTTTGCATAATTGGCAGTTTCAGTCCCCCAACTTTCAGAATTTATCAAAACTAGTCCCTGAGCGTTTATTTTAAAAGAAAAATCAACAAATGTCTTTTGCAAATCATAAACTACCAAATAACGATCTTTGGGTAAGAATTTTGAAAAAAGTTACAATATTGGTCCCTGCAACTTGTAATTTGGCAAAAGTGACCTGGGAGTTACGAATTGAAGAAAAATAACAAAGTTGACCTTGGAAATTCATAACTTGGCATTATTGGTTCTTTGATGAACTTTGAAAGATGGCAAGAAAAGGCCCTCAAGATTCAATAAATTACACACTTAGTCCTTGTGTTACTTGTTGCTACAAACCAAACGGATTCAATATAATCCACTTCAACCATCCCAGCTCACACCAATTTAATGAAATCTACCCAAGCCCAAAATAACCCCCAAAGCCCAAACCCTATTCATTTTAATATGAAACGTGAATATTTATTTGACCAGTCAACCCTAACACCATCTCTTTCATCCAACCCGTGACTGCAAAACTTCAACCCTACCATCACCATCCACCCATCGCCATCTCCCCATCAACCTCAAACACCAACTTCAATCCCACTACCATTTTTCCCTTCCTCACAAACCATACCTACCACGCCACGCTGGCAATCCACAACATCAATTTGTGCGCCAAATCAATTTTGATGGCTGTGATCGAATTAAATGGAACCAAGGGCTGGGATTGACTCTGAAAGAAGCTCAAAGGTGTTCCATCTCAGCATCCCTCTCAGAAAAGAAACACAAGGCAGAAGATGACAAAGAGATGAGGAACCCTAGTTTTATTTTTTTTAGTATAAATAAGCTCTCTTGTAAGCCAAAATGGCAGTTAGTTTTTAGTCACTTAATTAGGTTCTAGTATTAGTCATGAAGTAGGTTTCTAAGCAGGAGTTTAGTCTTTTTAGTTTTACTTTAGTCTTCTTTTCGAGTTTCTTGTTATAAATTCTATTTTCCCCTGTACTATTTTTTATATAAAAAGTTCAATTCTAATCTGTCTTTACTTATTGCGTATTTAAAATTTCTCTACAAATCTTATTATGCTTGAACCTATATTCATAGCTTAAAGTAGTTATTTCCTTTCAAAAATACCAACTTGGTATTAGCTTGATTTGACTATCGTAGATTTTAAGGTTGAATAGGTTTAGGAGTTTCAACTTTAATTGGTCAAGATCAGTAATATAGAGGTTATTTCTAGCATGTTTATTGAGGTTTCATAGATTTTTCATAACTTCATTAGTAAAACTGGTTTCTTAAGCAGCCTAGGTAGAAACCAGACTAGACCATAATTTGTGTGTTAATTTTGCTTCCATCTAGTTTAGTTTAGTATATTGCATCTTTAGGATAATTGTTGCATAGGTCTTTTAAGTCAACAGTCACCACTTTTGGTCCACTGCACTTGCAGCCAAGCAGTACCCAAACCCCCTCTTTGGATTTAAAAATTTGGTATGATAAAGTAGAATTCTAGGCATGTTATTGAGTTTGCAAGTTGGTAGGAATGTGAAGATTGACTTTGTATGCTCTTTATTGGATTTTGAGCTTGCTAGTTAGCTTATGTGAGGGCTACAAAAACACCCTACAACCCCTCCAGGTTCTGCTCTTACATCAGTACCTAAACACCCTGTTTAATTTCAATTCTCGACTAGGATTAGGTAGATTTATGTTTAAAAAATGGTCTTGCTAATAGTTTGTAAGTTAATTTCACTTAGTTTGAGTTTATCTTAGTTTTTACAGCTTAGTTTGTAGTTTATTATTGGGTTGCAAGTTTTACCCATTTACAGTTATCACTTGCCCAACTGCCCTTGTTGTGGCATTTTTAATTGGTTCGATATTTGTTGTATAGCTCTAAAACTTTGTTTCTGGCTTATTTGGCATCTCATCTTTATGCTCATATTTTTTTATTTATTTTTACGATTCTCTTTGGATAGCTTTTTGCAACCGTGAAAATACCCCATCAGCCCTTTGTTTACCATTTGCAGCTATAGTTTACGATTTATTAGATTGTTCATTTAGGTGTTTGTAGACTGCTTATTTCATGAGCCCATTGGCTTTTTAAGTTTCTCCCCTAGTCAGCCTTTGGATTGTCCCAGTTAGCTGATCCAAGGGACTCTCTTCCTGATTGTTATCTGCTGATCTAGATCAGTTATAGGTGGACTTTTTCTTGGGAACTAGTAGTATAGTGCCATATTAGCTTGTTTTATTTTACTTAGGAACTTTGTTGGTACCAAAAATTGCGGTTGCCCACGCTTCATTCACCACTGCTGCACCAGCAGTTACAGTCCTACTTAGACTGTTTGGTTTTAGCTTGTTTGTTTGTGTTACAAGTTTGTTTGTGTATCTTATAGTCGTGTTTGGTTGTGTTTATCTTGGATTTTGCTCATGTGTTGGTGGTTGGTAGCTACTGTATTTCAAAAACATCACTTAAGCTCAAAACAAAAATTCATCACTGTTGGGTTTTAAAAATCTGTATAAGCTTTCAAAAGCTTTTCAGTGAAAAGCTTTTCACAAAAAAGTTGTTGTTTTTCGTTGTTAAAAGAATTGCAAAAAGAAAAATTGAAAAAATAAATGATTTGCAAAAAGGCAAAAGTCAGGGGTCGAACCTCTGACCTCTTGGTCAGCACAGATCCAACCCAAACACCCTTTTCCATCTCTACTACATCTTGTTTTTTTTTTTTAAATTATTTACCTCATTTATTATATGTAGCTTGTTTGTTGTCTTGCTTATTCTACTTCTCAGCTTTTAGATTGCTTATATTCTGCTTATTTGTACTTTACCCCATCTCCTAATATTTTTCATAGGTTAGTATTTAGTTGTAGTATTTGTTAAAAAAAATTCAGATTTATTAGACTAGTTTAGAATTTGTTAGGATTTAATTTGTGTTAAATAGTCTTTAATTCATAATAAATAGAATTTTAATTAAATTTTTAATTTTCTTTTTTCTAAAATTTTGTTTTGTAATTTAGTAAGTAATAAATTCATTTTTATGCCCGTAGGATTAACGTAGCTTAAAATTTACATTTTCTCTTGCGCACTCGCATTTTCTTTAATTAAATTTCGCGTTTTTAAAATTAGTTTACGTTTAGGGTTCCCTAGCTTCCTGATTCTGATTCCCATAAGATTTTAAGTAGTTTTTAAGTTTTAATTTTCATTCCTTGTTTGTGTTCATGTTTTAGTTACGTTTATTTTATTTTCGTACGTTATTTTAATTTCTCGTTATTCCACAACACCAAATAATCTCTCAACCATTCCTTACTAGCATTTTAATCTCGAATCTCACACGATATTGCCCATTCACACCTCGTTGGGACACGACCCGGGTAATCACTTACCCGGTATCACATATATATATTGTATTCACAAGTTTTCGCAAGTCTTCCTTTTCCTAAAGGTTGATTAGTGAATTTCACTCACGTCTACCTTGTATATTTTTGATACGCACTCAAAAATGCAACATCAATCATTCTCATGTCGTTAACCAGCTTGTGGAATCTGACGTAATAGTCTGTAATGTTTTCACCAGGATTCATTTTAAAATGCTCAAACTCATCATACAGTTGAGATTCACGGTCTTCCTTGGTCAGCTCCGATCCAGACAGAAGCATTTTGACATTGTCCCACACAGCTTTGGCTTCAGTGTTAAAGTTGATCAGCTTGTACACATCCTTGGGTAACCCTTGTATCACAATGTTAGAGGCTCGAATGTCAGAATCAAAGCGTTTCTTTTCAACATCATTGAGATTATTGTAAGTGCTTGGTCTATCAATTCCTTGGATGACAGTACCATCCTCAGTAGTGGAGATAGCATTTCTGGTTGTACCCATCTGCATAGGACCTTCATCGATAGATCGCAAAATGTTCTCACCATTTTCTTTACCCTAGCAGTACAATCTGATTCTTTGTGCCCATGATTCATAATCTATCCTGTCTAGCATTGGAGGTCGGGTGTCGGACCCAACAGCTTGAATGTCATCTGATACTGTTGACATCTCAAAATCTTCAAACGGAATTTTACAGCTTTAGTGACTTAAACCGAGAAATGATTCTTTCTAGGGATTTTACTAAAGTCAACAAAAGAAACCGGAAGATATGTTCAGCGGATTAAACTAATAGAGAGATACCAGATGAGTCACAGTTTGCATCAAGTGTTAAGTTGTGACAAGTCAAGTTACAATACATCCAATTGAGATTAGTCAAGTCGTAAGGATTAACTCACAACGTCAGATCACAATTAGATCAATTGAAACGACTAAGGTTACAACAATTCACGAATTGCAAAATGATTACCCAATCACATGAATCTCATCACTTAGCAAATTGCCAAATAATTTAAGAAAGTCGCAACAGTATGCACAAAACGCAGTAGGAGTTAAACGCAAGGTGAGCAAATCGCAGTGGAAAGTAACCACAAAGTAGGTAACCACAGAGAAAGGTAATCACAAGGTGAGTTAACCGCAGAGTAAACAAACCACAAGATGGGTTACACTCAAGTCACTAACCACAGCAGGTAGCAAACCGCATAAACTAAAACGCGGACCACTAAACCGCAGAAGCTAAACGCAGTCTGCTAACCACAGATACTAACCGCAGACCACTTAACCGCAGGAACTAATCGCAGTCTACAATAGTCCAAATCTGTCACTATCCTTGCGATTTGTCCTTTAACTCAGAATAGTAATCGCAGACTACTAACCACAGAAATCTAGAGCAAACCGCAACTAAGCAATGAAACAGTAGAGGTAACCGCAACAAGGAAATTCGACCCAAAAACACTCCAATCTTCAAGAATACGGGTGTAATGACAAAACCAACTAGGAAATAATGTAACCCTAACACAAATGATCATAGAAGTACACCTCTAACATGTCAACTAACACTAGATAGATCAAACTAAGATGTTTTCAAAAAAACTCTTCTAACTCACAAAAATTACACACAACCACACCAAATCCGATTCTCCAAGGCCCTAAGATGAAACCTTGGCTCTTGATACCAATTGTAGAATATCAATCAAGTCACAAACATGATGGTTCTCGTGATTTGTGTGGTGTTAGAAATAAGAAAGAAAGAAGGATGAGAGAACTTGGAACCTTGAGAGAGAAAATGTGATATTAGATTGAGATTAGTGTGAAGGTCCAACCCTCTCCACATGTGGAGAGGGGTATTTATACTAAGCTACAAAGAAAGATAAAAATGCCCACACCCAGGCTATGGATCAGGCATACAGTGGGTAAAGACCCGTCCTTCTTCCACGTTGTTACTTAATCTAATACTAGCTAACTAATAACTAAACTAACTACGAGCTAACTTAATGCTATTACAATAATTAGGTGACCGAGACTTTTACAGGAATATTTGTATTCCTAACACATAAAAGTTATAATACGAAATTTGACATTACAATACAAAATTTAAAATTACAATACGAAAACTAAAACATAATCGTCCTAAGTATATTTTTCATGTAGCCAAATAAACTTCGCATTGATTTGTTCTTCTATTTTTCCCGCATTTCTAAACAACACATTATGCATTTCGTAATCTGTCGTAGATTATTTATTTAAATAAGTTTCTATTTGAGCACGATTTTCAGACGGAATGTCATTTCATTTTTCATATGTTTGTCTCAGATCATCTTTAGCTTTGCATGCCTTGTCAAATGGCATGGCTAAGTCGCACAACGCTTGTTGACGAGCTTTATCATCCGCAATTAGTTTATCAACTAAAGTCATGATTTCATAGATCGTATGTGGAAGTTAACAAGCCATATCAGATTTTTTGTAAGGATGAAGTGTTTTGAAAGAGAAGTTGTGTATAAAATTTGTTAAAATGATGTAGTATTTATTGTGTGTAATTGTGTTTATATATATATATATATATATATATATATATATATATATATATATATATATATATATATATATATATATATATATATATATATATATATATATATATATATATATATATATATAGAGAGAGAGAGAGAGAGAGAGAGAGAGAACGAGAGAGAGAGTTGAGATCAAATAAGATCATTTTTAAAATTGTAAAAATAAGATCAATTTAAGAACTAATAAAAGGAAGACAAGTGGCATTGAGGTTAACTTAAGCATTTATTTTAATTAAAATTAATAATTAATTTAAAAGGGTATTGAGGGTATTTTGCACATCTTATTTTTTTTCCCTGACTCACACCTCCATTGCAATAACAACAAGCCTCAATTTATTCTCTTATCCTCTCCTCTCTCTCATACATTTTCCGGCGACCAAAAGGCCACCGCCGGTGACAACTTTTTTTCATTTGCCTTCTATAATTAACAAACGCAACTTTTTTTTCTTTATCAAACCCGCTGTAAAATGCTTACAGGACCTCTATCCCTCCGACCAAAAACACTAATTTGGGTCTCGATTGTGGGGTCTCGAACTGATATGATCTCACAAAAAAACCATTCGATCTGTCAAAAACACCTAACTCTCCACATGATTCTGGGTAAAACGCCATAGATCTGTTGTATCTCACGTTTTCAGGCGAGGATTCGTTATCCCGACGGGGATTGGTTTTCCGACGATGTTTCATTATCCTAACTGTTGCCGTATCACATATCTGATGTACTACACTTTTTCCGGTCGAGACTTCATTTTTCCGGCGAGGTGATACATGCCGGGATTACAATATATGTTTGAATGATACCATTAATGCCGGGATTACAATATATGTTTCAAATCATCATTTTGTTTTTCAAAAGGTACAATTTCATCCTATTTAGTTTCCGGATTTTGTTGAGTGGGAGGAAAATCACCAAAGGTAATAACATGCCAAAGATCACGATCTTTTGATTTCACATACGTTTCGAATCTATTTTTCCAATATAAAAATCCATCACTTTCAAATAGTGGTGGTTTTTGCATAGATTGCCCTTCTAAATATTTTTTAGATTCTATAGATTGTTACAAGTTTTAAAATACAATATATTTTAAAAATCTTGCTAGACGTGGCTCTTGATACCAATTGTCGAAAACTAGAAAGGGGGGGGGGGGGGTTGAATAGTTTTACGTCTTTTTAATTTGTTACAAAAGATTGTTTAAATGTTTTCTTTGTTTTCAAAAATTTATATTCGATAATATGTGATTTCAAGTCTTGCACAATATGAATAACAATAAATATATACTATATAGCAATAATAATGTAAGTAAAGAAATAAATGAGAGATGGAAAGATCGAACCGTGAGACAAGAGATTTATAGTGGTTCGGCTACAAGGACACCTTCCTTGCCCTACTCCACTCCCCGAGCACCTAACTCGAGAGTTTTCTTCACTATGTCAACAAGCTCCCTTATGGCGGAGAAAACCTTACACACCAATTTACACACCACAACTTCGTCACTACTTAATCACAACTTCTACACAACTTCTTCACACCAATCTACTTCACACCAATTCTTCTTCACACCTTTCTACTTCACACCTATCTACTTCACACCAATCTTCTTCACACCTTTCTACTTCACACCTATCTACTTCACACCAGTCTTCTTCACACCTTTCTACTTCCTAACTCTTCTTCTTCACAACAAACTACTAACCAATCACACTACTTATATACCTAGCTAAACTATCTTCTATCAAATATTCACAACTAATCACACAAAGAGATAGATACAATGGATGATGCTTTAACAACTTGGATGTGGAGATCACAACAAGTTGTAATACTTCTTGTCTTGAGGGATAAAAGTATTCTTCTCTTGCACTTTAGAGGATGATGTTTGGATCACTTAGAAACAAAGATTTATGAATGTATGATCAAAGGATTAAGAGAATAGAAATGGAGATCTAGAACAGAAAGTTTAGGAGTGCAAAAGGTGAGGAAAATCTGAGAAATGAACCAGTATTTATAGGGACAAAAATTACTGTACAGGAGTGTGCCGGTCCCCTTAATTCATGGCCGGTCCCCTTAATTTTAAGGGGACCGCCCCTTATAATTAAGGGGGCCGCCCAGCTGTAACGGCCAGAAACTTTGTCTTTTAGTGGGGAAAGTTTATTTGGTGAAAAACTAACTGATTTTGGTTAAAAATTTGAATTCATATATTTAGTATGATTAAAACATTTTTCTTTATTACCAAAAGTGTTTTTCAAAAATATATAATATGTTTATATAATTAAATAAACTTTGTAACAATTAATTAAATACCCCTTTGATCATAGATTGCAATAAACACTTTGTTTATTCATACCTTAAGTGATTTGGATGTAAAGAGAATGTTAATCACTAAATACTTGTTTATGTCATAAATTTTAGTTCAATGGGTTTATGTTTTGTAATAATTAAAACATAGAGATATTGATAATATGTTAATAATGTTTTTAGGCATTATTTATGTCAACAATCTCCCCGTTTTTGATTATTACAAAACCTTAAACTCATTAGGTCTATTTTTAGACAAGTATTTTAGAGTTTAATATTCTCTTCTCCCCCTTTTTGTAAAATCAAAAAGGTTAAACCAAGTAAGCTTCATAGAAGAAGTTAAACGGGTAGAATGCTCCCCCTTGATGTATGCTCCCCCTCATTTGAGAGCACCAAGGAAACGAGCTATGGAAAGCTTGGCTACAAAAAATATGTGAAGAGAACAAGACATATATATGCAAAGCAACAATTATGCAAATAAAAATAGATTCATTCAAGCATCATAGAAATGATTAGCATTACAACATTCAATAAGCTTGAAGCATATTGATTACAATAAAACAAAAGAGAAGACATAGTCCTATATTGCCTAAGAGAGAAGTTGGACTTGCTTGCAACCCACGGTTGAGTGTTTTATTTGCTTGAAGGGAAACATAAGCATAGAGCTTAGTTGTTAGATGGAGAGGGATATGGAGTGGGTTATGGAGCAGAAAAGGTGGATCTTACGATGTTGTATCGAGTTAAGGGTCGTATTGGATGAGGACGAGTGAGAAGATATTCAATCCAAGAAATATCTTCACTCAAGTAGAGAGTTTGTTTTTGAAGAAAGATGCAACAAGAGCAAAAATGAGTGTGGTTTGTAACTTGATCCAAGTTGAGAGAGTGGGGTAGTTAATTTTTATAGGGTGATGATGGAGGTTGCCCTTTGTTGCGTTGTGCATGATGCATAGCAAGGAGATCACTAAGATCATGGATTTGGGTTATTTCATCACGGAACTTTTACTTTTCCGTGGCAATGTAGAGAGAATCATTGTGTTGATATGGATGAATTGGGTTTGTGTAGTTGGAATTGTAGTTTGATGGTTGATCAAACTTGTATAGATTATTATAAGTGGTTGGAGGATGAGATGTGTAGTTTGGAATGAAAGATGATGTTTGGCCAATGTTGTATGGTTTTTAAAGAGGATCAAATGAATGTCCTTGTGGATTTGGTGTAAAGTTTGGGAAGTAAGTGGTTGGAGGTGTTGAGTGATTTCCAACTTCATTGGTTATGATGGATTTGTTTCGAAGGCTTTTTCTTCGCCAAACGGGTTTTTTCGTCATCCTTGCTAGCCTTTAGGCTTTTGGTTTGTTTGGAGAAGTCATGATGGGATGAATGGAGAGTGTTGAAGATTGGGGATATTTATAGTGTAAGATTTGTATGTTTATGGATGGATAAAGTTTGTTTGGGAGATTAGGACAAAATATGTTGGTGAAAATTGGGAAATGTAGGTTGAAATGGGCTAAAAAGCAGAAAAGATTCTGTAAACCAGACCAACAGATGGTCGGTCCCCTTAATTAGGGGGCGGTCCCCTTAAAATTATGGGGGGCACCTTACATAATTAAGGAGGCCGCCCATCTGGTGATTTCCAGATTGCCAAAATTGGGTTTTTGGCAGAAAATTTGCAGAAAGGTTGTGTTTTTGGATTTGGATTCAAGCAAGTTCAATTCCTTGAGGCAATATAGCATCTAATCTAATCATGATATAGCATGCATGCAAAAACACTTAAGTAAAAAAACAAACAAGCAATAAATAATAAGCTAGAGAAGACAAATAAAGGCAAGGGTACTTAATCTTCCTATGGCAACTATCTTAGATCAAAGGCAAAGGTAACTAGTGAGTCAAAAACTAGTGATAAAACAAGATGACAACATTTTGAATGATTTTGTCCTAGTGTGTGCCTATATGCAACAAATGTGGAGTTGTGATTGTTTCGACTCCTAAATGCAAAGAAAAATAAGTTTCCTAAGAAACAATCCAAATTCTCCTTGATTCGATTTTTGCTCGATTCATGAATGTCAAAGATATATATTAGATTATATACCTTGATAATTTATGTGAGAGTTTATGCATTATTTAGGGAAAAGGTTTTTAGCATTTGTCAACAATGCAAGGAAAATGATATTCATGTCATACTTAGATGTGAGAATAGTTTTCAAGAAACTTTGATTGGATTTTACAAGAAAGTATATGCAATGAAAATGAGGTTTCCCAATCTTTAATTTTGTGCGAAATAGATTCCTAGACTCAGAAATAGAGAAGTAAAAAAAAATTATGCAAGAGAAATTTTTTTTTGTCTAAATGCAATAGAATTTAGTCAACTTGTTCCATCATTCCTAATCCTAAACGCAAGTGATTGAATAATTCACGCTTAAGGGGTTTAGTGAATATATCCACAATGTTATCTTCCGATGCAACATTTTCTATGGATATGTTTCCTTTTTGTACATTATCCCTAAGGAAGTGGTGGCGTATTTCTATGTGTTTAGTCCTAGAGTGTTGCACCGGATTTTTACTTAAATCTATCGCACCTTTGTTATCGCACATAATGGGAACATTTTCTAACCTAATGCCATAGTATATAAGAGCATGTTTCATCCATAGTGCTTGTTGACATGCCTTTCCGTCGCTTACATATTCGGCTTCGGTGGTAGAAATAGCAAGAGCGGTTTGCTTCTTCGAAAACCAAGATGTTAGACAACATCCCATAAACGTGCAAATACCGCTAGTGCTTTTTCTATTTACGTAGTCTCCCGCATGATCCGAATCCGCATAGACGATGGTTTCTATGCCGGATCCCTTAGGATACCATAATCCTAAGTGTATAGTGCCTTTAATGTATCAGAAGATACGCTTAACCGCTTCTAGGTGAGAGGTTTTGGGATCCTCTTGAAAACGGGCACAAACACAGACACTAAACATGATATCGGGTCTACTTGCCGTCAAGTATAGTAAACTACCTATCATTCCTCTATACTTGGTGTTATCTACAGACTCACCTTCATCATCCTTTGTGAGTTTCACTTCCGTAGACATGGGAGTTTTCATGGGTTTTGAGTCTTCTAGGCCAAATTTCTTAAGCATTTCCTTAATGTACTTAGATTGATTAAAGAATATTCCATCTTCTAATTGTTTTATTTGTAATCCTAGGAAGAAGTTTAATTCACCCATCATACTCATCTCAAACTCATCATGCATGATTTTGGCAAATTCATCACACATGTCTTGACAAGTCGATCCAAATATAATGTCATCAACATACATTTGAACAATGATGAGATTTGGGTCTTTCTTTTTAGTTAAAAGAGTGTTATCTACCATTCCCACGGAATAATCATGTTTAATAAGGAAAGCTTTTAATCGATCATACCAAGCTTTGGGAGCTTGTTTGAGTCCATACAAAGCTTTCTTTAACTTATAAACATAATCAGGTTTTGCGAAGTCAATGAATCCTGGAGGTTGTGCCACATAAACCTCCTCATTGATAAAACCGTTAAGGAATGCACTTTTCACGTCCATTTGGAATAACTTAAAATCTAGGGCGCATGCATAGGCAAGTAATATCCTAATAGATTCTAGTCTAGCTACGGGGGCATAAGTTTCGTCATAATCAATTCCTTCTTGTTGATTATAACCTTGGGTAACTAACCTAGCTTTATTCCTTGTTATTATTCCATTTTCATCTAACTTATTCCTATATACCCATTTAGTTCCTATGATGGTCATATTCATTGGATTTGGGACTAATTCCCAAACATCATTTGCCTTAAATTGATTTAATTCTTCTTGCATAGCTATAACCCAACTTTCATCTTTTAAAGCCTCATTAATATTCTTAGGTTCTATTGTTGAGAGGAAACAAAAGAAGTTATTTTTATCTTGGGCTTGTGACCTAAGGGTTCTTTGGTTAAGATGTCCTATTATATTATCTAATGGATGTGATCTAGATTCTTTAACATTTACAATCTCGTTATTTCCTAAGTCAATGTCTTCATTATCATTTCCTATGGGTTTTGTTTTACTAACCTCAATAGCTTCATCTTCGACCAAGTCATCATCTTCTAAAGGTAATGTTTTAGGAGGTGGTGGTATTTCATCAAATGTTACATTTAGTGATTCTTCTACTTTCATAGAGTGTTTGTTAAGAATTATATATGCTTTACTATTTTGTGAGTACCCTAAAAATATTTCTTCATATGATTTTGGATCAAACTTAGTGAGGTAATCCTTAGTGTTTAGAATATAACATTTACTTCCAAATATCCTAAAGTAACTTAAGTTTGGTTTTCTACCTCTTCGTAACTCATAAGGAGTTTTTCCTAGAATTCTCCTAATTGATACCCTATTAATAATATATGTTGATGTATCTACAGCGTGACACCAAAATTTTTGTGGGATGGATTGTTCATTTAACATTGTTCTACTCATTTCTTGTAGTGACCTATTTTTTCTTTCTACTACGCTATTTGATTGAGGAGTACGAGGAGCGGAGAAATTGTGAGATATTCCATTTAAATCACAATATTTTCCGAATTGTACTTCGTTGTCAAATTCCCTACCATGGTCCGTCCTAATGGCTACTATTGTGCATCCTAATTTATTTTGAATCATTTTACTAAATATTTCGAATTTTTCAAAGGCTTGGGTCTTGTCACTTAAAAACCTAGTCCACGTGTATCGTGAATAGTCATCTACTATTACTAAGGTATATTTGTTTCCTCCATAGCTTCGCACAGCGGATGGACCAAAAAGATCCATATGTAATAATTCTAGGCACGTAGTAGTGGATACTATATTCTTAGCTTTGTGACTAGCATGAACTTGTTTTCCAATTTTACATGCATCACAAAAATGTTTGTCATATTTTAGATTAGGCAAGTTTCTAACTAGTTCTTTAGAGGCCAAAGATTGTATTTGTTGCATGTTAGCATGTCCTAATCTCCTATGCCACAATGTGGAGTTTTAGTCTAGGGTCGTTAGGCATATCCTATTCTCAGGTTTGTTTCCTAATTTCATAACATATATGCCTCATTTCCTAATTCCTCTACCTATAATTTTTCCATTCTTAACTATTTCGCTATCCTCTTCGGTAAAGGTAACTCTACATTTATTATCGCATATTTGCCCTATACTAAGCAAGTTATATGTTAAATTATCTACATGCTCAACATTTTCAATAGTAAGTGAGTCTTGAGAAATCGTACCTTTGCTAATGATTTTTCTACGCAATTCACTACCGAAAATAATGTTACCTCCATTGTATGCCTTATACGTAGAAAATAGCTTGCGGTTCCCCGTCATGTACCTCGAACATCCGCTATCCTTGATCCATTCGTCAGGCTCCAAGTCAATTCCTAAACATATTTCGTCGGTTGCTTTTGCCACAAAACATTTTTCGTCTCTTGGTTTTTCCACTTCTTCTTTGTCACTATCACTTCATGTTCCGCTAACAAAGGCGCCTTGATTTTCATAACCTGGCGGCTTTAGACATTCGCCGATGAGATGATTTGGACTTCCACATCTAAAGCACTTTCTTTTCCCGTAGTTGTCACTTCTATTTCTTTGGAACGGTTTTCTTTCGTCTCGTGGTGATCTAGTGAATCTTCCTCGTCTCTTGAAGAATTTCTTGAATTCTCTTACGGCCATTGCATATTCTTCGTCCTCACTCTCGTCACTTGAGTCATCATCGTCACTAGGTTCCTTTTTGGCTTTTAGAGCAATGGATTTGGTTTGTTCTTTCTTGACTTTGACCGTTTCCGAATCTCTTCTAATAATTTCTACATGGACCTTCAAGTTGCCAATAAGTTCATCAAGTGATAATGTCATCAAATTCTTTGACTCTTCAATTGCCGTGACCTTAGCTCGCCATTTTGGATGCAATGCCCTAAGAAATTTCCTAACACAATTTTTACTAGAAAATGTCTCATCAAGTGCTTTTAAACTTGCGATAATAGTGTTAAATTTAGCAAAAGCATTATCAATTGATTCCTCTTTCGGAATCGTAAATTATTCATATTGTTGTACAAGAAGATCTATTTTATTATCTTTGGCTTGACTATTACCTTGGTGAGTAATAAGTAGTGATTCCCAAATTTTTTTGGCGGTTTTACACATAAAAATTCTTTCATATTCTTTACGTGGTAACGCATTATAAATTACCATTTTAGCTTCATTATTTTTAACAAGTTTCTTTTTCAAATCATCATTTTGTTTTTCAAAAGGTACAATTTCATCCTTTTTAGTTTCCGGATTTTGTTGAGTGGGAGGAAAATCACCAAAGGTAATAACATGCCAAAGATCAAGATCTTTTGATTTCACATACGTTTCGAATCTATTTTTCCAATATAAAAATTCATCACTTTCAAATAGTGGTGGTTTTTGCATAGATTGCCCTTCTAAATATTTTTCAGATTCTATAGATCGTTACAAGTTTTAAAATACAATATATTTTAAAAATCTTGCTAGACGTGGCTCTTGATACCAATTGTGGAAAACTAGAAGGGGGGGGGGTTTGAATAGTTTTACGTCTTTTTAATTTGTTACAAAAGATTGTTTAAATGTTTTCTTTGTTTTCAAAAATTTATATTCGATAATATGTGATTTCAAGTCTTGCACAATATGAACAACAATAAATATGTACGATATAGCAATAATAATGTAAGTAAAGTAATAAATGAGAGATGGAAAGATCGAACCGTGAGACAAGAGATTTATAGTGGTTCGGCTACAAGGACACCTTCCTTGCCCTACTCCACTCCCCGAGCACCTAACTCGAGAGTTTTCTTCACTATGTCAACAAGCTCCCTTATGGCGGAGAAAACCTTACACACCAATTTACACACCACAACTTTGTCACAACTTCTACACAACTTCTTCACACCAATCTACTTCACACCAATTCTTCTTCACACCTTTCTACTTCACACCTATCTACTTCACACCAATCTTCTTCACACCTTTCTACTTCACACCTATCTACTTCACACCAATCTTCTTCACACATTTCTACTTCCTAACTCTTCTTCTTCACAACAAACTACTAACCAATCACACTACTTATATACCTAGCTAAACTATCTTCTATCAAATATTCACAACTAATCACACAAAGAGATAGATACAATGGATGATGCTTTAATAGCTTGGATGTGGAGATCACAACAAGTTGTAATACTTCTTGTCTTGAGGGATAGAAGTATTCTTCTCTTGCACTTGAGAGGATGATGTTTGGATCAGTTAGAAACAAAGATTTATGAATGTATGATCGAAGGATTAAGAGAATGGAAATGGAGATCTAGAACAGAAAGTTTAGGAGTGCAAAAGGTGAGGAAAATCTGATAAATGAACCAGTATTTATAGGGACAAAAATTACTGTACAGGAGCGTGCCGGTCCCCTTAATTTTAAGGGGACCGCCCCTTATAATTAAGGGGGCCGCCCAGCTGTAACGGCCAGAAACTTTGTCTTTTAGTGGGGAAAGTTTATTTGGTGAAAAACTAACTGATTTTGGTTAAAATTTTGAATTCATATATTTAGTATGATTAAAACATCTTTCTTTATTACCAAAAGTGTTTTTCAAAAATATATAATATGTTTATATAATTAATTAAACTTTGTAATAATTAATTAAATACCCATTTGATCATAGATTGCAATAAACACTTTGTTTATTCATACCTTAAGTGATTTGGATGTAAAGAGAATGTTAATCACTAAATACTTGTTTATGTCATAAATTTTAGTTCAATGGGTTTATGTTTTGTAATAAGTAAAACATAGAGATATTGATAATATGTTAATAATGTTTTTAGGTATTATTTATGTCAACACAGTTGGTCTCGTGTACACACCGGGAACACCACTAGTTTGTATCAGTTGGTATGATCGAGTACGATTTAGGTTATAGTTTTTTTTATATATGATGGAGTACTAATTTGTATCATTTGTGTGCAGTGAAGATTTGTTATAATGTAAGAGTTGTTAATTTTTTGTTATAATATTAGTGTTATAAATTAATGGTTGTACCATGTATAAATTAAATTAGTGTACTGCTGATAATAAATTAAATTGGTCCATGTATAAGTGAAAAGCTAGAAATCTAATGTACCATGTATAAAATTAAATTGCTGGAACGATGAAAACAAAATATACCAAAAGTTAATTCAAAAAATGTGAAAATATTTTTAGATTTGGATTCTCTAAAATACCCTTGAAACTTTATTTAATTTCTATAATTACACTCATTTGACACAAAATATCTAATGGTCTATATTAGTTCTTATTTTTATAACTTTAAGAAATATCTCACATTAACCCTCCCTATATATATATATATATATATATATATATATATATATATATATATATATATATATATATATATATATATATATATATATATATATATATATATTGTGTGTAATTGTGTCTATAAAAACCACAAGTTCGAACCTTACTCAGGCATAATGTTTTTTATGATCACAAATCTGAACCCTTACTCGGGTATCATGTTTTTTGTTTCAAATTGTGGGTTTGTTCATCAGATTCGAATCTTGTTGTGTATGACGGTTCTTGAACAACTATCAAATACATACATACATATATACATATATATATATATATATATACATACATACATATATATATATATATATATATATATATATATATATATATATATATATATATATATATATGTGTGTGTTCTGCATTTCAAAGGAAACATCTTCAGATCGGTTCCCAAGCTATCATCGCTGGTGTATCCGGGTCGGACTCATCTGAAACTGTTGATGCATGTCCACTAAATTTATTCACGTCCTTTTAGTGATTTATTTATTTATCTATTTATTTATTTATTTATTATTATTATTATTTTTATTATTTTTTTTATCATTATGCTTCAAATTGTAGGGTCGTGATATTTGCACTTGTGACGTTTGATTGATAGGTCCATCAAACATCTATTGAAAGCTAGCCCATCAACATCGTTACATTATGCATATCAAGTGGTAATTTTAAATGGGGTCTACTATATTAACGGGGTCTACTACCCCCTTCTGCAGACCCTCCCTATGGGTAGGGTACTGTTCATGTACTAGGTTGTTTTTTTTTTTTTTTTTTTTTTTTTATTTTTTTTTTTTTTTTTCTGTTTGTTGTTTTTTTTTTCTTTGTCTATGTTTTTAACTTTTTGTCCATGTTTTTTTTTGAAGTCATGTTACTACACAACCTTTGTCCATGTTTTGTTCCAAGTGCATGCACATATGCAGAGTATTACACAAGCTCAGATACAGGCTCAGATTTACACAATCATCATCGCCATTTTTTTTGTCCAAGTGCATAAGCACATATGCAGTATTACACAAGCAGTATTTAGCACACAATAGGCTCAGATTAAGATAATCATCATCGCCGATTTAGAATATTTTTGTCCAAGTGCATAAGCACAAAGCAGATTGCAGTGATAAAATATCTACAAGTGTTTATAAAACAAGTGTTTGGCTCGGATATGAAGGTTGCAAAATGATAAAATATCACTTTGCCATGCCTTTCGGTTTTTAGAAAACCATTCGTCATCGCCTTTTTTGAAACAGATAAGTATGCAAGTGCACAGATTGCACACAAGTGAAACAGATAATTATGCAAGTGCTCAGATTGCACCCAAGTGCACATATTTGCCCCCAAGTGCACAGATTGCACACAAATTGCACCCAAATGTGCACATATTGCACCCAAACCAAGTACCAATAATTGGCAGGGTTTACCCACAAGTCTCACAGTACCAACAGCAAAGATTCAAAGCAAAGTACCACAAGTGCACAGATTGCACACAAATTGCACCCAAATGTGCACATATTGCACCCAAACCAAGTACCAATAATTGGCAGGGTTTGCCCACAAGTCTCACAGTACCAACAGCAAAGATTCAAAGTAAAAGTACCAACAGTAAAGATTCCTGCAGTAAAGAATCCTGCAATTACTCACAAGAAAGTAAAAGTACCAACAGTAAAGGCTCCATTATAAACAAGGCTCACAAAGAATCAGATTGCACAAGTGATGAAAGCTACTTCACCACAATCAATATCACAACAATAACAAAGCAGATTGCACAAGTGAAAGCTAACTCACCACAATCAGTAAGTAAAGGGATGGGTAAAATCACGGGGGCTATTTGGTTAGATTAACCCTCACTATTTAAATACTCTAACAAACCATTTACTTGCAGATTGCACAGAAGTGAAACACAAGCAGCTAGTGAAAGCCGCAAGTGAAACACAACAAATATCTTTGGCTGCCAAAATGTCTAATTCACCATTTTACACAAATGAGGTAACATTAGGCTCAGATTATATATTGTTGCAACATAAGCAAGTTTAAGCAAGTTTTATCATATTTGGCTGCAACTTCAAAGGTTGCAAAAAAAAAATTTTTTTTTTGCCTGTCCATTTGGTAATGCCAAGCCAATATCAAAACCTTTTTTTTAAATCATCATCGCCGTATCTCATTTTTTTTTAAAACAAACTGCTTAAATCAAAGTGCTTATCAAGTGTCAAAAGCAAACTGCTTAAACCAAGTTTCAAATGAAACTGCTTATAAGCAGTTTGATAAGCAGTTTCATCACAAACTGCTTATCAATCATATAAGAGAGGGTTAATCTAACCAAATAGCCCCCATCAATATAACCCATCCCATATGGACAGAGCACAAGGGTTTGCAGCAAGGGGGGTAGACCCCGTTAATATAGTAGAGCCCCATAACCACACATAATCACATACCTGTGGACTGTGGGGTAGGCCAGAGCAGGTATTCATACCACTCATGGGTGGCAGATCAAGGTGTTAACCTACCCTCAGCCACAAGTATTCATCACCAAAGAACCACCAAAATCATCACCACAGAACCACCAAAATCATCACCACAGATCATGAATTTTTTAGATCTAATTAGGGTTTCATAAAAATTGGGGGTTTTTTAAAATTAATCAGTAGATCTTTCAATTAACATAGGTTAATTGAAAGATTACCCAGTTAATTTTAAAAAACCCCCAATGTTTTACGAAACCCTAATTAGATCTAAAAAAGAACACCACAAAACACCATCACCACAGATCTTTCAAATTAATCAGGTGATCTTTCAATTAACGTTGGTTAATTGAAAGATTACTAGTTAAACCCTAATCAGATCTGAAAAAATATTTTACAAACCCTAATTTTTTAAACCCCCAAATGTTATATTACCCTAATTAGATTTAAAAAAAGAACACCCCAAAACACCATCACCACATATAACCTTCATCAAAAAACCCCCTATTTTTCAGATCTAATTAGGGTTTCGTAAAAATTGGGAGTTTTTCAAATTAATCAGTATATCTTTCAATTAACGTTGGTTAATTGAAAGATTACTAGTTAATTATAAAAAACCCCCAATTTTTTTCAAACCCTAATTAGATCTGAAAAAATATTTTACAAACCCTAATTTTTCAAACCCCAAATGTTATATTACCCTAATTAGATTTAAAAAAAGAACACCCCAAAACACCATCACCACAGATAACCTTCATCAAAAAACCCCCAATTTTTCAGATCTAATTAGGGTTTCGTAAAAATTGGGGGTTTTTCAAATTAATCAGTATATCTTTCAATTAACGTTGGTTAATTGAAAGATTACTAGTTAATTATAAAAACCCCCAATTTTTTTCAAACCCTAATTCGATCTGAAAAAATATTTTTACAAACCCCCAAGTTTATATCAAAAAATTAGATCTAAACTAACCTGTTTATATCAAAAAACCATCACCACAGAACCCCCAATTTTTTTGTGAAACCCTAATTTCTCACACCCAGAATCAGATAATCACGTAACACATCACATACCACATCACCATAAACCAACATCACATACCAGAATTAGATCTAACATAGTTTTAGATCTAAAGTATTCTTAGATCTAAAATAGAGAGAGAGAAAAAGATATAGAGAGAGAGATTAGAGAGAGAGATTACACCGTTTGTGTGTGTGTGGCGTGTGTGGTGTTTGATTAAGAGAGAGAGAGAGTAAACGCGTAAGCGTTTTTAACTTTTTTTTTTTTTTTTTTTTTTTTTTTTTTTTTTTTTTTGTATTTAAAAGTTGTAAAAATAAAAGTTGTATAAAAATTTAAAAGTTGTATAAAAATTTGTAAAAAGTTGTATAAATTTAAAAGTTGTATAAAAATTTGTAAAAAGTTGTAAAAAGCTTCAATTTATTGTATGTAAAAGTTGTAAAAGAGAATTTAATTTATTGTATGTAAAAAGTTATAATTTTTTTTTTAATTTGTATAATGTAAAAGTTGTAAAAATTAAAAGTTGTATAAAAAGTTATACAAATGTAAAAGTTGTAAAAATTAAAAGTTGTAAAATTTAAAAATGTAAAAATGTAAAAGTTGTATAAAAAGTTATAAAAATATAAACATGTAAAAATGTAAAAGTTGTAAAAAATGTTATGTATTTTCAGGTTTTCGGTTCTCACGAGGAAGTAACTGAGTGGGCGCAAAATATAGCTCGTGGGCTAGGTTTTGTAATTGTTAAAGATAGAACCAAATCAGAACATGGTCATATGAACGAAATCAATTACAGGTGTACAAAGGGTGGTACGTATACATCTCAAGGTAGTGGCAGACGGAAAACCAAAACAAGTAAAACCGGTTGTCCATTCAGATTAAATGCGAAATATCATCGAACAAAAAATTATTGGGTATTGAGGGTGAAGATAAGTACGCATAATCATGATATGCTAGAGTCGTTGCATGGTGTGCCATATGCAATGTGATTAAAGGATGATGAGTTGGGTTTGGTCAGAGAATTGACAGATTATAACGTACGACCACTTAATATACTTTCGACAATAAAGGGTCGTAATCCGGATAACGTGTCTAGCGTTAGAACTATATATAACGCACAAGATAAGTTCCGGAGAGTCAGAGTAGGTGATAGAACTCCAATTCAAGTCCTTTACTCGCATTTGCAAGAATCAGGGTATACATGGTACCCGAGGGTAAATGAGCATACCAACGAGCTTGAGGAGCTATTTTTTGTGCACCCCACGTCGTATGCTATATGGTGTACATTCCCTGAAGTCATGATGATGGACTCCACGTACAATACCACGGTGTTTAAATTGCCGTTGTTGGAAATTGTTGGACTAACTTCAACAAACAAAACATTTTCAATGGCGTATAGCTTTTTATCCAGTGAACAAGGGCATAATTTTAGATGGGTATTTCAACGTGTGAAGCAAGTGATTGGCGAAAGATATTACCCACGTGTTATCGTCACTGACAGAGATTTAGCGTTAGTTAGGGCAATAAGAGCAGAATTTCCTGACGCTCACCAATTACTCTGTCGATGGCATATACAGCAAAACATACTTAAGTTTTGCAAAAATAAATTCACAGGTGGGGATATTGACTATGACTCCGTTAAAAAACGATGGGATTGGATGGTTAAAGCTCCGACCTTCGAATCGTTCGAGCGACGTTATCGACGCCTACAAGAGCTATTGGTCAACCATCAGGGTACTTAATTATTAATTGATTGTTTTTAAATATGCACCCGAATGACCTTTAATTAATTCATTGTTTTTTTCAGATGTCGCTTTGTATCTGCATAACTGAGTGCAAGATTACGCACCCATGTTTGTCTCGTATATTACCGACCGATATAAATCCTACGGCCAGACAACAACGTGCAGAGTTGAGGCTCACCACGCGTTGTTGAAATTATATTTGGACGGCACACAGTCCAAATTAGACAGGTTGTTGAGGTCGGTCGATAAGATTCTCCTTACGCAAGAAGATGCGATAAAAGAGACTTTCAACAGAAGCGTGAACGAGAAACTAATTAAGTGTGATGTACCACTATTTTACGAATTAACATATAAAGTTTCTAAACATGCTTTGAACCTCATGCACAAAGAACTCCACCTGTCGATTGCCCCAGAAGACTGTAGCCATAATAATCGAGCAATATACGGACTACCATGCTTTCACGAGATGCGAATCTATGTTATTCAAGGTAAGTATATTAAATTTATAATTATCAAGTTGTTTTCCACATTAATATCAGTAATTTATACAAGTCACTTTAATTGAATTCAGGAGTACCCATTCCACTGGAACGAGTTGATATTTTTTGGAGAACCCTATCAGTTCCGTGGCCTGTTATCAATAGGCCCCCGGATAAAGATGGCTCTTCGTTTAACGATGATGATGGTAGTGTTGTTGATGATGATGATGACAATACTAACTTTAACGATGGCATGAGACAATTCAAGAATATTTTTAGCAAATCAACATCGTTTGTCAAGAAGAATATGTTAACAAAGTTAAAAGATATATTCCAACCCGAATCTGCTGACACACGTGAACCAGCTATTCAAAAAAATACCCGTGGACGTCCGAGCGCAAAGGACAAAAAGGGCAAGGCTACACAAGTCCCGGACTTTGATGAAGTCCCTGACTTGAATGAAGTCCCTGACTTTGATGAAGTACCAATCGTAGATCACCGAAGAAGTACAAATTCAAGATCTACAAAAGTGCCGAACATGCGGAAAGAACCTGCAAGACATAGCTCTTACACGGGTGATACTCTACGCCACAGATTTTATGCTGGAGATAGTGTGAGCAATGCGTTTATTAAGCATATTCCACCTGTTTTCCGTCCACTCGTAATAAGCATACACAATGTTGAGGGTGATGGAAATTGTGGGTTTCGGTGCGTTGCCCACTGTATTGTTCAAAACGAAAATAGGTGGGACGAAGTCAGAGGTATGTTGTTGCAAGAGTTAGATTATCATAGGCAAAGATACATAGATATGTGGCAGCAACAAGACTTTGACCGACTTTGGTATACAATAGACTGGTTCAATGGACCTGCACCACACGATCACTGGATGGTGATGCCACTCACGGGGCTGGTTATCGCTTCAAGCATTCACCGACCTGTTGTATTTATATCCGATGCAGGTTGGAACACATGTTTTCCGCTTTTTACCGGGCCAAACTCATCACAAGGAACCGACCCCATTGTGATTGCCCGTGTGGGTGCTCACTACATTGTACTGACGCTCGACAGAGATTTTCGACTACCCTATATCCACCCACAATGGAGGCATTTCAGAGAGCCAGTTGCAGCCGAATGGGCAACTTTGTATCAAAATCGACTAATGGTTCATTGATTTATGTTGTAAATAATAGAGACACCGACAAAACCATTGTAAATGATTACTGATTTATGTTGTAAATAATAGAGATACCGACAAAACATAGTGAATCAAATGTAAAAGTTATTTGTATTTGTAACTAATAGAGACACCGACAAAACCATTGTAAATGATTACTATATTTGTAAAAATGCATTCTTTGTAATTTTTGTACTTGTAAAACAATGTAAATAATTATTGATTTTATGTTGTAAATAACTGTTTGTATTATATAGCAGATGATTAAATATTTATTTAAATTAGTAAATAACATTATTGATTTATTATGCAAATTCTTTTGTCAGGTGGGCCAAAAAAATCCTTTCTGGTGTCGATGTGATAGAGGATTTATTATAGAACGGACATCCTGGCAAAACGGTAGTCGTGGGCGACAGTTTTATGCATGTCCTCTTTCAGTGGTAAATAATCATACGTTTGCTTAGTTATGTAAATAATTTGTTTGTTAAAAATACATTTCTTATTATTTTCTTAACATGTAACAGCCAGGTACAAAAGACTATGGGTGTCGATACTTCGCGTGGAAAGATGAATTTGAAGCAGAACACTTTAATCAACCCTCTTCTTCAACGCATTGCTCAAACTGCGTTGCTACAAAAAATGAGTGCGTTGCTACAAAAAATGAGAACAAGTTGTTGAAGGCAAGAATAAAGGCGCTGGAAATGGAGTTAGAAATGGCAAGGAATCCTGAGGATCACGCTTGTCAGTCAAGTGCCCGGCTCCATGATCTTTTAAATGAGATGAATAATCTTCATATGTCGTAGATGTTGTTGTTTTTAAATAATATGTATAACGTTGTCGTTTAATTTAATAATAACAGTTTTTTTTGCAATTATTTAACGTGGTAATATTTAACGTGCTATTATACAAACAAAATAATTATACAAAACATTATACATATACAAAACATTATTAAACACAAATATACAAAATATTATACATATACAATACATTTACTTTATACAAATATATACAAAACATTTATACAAATATATACAAATATATACAAAACATTACTTAAAAAAAAAAAAAAAAAAAAAAAAAAAAAAAAAAAAAAAAAAACCCGCTAAACGACAAAATAGGGAAAAAGACAAAAAAAAAATATAAACTATAGCACACCCTACTAGTGTAGAGAGGGTTAAACTAACCAAATAGCCCCCGTGATTTTAACCCATGCCTTTTAAATTACACAAAAACATGTGATTATTATGTCAAATGAAAAAATTCTGTTAGATGAATATTTTGTGCTCGTCAAAATAAAAATTAACTAAACATATTTATTATTTAATTTGTAATTTGTTAACGACATTTAGATGCAGGGGTGTCGAAAAGGCCAACCCAAACCTGAATAAGCTTATTCTAGTCATGTTACTCTAGTCAATAATTTTATTCGAGTCAACATGACTAACTCGAGTTTTAAATAGGGTTGGGTTCGGGTATATTTTTTTAAACCCAATTTGACCCGACCCGAATTGACTCGAACCCGACCAACCCGACTCGAGTAACACTTTTACATTGTATACATATTGAAGTAAGCAATTTTTTAAAGCATCTTACTCATATTCCGGTTGATCCGAAACCGAATTAACCTGACCTGATTTGACACGACCCTAATTAACACGTACTAGACTAACCCGAGTTCTTATATGGTCGGGTTCGGGTATGTTTTTTTTATCCGCAATCCGAATTGAACCAAAACCCGACCGGGTCACCCGATTAACACCCCTATTTAGATGCATATTAATAGATCAACTATACAAATAATGTAGATATAACTTGTTAACGATATTTATATTTTAGATGTTTAGTTCTTGTCATGTTTTTATTAGAAAAAAGATATTACATTTCTTACATTAATCTTAATAAAATAACTAACGGTCTATAACATTTATTCTTTTATCATCCAAAATTAGTAAATATATGACGGGTATTTTCACGCGTGTTGTTGATGGACACGACGTATTACTAAGTTAAAAAGAGAAAAAAAATACAACTTACACATATGCATCCATTTGATCACATGCTCGTCGTTGGAAATTATTATTTTAATAAATGAACCTATAGTTATGAATTAAATTAGGGTAAAATCCACCGTTGGTCCCTGAACTCCGCCCCGTTCTCACGGTTGGTCCCCCGTCTCGATTTTGTAGCGTACGTAGTCCCGCTTTTGCAAAACGGTGACCCGTTTGGTCCCTAGTACCTCGTTATGCCTAACACTCGTTAAATGATCTCGTTAAGTGCCTTGTAAAGATACTAAAATGCCCCTTCACATATAACAAACACAGAAATAAAAAAATGCACACATCTGCTGGCAGCAATCCAAGCAATCACAACCAAATCATGGCTAATTCACACACAACATAAGACAAAACCCAAGCAGAACCACACCCAAAACAAGACTCACCAAAACGAGTCCGAACAAAAGTCCCATAAATCACGATCCATTTATACAAATCAGGTAAAGGCCCAATCAACATATTCACCTCATCTTTAGGTGTTTGGGATCAAGACTAGCTTGAGGTCCGTGACATTCTTGAGAAGTATGGTCTTAAGTGTCTTTACGCTTTTAATAAAATTCAAGGGACTAGAGGTGTGCCTATTCGGTTTAATGCTAAAAATGGAAGGAGTGTGTTTCCGTACAAGGATGGTTCTATTATTTGTGTCGATGGAGAGCCTAAGGTATGATTTGTTTGCAATTGATTATGTTATTGGACTCGATTTTCGTGATTGTAATATGTAGATAATTAGAATTAGGGTAGATGACTAAATTGTTTAGATATCGTGTCTATGTAGATATATGTTTGTTAAAAGGTTGCCAGGCTACTCTAGGAATCATTTAAGATTTGATAAAGGGTTACCACTACTTTGAATGGAAAAAAAATTTATGCACCACCCTCCCTAAAGAAAATGTGTAACACCTAACGAAAAATCTTAGGTTTGTCCTTGAATGTGGGACAAGGCATGTATCAAATCCATTTGAGTTTGTACACTTTCAATCTTGGGCTTGCTAATGTTATTGATGCAATCACCACCATAGCAGTAAAGGCCAACTAATGATGCTTTCATCCATGGTATAAACAAAACTGCTTCTGTTGGTGAATCATAAGGTCCATAGGTCCTCATGGTCATTTGAAAAACTTGATACCTTCAAGTTGAAAAGGAAACAAAACATTAGAGAACATGTTAGTCAATAGTTCAAAAGATGATGAATATAAAAAGCACAATTCTTGTTGCTCTAGAACCTGAAAAGTACCTATATTAACAATCAAACATTTTGAATCATATAGATTTATAGATTCAAATAAGCCATTAACTCATGCTAATATCATAAGCTGTTAATAATGAGCTTTTTGCCTTTACTGCAGATAAACAAATCCGAAGTTAACAAAAATATCTGCAAATGGTTAAAAGAAATTAGTCTTACCACTGCTTATCTTTGTCTTCCGGTTACCATGTATGGGAAACCACAAAAACAACAACAATACCCAATCCCACTAGAGCGGGGTCTACCATATACGGGAAAACGATATTAATATATCCCCCATTTACAGAAATTTCATAGAAAACAAAGATAATTTAGAGGTACACAGAATTCTTTCCAAGAATATGAAAGTGATCACAACATGTAGCCATTGAGATATAAACTTTAGATCCATTGTGACGACAAAAAACACGCACATGTCAAGAAAAAAAGACAATACACTTACATCTATTTTGCCCAATATTATAACTATATATTATTATATAAATATCATTACACAAATAATACAATAACAATAAAGAGCTAATTCTTTCAATAAGACGATTAGAGGTTTTATGGAATTTTCACATAATCCCTGCCAGTTATTTTTTTTATTTGATCCAATGCAGAAACCATATCATTAATATCCCGAATTCTTAAATTTCAACCACTTTTTATTTATTGAGAAATCTGAAATCTTTCACCTTAAATATTCAAGTCAGCGAATTTGACATCAGACTGAAACAACAAAACTGACAGCAAATTTACATACCTTTTTATTCTCCCGGTTAAGGGTAAGTGGGTAACTGAACATGAATCGGCCATAAGCAAAAAAATTATTCTAGCAAAAAAAAGCCCCAACATTGAATTCCTGTATTTTGGTTACGTAATCACATACCACTTTTTAAGATTTCGTGAAAAAAACCTCTCAAAATTGAAACCCTAATTCTTGCATTTTGAAGATCTGAGATGTTTATCTATGTGTGTGAATTGGCCATGGTTTGGCTGTGAATGCTTGGATTGCTGCCAGCAGATGTGTGTGTATTTTTTTTAATTGTGTGTTTGTTATATGTGAATGGCATTTTAGTAACTTTACAAGGAACTTAACGAGACCATTTAACGAGTGTTATGCATAATGGGGTACCAGGGACCAAACGGGGCACCGTTTTGCAACAGCGGGACTCCGTATGCCAAAAAATCGAAATGGGGGACAAACCGTGAGAACAGGGCAGAGTTCAGGGACCATCGATAGAATTTACCCATTCAATTGTTAACTATAAACTGATGGGTTTATTTGCATTAAATTATTGACTATCATTCACATCCATCAATCAATCAATCTAGAGTGCAAAATGAAACTGTCAAGTTTGTATTTAGCCTTTGCTATGTGTAGGTTATGCAACTCTTCTATTTGGTTTTTGCAAATTAGATGGTTCATGTTTCATAGGAGATATTATTCTCTTTGTGGGTCATGGTCATTCATGTTAAAGTATGTTTGCAAATTGGCTCGTGTGATATTTTTTAAAAGTAAAAGTAAGTGTGCTATTATTAGTCTTGTTTGAGTTGCAGAATAGCTTTATTTGGTTGTATTTTTGTTTCTTTTGGGTCCATTCCCCTTTTAGTTATATTGTTTATTTGTTAAGGGATGTCATGCATTGTATTATCAAAGTTTTTTTTTAGGTTTTTTATATATTGTTTCCTTTCAAGAAAAATAAGTAAATAAATAAATTGATTTTGTATCATGTCTTGTATTAAAGTGTGGTGACTAAGTTGAAGGGTAAGGGGTAAAGTGTTGCAAATAAGAGGAAGGGTGAGAAATGTATTGTTGAGGAGATTATGCAGGATATCGATTAATTGATTTATATCAAGAAAATTGGTGTGTCGTTATATATGTAAAAAAAATATGTGTGTCACTATAATTTTTTTTTGGAACGGTTCTTTCGGAGAAATCCTTGACCAATTCGAAACCCGATGGGGGGAAAACCTTCAAATTAAGCCGCCCGAAGGCACGACACTTAATTTGAAGTAAACCCTGCCTTCTCCTGATTCGAACCCTAGTGGGTTGAAACCTTCATTGAAGGACTTTGAAAGCCTAGTATCAACAGACCCTGTGATCAAAGAGGACTTCCCGGATGGTCACCCATCCGGTACTACTCTCTTAGTGGCACACTTAACAAGTTAAGTGTTTACCACTAGACCACATGGTTGTTGATATGTCACTATAAATTTAATGTGTCATAAATAAAGTAAAAAAAAATTAGTGTCTCAAGATAAATTAATTTGGTTTATAAATTAAGGATAAATTATTTTGTTTTATCAAAAATTGGTGTGTCACTATAAATTTATTGTGTTATAAATAAAGTATAAAAAATTAATGTGTCGCGATAAATTTAATAGGGATAAATTAATTTATAGTGACACACTAATTTATAGTGACACTAATTTAATAGGGATAAATTAATTTTGTCATAATGTGTCACTACAAAATGTTTCAAAAGAATAAGTGTGTCAAATAAAATATGTCAAAAAAGTTAGCGTGTCACTAAAAACGTATTATGAAATTAAGTGTGTCACTAAAAATATACTAAAAATTTAGTGTGCCACTATATATGTATCAAGATATTTATGTATATATGTATCTGATAGTGTATCAATATTAATGGCCCAAGCACATTAATTACACGATCGAATCAAGCCCATCACCAAGGCCCAATCAACATTTGATAAAGGCCCGGCTTAATTCTCAGGCCACGTAGGCCTGGAAAGACCTCTCAGGCCTAACTGAATGAGGACAAAGATACTACTTCCCAACTATCACTATTTGTTAAGATGTACCATCTGATACTGCACCCTAGCGGCCGTCGATCACTCCAAAAACGTTCTTCTATAAACCCTACAAAGCCTTTATATAAAAAGAGAGCAACACCCAACACCACACAAGTTTTGACACACTTTAGCAAATACTGCCTCACAACAGTGAAGTATCGTTCTTCTTTTAGTTTTACCCAAGCTTCTTAATCTACATCAATCTCATTGGGTCCTTACCTTTCAACACGGGAAACCAAATAACAAAACCATTCCCATCCCATGAATTAAATTAGGGTAGATTCCACCGTTGGTCCCTGAACTCCGCCCCGTTCTCACGGTTGGTCCCCCTATTCGATTTTGTAGCGTACGGAGTCCCGCTTTTGTAAAACGGTGACCCGTTTGGTCCCTAGTACCTCGTTATGCCTAACACTAGTTAAATGATCTCGTTAAGTGCATTGTAAAGTTACTAAAATGCCCCTTCACATATAACAAACACAGAAATAAAAAAATGCACACGTCTGCTGGCAGCAATCCAAGCAATCACAACCAAATCATGGCTAATTCACACACAACATAAGACAAAACCCAAGCAGAACCACACCTAAAACAAGACTCATCAAAACGAGTCCGAACAAAAGTCCCAGAAATCACGATCCATTTATACAAATCAGGTAAAGGCCCAATCGACATATTCACCTCATCTTTAGGTGTTTGGGATCAAGACTAGCTTGAGGTCGGTGACATTCTTGAGAAGTATGGTCTTAAGTGTCTTTACGCTTTTAATAAAATTCAAGGGACTAGAGGTGTGCCTATTCGGTTTAATGCTTAAAATGGAAGGAGTGTGTTGCCGTACAAGGATGGTTCTATTATTTGTGTCGATGGAGAGCCTAAGGTATGATTTGTTTGCAATTGATTATGTTATTGGACTCGATTTTTGTGATTGTAATATGCAGATAATTAGAATTAGGGTAGATGACTAAATTGTTTAGATATCGTGTCTATGTAGATATATGTTTGTTAAAAGGTTGCCAGGCTTCTCTAGGAATCATTTAAGATTTGATAAAGGGTTACCACTACTTTGAATGGAAAAAAAATTTATGCACCACCCTCCCTAAAGAAAATGTGTAACACCCAACGAAAAATCTTAGGTTTGTCCTTGAATGTGGGACAAGGCATGTATCAAATCCATTTGAGTTTGTACACTTTCAATCTTGGGCTTGCTAATGTTATTGACGCAATCACCACCATAGCAGTAAAGACCAACTAATGATGCTTTCATCCATGGTATAAACAAAACTGCTTCTGTTGGTGAATCATAAGGTCCATAGGTCCTCATGGTCGTTTGAAAAACTCGATACCTTCAAGTTGAAAAGGAAACAAAACATTAGAGAACATGTTAGTCAATAGTTCAAAAGATAATGAATATAAAAAGCACAATTCTTGTTGCTCTAGAACCTGAAAAATACCTATATTAACAATCAAACATTTTGAATCATATAGATTTATAGACTCAAATAAGCCATTAACTCAGGCTAATATCATAAGCTGTTAATAATGAGCTTTTTGCCTTTTCTAAAGATAAACAAATCCGAAGTTAACAAAAATATATGCAAATGGTTAAAATAAATTAGTCTTACCACTTCTTATCTTTGTCTTCCGGTTACCATGTATGGGAAACCACAAAAACAACAACAACAATACCCAATCCCACTAGAGCGAGGTCTACCATATACGGGAAAACGATATTAATATATCCCCCATTTACAGAAATTTCATAGAAAACAAAGATAATTTAGAGGTACACAAAATTCTTTCCATGAATATGAAAGTGATCACAACATGTAGCCATTGAGATATAAACTTTAGATCCATTGTGACGACAAAAAACACGCACATGTCAAGAAAAAAATACAATACACTTAAATCTATTTTGCCCAATATTATAACTATATATTATTATATAAATATCATTACACAAATAATACAATAACAATAAAGAGCTAATTCTTTCAATAAGATGATTAGAGGTTTTATGGAATTTTCACATAATCCCTGCCAGCTATTTTTTTTATTTGATCCACTGCAGAAACCATATCATTAATATCCCGAATTCTTAAATTTCAACCACTTTTTATTTATTGAGAAAGCTGAAATCTTTCACCTTAAATATTCAAGTAAGCGAATTTGACATCAGACTGAAACAACAAAACTGACAGCAAATTTACATACCTTTTTATTCTCCCGGTTAAGGGTAAGTGGGTAACTGAACATGAATCGGCCATAAGCAAAAAAATTCTTCTAGCAAAAAAAAGCCCCAACATTGAATTCCTATATTTTGGTTACGTAATCACATACCACTTTTTAAGATTTCGTGAAAAAAACCTCTCAAAATTGAAACCCTAATTCTTGCATTTTGAAGATCTGAGATGTTTATCTATGTGTGTGAATTGGACATGGTTTGGTTGTGAATGCTTGGATTGCTGCCAGCAGATGTGTGTGTATTTTTTTTAATTGTGTGTTTGTTATATGTGAATGGCATTTTAGTAACTTTACAAGGAACTTAACGAGACCATTTAACGAGTGTTATGCATAATGGGGTACCAGGGACCAAACGGGGCACCGTTTTGCAACAGCGGGACTCCGTATGCCAAAAAATCGAAATGGGGGACAAACCGTGAGAACAGGGCAGAGTTCAGGGACCATCGATAGAATTTACCCATTAAATTCTTAACTATCAACTGATGGGTTTATTTGCATTAAATTATTGACTATCATTCACATCCATCAATCAATCAATCTAGAGTGCAAAATGAAACTGTCAAGTTTGTATTTAGCCTTTGCTATGTGTAGGTTATGCAACTCTTCTATTTGGTTTTTGCAAATTGGATGGTTCATGTTTCATAGGAGATATTATTCTCTTTGTGGGTCATGGTCATTCATGTTAAAGTATGTTTGCAAATTGGCTCGTGTGATATTTTTTAAAAGTAAAAGTAAGTGTGCTATTATTAATCTTGTTTGAGTTGCAGAATAGCTTTATTTGGTTGTATTTTTGTTTCTTTTGGGTCCATTCCCCTTTTAGTTATATTGTTTAATTGTGAAGGGATGTCATGCATTGTATTATCAAAGTTTTTTTTAGGTGTTTTATATATTGTTTCCTTTCAAGAAAAATAAGTAAATAAATAAATTGATTTTGTATCATGTCTTGTATTAAAGTGTGGTGACTAAGTTGAAGGGTAAGGGGTAAAGTGTTGCTAATAAAAGGAAGGGTGAGAAATTTATTGTTGAGGAGATTATGCAGGATATCGATTAATTGATTTATATCAAGAAAATTGGTGTATCGTTATATATGTATAAAAAAATATGTGTGTCACTATAAATTTAATGTGTCATAAATAAAGTAAAAAAAATTAGTGTCTCAAGATAAATTAATTTGGTTTATAAATTAAGGATAAATTATTTTGTTTTATCAAAAATTGGTGTGTCACTATAAATTTATTGTGTTATAAATAAAGTATAAAAAATTAATGTGTCGCGATAAATTTAATAGGGATAAATTAATTTATAGTGACACACTAATTTAATAGGGATAAATTTAATAGGGATAAATTAATTTTGTCATAATGTGTCACTACAAAATGTTTCAAAAGAATAAGTGTGTCAAATAAAATATGTCAAAAAAGTTAGCGTGTCACTAAAAACGTATTATGAAATTAAGTGTGTCACTAAAAATATACTAAAAATTTAGTGTGTCACTATATATATATCAAGATATTTATGTATATATGTATCTGATAGTGTATCAATATTAATGGCCCAAGCACATTAATTACACGATCGAATCAAGCCCATCACCAAGGCCTAATCAACATTTGATAAAGGCCCGGCTTAATTCTCAGGCCACGTAGGCCTGGAAAGACCTCTCAGGCCTAACTGAATGAGGACAAAGATACTACTTCCCAACTATCACTATTTGTTAAGATGTACCATCTGATACTGCACCCTAGCGGCCGTCGATCACTCCAAAAACGTTTTTCTCTAAACCCTACAAAGCCTCTATATAAAAAGAGAGCAACACCCTACATCACACAAGTTTTGACACACTTTAGCAAATACTGCCTCACAACAGTGAAGTATCGTTCTTGTTTTAGTTTTACCCAAGCTTCTTAATCTACATCAATCTCATTGGGTCCTTACCTTTCAACAAGGGAAACCAAATAACAAAACCATTCCCATCCCATGTCTAAACCGGTTTACATACCTTACGTAAACATGGCGCCATTGGTAGGGACATGATAAAAAAAATAGCCGCAAATTTTACGAAAATTTTCACCTATTTTCACTCATTTCTCACTCAAAAGTCAAAAAAAATTTCTCTTCAAACCACTAGTTTCTCAGTTAAACATGGCTGATAACCAACACCCCAAAATTTCAGAAACAACCAGAAACCACCTCGGAGCTATTCGAGTGGAAAAGCTTCCTTGCATGAAGGAAAACCAACAAAAACTCGAAAAGGAGTCTCACCAGCTACCTGAAACCACGACAAAGAGTCCTAGGAAAAAGACACACGCATTAGAGGACCTTCCAGTGCTGCATACGTCATCCTTCTCAAAGAAGCCATCACGGTTATACGGGTGATATCACTCTCTCAGGTCGCTTACGCAAGCTCGAAAACCAGAAACATACAGGGTCCAAGGGGTAGTAAAGGGGGTGTCGAAGGATGTCAGGAAAGGGGTCTGACAAGTGTACAGCTCATGGCATGATACATAAACTTATCAAAAAAAGCTAAGGTAAACACATTCCAACTCACTTGTCTTTATCCATATTACTTCATACACAACACTCAGACCAGACCAGGACCTGGGAACCACCCCAGGTATGGCACACACCAAGACAACCTGACATCCCCTCCTAGCTCACTCCCAGGCCATAACAAGCAATCCACCCTACACCTAGGGAATTTAACAGGTCCACCCAGACCTACCTACCCCGAAACACAACCCCATGTAGAAAACAATTCCCACAGGGAACCAAAACCCCTTAGGGGACAGGTAGAGAGTGTCAACATGATCCAATCATGGCACTCAGTCATGAAAAGAAACAATGAGGTCATGGAGACCTGGCAACATACCCCACCGAGAAGCATTCTGTGGGACGTATTCATGCCATCATCCAATCTATTTGTCATAACAACAATGATAGCTTTACACAGGGTGAGCAGAATATACATTGATGGAGGAAGTTTAGTAGCCATAATGTATGAGCACTGTTTCAATAAACTCCCAGAATACATTAGGTCAGGCCTTAGACCCCCAACCACAACACTGATTGGTTTCTCAGGGGAAAGATCATACCCAGAAAGGGTAGTTACTTTAGAGCTCACAGTAAGTACATACCCACTGTCGAGAACAATCTTGTTGCAATTCACATAGTCAGATCCACATCCAAGTACATACCCACTGTCGAGAACAATCTTGTTTCTTGTCCATTAGTGGGGAAGGTTTTTCTGGATAAAACTTGACCATTTTGGTTGGAATTTTGAAATCATATCTTTGTAGTTTAATAAAACAATACCAAAAATGATTTACTAATATATATAAAATGTTAATGTCATTTTATAAAATGTTATGTGTTAAGAAAAGACTTCCTTTGATCATGCAATGCATAAGATGCTAAGTTTATGCATACCTTAAGTGATATTAGTTGTAGAAGTAAATATTTGTTACTAAATACTTGTTTACGTCATAATCTTGACTTAATTTAGTTTACATTTTGTGATTATCAAAACATAGAGTTATTGAGAAATATTAATAACGTTTTTAAACATTATTTATATCAACAATCTCCCCCTTTTTGATGATTACAAAACTTAAACTCATTAGCTCAAGAATTAGTTTTTAAACAAGTATTATAGTGAGTTTATATTTACTTGTCCCCCTTTTTGTAGAATCAAAAAGGTTATGCCGACAAGTTTTCAACCGTGAAATATTGACGGGATGAAAACTCCCCCTTGATGTGTACTCCCCCTCGTTTGGGGGCACCAAAGAGACTAGCTATGGAATGCTTGCAAGACAAAAAAGTATTAGAAGCACAAGTATATACATACAAATATATATAAGGTGACAAGAATATAAATAAGCATGATTAAAGAGAAGCATTCATATAAAAGCAAAAGTTGTGTCAAGACACAACAATACAAGTAGCATCAAGAAAGATTACAAATAGGATAGCTACTAGATAAACTAACAACTATAATAATATTCCATCATGCAAAGAGTACATGGGCTTCATAGAGCTTGCAAGCAAAAGGGTGGTAAAGACTTTATTTATTAAGCATATCATATGCTTAATTTGGAGAGCATGATGGTGATGGTGGAGAAATGGGTGAGGATTGTGGTGGGGGAATAATGGGTGAGGATGGTGGAGTTGGTGGTGGCGGTGGGTTGGTAAGCAAGTGTTCAATATATGAAAACATATATTGAATTTCATCTCTAAGACCAAAGGTTATGGTTCGGTTGTGGATGCAACAAAGGCAAGTGTCTCCATGAGCTTCAAGCAAGCTCCAGGGTACATAATTGGCAAAGATTTGTGGTGTAATTGGTGGAGATGAGACATGAGCATCAAGTGGTGTTATTGGTGAGAGTGAGATGGTAAGTTGGGTGGAAAAAGGTTCTTGTGTAGGATGTGGTGATGATACTTGTGGTGGTGACAAGTGTGAGTTGATGTACTCATTGATTGATGAAGTTGAAGGTATGGAGGATGAGGAGGTTCCATGAGTGGAAGGTGTTTTGGATGGTGCATTGGGTGCACTTGGAGATGAGCATTTAGGTGGAGGTGATGGGGTTGTGTTATCTTCATTTGTTAAGTCAATGAAAAGTTGTTTTGGAGGGATGATAACAATCTTTTGTTTCTTTGAAACCTTAGAGATGGAGGTGCTAGGTGAAGACATGATGGTTTGGGTTGAAAGAGATGATGAATAATGAGATGAAAATTGTAAGTTTGGAGGGAATTTATAATATGAAAATGGTTGATTTAGGTAAGTTTTTGAAATGGTTTAATGAGATTCTAAAATCAGTTGGGTCAAAAGAAGAAATGGTAGCTGAAACTAGAGAAAGAGGTCACAAGATGCAAAAGAAAACAGTAAAACCCAGTTCCAGATGGCCGGTCCCCTTAATTGTAGGCCGGCCCCTTAATAATTAAGGGGACCGCCTAGGAGAATTAAGGGGGCCGTCCATCTGGTGTTTTCCCAGACAACCAGAAATCAAAAATTTGCAGAAATGGGTGGTTTTTCAAGTTTGTGTTTCCAGCAAGCTCTATTTGAAGCATATACTCTAGGAATGATGAAATATAAGTATGTATAAACAAATCATGCATGCAAACAAATATATTATAAGCCAATTTTAAAAGAAGCATAATACTAGCATTAAATTATGATCAAGTTCCTAGCATGATAATAGTTAAAACATAAGCATCATTCAAGAGAAGAACATGAAAGAACACAAGTATTTCCGAACAAACCGGACAAATAAAAAACCATACAAATGTCTAATAGAGTAATAATATAACAAAGTAGCAACAGAACAACATCTCTACTTCTTCTTCTTCCCCATCATCTTCCTGAACATTTTTCCCATGACTTGAATCCTCCTCGAATTTCTTCATGCATTTGTTGTTGTTGGTTAATGATGGACGTTTGACGAGTGAAGAGGAGTTCATCGGTACGCTCATGAGGAAGAGGAATTTGATAATGAGTATAATCAAGATTAGGGAGATCATCAACATAAGTAGTGGGAGATGGGGTACTAGCACGCGAGGTGTTTTCCTCCTCCTCATCATCATTACCTCGATGAGATGTTGAACCACGAGGCATAGAAAACAAAGGACCACGAGATTTTCCTTTGTCACTTCGAGAACGACGAGTACGAATAAGAGTGAGTTGGTTTAGAGTGGGAGGAATTTGCACATAGAAATCACTTCGAAGATCTTGGTAATGTTCCATGACATGACGATAAAGTCGAGTAAGAAACATACCATAAGGAAGATTGGCATTTGGAGTGTTTTTGGCAGTCATGATTCGATTGACAAAGAGATAAGCCAGATTGTAGTTTTCTTCAGCAACTACACAATACAACATCTGGGCGATACTAGCCATGAGATGATCACGGTAATTGCCGGTACCAAACGCATTCTCGCGAATGAGTTCTTCCCAATTTTTCATGTCGGGGCTTAGTTCTTTGAGGAGAATTTGATTTTCATGAATATTGACATTCCTTGACTTGATTCTGCGACTAGTCGTACCACGTTCTAGTTCAAGCAGTCGACGAATGTCTTCAGGACTAGGAATTTCAGAATAGTATGGACCATCCTGAGGACGATTTCGTTCAAGTGAGGAAAGATCCCATTCATTAGAGTACACAGCTTGCCCGGTGTATGGGATTCTGAGGATTTGTCCAAACTGAGCAAGAGTAAGAGTGATGAATTGATGTTGGATCATGAAAGAAATGAGGAGATGGCCAAAGGGATCGGTTTGCACCGTCACTTGGCTATAGAAGTCAAGGATAAAGCGAGGAATGATTGGTTCGTTGATTTTGAAAAGACAGTCAAGACGGATATTGGTGAATGAACGTTCGATATGATCAGATTCATAGTAGGATGGATCGACAATTCTACCCTTGTGAATGTTTCTATTTTCAATAGGACGATAGTAACATGCAACGGCGGGAGACATGTCGGGAGTAGAGGAAACTTGAGGAATGTATTGTTTGGTTTGAGAAACATCACCAACCGTGGTCTTAGGCATTTTCACAAAAGATGTTGTTATACATTTGGTTAGCGTTTGCCCCTTGCGAAATGACCCCGGATTGGTGATTTGGTGAAGGGTTTTAGTGGTTTTGGTAGTTTTGGTTCGTTCACAGCAGAGGTGGGTGGAGGAATTATGAACAAATGGAGTGTTTGGCAAAAGATTTAAGGTAGAAAACGAGTTAGGAAGTATCAGATGGTCGGCCCCCTTAAACATTAAGGGGACCGCCCCCGATAACAAGCCGGTCCCCTTAATCTTTAAGGGGGCCGCCCTTTGAATTTTTGAATTCTCGCGGTTTTAGTTTCTGGAACAAACATATTCATACGTATATAATTAGATTTATAATATATCAAAAATACGTAAACGTTTATTGGCACGATGATGAAGTACTTAACAATTTTTAATTATCGTTTCGATAATTAAAATGTACCTTTGATAATTTTGGATAGAATGATCAAAGTGTTAAGTCAATGAAGAGTTTGAGATGTGTTCGGGAATATGTGAGTATGTGTATATATATATATATATATATATATATATATATATATATATATATATATATATATATATATATATATATATATATATATATATATATATATATATAAGTATAGATAGTGTGTAAATGTGAGTGAATGGTGGGTTAATAGGTGGAGTTTAAGAAATGATGACGAAGATAGAATTTGGTCGGCGAAAGGAGTTTGTTTCATCGATAGTATTCACATGCGAACGCGTTCTTCCTTTATATTGATCAACTTGACTCACATCCCTTCATCATCATGAGTCTTCCAAAAGTGGATACAAGAGATTTACGTGTTGAACGTAAAAGTACAAAAGTAACAAGAAGGGGAAGGAAAGGGTTCGATAACGAACAATTTCCTGGAGTTCTAGAAAGTCAATTAATGACGTATCTAGGTTATGTGCAAGTATGTATATATATGTATATATGTAATGTAATAAGTATAAGAATATATATATATATATATATATATATATATATATATATATATATATATATATATATATATATATATATATATATATATATATATATATATACTAGCTTTCAAAGCCCGCCCGATGGGCGGGCATGACTTATAAATATCATTGGATTATTTTTCTATAGCAAAGAAGGGTAGTAAAATTACATTTTAAAATATAGATAATAATCAAAGGAACTTTTATATGAATTTAAGCAGTACAATATTATTTAATATAGTAAAATTACATTTTAAAACATATGTGGTTTTCAAAGGAGCAACGGACTTTTGAATTTCATTGAGTAAAATAAGTTAACGATAAATAAGCTGTAAACATACCTAAGTTTTTATTAAATGCAGTAAGAACGAAAAGAAATAAACGTTTATTGAATATGAGAGGAAAAAAGTTTCAAAGTGGTATGCAAGAACAAAGTATGAAAGATAAGCTATAAACATACATTATTTTTAATTGAATGCATTAAGAACGAAAAGAAATACTGAGTAAATGGTTATCGAATATGAGAGGGGAAAAAGTTTCAAAGTGGTACGCAAACAAAGTATGAAAGCATAGCCCGGCCGATGGACGAGTAAGTCTTATGAATATCATTAAAAAACTTAAGTTAACGAAAATAAGTTTGAAGAATTAAAAGGTACAAAGTTATTCATAACAATTAAAAGGTATGTTTGAGTTTGACTTGATATTTCTTTATGATTGAAGATTAATTACGGGTTAGTAAATATATATATATATATATATATATATATATATATATATATATATATATATATATAACTTAATAAAAAACGAAAGTATATGGTTTTAGTTTAAATGCAAAATAAAGTAAACGCTTAAATATTTAAAACTGAATCAAAGTTAAATAGCAACACCTTTTCCTTGTGCATTCTTTCTCTACACACTCCTACGGTGGTCAAGGATGGAACATATAAAAAACGAAAGTATTGCTATGTACTTGCTATGGATATACGATCAAATAACATAAATTTTAATAATATTAGTTGTTTAGTTTTATCGATCATTTCGTACCAAATGGTCTATAACGTCCAAATAATTTTTGACCCTATGTACATTTTGTAGAAAGTTTTAATAATATTTAATATAAAAATTTCAATGTTGAGTATATTGCCCCTCTTAAATCCATATCACTGAACATGGATGAATGCATCAAACATAATAGCTTGCACCATCTCAAAATAATAATAATAATAATAATAATAATAATAATAATAATAATAATAATAATAATAATAATAATAATAATAATAATAATAAAAAATAAATAAATAAATAAATAAATAAATAAATAAATAAAAACTCTTATTAAAATGTCTGCATACTCCACTCCGTATTATCCAAACAGCAGATACTAACTTGTATAAGAAAATTAAAAAACATGGCCAACAATTAGACCTAATAGCGTCATTAGCTTGCCACACCAAGTCATTTTACAAACCCATCTTCCCTATGGGCAAAACTTTAAACGTTATAATTAAAACCAAAAACCTTATATTAACTATTCCATTAAAACAAATAAAAATACAATAATATGAAATAGCATGTTCCTTGACAAAGCTGTAAGGATTTTGGGTAACAATGTGTCGAGCACAATCCCATACATTCTTAGGAGCATCAATATTATATGATATCTTTGTAAAAAAAGCAACAAAAGCTCAACTTCACACTGCAAAAAGACTTCAATATAGATTTTAGAAAATGTATTAAAAAGTTCCGAAACCATTTTATGGTTGCAAATCTAAAACACATTCAATTGAAACCTCACAAAATGGAACAATATAGAGAATACATGACACTATAGTTTATGCTCTTAAAGACTTATGTGCTCCAAGTGACCGCAGTTCCTCTTGTTTCTCTGTTTTTAAGGTGTTGTGTCCCAATTTAAGACTTGAAGTAATAATTTCCAGTGCTTCCCAATTTTTTTTTATTGATATTAATCCTTTGCACAACTACATTAATAGACATACAATGGAATGAAGATTGAAGAACGGAAAGAACGCACATTTTGGATGAGTAAAATTTCATAAAATGTGTAATAAGTACTAACATCTATGAAAAGCATAATATGTTTTTCATCCTTTAATAGATCAGGCAAGGGAGGTTGTCTGTATACCTGACACACGAGACAGCTTAGCAAATAAATCGATGGAAATACAAACTAATTAATCATGATGCAATATAATTTACTATTTTATCCTTCCATGTAGAATAATCTAAACTAATTACACGTGATTCATCATCTGAATCATTATCACTTTGCCATTCAACTCCATCTTTTTGTGATTCAGCTCATCTTTCTTCCCTTTCTAATCTTCTTTTCTCAAGCAGCTTCTTTGCCCGAAGACCTTTTGCCTTGTAAATCAAACTATAAAAGCATTTATTTTTTTAATTAGAAAATAAGAAATGAAAAAAAAAAAAAAAACATCAAACACAGGGGCAACACTTATGCAACCAGATTAAAGAATGTTGCATAAGCTTTAACCAGGCTGATAAAAATCAATTCAGGTCTAGAGTCTTTGTATATAAGAATCAGGAAGCAAGTTTGCAGTAATGCATACACGGATCACATAAATCAGGTGTGAAAAGCTTATTTGGGTAATCAATATGACTGGCTTTGAAACCTGGTAGCTGCACATATTATGTTTTAGGGACTCACCTACATATGATGTAGTAAATCAATATGTGGTCAGTCTTTTTTATGCTACATTTGAAGCGGTTGCAAAACAGATTGCTGATCCTCCACAGAAAGGTTTTTAGTCTGAACTACAATCATGCATCTAATGATAATCTGTCATTTTCGGCAACTTTCCACATTTATTTTGGGTATGTTATTCTGGTATATACATTTAATTTTATACTTAATTACAGTCACATCATGTGCACTTTCTTCAACTCGCTATTTGATACCCTTTTCTTTGTTTTACCTTTAAATTAATGAACAAACAAAGTTATTATAAGCTATGAAATATACAAAAGAAAAATGAAATACTATGCATTATGTCTCAAAAAAAAAGTTCAAACTCACCTTTTGTTGAATAGTTTCAATAAACAAAGTTTCTTGAACGAATGCACATATTGCATCAACAAATGCCTCAGACAACCCTTTGGATTTATAAATGTAATATAGCTTTAACTTTATTTTTTCATCAGCCCACCATGGTTTCCCCCTATCAGAGGTTAAAGAAACTCTTGATTCTAAAAATGTAAAGTAAACAATTAGGCAACAACAAATTTGAAGGCATGAATAATAACCTCAGGGTCAGTTGAAAGAACGTGCCAATATATGTAAGCACGGCCACAGAGATATGGATTATCAGTCTCCACAGTGGCGTTATTCAAAACAACCTACAAAGACAACAATAAAATTTGAATTCATTTCACTAAAAAACTATAAAGAAGTTTGAGCATTATTAATTAGCACTGAAATCGTCAAGTGAAACATGCTTGCAAGTAAAAAGAATTAAAATTGCATAATATACTAAATAGTCAAACTTGGTGAAAGAAATTTCGCGCACGTACTATTTTCTGTTTGACGCTGCCTTCTCCCGTGGTTCTCCTTGTTACTGCTTGCAGTAGTAGTTTGGTTGATTATTGCAACCAAAAACTACTGTGGCATCTCCAAAATCCAAACAGCCCCACCATAATCCAATGATCAATGTTCTTTTGTGCTCTATCTCAGCAGATTCAGAAGTTCAGATGCTGAATCACCAGATTTGATGATCGGATAGAGTAAATCATTTCTGTTTACAAGTGGCACATACATATATATTTCTTCCATCTTGCATGAGAGAGACTGAATGTGTGGATGGAGCAATGAACATGATTATTTGGCCACAAGTGAAACGATGTTGCTGCTTGGTAGAGGTGGCGATATGCACATGTCTATTGAGGTTAAAAACCAAAGATGGACAAATGATATATTTATGTTGTGTGAAAATAGTGACAGAAACAAAAAAAAAAGGGAAAAGAAGGGAAGTATTGGGTAAAGTTCTAAAGAATTTATTTTTATATAGTTTGAAAATACATATATAAAAAGGCATGCAAACATACCGTCTATGGTCAAAAGGAAGATCCTTGGTCCGCATGTGGAAGTTCTTAACAATGTGAATCGTGTTCTCAATAGAATCCAATAAGAGTTTAGCATCCTTGTTGTTAGGGCGTGCCTCCAAATCTGTCTTGATGGCAATTACTTGCTTATAGAGATCGTAAATACTTTTCCTGATAGAGAAAGTGAGAAAAAGAAAAAGAAGAAGAGGCTGTAGCAGCTATGTGTTACCTTAAGAGCCATCTTAACGATTGTGACCAAGCGAGGTAAGATTATGCTCTGATGGAGAATCTACATAATTCACAATTTTCTTAGAGCTTCTTTGTAACAACAATTGATTACAAATTGTTATGAACATTTTATTGAAGTCTAAATAAGGACTGCATATGTAAAGTTGACTGGCATTGGATGCAGGAGTTTGAGATCCAGCCCTAACAAACTTTCCAGCCCTAATAAACAGACCTATAGCCATAGTAAGGAATGAACGTGGATAATATCACATTCTTTTTATAGAATGAAAGAAATATGTTCTAATCCTTATTAACACTCAAAGTTCTATGCAAGAATGTATACCCACCACTACTCTTGGTCGGGCGGCATTTGTTATTCTACCAATAGGAAGTATTTGATCTTTTGTGCATTGTCAATGCCTTTGCGGCTTAGTAAAGTAAATGACAGTATTCAACATAAGGTTTACTTGCACAATCTTGTCTATGTTATCACAAATGTATCTTATCGAAACTGAGTAGTCATAATCTGTTTGGTATCTCATATGTGACACACTAAATGTATATGATCACAACATTGGAGCACATAACATACCCTTGTAAACCACAAAAACACCTATATAACTGGATGCTAAATGCTTACTTGACTGGGAGTCTTGAAGTTGCAATGCTTGCATAAAGTACAGCCCAAAAACCTGCATCGAAAGATTGAGTCTGATATGTACCTACATGTTTCAATTATAAACAAACATTAAAATGTCTATATGGTCTTATATGTACCTACCCACCAGCATGTCTGAGTTAGAAATATTGACACTTATATAATCCATTCATACTACCAATGTGCCAAATAAATATATGTGATTTCACATACCTTCTTCAGGCTTTTTCTCCTTGGTTACTTATACAGTTTCTCCTTTGTTGATGTCGGTTGCCTCTTATTTTTTCGAGTTAACATTATTTTGTTTTCAGCAACAACTTTCTGAGTCTCTGTACAAACAATTGACATATAAGTTATATCGAACTCTGAATGCATGTCTCAAACCAAAACGAATATCGTGGATACTAATTAATGCATTATAATTCTTTAGTTAATTAGTTTCTTACCTTGAATTGGCGGTTTTCTTCTTCTTCTACAAAATGCACATTATACAAATAAACTCCACCATGTTTCAATTTTTTTTTCCTTACACTACATGTTTCATACTTTATGATAATTAAGCTTAGGTAACAAATTATTCAATATGAAATAACCTCATGATACTGAAATTTCTTGTTAATGTATACTAATGTTGTCAACATATATCATTTACTTCTAAATATGTATACTAATGTTGTAAATACTAAAATTCCAAATCAATGTATACTGTCAACATACCTTATAAGACTCTTATTGAAATAATTCGGAATAAAACGGTGAGTGCATATATTTTTCCCTATAATTGGTCTGTATAAATTAAAACATCAATAATCGACAAATGGTACCAAGATGTAACCGGTATTCAACTCAAATAAGTACAAATAACAGACACGAAACTAAAGAAAAAACAACATTCAACTATAAATTTTGATCATGTATATATCTTAAGACTAACTTATTTCTTTTTTAAGAGTACAATAATTTATTATTAAACCACAATTTCCACATATGTGTTAGCCAACTCTCTTTCTAACCTATTTGTAAGCTTGTTGTACTGGGTAACTCATGTTTGAAGTTGGCCAAAAGTATTTTGAGTTGCGAGTCTTACCTTAGTCCTTTGAGCTCTTTATTCATGTTAGTGAGTGTAAGTTGTACAAAGAAAACCTATAGAAACCAACTAAACCAGTCAAATATTTTATCGCGAAAACGGCAAAAATTACAAAGTGGCAGAATAAACCCGATTTTTCAAAAATGCATATCATACCTTCTACTATTTTTATCCATTTAAGAAGATACTTAGAGCTGACTTCCTTAAGAACAACAAATATGTTACTGATGATTAGGGCCTTAGTTATTCCAGAACTCATTAAACCTACACCAATCATAACAACTTTCTTGACGGCCCTTGGATTGAGTCCGATATCAGTAACATTAGGCACTTGCCAGTGATGAAAAATAAGCTAATCATGGTTACCCAAAATACGACATTCTTTAAGCTTTGAACGCTGCTGCACATACACTGAAACCAAAAAACATTAACATATTTGATCACAAAAGCGTCAAATATTGTACGTGTATGAAAAAATTATTTGTAAAATTTGTTTACAAAAAGCTGTTAACACATTCTTACGGTGTAGACATTTTCAGTCAAGTTTTTAAACTTTCCATTGTAAAATTGTATACACAAAAACATAAAGAATAAAAGGTTTTAGTACAAAACAAAATTTTAATAGCCAAAGATAAGATATGAACCTGCGCCAACATTGTTCAATGAGAGAATCCCATTGGGGAGCCACATCGTTCAGAAAATCTAGCCATTGATTCATAAACCCTACCTGTCATAAGCTCTGATGATCTGTTATGCATACACAAAGCACATTTTGAAACCCTTTCTAAAGTAGCACATGTTGGCCTTCAACGTCAAACAATCCATTATGTATTTATTTATATATTTGCCATACTTGCATAAATTTTGTATATGGAAGACAATAAGTTTGACCGAACTCTGGAAGAAAATACGTACCTGCATTGAGTTAAGAGTATCCCAACGGATCTACTGAGGAAACTTCCCATAATACCACGCCAAAGCTGTATATATCAGACCTACAAATTCCATTTAAAAATCATCCTTAAATTAATATCTAAAAACTTGTACGAATTCTGCCAAAGTAATAAAAAGTAAAGGATTGCTTTCAGATAATCAGAGATGAGAGTGATGCCTGGCATTATAGCAAAGAACGGAGCATGTGTTTCATCATCCATATCGATGGGGTACTCAGCGTAAAAATTTATCCAGATGATCGCTCTGCAATAAATTGGTATTTTTCTTCTTCCTCTGCTTTGTCTTCCTCCAAAGTGGAAGAAGCTTATCTCCAACAACAAATGACAACTCTGAACCTAGACCAGCTAAATCTAAACGATAACAACCTGTTACTAAAGGAGCCATTACAATCTATAATTCTTGATGGTGACCATATAATAAGCAATGATTTTAAATAGCAATTTATAGTACACCTAGTAGAGTACAACTAATTAACTTTTCCTATTAATACTGAATAACCCCACTTCAAATGTAGAGTTTGACCCACCAGTGTTGTAAAGTCATATTATAAAACAGATGAGATTGTGATATATGCAGAGCAAGAGAAAATGAATTCAAAAACATGTTTACCTCAGCCTTGTACGAAGTACAAAATCCAATGCCAGAAACGTGATAAGCAAATAGTGACCGGTAAAAAAAACAATAAAACGTGATACAAATAACATAGGGAATAATCAAATCAGCAAGAGCTGCTTGTGTTGAAAGTCATGCAAACTTGAATGAATGTAATAGTGAATATGGATTGGCAGAACCTTGAAACTGTGGGATTACGCAATTAGGGTTAGGGTTTTGAGAATGAACGTGTGTGAATGACAATTTTTTTACGTAGGTTTATATGTTTGATAAGGGCATTGAGATCAATTTAAGCATGTCATTATTGTTTTCAAATGTCTATCATAAAATCTTCCGTGGTCCAATGGTTTAAGTGCTTGTGTCTTGGATGCCAAGACCTAGGTTCAAATCCTGCAAATGCAAATTTTTTAACATCTTTAATGGCTTAGTAATTGAAAACTAGAATTTAATCTTGTTACAATAATTCCAAAAAAAAAAATTAAATTAATATGTATGTATTGTGATGACATGGCAGAAATTGAATTACATGGCAATGACTGGACAATGAGGTGGCAATACGCGTGTAACGCCTCCTGTTATATATAATGTAGAGATATATAGAGTTAGGATCAAATAAGAAGAAACATTAAAATAGGAAGAATAAGAAGTAATATGGACCAATCATTTTAAAAGGCTAATAAAGGTTATTTTCGTCCAACTAATAAGTTTGGCAGCGGTTGTAAAGCCAACGAATCCCTGAAAAGTTGGGATTAATCTTTAATATTTGATGCTACTACATAATTATGGAAAACATACACTCGTCCCCATCTTGAATTTAATTTCATATCCTTTTGAAATAAGAAAATATATCCTCATTTCCACTTTCAATAGTTAAAAAATATATCGTTTTATGAAGTTTTATACCATTTGTATTACAGCAATTAAGTATATATAAAAGGCTTTTATAGCTATCTTTACTCCTTATGCAGATTTACATGCATCATTTTGTCAAAATTGCGAACATTCAGATGCATCTATAGACTATAAAAAATGAATAGTTTCATTATCGAGGAAAGATGTCTAGATGCACGACCGGTATGGTTCAAAACTGAATCATGCACCATTTACATCGATTATAAAGATATGCATCTGACGATATGCATAGCTTATATGCTTGATGTTTCTTTGACGCGCCTACGATACGCACCCTTAATAAAGATGAACCATAACATTAGTTACGATGCAGATGCATCAACATAACACATCTATATAATGAGATGCATCAACGTAACACATCTATATGAGATGCATCATTGATAACGAGGTTTATATCTATTACAACGAGATGCATCGCTTATATGCTTGGCATTTCTATGACGCATCTATGCTACGCACCCTTAATGAAGATGAACGATAACATTAGTTACGATGCAGATGCATCAACATAACACATCTATATAATGAGATGCATCATTGATAACGAGGTTTATATCGATTATAACGAGATGCATCGCTTATATGCTTGACATTTCTATAACGCACCTATGCTACGCACCCTTAATGAAGATGAACGATAACATTAGTTACGATGCAGATGCACCAAGATAATCTTTTTCGTATTCTATTCCTAACCCATAGCTGCATATAGTTATTATGTTGATTTAACTTGTTTAGTTATGTACAGATGCATACATGTAGATGTAGCAATGTAACTATATTATTTAAATGTATAATATATGCATCTACCCATGACGAGGACCTATAGATACAATGATGCATCAAGTTCAGTAGATGCACAACAGTTTAACGAAAAAGCTACGCCATCTTTAATTGATGAGTCGATGTTTTATGTAACAAATATACAATAGATGCATAGCCACTCACTTGGAATAAATACTATGAGTAAATTATTTTTGTAACCACGGATGCAAATTCAAAATTATTGAAAACAAGAGCGTGTGTTACGTGGGATGAAAATATAGAAATATACCAAATTTACAATGTTACCCTTAAATATCTTATTAACTGTTCAAAAGTAGGAAGTTAATTACACTTTTGCCACCATCCAATTTAAGCCATTGATTTTTGATCTAGTGGTTCATATTACTTCTTATTTTAACTAATATTCTTACTAGATCCTCACTCTATATATATATATATATATATATATATATATATATATATATATATATATATATATATATATATATATATATATATATATGTATGAATGATTAAACAAAAAAAAAACTATATCTATGCAAACAATTGTAACCAAACAAAGCGTATTTATCTAAGCATGGCAATGAGTTGTGAAAGAATGACGTACCCGGCCGTCTTCAACAAAAGTCTTCAAAATGACATATAGACTTTGTAAAAGTCTACGGTGAGAGAAACTTAAAGATAGCCACAAGGAATGTTGATCTAGCTATTCGGTCCCCATTGCCTCTTTGGTCCAAAGTTGTTTGGTCCAAACATGTTTAACATTTGGCTAGGATGCATGAAAGGTGGTAGTACCCCCCAAGGATTTTAGCTTTGTTGATAATTCCACATTTGATTACTAGTGTTATTGTATTTTTGCCTATTTTGGTTTCTTCTTGGTTGAGGTGTTATAGACCTAGGATGAAAGTTATTTGGTTTTCTAGGTGGTGGAGTTTTAGATCTTGTCTTAGGTTTAGAAGCTCCTACTTCGGTTTTTAAAGATGGTTTATAAAAAGCTTTTACTTCTTCATTGTTGGTAAGAGGTATTTTTCTATCATTAATAAGTATATACTTAGGATTATATTTTAGAGGTTTTAGTTCATTAAGTTTTCTTTCAAATTTAACATTTTTAATTTCACTTGTTGAAGCTTCGGTGGAGTTAAATCCTAAACCGGTTTTATCTCCGGATACTCTTTGAATACTTATTATTTTACTAAGTGATTGACTACTATTTTCAAATTTATCAAGTTTGCGAATTTCTTCCCTGAGTATTTCGTTTTCACCTTTAAGCTCTTGACATGATTTACATTCTTCAAAAATTTCCTTACCTTTTTCAAGTTGATGTATTTTAATTTTTAGTTCTAGTACTTCACTTTCCAATTGGTTGTTTATGTATTTTAGTGATTTGTTGTTAGCCATTACTTGTTGTCCTAGTTTGCATAATCTATTATATTCACTATCTAAATCTTTTTCATCTAATGATAAATTTTCATCACTAAAGTATTCGGTTTCGGAACGTACCTCACTTGATGTCTTCGCCATGAGACAGTTTTCTTCCATTGTCGTTTCTTTCTCATCTTCATCGCTATCACTCCAAGCTCCTCCAACAAATGCTCTTTGATTTTGATCTCTTGTCATCATTGGACATTTTCCAATGAAATGATTTGGATCACCACACTTGAAACATTTCCTTTCATTCTTGTTATTCTTGTCATCCTTACTCTTTTGAAATGCTTTTCTTTCATCATGTGGTTGCCTTACGAATCTTCCTCGCCTTTTAAAGAATTTCTTGAAATCTCTTACGGCCATGGCATATTCTTCGTCATCACTTTCAGAAGATGAGCTATCTTCGTTATTGGATTCCTTTCTAGCTTTCAAGGCGATTGACTTGCTTTGCTCTCGTTTTCCTTTGACCATTTCGGAGTCCTTCTTTATAATAACTTCGTGGACTTTCAAGTTTCCAATTAATTCATCAAGTTGTAACATTGATAAATTCTTTGATTCTTCAATAGCCGTCACTTTAGCTCGCCATTTCAGGTGAAGAGCCCTAAGAAACTTCCTAACAAAATTCTTACTAGAAAAATTTTCATCAAGTGCTTTTAAACTTGTGATGATAGTGTTAAATCTAGCAAAAGCATTATCAATTGATTCCTCTTCTGGAATCGTGAATTGCTCATATTGTTGAACAAGTAGATCTATCTTTTTATCTTTGACTTGACTATTACCTTGGTGAGTTATTAGTAAAGAGTTCCAAATTTCTTTTACGGTTTCACACATAAAGATCCTTTCGTACTCTTTACGTGGTAGCGCATTATAAATAACCATTTTTGCTTCATTATTTTTAGCAAGTTTTCTTTTTAAATCATCATTTTGTTTTTCAAAAGGTACGATTTCATCTTTCTTTATTTCAGGATTATTTTGAATAGGTAAAAAATCACCATTAGTAATAACATGCCAAAGATCTAGATCTTTTGATTTCACGTAAGTTTCAAATCGATTTTTCCAATATAAAAATCCATCACTTTCAAATAGTGGTAGTCTTTGCATAGATTGCCCTTCTAAGTATTTTTTAGATTCCATAAATCGTTACAAGTTTTAAAATACAATATATTTTAAAAATCTTGTTAGACGTGGCTCCTGATACCAATTGTGGAAAACTATAAGGGGGGGGGGGGTTGAATAGTTTTACGTCCTTTTTTAATTTTATTTTCAAAATCTTTAGTAACTTATAAAAACTTTCGATTCGATCTTACGTGAATTCAAGTATCAACAACTACAAGCAAGACTAATCTAATAATGAAAGTATTGAAATAGAATGAATAAAAGTTAGAGTTAGAAAGATCAAACCACAACACGCGAATTTATAGTGGTTCGGCTACAAGGACACCTTCCTTGCCCTACTCCACTCCCCGAGTACCACACTCGAGAGTTTTCTTCACTATGTCAACAAACTCCTTATGGCAGAGAAACCTTACACACCTTGGCTTACACCAATTAACGACACTAAGCTAAATGTCGAGTTCTAATTGTATCTAGAACCAATCTCACAACTTCTTCAAGACTTCACCCCTTCTTCACACCTTCACAACTTCTTCAAGATAGCTTCACACCTTTTCTTCTTGACTACTTCACACCTTCTTCTATGCACAACAAAATCACAACAACTACACTACTTTACAACACACCTAGTATCTACAATCAACAAATTCACACAACACTTTACAAGTATCTAGCACTACTACAAGATGAAACTAGCTAATCACAACACTAGTACAATTTAATGGATGTTTGATGAGTGTTCTTCTTTTTGCACTTGAGTGGATGAAGCTTTGGATCACTTAGAAACAAAGACTTATGAATAATATGATCAAAGGTTTTTGAGATAGAAATGGAGATTAGATCAGAAGGTTTTGAGTGCAAAAAGGTGAGAAAATTTTGTGGAATGAACCAGTATTTAAAGGGGAAAAATTTAGTGTTCTGGAGCGTGGCCGGCCCCCTTAATAATTAAGGGGGCTGCCCCTCCAGAACGTTGGATTTTCTTGTCCATTAGTGGGGAAGGTTTTTCTGGATAAAACTTGCCCTTTTTGTTGGAATTTTGAAATCATATCTTTGTAGTTTAATAAAACAATACCAAAAATGATTTACTAATATATATAAAATGTTAATGTCATTTTATAAAATGTTATGTGTTAAGAAAAGACTTCCTTTGATCATGCAATGCATAAGATGCTAAGTTTATGCATACCTTAAGTGATATTAGTTGTAGAAGTAAATATTTGTTACTAAATACTTGTTTACGTCATAATCTTGACTTAATTTAGTTTACATTTTGTGATTATCAAAACATAGAGTTATTGAGAAATATTAATAACGTTTTTAAACATTATTTATATCAACAGAATGCAATAAGAAAAAGGTATACGAGTGGAAGGAAGAAGCTGAAGTAGCATTCCAAGACCTCAAGGTGTTCCAAAACGAACTACCCACCTTGACAGCTCTAATACTAGGTAAGACTCTCACCATGTACCTGGCAGCATCCCAGGAGGCAATCGGGTCAGTACTCTTAGCAAAACGGGACAAGGTCTAGAAGCTAATCTACTTCTTCAGCAAAATTCTACAAGATGCACAAGTCAACTATCGTCTACTGGAAAAATTGGTGTTTGCCCTATTACTATCATCCAGGCGGTTCAAAAGGTATTTCCAGACACATCCGATACACATCCTGACAGACAAGCCCTTGAAACAGGTTCTATCAAACCACAAGTACGCAAGCAGAATATTAAAATAGGAGATCGAGCTAAGTAAACATGAAATCACCTTCAGATCCAGGCACTTAACCAAAGGGCAGATCATGGCAGATTTCCTAGCCAAATTCAATACACCACCTCCAATACTACCAGTCAATAAGTAAAAAACGCATCCAACACCCACGGGCCACGATGACGAAACCTGGGGTTTGTACATTGACGAAATGTCATGTAAACAAGGTTTAGGGGTAGGGTTAGTGCTCACAAGCCCGTCAGGGCATGACTTCACCTATGCCCTGAAGTTCAACTACAACACCTCAAACAACGAGTCAGAATACGAAGCGATGCTAGCAGGCTTGTGAATAGCTAAAAAATGAAAGTCAAAAGAATCAAAGTATTCATAGATTCTTTGTTAATAGCCTCACAAGTACGCGGTGAATACACCGCAAAAGAAGAGTCGATGAAGTTATATTTGGCACTGGTCAACCAGATCTTGCCATACTTCACATCTTTCTCCATCACTCAAATCCCTAGGGGACATAACTAACAAGCAGGCGCTCTAAGCAAGCTGGCCACCCTTACTTTAGAACATTTTGGAAAAGAGGTCCTAGTAGAAGTTATCAACGAGAAATCAATCCTCCAATCTGCAGAGGTGTCCCAGGTCGAGACAAAGGACACATGGATGACTCCCATCTTCAATTGGCTATCCCGAGGTATTTTGCCACCTAACAAAGTGGTAGCACAGAGAATTAGGCGCAAGGCCATCATGTACTCCAGTAGGGATGGCACTCTATACCGAAGAATATTCAGGGGCCCAATGGCAAGATGTGTTAGACCAATAGAGGCATGAACAATCATCCAATACATACATAACGGCATGTGTGGCATGCACTCAGGGTCATGCGTTACATCAACCAAAGCAATCAGGATGGGATACTACTGGCCAACAATAAATCAGGACACAGAGGTTGAGCTTAAAACATGTCAAGAATCTCACGCTTACGCCAATGTTTAACGTGTTCCAAAGCATAACCTCATCCCTATCACTGCACCCGGGCCATTCTATCAATGAGGCATAGACGTATGCGGACCATTCCCGGCCGCCCCTAGAAATATCAAACATATGATTGTAGCAATAGAATACTTCACCAAGTGGGTAGAAGCAAAACCGATAGCCTCCATCACTTCAAGAAAAGTCTTAGCCTTCATTTATGATCAAATCATCACTCAATTCAAAATGCCACAAACACTCATAACCGATAACGAAACCCAATTCGTCGGTGAGCCATTCAAATCATAGTGTGAAAACCAAGGTATCCTCAGGGCTACTACATCTCCTTACCATTCTCATAATGGTATTCAGGCAGAGATAGCTAACAAAGAAATCATAAATCGCACCGAGAAATGATTGAAGGAATACAAGACTTGTTGGGTGGACAATCTCTCAAGCGTACTATGGGCACACAGAAAAGCTCCAAGGGAAAACACATATGAAACACCCTTCATCCTGGTCTACGGCACCAAAGCCCTAATACCCGCTGAGTTGCTTGCCCAAAACAAAGAAGTTGCTATTGTAGAGGAGGACGAAAATTCCCTCAGGCTAGACCAAGCACTAGCCGAGAAAAAGCGCGACCTAGCCACCATCCGCCAAGCACTCAACAAACAAAATGGCAAAGTACTTCAAGAAATGCGTCTGCCTAGAGTCCTTCAAACCTGGAATCCATGTGACACGTAGAAACAAGGTCAGCAAGTCCGCAGGTCAGGGCAAGCCTGCTCCTAGCTCGGAGGAGCTACACATCATTCTTCAGGCAAATGACAATGCTTCCTAACTGTTAATAACACCTAAAGGGAATGACATACGCCTAGCATGACACGCATCCAACCTTAAATGATGCTACATCTAACAATGGATGGATGCACTAGTAAAATAAGTCGTACTTGCTAGGCACCACCTAAGGGGGTTACACTCCCCTCTAATGGCAAGCATACAGCCTGATTAGCATGCTACACTTAGGTGGATTTTTTATTTTCTAACATTTCATCAAGGCTTCTGTTGGGTTTTGGATTCTGCTGAGATGAAACTACTGCTAAGATAAATGATTCTGCTGCTGATGTCAAAGTGCTGCTAAGGGAAAATGCTGCTAAAGGAATCTACTGCTAAAGTGATAAGCATGTATTCGAAGTAGATAATTATAGAATAGATTGTGTGTATATAATATACGTCTAGAATACTCTTATCTTGCATAGAAAGTTATTGTAAACCTAGTAGGACTCCTTGGCCTATAAAAGGAGGATCCTAGGGTTAGATTACATACGCATTGTTTAGTTTTCGTTTACACTTCAAGGTTGTAAAACCCTAGCATTGTCGAGTGCTCGTATTAATAATATTGAAGTGTTGATAGTTAAATTGTTCTTCTTAAGTTAAGCTTTTATATTCCACATTCTAGCTTAAGTGTTTAATACAAGTCAACTTCTATATAAGATCGTTTGCTCAACTGGGATCAACAAGTGGTATTAGAGCTTGTGATCTAGAAGTTGTAATCAAGAAGAAACTGTTCCTTGCAAGTTTGCTGTTTGATGCGTAGGGATTGCACCAGGCTTTACCTCTCGAGGGATCTCGAGAAGCTTACAACCCCCACCAGGCAGTGTACCTGATCGTTGTAGTATAGTATAGTGACAAGTACCGGGAGATTGATCGTTCAGCTAGGAATAGTGTCGCTAGGATTAGAAAACCTAAATACTAGTTCTAGAGATGAGGGATGATTCTTTTTGTATTTTTATATTTTTTAGAAAGCAAATTAAAATCTCGGGTTTGAAGGATTTGGGCGGAATTAGTTGCTAGTCAACTAACCCAATACTAAAGATGCAATCAAAATAAAATACTAAAAATGAAAATAAAACTAAATTAAACTAAGGTTGTGAACAATAAGTGGAGAAATGTGTTTACTTAGATTTCACTACTTCCTAGATATCTTTTACACGTTAATTACTTGTTATAGTTGCGTGGATGATGGATTGTATTCCTTAATACCATTCATGGGGTGGCGTACTTAACTCCCCAATCCTATGAGTGCCTACTTCACTCCTATGTCGAGCCGGCTAAGAAGCTCCTAACATGGGATCATTAGAATTTACTCATGCATTAAATACAACCAATAAAACCTAGTACACATCGGTTCATGTTTCCTAAGACGTTCAAGCATGATACCAATTGGAGATCTGCCAGTTTTCTTAAGCCTAACATTGAAATCATTCATCCAATACAACCATAAACAAGTAATCAACACATAATCAACATCTAGGTTTCATTAGATCTAAGCAAACACAAGATATATCTAGCCTAGCATGGTGGAATCAAGACAAGCACAAGATATAGACAACCAACACATAGACATATTGATTGAATTAAAACAATACTTATCTCAATAGCACATGTAAGGGTTCAAGGGCTGAAAACCCTTGAAAAAGCTGAAAAATACGTATATGGTTCGGCCTTAGGGTTTCTCCAAACTTGTTCCTCTTAATGAATGAAAATTAGAAAACTATATATAGATATTAGAGGCTGACGGCGTCAAGAACAACCTTGTGACGCCGTCATCTCGCCGCCAAAATAATCCTCGGACTGCCTTGATCTACTTTTGACGCCGTCATGTAGTCCACTTTTTCAGGCCGTCACACATTTAATTATTGACGCTCTACTTTGTGACGCCTTCATTTCTGTACTGGGTCGTCATGATCTTTACTCTTGACGTCGTCAGGAAAGTACTCTTGACGCCGTCACACACTGTTCCCAGCTTGGAAAATTAAGTCTTTGGCGTTTTCTTCACTTTGATGCTCCAAAAATGTCTGAATTGCTTCCTTTTCCAGATTTCACTCCCAAAGTACCTAAAATCACAAAAGGAACAATTTAGGGTGATATTTGATTAAATAAATTCAATTCCGGACTTAAATGACCCCCTAAAAGTGGTTCATTTTTCGCCTCATCACTGTTCCTAATCAATTGCTAAAGATTGGTGATGACACACATATGGTGACTACTTCAAAGGTTCCCATGCTCAATCCTGGAGAATATGAGCTGTGGAAGATGAGAATCAGACAGTACATTCGCATGATTGACTTTAACATGTAGAATGTGATTATCAATGGTGACTCTTTACCAAAGAAGGGTACTCATGGTAAAGAGATACCAATCAAGTCTGCTGAAGATAACTCAGTGAGGAAGATGGAGATCAAGGCACATAATATTCTCTTAATGGGAATACCTAATGAATTTCATTTGGACTTTGATAGCTGTGAGACTGCAAAAAACTTGATGAATGATGTTGAATTCAGGTTTGGAGGGAATGATGCTACTAAGAAGTCAAGGAAAAACATGTTGAAGCATCAGTTTGAAAACTTTACTGCTGAAAGTGGAGAGAAGATTAATGGCACTTACAACAGGCTCAATCAACTTGTCAGTCATTTAAAGCTTGTTGGCTATGTGGTTCCACAAGAAGATGTAAACCTCAAGTTCCTCAGAAGTCTTGCACCTGAATGGAGTATGCACACTGTTGTTTGGAGGAATAAGCCTGACTTTGAAACTATGAAGTTGGAAAGTCTGTATAACAACTTAAGAGTGTATGAGCCATAGTTGACTTCTTCATCTACTTCTTGTACACAAAATCTTGCCTTTGTATCTTCAAAGTCAAAGGGGTCTAAAGAATCTGTTGGGAATAAAAATGCATAGAGTAAAGAGTCTGCCAGAAGAGCCTGCTAGTGATAGTTAAGCCTGCCTTCTCATTTCTGCTGATGTTGAAGATATACTAACAGTACCTTCTGGGTAAGAAGGTACTGCTAGTTAAAGAAGGTCCTGCCAGTTTTCACGACAAGTTGTTATATTTTAATTAGAGATATTTACTTGTATTATTAGTCTTTGTACAAAGTTATACATTTAGTAGAAGTAGTACAGAAGACTCAATAGATATAATTGAGTGTTTTACCTTGAAAGGTGTAATATTAGGATAAGATAAGCCTCTATTATATTATATTAAGCAACTTGACCACTTGTAATAAGGGCTCCTTATGCTATAAAAGGAACCCTTAAGACACCTTCTTAGACATATCTTTTCTTACAGCTTGCATAGCTTTCCCATGCATAACTTCCATCTTTAACCTTTTCACGTATCAAAGATTCAAGGTTACACTTGTAATCATGGTGATAGTTTAGATCACCCGTATTATTTCATCAATAATATTGAATCGTTTTGTGTTATTCTTGTTATGCTCATTCTCTTTTACTTACTCACCACCTTTGTTCCGTTAGTGTGTTTTAGTAGATTCCGCATGCTAGATCACATCCATTCATAAATATCCCAAACACATTACTAAGATTAACATCCCAAGTGTTTGAACGAATCCCTTCCCACAAGTGGTATCAGAGCAAGGCTGATATTTACGACATAAAAGAACAAAGCAAAAATGGATGTTGAGCACATTCAAACCAATGTGGCTGCAAAACTTCCATTACTCAAACAGAATGAGTTTGAAATGTGGAGACTGAGGGTTGAACAATACTTCCAAGTGCAAGACTATGCACTTTGGGAGATTATTGAAGAAGGAAACTCATTTAAACCAGCAACCACCACCTCCACAGTAAATGATGCACTTGTCACAACTGTGCAAGTAAACCCAATAACCGCTGAAGAAAGAATTCAAAAGAGAAATGATCTTAAAGCCAGAAGTATGCTTCTCATGTCTATTCCAAATGACCAGCTTCTAGTCTTTAACAAATACAAGTGTGCTAAAACCCTTTTTCAAGCAATTGTGGCTAGATTTGGTGGTAATGATGCCACCAAGAAAACCCAGAAAACACTTTTAAAACAACAGTTTGAAAACTTTTCAGCCACACCAAATGAGTCTTTGGACAACATGTTCAATAGACTACAAAAGCTTTCTAGTCAGTTAGCCATTCATGAAGTGATAATATCTCAAGAAGACTTAAACTCCAAATTTCTTAGAAGTCTACCCTCTGAATGGGCCATGCATGTCATTGTATGGAAAAACAAACCAGATATTGATTCCATGAGTCTCAATGATCTTTACAGCAACTTTAAAATAGTAGAGCATGAACTAAAGAAGTCTACTAGCTCAAGCTCAGGAAATATGGCATTTATGTCATCTCATGGTCCTTCCAAGAAAGTTGATGAAGAAGATGGTAGAGAAGAAGGTACTACCAACACAAATTTTGGTACTGCCAGTACTTCCAGCAGTACCAAAACCATTTTAGATGAAACAGTTGGTTGTGCTTTTCTAACATCACAACACAATGGTTCCACATTGACCTTTGAAGATCTTCAAGAGATCAGTGATGATGATCTTGAAGAAATGGACATAAAATGGCAGCTTTCACTTCTTAGCATGAGGGCTAAGAAATATTTGATGAGGACTGGAAAGAAGATTGTCATCAATGGCAATGAACCTGCTGGGTATGACAAGTCTAAAGTGGAGTGCTACAACTGCCACATGAAGGGTCACTACTCAAGGGAATGTAGAAGACCAAAGAAGCAGGGTGATAAGGGAAGAGGTTTTGAGAACAAGAACAGGGGAAACAATGAGAACAAGAGCAAAGAAGTGGACATCACTGAAACAAAAGCTATGGTAGCTATTGATGGGCTGGGTTTTGATTGGAGCTTCATGGGTGAAGAAGAGTCATCCTCAAATGAAATGGCTTTAATGGCTCTCTCCAATCTTGAGGTACAAATTACTAAATGTTCTGCTACTTGTGAAGTTTTTAAAGAACTAGAAATCTTAAGAAAACTTTATGATGAACTGAAAGAAGAACAAAGAAAAACCTATCAAGATCTAGTTAATCATAAGTGTGGTATGTCCAAACTTGAGAAACAGATAATTCACTTTAGAGAAAATGAACTCACCTTTTCTGACACAAAAGCTATTCTTAATAGAGACATATTTCTTAAAGATGCTGAAATAAACCTGTTAAGAACTGAGTTTGCTAAAGTGAAACAAGCAAAAGATAATATTCAACTAACTGTTACAACATTAGAAAATGCTTCTGCATGTACTAAAAGTATAGTTGAAAATAAAATGAACAAGAAAATCAAATCTGGGATTGGATACAACACATGTCCACCTCCTTACAGAGGTATTCCTTGTCCCCCAGGTTTAGATCTTGCTGAATCAGGTTTACATGAACTCACAAATAAACCACTAGAAAAAGTAAAACCTGTAGAAAATAGTGAACCTTTTGAGAGTACAAGTGATACTTCACTCTCCAAAGAAAAGGTGCTCACTGGTAAGAGCTCAAATGTCACATCTATTAAAGGTTGTACATCTGATGACAGTGGAAAAGAGACAGTTTCTAAGAAAGGAAACAAAGTAGGGCCAAGCAGTCCTAAAAGTGTAGAAAGTATCACAAAGACTAAAGTTGTTCTAAAAACAGTTGAATGTTGTGCTAAATGTAATAGCAAACCTAGAGGTAGTCAGAGAAATTGGAACAATCTTAAGTCACATCAACTTGGTGATAACTTTGTTTTGTACAATAAGGCATGCTATTACTGTGGTAGTTTTAATCATACTCATGCTTATTGTAACAATTGGGTTTCTGGGAGTATATCAAGGGCTAAATCAAGTAAAACAAACCCCAGAAAAGGTTCTGTGAAATCTAACACACCAAAAGTTAAACATACTGTTAGAACAAATGAGCCTGTTTACCCAAAATTCACTACTAAGGGTGTAAGAAATACTTTCAAACATGCACCAAAAGTTGTGAAAAGCAACATTGAAAGAAATTTTGTGGATAAAACTCATGACTGGAGACCAAAACAAAAAAGTCCTGCTAGACCAAATGGTAGACCAATTGGTACTGCCAAATTTGGTACTGTTAGACCAAAAACCACAAAATATGCCAAAAATGAAAATGCTGTTAAGTCCTCAGCATGTTGGATTTGGAGACCACTCCAACCAAATGGTGCATCAACAGTCCTAAAAAGGTTTGATTACATTGATGCACGAGGCAAACCCAAGTCAGTCATGGCTTGGGTACCCCAAGAAAACTAATATGTGTATACATGTGCAGGAACATTCAAATGATATTGCAGATCAAGGATATGTAGATAGTGGATGTTCAAGGCACATGACAGGCAACATGTCTTACCTCACAGACTTCAAATCATTTGATGGAGGATATGTTACCTTTGGGGGAGGAATCAAAGGAAAGATTACTGGTAAAGGTACAATTAAAACCAGTAAATTAGATTTTGAAAATGTGTACTTTGTGAAAGAACTACAGTTTAATCTCTTAAGTGTCTCACAAATGTGTGACACAAAGAACAAAGTTCTTTTTACTGACACTGAATGCATTGTACTTTCTCCTGATTTTAAAATTCCTGATGAAAGTCAGATTCTTCTTAAAATCCCTAGAAAGAACAATATGTACATTGTTGATTTAAAGAACATTGTTCCTAAAGAGAGTTTAACTTGTCTAGTAGCAAAAGGCTCATTGGATGAATCTATGCTATGGCATAGAAGACTTGGTCATGTAAACTTTAAAACAATCAATACAATTGCAAAATATGATTTGGTTAGAGGTTTACCCAAAAAGATTTTTCAAAATGACCAAACCTGTGTTGATTGTCTAAAAGGCAAACAACATAGAGCTTCTTGTAAGCCCAAGACCCATAACTCAATTTCTCAAGCTTTATACATGCTTCATATGGACCTTTTTGGTCCTACTTCTGTGAATAGCTTGAATGGTAAAAGATATTGTCTTGTTGTTACTGATGATTACAGCAGATTCTCTTGGGTTTTCTTTTTAAAAACTAAGGATGAAACAAGTGAGATCCTTAAGTCCTACATTACAGGGATAGGAAACCAAATTGATAAGAAAGTAAAAGTAATTAGATGTGACAATGGGACAGAATTCAAGAATAGAGTTATGGATGACTTTTGCAAAGAAAAAGGAATAAAAAGAGAATATAGTGTAGCTAGAACCCCACAGCAAAATGGAGTAGCAGAAAGGAAAAATAGAACACTTATAGAGGCTGCTAGAACAATGCTAGTAGATTATAAGTTGCCTGTTTCATTTTGGGCTGAAGCAGTAGGTACTGCTTGTTATGTACAGAATAGGGTTCTTGTGATTAAACCTCATAGAAAGACTCCTTATGAACTTTTGTTTGGTAGAACACCATCTCTAAGTTTTATGAGACCTTTTGGATGTCATGTCACTATTCTCAATACCAAAGATCATCTAGGAAAGTTTGAAGGAAAAGCTGATGAAGGCTACATGATAGGGTATTCTTTGCAAAGTAAGGCCTATAGGGTGTACAATAAATGCACTAGGCTAGTGGAAGAAAACCTGCACATAGAGTTTCAAGAGAAACTACCAAATGTTGCAGGCATTGGACCAGATTGGTGTTTTGACATTGATAAGCTTTCAGAATCTATGAATTATGTGCCTGTCACAGGTAAAAATACTAATGATAATGCAGGTCATGAAGACAATGTTGAAACATCTGAGGATCAATATTACATCTTGATGCCAATTTGGACAGGATTGGATTCATCTTCAAGTCTTGGAGAGCCTTCAAATACTACAAATGAAGGTGTTGAAGATGATCATGGAACTCAAGATCAAGGGAATCAAGAAAATTCTGAAAATGAAAATGGTACTGCCAATTCACAAGATGGTACTGCCAGTTCAACAGATGGTACTGCCAGTTCACAAATTGGTCCTGCAGAACCATTAAATGTTCTATCAGATGATTCCTTACCAGAAGATACAGGGATTGGAAACCTTCCAATTTCCTATGATGTTCCTACAACACACAACCCAAGAATTCTCAAAGATCACTCCATTGAAAATGTGATTGGCAGCATTGATTCTGGTGTTAAAACAAGAACTCAAGTCTTATCTTCAGACAAAGATGGGTTTGTCCTAGCTGTGTATGAAGAAAAGAATCATGAAGTTGCCCACATATGCCTGTTTTCATGCTTTCTCTCTCAAGTGGAACCCAAAAACATTACAAAAGCCTTAGATGACTCAAGCTGGGTTGAAGCAATGCAAGAAGAGCTACTTCAATTCAAACTGCAGAAGGTTTGGGTACTGGTTGATTTGCCCAAAGGTTACAGGGCAATTGGAACCAAATGGGTTTTCAGAAATAAGAAAGATGAAAGGGGAATAATGATCAAAAACAAAGCCAGATTGGTGGCCCAAGGGTATACTCAAGAAGAAGGAGTGGACTATGAAGAAGTTTTTGCTCCAGTTGCAAGAATTAAAGCAATTAGGCTATTCTTGGCCTATGCTTCTTTCATAGGCTTCACTGTCTACCAAATGGATGTCAAAAGTGCCTTTTTATATGGTACTATTGAAGAAGAGGTGTATGTTTCACAACCTCCAGGCTTCATTGATGCAGAATATCCAGACAAGGTGTACAAGGTTACCAAAGCTCTTTATGGTCTACACCAAGCTCCCAGGGCATGGTATGAAACATTGGCTTTCTTGTTAGGTCACCATTTTGTAAACACAAGTATGATTTAGAAAGAAATAAGATGAGAAAAGAGATTGGTTGATTATGAGACAATATGAAAAGTGAAAGTGCAAGAGTTTCCTTAAGATAATCAAATAACCAACAAACATAATGTTTACATGAGCTTTCTATTTATAAGGGAGGAGTTAGGGCAACACTCCCTACTTCCCTTATCTTCTCTAATTCGTGGGCTTTAAGGCCCATAGGGCTTTAACACATAAGCCATAAACATTAAACATAGTGAAATAAATACTAAAGCAACCTATTACAAAATGTAATGACCGAGACTTGACTAAATACAAAAGTATGATCCCAACAATCTCCCCCTAAGGGTCGGTCATCACGGTTGCTTGACGTCTTCATCTTTGTCGTTGACTTGTGACAAGTAAAACTCTAGACGTCTTCAAAATGGTTGAATGATAATGAATATACTTTGCTCTGTGTCTTTGTTCTTTGGTGATGATATAGTGATTGTGTTATGAAGTAGTCTGCCATTCGTCACTCTTGCGTCTGTGGTGGTTGTCCGCCATTCCAACATACTCATACATCTTTGGACTTAGGCTTTCACGTACAAGAAGTTCCTTTGCATACACTAAGATCTTTAGTCTTTATACTTTGTAGATTCTTCTTATTGATGTAGAATCTTTCTTTGAACTTTGTGTTGTTGAGATCTTTGGGGGAGCTATCATTTGCTTCAAGATGTATGTATGAGCATGTTGGAATCTACCATCATGGAAGTGAGGTACCTGCGAGTAAACAGTTAGCAATAAAACAACCGGTACTTACATATAAGGAATTAGAGCTCATCAACAGCATATTGTGAAGACTCCTTCTAATCCTTATCCAGGCCGTTCCCATATCAAATACTCCCGAAGGAGCTTACGAGACCTACTAAGTAGCTCAATGACTGGGTGAGTCGCTGGGGATCACTCCACGACTGTAGACCGCTATGGAACCACCGCAAACACTAAGCGTAACCCTTGTGGGGTTACCGAAGTGACCTGCTGTCAGGGCTGTTTGATGTTGACCCTGGCAGGATTTCCGTTCAATCATTGAGAAATACATAAGTAATCCTCTCATAAATGTTCTCAGCAGATTGCTAAGATCTGCGAAGGACTCGATAGCTTACAACTGATGCCCATTGATGTAAAACACCAGTTGTAGAAATACTAAGTGTTCCTAAGAGATCTTTGATGTATCTCATGGCTCTAGACTCGATAAGTGCTCACTTAGGTTTCCTATGCGGAGACTAGGGAGGGGTCTCCTTCTTCAATATCAACCGTCTCTAAGAGATAGGTCGATAGATTACACAGGTTCCCCGTGAGAATGAAACAAGTTCTTTTAAGAGAACTTGAGTGGTTAAGAAGGTTTAGTGCATTGCGTCACTGGGTCCATGACGACTTTGTCTTCAATACTGGTGTTGTCTTTTGCAACTACCAGTAGCATACGTATTGAACCCGGTGTCTGCCCTAAGGTTGAATTATATGGAGGGCTATTTCTTTTCACCCTTTTCTTTACTTTTCTTTTTAATTCTTCAACTCCTTCTTTCCCTTTCATTCTTTTCTCCTTTTTTTTCGTATCATACCTAAGGACTTTTAATTCTAACTATTGGAGATGTCCTTGGGTAGATCCCTCCGGCTCTGGCGGATCATAGGACAGATATTCCTATCTCAATCACCTTATAACTCCGACAGTAGCCAAGAAACCTTTGATTGAAAATCTCTCAAAGTGTTTGTGATAATCAAACTTTTGGTTAACACTTTGAGAGTTTTGTGTACACTTTTGAAGGGCTCCCCCTGCACATGTGCTCATAAGTATTTAATAAATTTGCACATGCGGGAGGAGCAAGCATTTTGAATTGATCCACTTTCCATGAACAAGACCGATTCGAGACACGCTTACATCACTAGTTAAACTAGCTTGAAGTTATTACCCGGCCTGGTCAAGTCCACAGAAAGTTTCTCGAGACGGTACATTTCTACTAAGACTAATCCTTTTCGAGACACGCTTACGTGGTTAGTTAAAGAGATACATTGTCAGCTTTTAGGTGACAACTAGCTCTAGTAACTAACTTGATGTTATTACCCATCGAGGATAAGTCTTTTTGATTTTACTAACTTTTATTATCTCGTCAATTCCTGGGTGAATCTGAGTCTAGCTCGCACAAGATACAACTTTCAGCTTTAACTTCATATATTTTAATCACTTTTTTCATTTTCTCCCCCTCAAAAATAGCATATGAGATGTTGTTTTTGTTAAACTTTTGATTAAAATATGCTTTTTGAGTCTTATGGGGAGATTCACCAAGAACTTTTGATTTTGAACAAAGTATTTTTGATTTGACAAGTGCTCCCCCTCAACAAGTGATTAGGTCTTATTGAGGTGAAATACTTGTCCTTTTGAGCAAAATTATGAAAATCATAACACATTTGATTAATTCTACTCAAAAGTAAGAAGCCTTCGCTCCTTATATATAGGATTGAGGCACTGATGTGTACCTCAGGGTCCTTTCTTAACAAGTTCGGGTTGTGCACTGTAATGCGTGCACAAGCCATTGTGAAGTAAATTATTGACAAATCAAATCAAATTCTTACAATTTTACTACCAATCAGGTCTCTGAAATGTCAACACCGGAAACTTCTGTCTGCCTCCCACATAACTTTCCAATCTCCTGAACTGATCCCTGCGCTTCAACCGGTTCTCGATCCTTGTAATGAATCTGCGTGCATCCCTGGTCTCATCGGCGTTCCATCTTTTGGATTTCCCTAGAGCAATGTCGTTGATTCTGCTTTTGATTCCATCTCTGACGAACTTCAAAGTTTCATCACAGAACTTATGTAATTCTTTGTAGCCCATAAAGCAGTTTCGACCGTTGACACTGCGGTAAGTGAACCCAAATGGTTGCCTGATCAAGGTGTATTGAGGTAGATGTTGAAGGTCGGGGATGTCAAACATGTTAGGCTTGGTGAGATTCAGCTTCTTCTGATAACTTTCTACTCCCAATTGAAGATCTTCAACTCTTTCTCTTATGACAATCTACCTGATGAAGATTAGAAGAGCTTGGATAAAGGCAAGCTGCATCTCTTTAGGCAAGCCACAGAGTTTTCCTTGAACTTTGAGCAGGTACATGTCTTCGATGTCATTGAGAAGTAGTCGTGGAAAGTCAGACTCGGAAATATCGTACTCCTTTTCATCAAGTCTCTTCAGTGTGATTTTGCTGAGGAAGGGGTACCCAAAGTGAGTGACAGTCGAGATGAATTGAATGGAGACTATCTTCAGATCACTTGCTACATCGCCCATCGTCTGATTAACTCTGCTGCTTCGATAATACTGTGCCCGGTTGTCTGGCCAATGATGTATGCCGTAGAGTGCGTTCCGGTCATATTCAACAATTTTATCAACGAATAATGCTGAAGCTTCTTCTTCGATTGCATTGTTGAGATATCGAGCTGCAGGGAGAAAGGCGAGTGATGTAACGTACTTCTTCTCAATCTTGCTGCCAAGTTTCAGAAATTCCAAGTCTGTGTTGAAGAAGAACTTGTACGGGATCTTTGGTTACTTAGGTTTCCCAACCATCGGTAGTGGTTTGGACCAGTCAGTAATGTAGGGTGCGGTTTTCCTTGTGACCGGATCGACATAAGATTCAGGATTGATCCAGTCAATATTGCTTGACATAGCTCGAGCAATATTTTCCAGATGATACTCAAGTTCGATTGAGTTTGCAGACCGGTCTTTCAGAAGATTGAAAGCATCATTCTTGATTCTTCGCAGCTCTTTCTTATTCATCTTTTTCATCTTAAACTTTTGCTGAATCAGTTGAGCGTATTCCACCGTTCGACCATCTTGAGGTTCATGATTGTCTTCAAGAGGTGGTTGCGAATTGATCATCTTCTCAAACCAGGAGTATCCGGCACTATCGTCATGGTCTAGCCATTTAAGGACGGTTTTCGGTTTCTTTGGTTCGGTGCCTTTTGGTGAGGTGTCCGGTTTGGATTGGTGGTGCTTTCCTTTCCTATCTTTCATCGGGTTGGGGAATCTCGTCACCACCGGTGTATTCGAAGTGGTCGTGTGCCTTGGGAGCAGAACCTGATGCCTTCGGTTGTTGTGTGGAGGTTGTAGTGGTTGGGGGAATGACCGGTGTATGAGAGGAGGGTCATTCGGCTTGTTTTTGTTTCTTTGCCTGAGAATTAGGATCCCTGTCTTCATCATCTCTTTGACGCTTTAGCTTATCGGCCTCTGTGCTGCAAGATTCTTTGTTCATCTTGTCTTTTAATGCATCCAGAACTTTGGCTTCTTCAGGAGTCAAGGTGAACTTGTTTGCCAGCTTTTCTAAGAGTTGAGCTTCCAATTCATCCAGAGATAGCCCTGGTAGTGGAGCAGTAGACTTGTCGGCTCGAAGAGTAAAAGTAGTGGATCGAATTACTTTCTTGACAGCTTGTTCCGCGAACTTGGTGAGTTCATCTCTCATGGGTGCCAGCAGATCTTTCAACTCAGCAACTAAGTGTTGTGCCATGTATTCTTGTGCTTGAGCTGCTAATGTGGCTTCCAAGTTCTCTTGTACGTCTTTAGCTAAGAAAGTATCAACTTTATCTTGTAGCTCTTGGACGTTCGAGTTCAGCTTCGTCAATTCAGCAACTTGGGTTGCAAGTGTTGCAACCTGATCTTCCAGTATGCTTCTCTTCTTCTCATATACTCTCTTAAAAGCTGACTTGAGTAACTTTGCTGCAGCAGAGGCTTTGGTGCTCGGTTTCTTGATTGATTTGTCATGTGTCGATTCAGATGCAGGAGGAGATGACTGTGATGATTCAATGATGGTGGTAGAGTCTTTGTCATCTCCTTTCTGTGGTTCGGGTTGTTCAACTTTCTTATCTTTGGCTGCTTCTTCTTTCAACCTTTGTTCTTCAGCAAGTTTCTCAGCTTCGGCCTTAAGCCTTAGTTCTTCAGCAAGCCTGGCTTCTTCGTCCTTCTTTAACTTTTCTTCAGCCAGCTTGGCTGCCTCTTCTGCTTTCCTGCTCTCTTCCATTCGGATAGTTGCTTCCAGTTTAGCTTGGGCAATCTCTTCAAGCCTAGCCTCTTCAGCTTCCTGTTTCTTCTTCAACTCCTCTTCTTGAGCTCTTTCTCTGAGCTCCATTTCTTCTACAGTCATTAACCTTGGAGCATCAGTATCCATGGGATCTTCCTCTTCTTCCTCTCCCATAGTCATTTCAATGTCGGTGGGAGATACTGAGGGATTGTCATAAGCAACTAAGTCTGTGGTGATCCCTGTGGTAGGCTCAAGAACGCTGCTTGATCCGCCAGCTTCGGTGGTCTGAGAGAACACTGGAGGTGGAGGTAGATCAGCATTGAATGTATCTATTCGGCTGTGGAGGAGACCTAGGTTGAGAGCCCTTTCATTTTCTTCTTCGACTGAAAGGCCTTCAGTCTCATGTTCAGCTGTTACTGGTTCCTTCATCTTTTCTCTTCTAATCCTTTCTTCTTCGAAAATCGTCTGAGCTTCGGTGAGTGGTCGTTGATTGAGATATGCGGGATATTCAACATGATCAGCAAATTCGTCAATATTCTTATCCCAATCTTCGAACGTCAAATCCTTGTCGTCAATGTCATCAATATTCACATCCTTATCAATGTTAGCATAAGCTTGTCTATAGACTGGACCTTCGTCGGATTCGGTTTGTTCAGAGTCAGATGGTTTTGGAGAGGATTGTGGTGAGGGAAACCACCCGGGTTCTGGAATAGATGCAGGCTTCTTGGTAGGAGTCCTTCTCTTGAGGGTACCCTTCTTCTTCTTAGACTGAGTAGAACTGCCGGAGCTTCCAGTCTTACTGCCTTTCTTACCCTTCTTTTGCATGAACGAAGGTAGAACAACTTCGTCCAAGAAACCAACTTTTTCTGCTTCAAGAGCTTGTTCGTAATACTTGTAATTCTTACAAGCCTTAACTTTGGCAGTCAAGAGACAATCGGGAAGTTTCTTTCCCTGCTTGCGTGTGCTAGTTTCCATTCTCTTGATGACCCTGAGAGTATCTTCATTTCTGAATGTGTTCTTCTCTGTGTCGTCAAGTCTTTGTGGGATATCATCATACTCACGAAGGAAGCTTTCGATGAGTAGTTTTGTGAAGCGGACAAATGGAATGTTGGTTGTCTTGTGTTGAATGTGCCACACAAGGTCTTCCCAAATGATACTGGCATAATCAGCTTTCTTCACATTAGCCACTGCCCAGAAGAGTTTGAGGTGTTGGAGCTTCGGGTGTTTGTGGCCAGTGTCTCTGCCAGACAAGGACTTGGCAATCAGAATGTATAAGGTTCTCCATGGTTGTGGAAGATACCTAATGTTGACCCTAGAATGCCTTGTAATAACTTCTTCTGATTCATCATACCCGATATCCCTTAACCACATAATCAGATCTTCTTCGGTGGGAACTTCATCATATACTTCATTAGGACCGAGGTCTGGTAACCCGAGTACATTCCTGAGCATATCAATGTCCACAGTGACCTGACGGTTATGAAGCGTACAGGTGAAAGAAGCCTCCCCAAGATCTAGCTGTAGTGTATGCCAAAACTGGTGGATGTAGAAGCAGGAAACCGAGGCAGACTTCGTGAACAACAGCTTATTCGGGTGGTAAAGAAGAGCATCTACAGCAACAATACAAGAGGACTCGTTGCAAGTCATTTTGTTGAAGTTGATACGGAGGTTGTTCTTTCCAATCTTCCTGGTGTAATCATCTTTGGGAATGTCTCTTCCCAAGAAAGCTTAGGTTCGGGTTCTGGTCCGTATGGAATGTCGTTGTGTTCTGCCATCTGAATAGATCATAAACAAACACAAACATGGCAATTGTTGACTGTGTTAGCAAAGACATTCAATGATTATGTACACTTATAGATTTGCATGTTATACATTAATCAGTGGGGGTTTGTGTGTGTGAAAACTTTTGATATATGATAAACTTGAGTTATATTACATGGTAGAAACTTATAACAATTCAGTTACAACATAAGTATATCATTACAAGAAGTTACTCTTTGGAAATTTCACAACACTTAGAAAAATTTGGATTTTGACAAGTTTACGCGTAAGTGAGTAATTTTACGCGTAACCTGACTTAAGCGTAAGAGAAGAAATTATGCGTAAGAGCAAAATCTACGCGTAAGTTTGTATTTTACGCGTAAGGTGAATCTTATGCGTAAGGTCAATTTTATGCGTAAGATAAATCTTAGGCGTAGGAATTGAAATTATGCGTAGGATTACCCTTAAGCATAAAGTATAACTTATGCGTAGGTAATGACTTATGCGTAAGTTCCAGACTTATGCGTAAGGTCAGAACTTATGCGTAAGAATTACATTTATGCGTAAACTATGTCTTATCCAAGACAAAGTTTGTCCACGTGTCGAATCTTACGCGTAGGATGAACAATTAACGCGTAGGATGAACAATTAACGCGTAAATTTGCCTTTTTCCAGAAAAATCACCTTTTGTAACAAGATTGGTTTGATTCCTGAAAGTGTAACACACAACCACTGATCAATAATCATTCTAACACACTTAATACCCATTATTTATGCGTAAACATGCTTAAATGTGAGTTACGCGTAAACCCGTATGAAAACACAATTACGAACACAATCAAACATGAATCTGGGTAGGTATTAGCATGGGGCAAGTGTATCTAACAACCTAAGGATCATATGGTCCAACTTATAACACAAATCATCCTCAGAATCTCAAGATTAAAACTGCTAGTGCGTTTCACCCCTAAAACTTTGATTCATGAATCTGAGATGTAATTGTTGCAATTAAACCACATGTATGAGTTCCTAGGCATGTATTAACACAAACCCCATCACTAATTTCAAACCTAAAGCACCAAATCAAGAACCCCTAATTCCATCGTATGAACCCTAAAATCAAACTCGATTGATTAGTGTTTCTGGGTGTGATTAGAGTTAAGAGACATGTTTATATACATCCTAAGAACATATCCCATCAACCAATTCAATCCTAACAACCACAAATTTCTGGGTTAATGATTACGCATAACCCTAGACCAAATTAAACGATTGACACAAATTGAACCGTTGGATCGTTATGAAATTAAAAACCTTTGTTTGAAATAATGATCAAAACATGTAAACACTTACGGATTCGAAGATTGATGATTAGATCAAGCAAATGATTGTGGATCGTAGATCGTGTAGGTGAGGGTATTAACTATGGTTGTCAGTGAAAGTAAATGTGTGGTCAAACAAGGTTTTGACTAGTGGTAAATCATTTTACACAAGTTGACATATTAAGTCCCTTAACCTCAAGTTTTATGCAAACCTAATGCCCAAACACTTAATCACATCTAACTTTCGTTAATTAACATCAAGACATGATAAGAACAACTTGTGGTACTCCCCCTTGACCTTAGATCATAGTAAAATACTGAAAAATTAATTATATTGATCAAGGAGAGTAACCCGAAACACTTAAGAATCAACACGTTTGATAAAAAATGTATTTATTTTTGGTAAAATGCAAGTATAAAAGACAAAATATTTTTGAGAAATTTGAAAAACATTACTTTTCCTCCCCCTCAACACTTGTTTTAAATAATTGAAGACATTTTATAAAATAGTGTTGAAAGAGGTGGTTTATACTTGCATTTTTTTTTATTTTTTTTTTGTGAAAGTGATAAAAGACCAAAAATCTTTTTGAGTTTTTGATTGGTTTTATATTTTTGTATTTTATTTTTGAAAAAAAAATATTTACAAAGATAGTTTTGATGTTTGACGATCAATTGTGTTTTAAAAACTTTTCCAGATCCTCTGGAGTCAAACATCGCATACCAATTTGGTGAACTAGACTAGCAAACCTTGATGGTGCTAAGGATTTGGTAAGTAAGTCCGCCAATTGGTACTCAGTCCCAACAAAATAAAGTTCAACGGTACCCTTTTCCACATGCTCTTTGATGAAGTGATATCGGAGATCGATGTGTTTGGATTTGCAATGATGTACGGTGTTGCAGGAGATAGCAATTGCACTTTTGGAATCACAGTAGATGGGAATCTTGTTGAATAGGTAGCCATAATCTTTAAGTTGTGATCTCATCCAAATGACTTGAGCACAACAAGCGGACATTGCTACATATTCAGATTCTGTTGACGACAGTGATGTGCAGTCCTGCTTCTTTGATTGCCATGACACAAGTTTGTCTCCGAGAAATTGTAATCCACCAGATGTACTTTTGCGTGTGTCTAAACATCCTGCATGGTCAGCATCTGAAAAAGCAATTAGTTCAAAAACAGAATCCTTCGGATACCAGATTCCCAAGTTAATGGTTCCCTTTATGTATCGAAGGATTCTTTTGACCTCACTGAGGTGTTTTTCAGTTGGTTTAGACTGATAACGAGAGCACATGTAGACAGCAAATACTATATCAGGTCTACTAACTGTGAGATACATGAGGGACCCAATCATACTTCGGTATTTGGTAGGGTCAACGGGAGTCCCATGTAAGTCAGCATCTAGTTTTGTGGTATAGCCCATCAGTGTATTATAAGTATCATAACTCATCATCCCATGTTTCTTTAAAATTTCAAGAGCATATTTGGACTGATTTATAAAAATTCCACGGGGTGATTGATGAACTTGTAGTCCTAGAAAGAACGAAAGTTCACCCATCATGGACATTTCAAAATTATCTTTCATTAATTTTGCAAAATCATTAGAGTAACTTCTTTTTGTTGAGGCAAAAATGATGTCATCGACATATATTTGAACAACAAGTAAGTCCTCCCCGTAGGTTTTTGTAAATAGTGTTGGATCCACTGATCCTTTTGAAAATTTATTGGCCAGCAAGAAAGTGGACAGTTTGTCATACCACGCCCGTGGGGCTTGCTTGAGTCCGTAGAGTGCCTTTTTGAATCGGTAAACGTGGTTAGGACGCTCAGGATCAACGAAGCCTTCAGGTTGACTAACATACACTTCTTCACGGAGTTCTCCATTAAGAAATGATGTTTTCACATCCATTTGGTAAACCACCATGTTCCTGTGTGCAGCATAGGCCAAAAAGATCCGAACAGCTTCATGTCTAGCCACTGGAGCAAAGGATTCAGTAAAATCAAGTCCTTCCGATTGAGAGTATCCTTTCGCTACCAGGCGTGATTTGTTACGTATGACAGTTCCTTCAGCATCAAGCTTATTCTTCCAAATCCATTTTAACCCAATGACAAAGACTCCATCAGGTCTTTCAACTAATTCCCAGACTTCTAATCTTATGAATTGCTGAAATTCCTCTTGCATAGATTCAATCCAGTTGTCATAAGTCATTGCATCTTTAATGTTCTTAGGTTCTTCGTGACAAACTGTGAGTGCATAGATACAAGTTTCTCCATCCGTGTGAAGTCGTTGTCTTGTCATAACAGGTGCATCTGGATGGCCAATAATATGAACTAGTGGATGATCTCGAGTCCATTTGTGTGTGGAAGGGTGTAGTTGATAGGTATCTCGCATGTTAGCAGGATCCAAATTGCGTGTTGACGACTCAGCTATATCAGGAACTGTAGGAGCTGGTGCAAACGGATTAAAGAACGCATCAGGATCATGCTCTGCTGGTTGGGGAACTGATTGTGGTGTTGGATCTTCAGCTGGATGGCGGGAGTTAGAACCAGTTTGTTCTGCTGTAGATGGTGATACAATTGGAGGACCGTCTCTCTCAACACTTGTAGTAGTTTGTTGAGGTGAGTCTGGTACTGGAATGTTATCAGGTTGAGCAGCGGAATTAGATGAGACCTCAGTAGGACGGTATTCAATTGTGTCATCAAATAGTGGAGCGAACAAGGTTTCTAATTCTTTGCGGTTAAGTGGCAATGGTTCAACCGAAGATTCCGGAGAGTTAAGACGGTTGAATTCGGGTCCTAAGCTGTGTTGCTCAGAAGCCATTTGTGTGAGTTCATCAAAATTAGCGTGAATGGTTTCTTGAATTTCTCTTGTTCGACGATTCCAGATTCGAAAACCTTTAGAATTTTCACAGTATCCAACGAACACTCCTATGTCAGCCTTTGCTTTAAGTTTACCTAAATCATCACGATCATTTTTCGGATAACAAAGTGCTCCAAATACATGAAAGTAATCGATATTCGGTTTTCTTTTGTGAACAATTTGATAAGGTGTTTTGCGATGACGTCTTGTTATCATGGAACGGTTTTGGGTATAACATGCGGTTGAAACAGCTTCCGCCCATAAGTAATCTGGTAATTGAGCATTAATCAACATAGTTCTAGCAGCTTCCACTAACGTCCTGTTGCGTCTTTCAACAACTCCATTCTATTCTGGGCTTCTAGGAATAGATGTTTGATGTTCAATTCCCACTTTCTCAAAATATGACCGAAGTGTCTGATTCTTAAATTCAGTTCCATTGTCAGTTCTGACTATTCGTACCGTATTGCGTAGCTGGACTTGAATTTTAGTGAGAAAGGTGATGATCATTGAAGGAGCCTGATCTTTACTTCGTAAGAAATAAACCCAAGTCCATCTGGAGAAGTCATCCACAATTTCTAGTATGTAGCGTTTACCATTGATACTTTGAACACGCATCGGTCCACACAAATCCATATGAAGTAGTTGTAAAACATGATTCGTACTTTGCTCATGTTTTGAAGGAAAATGAGCACGAGTACTTTTTCCTTGTTCACAAGCTGGGCATAAGTGATCTTTGGTAAAGCGGAATCTTGGAAATCCATCAACAAGTTTGTGACGAGCAAGGTCAGTCATTGTTTTGAAATTCAAGTGCGAAAGACGTTTGTGCCATAACCAAGATTTAGTCGATTCTGCTTTGGAGATAAGACATATCGGAGATGTAGAAATCATATCTGACATTGATATTGTATAAAGATTAGAACCACGTGAGCCAGACATTAGATCGTTTCCTTGTAAGTCACGAACGAAACAGGTTTTCTCACGAAATGCAACTTCTAGATCCCCATCACAAAATTGACCGACTGAGAAAAGGTTGTGTCCAAGGCCTTCCACATAATAAACACGACTGATTTCATTGTTCCCACTGATATAGTCACCATACCCCATGATTAAAGCGTAATGATCATTCCTGAATCTGACAGTACCAATGAACTTTGAAACAAAGTTGTGTAACAGTTTGAGATTGCCTGTCATATGTCGGGTGCATCCGCTATCAACAATCCAGAGAACAATCTGTACTACCTGCATCACAAGAAGAAGACACAGATGGAACAGTAGTAAGGGTGGAACCCAAAGAATGTGTGGGTTCCTGTTGGTTAGAAGCACATGTATTCAACAATTTGGGAATCCATTTAAAGTCTGGTTTGTGTTGTAACCAACGTTGCCAATTCCAACTAGTTCTTGCTTTCTTAATGTTATATGCACTAGTAGGTGGCTGATTCCTAGATTTGTTCTCGGCACCTATGGGGGTAACTTCAACTTCATTAGAAACCGTAGAAGACGGCTTTCCTAAGTTAGACTTAGAGGCAATAATGGGCCTAGAAGGAATGCGTGTCCTACGTTTCTTATGACGATTGAGAAGAGAATTAGCTAAACATTTTGTATGATCACCAGATGATACGCTTTTACGACAAAACACACAAGATGCATTAATATTCAAAACATTCAAAGGTTCATCATTCGTTACATTTAGATTTTGATTACAATTTGCCATATTAGAATCTAAATCTGATGCAACATGAGTTTTATTCAAATTCCTAAGTTGGTCTTCTACTTCTTGAGCTTCTAGGTGTCCTCTCTTACGTTGCAAGATCCTATTCTTCTTTTTACTTTTTCGCTTGGGTCTGCTAACACTAGTAGTGGAGACTAGTCCTGTAGAAATGGAGTTATCAACATTAGTGTTTTGAACAACCTTTCCTTTATCAGTTTTGTCTACGTGATACATTCCTGGTGCTATTACCGTGGTGTCAACAAACTTTCCTTTTTGAATTAGCTTGATTTTCTCTTTCAAATCAATGATGATGTGATTTTTGTCCTGAATTTCAGACTCAAGTAAACCATTGCAATATTTGATGTCATCGCGGTTTTGTTGCCATTCGGCGTTTTCAATTTTTAAATCCGCAATTTCTTTCTCGTATCGGAGACACAAACCTTTTAAAGACTCATTTTTTGCAAATCTGACAAGAGTTTGAAACATTTTGACTTTGAAACTTCAATTCCCTTTCAAGACTTTTAGCTTGACACCATTCAAGCCTCACGAAATGCAACTTCTAGATCCCCATCACAAAATTGACCGACTGAGAAAAGGTTGTGTCCAAGGCCTTCCACATAATAAACACGACTGATTTCATTGTTCCCACTGATATAGTCACCATACCCCATGATTAAAGCGTAATGATCATTCCTGAATCTGACAGTACCAATGAACTTTGAAACAAAGTTGTGTAACAGTTTGAGATTGCCTGTCATATGTCGGGTGCATCCGCTATCAACAATCCAGAGAACAATCTGTACTACCTGCATCACAAGAAGAAGACACAGATGGAACAGTAGTAAGGGTGGAACCCAAAGAATGTGTGGGTTCCTGTTGGTTAGAAGCACATGTATTCAACAATTTGGGAATCCATTTAAAGTCTGGTTTGTGTTGTAACCAACGTTGCCAATTCCAACTAGTTCTTGCTTTCTTAATGTTATATGCACTAGTAGGTGGCTGATTCCTAGATTTGTTCTCGGCACCTATGGGGGTAACTTCAACTTCATTAGAAACCGTAGAAGACGGCTTTCCTAAGTTAGACTTAGAGGCAATAATGGGCCTAGAAGGAATGCGTGTCCTACGTTTCTTATGACGATTGAGAAGAGAATTAGCTAAACATTTTGTATGATCACCAGATGATACGCTTTTACGACAAAACACACAAGATGCATTAATATTCAAAACATTCAAAGGTTCATCATTCGTTACATTTAGATTTTGATTACAATTTGCCATATTAGAATCTAAATCTGATGCAACGTGAGTTTTATTCAAATTCCTAAGTTGGTCTTCTACTTCTTGAGCTTCTAGGTGTCCTCTCTTACGTTGCAAGATCCTATTCTTCTTTTTACTTTTTCGCTTGGGTCTGCTAACACTAGTAGTGGAGACTAGTCCTGTAGAAATGGAGTTATCAACATTAGTGTTTTGAACAACCTTTCCTTTATCAGTTTTGTCTACGTGATACATTCCTGGTGCTATTACCGTGGTGTCAACAAACTTTCCTTTTTGAATTAGCTTGATTTTCTCTTTCAAATCAATGATGATGTGATTTTTGTCCTGAATTTCAGACTCAAGTAAACCATTGCAATATTTGATGTCATCGCGGTTTTGTTGCCATTCGGCGTTTTCAATTTTTAAATCCGCAATTTCTTTCTCGTATCGGAGACACAAACCTTTTAAAGACTCATTGTTTTTGCAAATCTGACAAGAGTTTGAAACATTTTGACTTTGAAACTTCAATTCCCTTTCAAGACTTTTAGCTTGACACCATTCAAGCCTTTGATTGAGTTGACAAATTTCTTTTGAAAAATGTTTTGTCACATCATCATTTTTAATTCTCAACTTATCATTTTCCTGTTTAAGTGTCTCAATTTCCTCATTCAACAAGTTATTATCAACACAAAGATCATCCATAAGCATAGAAGTACCAGATTTATAGAGATCATTCATGATAACAGACAAAATATCAGCATTGAGAATTTGTTCCAAGAGTCGATCAGCATCATTTTTTAAAACTCTATTTCTTTGCTTTTGAACCAAAATGTCATTTTCAGTGGCGTTGAAAACGTTTATCATATTTTTGACCTCTTTTTGAAGTTCCTGATCCCAATGTGTAGCACAAAGACGGAGGTGTTTGACAATTGGCTTCATTTGTTTTTGAAAAATATCCCTCTTTTCTCGCTCGTAAGCGGATTGAAAAGTTTCAATTTTTATTTCAGAATTACGTTCAATTGTTTCCTCCAAAATTTCAATGTCTTCCATAAAAGTTTTGAAATAATTTAAGACACGACATGTTTTTGGTAATGGTGTAAGTTCACCGGATGATGGTAAAGGACCATTTATTTGTGCTACAGTTTGGACAGGGGCCGCATTAGAGGATGAAACATATGACTCTTCGACAAACCATGATTTCACAGGTATTTCTTTTTGAGTAACAAAAGATTTAGAAAGAGGTGGAGCTTTTGAATAGTCATATGGTGTCCAATATTGAACATAACTCATTTTTTATCGACTCTCATCTTCAAGTTCTTCTTCTTCCTCAGTATCAAAAACAACAGCACGCACAATCGTATTATCAAGCATGTGATCCATACTATAAATCTTAGGATTTTCTTTGAATGCTGTGTGAAGAAACATTGATTTGAAATCGCAAAGTGCAAATCCTTTATCGGGTCTCGGTTTTAAAGCAAATTTCTGAATTGTTGTGACAGAGTTCCCGTGTTTGTAAACAATGTGACGAAATTCTTTGAGTTGTTTTTCAAGATCAACAATATCACCAAGTAAGTCATCTATATACTTCCTTTTACGTTTTTTATGTGCACAAAATTCCTTTTTGCAATTTGACAATTCAGTTTCTGTTTTAGAGAGAACTGTTTGAAGACGTTCAGCTTTCATTTTCAATTCACATTTTTCACTTTCGAGTTTCGAAATCAACTTCCCGTTTGACTCAATTAAATCTTGCATTTTGCGTTGAAGATCTTGTTCTTTATTGTAAGAATCTTGAAAAGCTTTTTCAAAACTTTTTGCATTTTTAATCTTGTCTTCCTGATTTGAAAGTTGAATTTTATAGCATTCAATGTCTCTTGCAAGTGACACATTTTTTTCTTTTAAAACTTTGTTTTTCTCGTTGCATTTTATGATTTGCAATTGTTGAGCATCCAGTTGTTTAGATAACAATATGAGGTCAGGGTCTGGATCAAATGATGGTTCATGTTGTTCTAAATGATCATGTTTATCATTCTCAATAGGATTATCAAATGAAACAACTGTGTCATCATCAAACATGACAACTGTGCTTATTTGTTCATCTTTTTGAGAGGATGAATATGATTTAGATGGAACAACTTGCGCCATATCTGATTCAGAAGCAGAAGGTGAGGCTATTTCATGTATTAGGCATGCTTTTTGGTCATGTACCTGAGACAAGCCGTCAGTGTCATACACTGGATCTGAATCATTAAGCTGGAGTTCCTGCATGTTGGCCATAAGCATGACAGCTGCATTAGCTTCCAGATCTTCCATGTCATCATCATTGTTCACATTTGCCATGAATTTGTTGTCCTATTCAGGGAAATGTCCATCTTTTTCATCTTGAAGAGCCATGAGTAATGCCTGCTTGTGAAACTTACTACCCCGAGTTCTCGGTTTGGGACATGTTGTCGCTATATGACCTTGTTCATTACAGTTGTAGCACCACACTGCATTCCCTGAGTTGGAGTTCCTTGTTGCAACTGGTTCAGACCTTTGCTGAGAAGACCCTGAGTTGTTCCTGAACCCTCCATTGTTACTAAACCTCTGACCATTCCCAAAATTTCCTGAAGAGCTTCCTGAACCAGATCGACCATAGCTACGATTCTGAATTTCCACTCTTCCATCATTGACAACAGCTTGATTCCTTGTGTTAGAAGATGAACGTTGACGGTTGTTTGTTTTGTTGGAGAATTTGCTAAAAGCACAAGCAATAAGAGCAAGTCCCTGATTCAACGTGTTAAAGTCATCATCGTCATCATCATTGGAATTTGAGTAGTACACTGCATCATTGTTGTTTAATGGAACAAGTTGAGTAGAAGCATTCTGTGGAGATGAATCATAAGGGACCATTTGGTTCAAGGTGGAAGATTGTGGATAACTGAAGTAGTTCTGCTCTTGAACATATGCATGATTTGACATTGGTGGTGGAGCATAGGGAGATTGAGCTACGAGAGCCAAAGAATTTGGTGTTGGATTTGGTGTGTATCCTCCTCGTAGAGCTCGATCTTTTTCAACTTCATGTTCATGGTGTTTCAGGAAATCATACAACAAACCATATGGAGCATCATGAAGATTCTTTGTTTGACGAACAAATGTCACATATTTATGCCAATCAGGGCCAAGACTACCAACAAATTTGGAGTTCACAGCGATCCTTGGAACTGTGATTTTGTGACGTTCCAGATCATTCACCACATTTGTGAAACGATGATATTAGGATTCAAGGGACTCTCCTGGTTCAATTGTGATGTCAGTGTATTCCATGTAGAGTTTGGATTCCATATCATCTTTGTTCAATTGAGTGCCTTCCATAAGGAGATGAACATGTTCCCACATAGCTTTGGCTGTTTTCTGAGCATCGACACTTCGATAAATTGGATTTGGTATTCCTTGAAGTATATAAGCCATTGCATACTCATCAGCTTCACGATGTAATTTTTGTTCTTCTGTGAGTTGAGATTCTGGAAGAGGTCGATCACCAGGAGGACGTGGAGGATCAGCAGTTGGATCACCAGCTTCAAATCTTGTTGGCCACTCAAATGGTCCTTCAAGTATCACTTGCTTCAAGAATTTCCCATGAGGTTTCTTTAATTCAAGGAATCGTAAGAATCGACTTGACCATTGAACATAGTTCCCAGGTGTTAGCATTGGAGGTGTTTCAAGTGATCCTGCCTCATGTCGGGATTGTTGAGTTGTAATAACTTCACACATTCTGTCAAACCAGTGAGGTTGTTTGGAGGAAAACTGAGTGTTTTGTTGTGGCACTTGATATGGTTGTTGTTGAGGAATGATATGATGTTGTTGCATCATTAGGTAATGATGTAGTGGATTGTATGTTTGTTTTTGAGAAGGTTGTTGATACAGTTGTTGCGGATGGTATTGTTGTTGCTGATACTGCTGATGTTGATGTTGCTAAGTATGAGGGAAGTAGTGATTAGGTGGTTGAGACATCTTAGAACACTTGTGTAGAAATGGATCGTTGTAGAAGATTGAAATGCACGTTCCTTTGAGCAAGTTCCAAAATCCTTGGGGTAAGTTCAATTCTTACGCGTAACTTTAATCTTACGCGTAAAATGTTAGGTTATGCGTAAGAGTAGGTTTAGGCGTAAACAAAAAGTTTAGGCGTAAGTTTCCTCTTTACGCGTAAGCTTAGGCTTATGCGTAAGTTTAGACTTATGCGTAAGGTTTAAACAACCAAACAAATCTTCCAAACTTATCCAAGCTTGAAAGATATCCAAAGTCGAAGTATTCCACTAACTTATCCAAGCTAGGGAAGTACTGAGTCACCGTAACACAAGGAGAAGACCTTTGATGAAAGTTATACGTAGAAACTGAACTTTACGCGTAAGATTGACTTATGCGTAAAGTTAATGCGTAGAATCTGTCTTCTGCGTAGGACTCACAACTTACGCGTAGGAATAGACTTACTCGTAGGTTTTATGCGTAGGAAACCAGATTTACTCGTAAGAAAAGGGTTTTACCTTAGATACGCGTAAGAAAAGGGTTTTAGGCCAAGAATTACGCGTAGAAAGGACAAAAGGTACTGTTCACAGCTTTTGAGTCGTACTATTCACTTGAGTTACGCGTAAACTGGTCAGAAACTTGAAAAATCTCAAATTTTTTGAAGAAAAATGCTTAGAAATAAGGTACTTTTGATCAAATAACTTCACCAATACTTAGAAAACACTAACTATAGAAGATTTTGCTACCAAAAACTAGTTTTCCAATATCAAAGAAGCTATAAAACCTTAAAAAAAAACCTTAAAAATCACAACTTTATGCAAAAACTAAGCTTCAAATCACTATATCAACCTTGAAACTTATCCAAGCTTCAAGATTTGAGTGAAAGAAACCAAGAAAAATGCAAAAAGATGAAGACTAAGCCTTCAAATCCCACGTTAGAACCAATAAACACACTTCAATCTCTATTTGGCGAATGATACCACTTGTTAGGTCACCATTTTGTAAACACAAGTATGATTTAGAAATAAATAAGATGAGAAAAGAGATTGGTTGATTATGAGACAATATGAAAAGTGAAAGTGCAAGAGTTTCCTTAAGATAATCAAATAACCAACAAACATAATGTTTACATGAGCTTTCTATTTATAAGGGAGGAGTTAGGGCAACACTCCCTACTTCCCTTATCTTCTCTAATTCGTGGGCTTTAAGGCCCATAGGGCTTTAACACATAAGCCATAAACATTAAACATAGTGAAATAAATACTAAAGCAACCTATTACAAAATATAATGACCGAGACTTGACTAAATACAAAAGTATAATCCCAACAATTCTATTTATTGGAAAATGGATTTCAAATAGGCAAGATTGATCCAACTTTGTTCATCAAAAGAACCAAGAAAGATATCTTGCTGGTGCAGATTTATGTTGATGACATTATCTTTGGATCCACAAATCAGGAACTGTGTGTAGAGTTTGAAAAACTTATGCATAGTAAGTTTGAAATGAGTTCCATGGGGGAACTTACTTTCTGGGTCTCCAAGTGAAACAATCAAAAGAAGGCATATTTATCAGCCAAGATAAGTATGTAGCAGAGATCCTAAGGAAATTTGGGTTTGCAGATTCAAAGGTTGCAAGTACTCCAATGGATCCAGAAAAGGGGTTACTCAAAGATGCTGAAGGTGAAGATGTTGATGTGCACAACTACAGATCAATGATTGGGTCCCTAATGTACCTTACATCATCAAGACCAGATATCATGTTCTCAGTATGTGTATGTGCAAGGTTTCAAGTCAATCCAAAAGTTTCTCATCTCACAGCAGTCAAAAGAATCTTCAGATACCTCAAGGGCCAGCCAAAGTTGGGTCTATGGTATCCAAGGGAATCATCTTTTGATTTGGTAGCTTATTCAGATAGTGACTATGCTGGTGCAACCCTAGACAGAAAATCCACAACTGGTGGATGTTAATTTCTTGGCTGCAGACTCATATCATGGCAATGCAAGAAGCAAACAATGGTGGCAAATTCTACAACTGAAGCAGAATATGTTGCAAGTGCAAGTTGTTGTGGACAAGTTCTTTGGATCCAGAATCAATTGCTTGACTATGGGTACAATTTTCTAAACACCATTATTTACATTGACAACAGCAGTACTATTTGTATCATTAAAAATCCAGTTCAACATTCAAAAACAAAACACATTGAAATCAGACACCATTTCATAAGAGATTGCAATGAGAAAGGATTAATCCAAGTTGTCAAAATTGATTCTGAAAATAATTTTGCAGACCTTCTCACCAAAGCTTTTGATTTAGGTAGGTTTAAATACCTGGTAGCAGGTATTGGTATGATAAATCTTTGAAAAACATGTGTTTTGTATATAAATAAACAAGTTCTGGCTTCTAAACTTGGTACTGCTAGTTAGTCATAAGGTACTGTCAGTACATAATTGGTACTGTTAGTTCAAAGTTTGCTCTATTTTTGCTCATCTTGATGTTTAAATGTTAACAATGCTATAAAACAAGTGCTTTGCACTCTGTTTCTTTTGGTTTACAACTAACCATTTCAGGTTACTCATGCTTGCTAACACAATCAGGATATGGAAATGGTAATCAGTTCACCAAGTTTTTCAAAAACTTTAAGAACTGGCTAGTCCAAAGCAAACGGCTCTTGGTAAAGACTTATCAAATCCGTTGATAGCTGATAGTTTGCTAAAAACTATAAGGTAATCAGTTCACCTAGTTTCAAAATCTTAAACGAACTGACTGGTCCAAAGCAAACGGCTCTTGGTAAAGACTTATCAAATCCGTTGATAGCTGATAGTTTGCTAAAAACTATAAGGGATATTTTCTAAAATTTCAAAGAGACTGCCAAGTTTTATTTCAAAACAAGGTACTGGTAGTTCAAATTTTAGTACTGGTAGAGTAAAATGGTACTGCTACATAGCCGTTGAGTCTGTCAGGTTAAAATATAACCGTTGTCTTTAAAGGGTATTTTTGTGAATTAATCAAGTTTTCCTCGAATTAAGGATATAGTTATTATAATAAAAGATCTTTTTGACCGCCTCTTCAATTACTTATCCATATCTTTTATAGTCGGTCAAAAGTCATTTTTCTCGTAATCAATCCTTATCACAATTCACACTTACCTTTCATCTTCTACCAGTACAACAATAAAATCCCACCATCAAAATCAAAATTTTCATCAAACCTTTCATCATGGCTCGCCTAAGTTTTGTCAAACGCCACAACCAATTAGCTTTTCTGGAAAAGTTTGATGACAATGAAACTTTCCATCAAGCAATTGATTTTCTAAACAATTCTTATGTCAGGTTTGCTTTACTCGTGAATCCCACTATTTTTGAATCTCAAATTTCACAATTTTGGAAAACTGCTAAACTTAACACTCTTGAGGATGGGATTCAGGAGTTAATGGTCAAAGTGGATGGTAGAACATTGACTTTTACTGAATCATCAATTAGAAGACACCTTCGTTTGGATGATTCAGATGGCATCAGTCAACTACCTGATACTAAAATATTTGAAAATTTGACAAAAATGGGGTATAATGTAACTTTTACAAAGCTTACATTTCTTAAAAAGCATTTTACCCCTCAATGGAGATTTTTGATTCACACCATCCTCCATTGTTTAAGCCAAAAGAAAACCTCATGGGAGCAATTTAGTGGTAACTTGGCTGCAGCTCTCATTTGCCTGGCAACAAACAAGAAATTCAACTTTTCAAAATATATTTTTGAAGGAATGGTTAAAAATGTGGACAGTGAAACAAAGTTTTTGATGTACCTAAGGTTCATTCAGTGCCTCATCAACAAATCCAAACATTTGTTACTTCCCCCAAACAAACCTTTTAAGACTCCCAAACTTACACACAAGGTGTTTTCAAACATGAAAATTGGTTTTCAAGGAGAAGAAGTACCACTTTTTGAGGAAATGTTACCACCACATTCTGAAGAACCATCAACATCATCTGATCATTCATCACCACATCCATCGCCAGTACCATCCCACTCAGCAACAGTACCATCAGTCACACCACCATCATCAGTACCATTACCATCTCATCAACAAACACAAACACCATCTGCAACATCACCATCATTATCACATCATAACTCACCACCACAATCTCCTCCACAACAAAGTGTAGATGCTCAGACTATCAAGGAATTAAAGGAGCAAGTGCAGCACTTGCAAACTTTACTTGAAAGTCAAAACAAACATTTTACAGAGATCAACACCAAGTTAATTAAGAGGGTTGAGAAATTAGAGTTGAAGGTGAAATTGTTGAAGGGTAAAGGAACATCTCAGTTGGTTGTTTCTAGTTCCTCAAGTTCAGATGCAGAGGGTTTGGGTCTCTCTTCCAAAAAGGGGAGGATGGGTAGTTCTAAAAATGAAGATGAGATTCAATTTCAGTTTCATGAAGGAGCTCCAGTGATTGATGTAGAGCCTGCTATTCAAGAAAAAGAATCTGTTAGCTTGAAAGATATTGCTGAAAAAGATGTTGTTGAAGCAAAGCAAGATACTGCTGAAGCAGAGCAAGATACTGCTGAAGCAGAGCTAGAGCCTGCTGGGATTCAGAGGTTATTAGCTATGAATTTAAAAGGTTCTGATCAAGTGTCCTACAAAAGAAAGAGAGGAGCACAGCCTCAGGGGAGGTTTCTTGTTTCTGATGAACAATCAGCTGCTCCAAGTCCAGTATCATCACCAAAAGACAAGAGCAAGAAAATCTTAGTTGAAGCTGAACCAAACCCTAAAAAGATGAAGCAGAAAGAACAAGCACAGTTGGCTGTAGATGAAAAATTGTCCAAACAACTTCATGAAGAAGAAGTCATAAGGGCTGAGGAAGAATCAAGAATGCTGCAACAAAAGTTTGATGCTCAGTTGCAGTACATCATTTCCATTGATCCAATTGTAAGAGGTGAAGCTTACACTCTGGTATGTGATGAATCCCTTAGCTCAGATGAAATGACAATCAAGCTCAATGATTTCATCACCAAGAAATACAATCAAGAGGCATTGGATGATGTCTATCAGCAGATTCAGAAAAATCAGAAGAAAGGATTTAAAATGCCACATTCTGAAGCAGATCAGAAGAAGTTCTTCAAGATTTATCTGAAAAGAGAAGTGAACATGAAAGAACATCAACTCAAAAGTAAATCTTTTGATGAATTGAAGCTGCTATACTTAGAGGCTTACAGAAGAAACAAAACCAGTTTTCTCATGGATACTCAAAAGTCTTTCAAAGGAAGAAAAGATGATCAGAAGGAACAAAAAGAGAAAGCAGAATTGCCTCCTGTTCAGTCAAAATAAATGGTTGTCCATGGTCCACAAATTGTTTTTGCTGAACCCTTACATGCAAGGCATCCAGTTATAGATTGGGAAATCTACAATGATAAGTTTGGCAAAGCATGGAAGATAACAAGAGTTGGAAACAAGGTTGAGATTTTCAAAAACTTTGAAAATATACTCAGAGCATGTAGCAGAATGGATTTAGATGAATTATGGGTATTAGTTCAAGAGAAGCTGAAATCCAAGTACAAGCCAGATGCAAAGGAGCAAGAGCTCTGGGTTGAATTCAGCAGATTGTATGATCCAAATCCTACTGATACTCATTGGAAATTTCCTTATTATGATTTATCTGTTACATGGGAATACTTCAGCATGAGACATGTTCATCATCTTTCCACTCAGAGTGGAATAAAGATCTTTATGCTAGGTGAGAAGGAGTATCCTTTAAGCTATGAAGTATTATCAGTCTTGATCTCCAATAAGCTTTTGTGTAAAGAAGAAACTGATGCAGTCAAAAGACTGAAGGAGAGCATACTTGATCAGTATGAAAACCTAAGGAGAAAGAAATAAGGTTTTTGGAAGAGTTCCCTCAAATCCTCAAGGTATGAATTTTATTCACAAAGAAACTTGGTTATTTTAAAAGGGAATAACAAGTTTAGGGGAGGATTGTTGGGAATAAAAATGCACAGAGTAAAGAGTCTGCCAGAAGAGCCTGCTAGTGATAGTTAAGCCTGCCTTCTCATTTCTGCTGATGTTGAAGATATACTAACAGTACCTTCTGGGTAAGAAGGTACTGCTAGTTAAAGAAGGTCCTGCCAGTTTTCACGACAAGTTGTTATATTTTAATTAGAGATATTTACTTGTTTTATTAGTCTTTGTACAAAGTTATACATTTAATATAAGTAGTACAGAAGACTCAGTAGATATAATGGAGTGTTTTACCTTGAAAGGTGTAATATTAGGATAAGATAAGCCTCTATTATATTATATTAAGCAACTTTACCACTTGTAATAAGGGCTCCTTATGCTATAAAAGGAACCCTTAAGACACCTTCTTAGACACATCTTAGACATATCTTTTCTTACAGCTTGCATAGCTTTCCCATGCATAACTTCCATCTTTAACCTTTTCACGTATCAAAGATTCAAGGTTACACTTGTTATCCTGGTGATAGTTTAGATCACCCGTATTATTTCATCAATAATATTGAATCGTTTTGTGTTATTCTTGTTGTGCTCATTCTCTTTTACTTACTTACCACCTTTGTTCCTTTAGTGTGTTTTAGTAGATTCCGCATGCTAGATCACATCTATTCATAAATATCCCAAACACATTACTAAGATTAACATCCCAAGTGTTTGAACGAATCCCTTCCCACAGAATCTCACTCTACTGCTTATGGAGTATCTACTGCTGATGGATCTGCTGCTAGTTCAAATGACAATAATTCCACCAGTGATATTGCTTTGTGTGCATTCTTGGCTGATCTAACTACAAGTATAAGGTCACAGGCTATTAATCAAGATCTGGATCACCTTGATCCTGATGATCTTGAAGAGATGGATCTTAAATGGAAAATAGCCATGTTGACCTTGAGGGCAAGAAAATTCTTGAAGAGAACAGGAAGAGAAATCAAGTACAGGGCTAAAGAGAATGTTGGCTTTGATAAGTCAAAGATAGAGTGCTACAACTGCAACAGGAAGGGTCACTTTGCCAGAGAATGTAGAGCTCCAAAAAAAAAATGCTGAAGCATCAAAGAAGACTGAAGAAACAAAGAATACCACTACTGCATTGGTACCTTGTGATGGATTGGGAGAGTATGATTGGAGTGATTTGGCTGATGAAGAACCAAACTATTCCTTGGTGGCTCAAGTCAAACCTAAAGTGCATAACTTTGCACTGATGGCCTATGCATCATCATCTTCTGGATCTGACTCTGAGATATCTAATGATTCTGATTTATCTGTATGTCCTTTTAAGTCATGTGCTGACACTGTAGAAGAACTTAAGTCTAGGAATGAGAGTCTAATTAGAGAAGTTGAAAACCTAAAACTTGATAACCTAGGTTACAAAGTAGGTATTCAAAATGTTGAAAGAAGACTTGAGTACTTAAAAGAGTGTAAGCTAGAATATGTAGATAGAATTAACCAACAAGATGTTGAAATTTTTAAGAAAAACAGTGAAATTGAGTTTCTTAAAAATAAATTAGAAGAAGCAGAAAGAGATAGGGATGCAGCTCTTGCTGAAAAAGAAAAACATATAGTAAGAGTGAATAAACAACAATATGCTTTTGATTTGGTTAATAAATCTATTGAGAGTACCATAATGAGGAAAGGGAGTGGAATAGGTTACAATGAGGTTGCTCCTCCTGCTAAGAGTGCCTATGCTCGACTAGGAAAAGAATTGTCCGTCATTAATGAGTTGAACATTGAAAAACCAATAGGTGAGTCTAGTACTAGTGTCTTAGAAACACCTAAGGTAGAGGGTAGAAAATTTCCTGATGCTCCCATTATTGAAGATTGGTACTCAGATAGTGATGAGGAACAAGAACAGGTTGAACTAGAACAAAGTGTAGAAAAGGAAGAAATTCCTACCAAAGTTGAACCTAAAATTGAACAGGTGAAGTTTGTGAGACCTGTGTTAGGTAAGGGTATCTCTAGGAAATTGGTTGAATGTAATGAAATTTCTAGAGATAGAATGAATGGTTTCAATAATAAGCCTAGGGGAAATCAGAGAAACTTTAATAACCTAGTTTCCAACAAATTAGGTAGTGAGTTTCAATTAAAGAAAAAGGCTTGTTATAAGTGTGGTAGCTTTGAACATTTGATTAACAGATGTCCTGACCACAAGAAACCTGTTTGGAATCAATATTCTAGGGTGAATCACAAATATGTTAATCAGAATACTCACCCTCATCCTAATAGAAACATGATTCCTAGGGCTGTGTTGTTAAGATCTGGTGCAACTAGATCCATTTATGCTGCTAAATCAAATGGTGCTTTTAAAACCACAACTGGTTCTGTTGCTGGCTCTACTGCTAGTAAGCACTCTGCTGCTAGTAAGCATTCTGCTGCTAGTAAGCAATCTGCTGCTAGTACAAAACTTTCTACTTCTGGGCCAAAAGTTTTATCAAATACAGTTGTTGGAAATCATTTTTATGCTGTTAAGGCCTCAGCTTGTTGGGTTTGGAAACCAAAATCAACTGTTACAAACAATGTTTCCAAAAACAGTAGTGCATCAAGTGATTTAAAGAAATTTAACTATGTTGATGCACAAGGCAGATCCAAGTCAGTAATGGCTTGGGTCCCCAAGAGAAACTAATTTCTCTATTTTCATGTGCAGGGTAATCTACTGGATGATCTTAAAGATATGGTTATAGTTGATAGTGGATGCTCTAGACATATGACAGGGGATGAGTCTCAGCTTGAAGATTTTGAGGCTTTTGAAGGTGGTTATGTTGCTTTTGGGAATTATCCAAAAGGTGGAAAGATTGTTGGTAGAGGCACTTTAAGAACAAGGAATTTGGACTTTGAGAAGGTGTTTCTTGTGAAAGGGCTTAAGTTTAACCTCTTTAGTGTTTCACAAATGTGTGACAAAAGGGATTTTGTTCTTTTTACAGACACTGAATGTATGATCCTTTCTCCTGATTTTTAGTTGCCAAATGATAAATTTATGCTATTGAAGGTTTCTAGAAACGAAAATATATACAGTGACCATATTAAGAATAAAGTTCCCAAAAGAGCTTTAACTTGTCTAATTGCAAAAGCCACTATTGATGAGTCCAAATTATGGCATAGAAGACTTGGGCATCTGAACTACAAGACAATGAACAAGTTGGTGAAAGGAAATCTTGTGAGAGGCATGCCCACAAAGTTGTTTGAAAATTGTGAGACTTGTGTTGCTTGTCAAAAGGGTAAACAACACAGAGTTTCATTCAAGTCTAAGACAGTGAACACAAATACAGAACCCTTGAATTTACTTCACATGGATTTATTTGGGCCTGTTTTTGTGAAAAGTTTGAACAAGAAGTCATATTGCCTGGTTGTCACAGATGACTTCAGCAGGTTTACTTGGGTGTTCTTCTTAGCCACTAAAGATGAAACCCCAGAGATACTTAAGGAATTTATCACAAGAGTTGAAAATCTACACAACCACAGAGTGAAAATTATCAGATGTGACAATGGTACTAAGTTCAAGAATAGTGTGATGAATCAATTCTGTGTGGGAAAAGGAATTTTAAGACAGTACAGTGTTGCAAGAACTCCACAACAGAATGGTGTTGCAGAGAGAAGAAATAGGACACTTATTGAGGTTGCAAGAACAATGTTATCTGATTCTAAATTACCTATACCTTTTTGGGCTGAAGCTGTAAACACTGCATGTTTTGTGCAAAACAGGAGTAAGGTAGTGAAGCCTCACAACAAAACTCCATATGAGCTTTTTCATGGAAAGAAACCATTGATTGATTTTCTCAAGCCATGTGGATATATTGTCACTATTCTGAATACTAAGGATCAGTTAGGAAAGTTTGAAGAAAAAGCTGATGAAGGTTATTTGGTTGGTTACTCTGTACATAATAAAGCTTTCAGGGTATATAACAAGAGAACCAAACATGTGGAGGAGAATTTGCATATCAAGTTTAGTGAGAACACATCTAATGCTAAAGGAAAAGGACCTGAATGGATGTTTAATGTTGATATCCTGACCAAGACAATGAATTATGTACCTGTTATTGCTAGTGTTGACACTAACAAACCACAAGAAGAAATTGTTTTGATTGAGAAACTGAAGGTTGGTCCTACTTTCTTACCCTTACAGAAAGATCAAGATATACAAGAAGATGTTGTTACTCCAGAGAAACCTAAGGAAGCTGAAGCAGATATTGAAACTCCCATTGATGCAGAAAAGATACTCAATGAAGCTCCAAAAGTAGTTATTGATGACTCTCTTACAAGGCCAGAAGACTTTACTGCTGACTCAGAAGACTCTACTGCTAGACCAAAACAAGCAACTACTACTTCAATCAACTCTGCTGCCAAGCCTATTAACACTGCTTCTACATCACAGTTTCCTTCTTTGGACACTCAGGATAGAACTTTTACTGATTCAGACTATCCTGATGATCCAAATATGCCTCCTCTAGAGAATATCTATGATGACACAGATGATGAAGCTCTTGATAGTAAACTGTTTGGAGCTGAAGTAGATTATACTAATTTGGAACTCAACATTCCTGTTAGTCCCACTACTACTACAAGAGTTCACAAGGATCATCCAAAAGAACAAATTCTCAGTGATCCTCAATCATCTGTACAAACAAGAAAAATGACTAAAGAGCTCAAAGATCTTCAACATCAAAGTTTCTTTGCAAGATCTCTGCATCAAAGAAACAGTCACAAAGATCTACAAAATTGCTTGTTTGCCTATTTTCTGTCTCAAATTGAACCCAAGAACACTTACAAAGCCTTACAAGAAGCAAGTTGGGTGGAAGCAATGCAAGATGAGCTTCTGCAATTCAAACTACAAGAGGTATGGACTTTGGTTGATTTGCCAAATGGAAAAAGAGTGATTGGTACTAAATGGGTTTTCATATGTAAAAGATATGAAAGGGGAATAGTCATCAGAAATAAGGCTAGGTTAGTAGCTCAAGGATACACACAACAAGAGGGACTTGACTATGATGAGGTATTTGCACCAGTGGCAAGAATAGAAGCTATTAGACTATTCTTGGCTTATGCTTCATTCAAAGATTTTGTGGTGTATCAGGTGGATGTAAAGAGTGCTTTCCTTTATGGGACCACTACAGAAGAAGTTTATGTGTCTCAACCACTAGGTTTTGAGGACCCTGATTATCCTGACAAAGTTTACAAGGTGAATAGAGCAATGTATGGTTTACATCAAGCTCCTAGAGCTTGGTATGATACCTTGTCAATATATTTGTTAGACTCTAGGTTCAGTAGAGGAAAGATTGACAAGACTTTGTTTCTCAAAAGACAAAAAGATGATATTTTGCTGGTTCAAATCTATGTAGATGACATCATCTTTGGTTCTACAAACAGGGGTATGTGTGTTGATTTTGAGAAGCTTATGAAGGATAAATTTGCTATGAGTTCTATGGGAGAACTCAACTTCTTCTTGGGACTACAAGTGGTACAAAAGAAAGATGGCATATTTATTAGTCAGGATAAGTATGTTAATGATATTTTGAAGATGTTTGGATTTGAAGATGCTAAGCCTGCTAAGATAAACATGGATACCAACAAACCTTTATTGAAGGATGAAAATGGAAAAGAAGTAGATGTTCACTTGTACAGGTCCATGATTGGCTCATTGATGTATCTTACAGTATCAAGGCCTGATATTATGTTTGTTGTATGTGCCTGTGCAAGATTCCAAGTATGTCCCAAAGAATCACATCTCAATGCAGTGAAGAGGATTTTTAGGTATCTAAGGCATCAACCTAAATTGGGCCTATGGTATCCTAAGGATTCACCTTTTGATTTGGTGGCATATTCAGACAGTGACTATGCTGGAGCTTGCTTGGATAGAAAGTCTACAACTGGTGGTTGTCAATTTCTTGGAAACAGATTGGTGTCATGGCAATGCAAGAAACAGACAGTGGTTGCAAATTCTACAACTGAAGCTGAGTATGTGGCTGCTTCAAGTTGTTGTGGTCAAGTGCTTTGGATGCAAAATCAACTACTGGATTATGGGTACAATTTCATGAACACCAAAATTCATATTGATAACAACAGCACACTTTGCATAATTAAAAATGCAGTTTTTCATTCTAAAACAAAACATATTGAGATAAGACATCATTTCATAAGGGATTGCTATGAAAAGAAGTTAATTCAAATTGTCAAAATTCATACTGATAATAATGTTGCTGATCTTCTTACTAAACACTTTGATGTGGGGAGGTTTCAATTCTTAATTGCTAATATTGGCATGATTAATCTTTGAAAATCTTATCTCTTATGTTTTTGTAAAGTGTGTAAAGGTACTGTGCTGTTTGTTCCTCTGTTTCTGCTGCTTCTTAAGAAGCATATGCTTGTGTTGGAATGTACTCTTCTGCTATTTAACTCTACTGCTAGTACATATGTTTGTATGTTTTGTGGTGTTTGGACTAACATTTTGCAGGCACAAGTTTAAAGGATGTTAGTTGATGATTGGCAAGTAAACAAAACAAGAAGTAAACTTTCATCATTCATCACAAACACAGTACAACTAATTAGAAATCAAAAGAGTACATCCACATCACTTCAGAAACTACAAAAGACTGCTAAATAACAAGTTGAAATTAAAAGACTACAAACATCAATGTCTGGGGCATGGAAGCCCAAGTACAATCTTTCTCTCCTTAGGAAGAGGAGGGTTTGCCTTTCTTGCCTTGGTTGATGTCTTGGGTCTTGGCCTTGAAGATTGTGGTCTTTCAGGAGTGAAAGGTGGATTGTTGTGTGGTTCATCCTCATCAGATGAAGTACAGAGAAAGGGGAAACAAGCTCCATTGGAGATGGAGGTCTTATAGGGATCCAAGCAGGGTCTTCTGATGATTCTGAAGACGATGGAGACTTAGGGGACATCGCCCCTTTACCCCTAGAAGTGCTTGGGGTTTGATTCAAGTTTAAAAGATCTTTGAAAATAGGGAGATCGTGCTTCCTCTTGCGGGCTTGCTCCTTGGTTCTACATCTGTTGTGAGGAGGATGGAATGGAGGTACATAGGTTTCAAAGGGTGCTTCATCCTCAGAAGATGAATCAGATGATATGTTGATAATTTCGGGGGAAGATTTCATGGTTATTAAGATTTGATTTGGGTGATTGAGATCTGATTTGGTTATTGATTGCAATTAGGGTTTGATCGTGTTGAATTAGGGAAAGATTTAGTCCGTTTTTATAGGGATTACGGAGTATCAAGCGCATTTATTGTTGAGGGTTCTTGACTTTTTGACCAAGTTTAATTAGTCAACTCTGCTGCTGGCTTAAAATCACTCTGCTGCTAGTTGTTTCATTCTGCTGCTAGTTATGGATGATATGGTTATGCTGCTATGGTTGTAAGTGAGAGGGTGGAATGTGTAACTACTACAAATCTGTTTAAAACCTAATTAACCTTCAAAATTGGTTTTTACACGCTCCAAATTGAAGTTCTCACAAACCCTAACACTCTATTATTCTCAAAGTCAATTATCCCCAATTTCTCAAAACCCTAATTCATGGATTGTACACGTACCTGGGCAGAGCAGCACAATAGTGTGGTTATTTTGGATGAAGAGTTGGTTCCTGAAGGTTTCACAGACATGGTAAAATTCTTGAATGCTACTTCTCTTAGGTATGCATTAACTGTGAATCCTACAATATTTGTTTCCTACATCAAACAGTTTTGGCTTACTGCTAAAGTCAAAACTATGAATGAGGAAAAATATGTCAGTGCTATAGTAGATGGTCAAAAGGTTCGTGTAACTGAATCATCTATAAGGGAAACTCTTCTCTTAGATGATGAAACAGAGACCACTTGCCTTGCCAATTCTGCTATTTTTCAGGGTTTAAAAGATTTGGGATATGAGGGAAAGCATACTAATTTAAAATTTCAAAAAGCTCTCCTCTGTCCTCAATACAAATTTTTGGTACACCTTCTCCTTCATTGTTTGAGTCCTAAAACTTCTGGGTGGAATGAGTTTAGTGCTACTATTGCTTCTGCAATGGTATGCCTAAGCAAAGGCCATCCATTCAATTTTTCAAATATGATTTTGGAGGGGATTGTAAAAAGTGTTAAAGAGTCTGGTTCTTATTTGCTTTATCCAAGATTTATCCAGCTCTTTATTGAAAACCAACTTACCAATTTCAGATCACACATTTCTACTTATGATGCTCCCAAATTGGTTTCCAAAACTTTTACTTTCTTGATTAAGCATGGAAAAGGTTTTTTAGGCACACATACAAATCTTACACCTTCTATGGTGCAACTTGTGCAAAATATTCAGGGTGAAGGATCAGGAAATCCCACTGATTCTCATCACACACCCAATTTTACTGCATCTGCTACATAACCCAAAATACACTATACCCGTAGGAAAACCAAAAAGAACACTGATCTACCTCAGGATAGTGTTAGTATGGCTGTACCAGATGAGGCTGTCCTCGGTGATGGAGGGGACATGTTGGCAAGGGATGTCACTACTGCTTCTAGCTTAGCAGCAGAGCAGGACAGTGATAACATAATTAAGACCCAAACCAAGGCAACATCTAGAGAAAAGGATTCTGCTGAATCTAATTCTCAAGATGGTAACCCTAGCCAAATGGAAAATATAGGAGGCTCAGATGATCAAACTAGGTTTGATACTGAGTTTATGTCCCAAGATTTACCTCTCAGACCAGGTCACACAGGTCGAAGTGATGAGGACAGGACAGTGACAAATGAATTGACGGAAAATCTTGTACATGATGATAATGTCCATGATTCACCTCTCAGGCCAGGTTACACAGGTCGAAGTGATGAGACTACTATGAAACTCATTTAGGAATTGACGGTTACTTGTACCAACTTGGAGGTGAAGTGTACTTCATTGGAAGATAAAGTTCTTAGTCTCTCTACTGTTGTTGATGGTCAAGCCAAGCTCATTACCAAACTGCAAAAATAGATTAAGAACTTAAGGAAATCAAGATCTTCAACCTCCTTGAAAAGATTGAAGAAAGTGGGCACTTCTCAAGTTATAAGTTCACCTGAACTCTCTACTCATTTGGAAGAGGATGCTTCCAAACAGGAGAGGAATAAAGAAATAATGGGTTCAGGGGAGGCAAATTTGAAGAGGGTTGATAGTGCTCAGGATATGGATGCTGGAATGGTTTCAGGGGAGGTTCTAGAGGTTGGGGACATGGAAGTGGAAAGTCCTAAGGATGCTGAAAATTTTGTGATTGCTGACAAATCAGGGAATGAGGTTGTAATGGAAAAGGTGATTGCTACTCAAGAAAATGTGGTGGAAAAACTCAAGACTTTGAAGCCTGAGCAACTAGTGAAGGCAACAGGGTTGATGGGTGAAGCTTTAATGACTTTGGGTGATTCTATGGTTAAAGAACTTGAAAATGCTGGTATTGCTAACAAGATTGATGACTCTGCTGCTGCTCATGATTCTACTGCTAAGGACTTTGCTGATCCTGCTGCTAGTGAAAGGGTCAATTCTGCTGATGTACAAGACTCTGCTGCTGGGTCTAGTGACAATGCTGCTGCTGAGGCTATGGTTTTGTTAAGTAAGAAAACTACAAAAGTTCCATCTGAATCATCTTTAAAACATACACCACTACCAACTCAATCATTACCACAACAACCAACAACAACAATCACATCATCTACACCAAGAATACCTCTAAAGGGAGTTGTAATCAGAGAACCTGCTGCTCAAGAAAAGAAGATTGTTTCATCATCTTCTACTGATAAAGGGAAGGGCAAGCAAGTTGAAGATCCAAAGATAATGTTTAAAGGGATTGATTACTCTGAGATACCTTTTCATTGGTAGCCCAAGGAATTACAAGTTGAACATGATACAGCTGTTGCATTGAAAGAACAAGAATTGCTTGATCAAGAAGAACAACAGTTGGTTTCAGAGGAAAAGGAAAGGGTTGAAAAGGAAACTGAAGACTTAAAGAGGTATGAGGAATGAGGAATGGGTTGATGAGAAGATAAGAATAGATGCTGATATTGAACTCTCCAAGATGATTAAGATTGAAGAAAATGAGATTTCAACATTGGATGTGAAATCTTGGATAAGAGATTACTGCTAAGAAAAAGAAAGAAGATGCTGCTACTAGAAGGAAGAAAAAGGTTCTCAGGGGTCCAACTCTATTGCAACAAAGAAGAGAGCAAGAAAGATACCTGAAGAATATGAAGGGATGGAAATTGGTGCAGTTAAAACCTAAGTCTGATCAAGAGGTTTTTTACTTGTATCAACAAGCTAAGAGACAAATAGATACCTTCTATCCTATGGGTTGTGCTGAAGATTTGGAACATATTGCTCAAATGAATAAAAAGTTGGTACCTGATAAAGTGGCTGAAGTAGAGCATGTTCAAGAGGTAGATGGTGTTAAGCAGCTTGCTGATATTGCAGATAAGACAACTTCTTCTGTTCAAAGTGGTAAAAGAAAAAGTGTTGTTCATAAATCCTTTGCAAAGAAGAAGAGAAAAACAGGAGAAGAAAGCAGTTCTAAGCCTGAAGGAGATTAGTTCAAGAATGATTATGATCATATTCCTTCTGAGCATTTAAAGGAACAATTGAAGGTTCTCACTATGGTTGGTAAAATGGAGGAACCTGAAGTAGTTGATGCCACACCAATAGGAATCAAATATCCTATTATCAAAGTAACTACAGGTTATGATACTAAAATTGGAGCATTTCATGATGTTGAGAGATCTGATGGAAAGACTCACAGGTTTCTTAGATTTCAACAGATGCTATATTACTTTGATAGAGAGGATGTTGATGATTTGTGGAAATTATATAAGGCAAAGTTTGGAGCTGAAAAGTTTGATGGTAAAAAGTATGAAACAGAGAATATTGATTACATTAAGACTATGGCTGATAATGTTCTCTGGAGAGCTCCGAAACTTATGTATGAACCTTCAATGGATGATTCTGAATGGACAGAGATAGTAGGATACAAGGTAAGAAAATGGAGACTCTTTCAAGATTCTGGAGTTCATGTCTTGGAAATTGGACCAATTACTTTGTATATGCTGGCTAAAAAGGATTACCCAGTGGTAAGATAATGGAATACTGTCAATCAGATGGTTAATGGCATATTTATTACCCAACAATCCTCCCCTAAACTTAATATTTATCACTAAATCATTAAGTTTCTTCAAACATGCAAACATTTAATAGATAAATTAACCTTTATGAACATGCTCCTGAACAAATGGTGCCTATGGGTCAAAAAGCAGGGAGTACACCCGACGATGCCTTGGATATGACTTCATTGCGAAAACCTACTCAAAGGTACACAAATACCTACAACTTGCCATGAGCGAGTTGCTGGAAGGTAGCTAGTCAATAGTATTAGTTATGATGTGAAAGACAAAACATAAGTACTTGTTATCGTGTCAAAGTTAAACAAACTTTCGACGACAAATATTCTGTATGTTTAACTGATAACTAAACATAGGAATAACAAACTGTTGGATCCCAGTTTTAGATCATTCCATACATATGAGATGGTTTGGAGAGATGGATATGTATTTGAGAGAGAGAGAGAGTACAAGAGAGGAAAATAAGAGATATTTCTTATTCCATAATAAACCAACACCCTCCTTGGAGGGTTTACAAGAGTATTTATACTCATTGTCAAGGGTATCTTACATGGTTCACATAATATCACTAATGGCCCTTAGACTTTAACAAAACATGTATTCTAAACATAGTAAAACTTTAACGTACTAATATAATATTTCAACCTATTACAAGACTCATTGACTCGATAATGATCGTCACTTCAAACGTTCCCAACAATCTCCCCCTAAGGGACGATCATTGAGATCTCTCTTTGATTGCATTTATGATCATTACTTTTGCGTTTCCAACAATCTCCCCCTAAAGGGGTGATCATTGAGATCTCTTTTGCGACCTGTAGGTTATGGGTCCACCAATAGAAATGACTGATCTTTTAACTTCTTTGATGCTTGTTGTTTTGAACTTTGAGTCTTTGTGTAATAGCTTTGCTAGATTCTTTGTTCCAATCATGCTTTGTGATCTTCGTTCTTCGTTCTTGTTGTTGTGATTAAATGATGGTGTAATCTGACATTCGTCACTTCTGCATTTGTGTTGGTTGTCCGCCATTCCAACATGCTCATACATCTTTGGACTTTGACATTCACATGCACATAGTTCCCTTTCTTTCACTTTGATCTTTAGTCTCTTTACTTCGTAGAATCTTCTTTTTGGCGTAGAATCTTTCTTTGAACTTTGTGTTGCTTAGATCTTTGAGGGAGCTTTCTTTGACTTCAAGATGTATGTATGAGCATGAGGAATCTATCGCCATGGAGGTGATGTGTAGCTGCAGGTAAACAATTAGCAATAAACAACCGGTACTTACATATAAAGAATTAGAAATCGTCAACAACATATTGTGAAGACTCCTTCTAACCCTTACCAGGGCCGTTCCCATTTCGGATACTCCCGAGGGAGCTTACGAGACGTACTAAGTAGCTCATCGAATGGGTGAGTCGCTGGGGATCACTCCACGACTGTAGACCGTTTTGGAACCACCGCGAACACTAAGCGTAACCCACAAGGAGTTACCGAAGTGACCTGCTGTTAGGGCTGTTTGATGTTGACCCTGGCAGGAGTTTCCGTTCAGTCATTGAGAAATACATAAGTAAATCCTCACATAAACGTTCTCAGCAGATTGCTAGGATCTGCAGAGGACTCGATAATTTACAGCTGGTGCCCATTGATGCAGAACACCAGTTGTAGAAATACTAAGTGTTCCTAAGAGATCTTTGATGTATCTCATGGCTCTAGACTCGATAAGTGCACACTTAGGTTTCCTATGCGGAGACTAGGGAGGGGTCTCCTGCTTCAATATCAACCATCTCTAAGAGATAAGTCGATAGATTACACCGGTTCCCCGTGAGAATGAAACAAGGTCTTTTAAGAGAACTTGAGTGGTTAAGAAGGTTAAGTGCACTGCGTCACTGGGTCCACGACGACTTTATCTTCAATACCGGTGTTGTTTTTGCAACAACCAGTAGCATATGAATTGAACCCAGTGTTTGCCCTAAGGTTGAACATATGGAGGGCTATTTCTTTTCACCCTTTTCTTTACTTTTCTTTTTAATTCTTCAACTCCTTCTTTCCCCTTTCATTTTTTTCTCCTCTTTTTTTTTCGTATCATACCTAAAGACTTCTAATTCTAACTATTGGTGATGTCCTTGGGTAGATCCCTCCGGCTCTGGCGGATCATAGGACGGTTTTTCCTAACCTTAGTCACCTTATAACTCCATGACTATCCTACAATTGCCATGAAACCTTTGATTGAAAATCTCTCAAAGTGTTTGTGATAATCAAACATTTTGTTTAACACTTTAAGAGTTTTGTATATATATATATATATATATATATATATATATATATATATATATATATATATATATATATATATATATATATTGAAGGGCTCCCCCTTCACATGTGCTCATAAGTGTTTAATAAATTTGCACATGCGGGAGGAGCAAGCACTTTTAGAATTGATCCACTTTCAGTGAACAAGACCTATTTGAGACACGCTTACATCACTAGTTAGACTAGCTTGAAGTTATTACCCGGCCTGGTCGAGTCCATAGAAAGTTTCTCGAAACGGTACATATCTACTTTGATAAATCCTTTTCGAGACACGCTTACGTGGCTAGTTAGAGAGTTCCATTGTCAGCTTTTAGGTGACAACTAGCTCTAATAACTAACTTGATGTCATTACCGTCGAGGATAAGTCTTTTCGATTACTAACTTTTTGTTTCGTCAATTCTTGAGTCTATACTGAGTCGAGCTCGCACGAGATTGAACTTAAGCAACTTTGAACTATCATATTTTAATCACTTTCACTTTTCTCCCCCTCAAAAATAGCATACAAGATGTTGTTTTTGATGAACTTTTGATTAAAATATGCTTTTTGAGTTTTATGGGGGAGATTCACCAAGAACTAATCATTTTGAACAAAGATCATTTCAAATACTCCCCCTCAATAAGTGAAATAACTTTTTGAGGTTTTGATTACGAGAGGGAATACTTGTCCTTTTGAGTAGAATTTAGAAAAAACTTTGAAAATTTTAGTAATTCTACTCAAAAGTAAGAAGCTTTCGCTCCTTATGTTAGGATTGAGACATTGAAGCGTACCTCAGGGTCCTTTAATTTCAAAGAATGGGTTGTACACTGTTATATGTGCACAAGCAATTAAGCATGATTTTGACGGAACATTTTGTTTTCGAAATACTCCCACTCAAAACTCGCATATGTTTTGAGAATTTTAAACTTTTTTTTTTTTTTTTAAAGTTTGAGGGAAGGAGTCGTCTTGAAGCAAAATTCTGAAAGATTTAGAAATTTCAGTTTCAAAAATTCTTGAATAAATTTTGCTTCAAGGTAACTAAAACTTTATACATTGAAATACTCCCCCATCAAAACTAGCATGTGTTTTGACATTTTTAAACTTTGAAACCAATTGGGGAGCAAAGATTTGAAAAATCTTGAGCAAAATTTTGAAAAGTTTTGAAAAACCTTTTGAATAAATTTTGCTCAAGATTAAGAAGTTTTAGATAAGCTTTGCATGAGAATTTCTTCTTGTTTTCAAGGATAAGTGCACCTTTGGTTTTAAAGAATGGTTTAGCAAGATACTTTCCTTTATTTGAAACCCGAGTTGTACACTGAAATGTGTGCACAAGTCGTAATGTTTAAACCCAGGTTGTAAGCTGAAATACTTACAAGCCATTAAAAAATTTAAGATTAGACAACAACCTTGGGAACCCATTTAAGCACGGCGCCAACGGGTTTACCAAATTTTTGAAATCCATTTGTAGGTTGTGTCAATCTGATATAAAGATGTTGAATTCCAACGTGGACTGAAAACCGGTGTTTCATTTTGAAATAACACTCGCGGAATCAATGGAGATTTAAAACTCTTTTTCTGTTGAAAATTGTTTGAGAAACCCGGCATTTCTCTTGGAGTTTTAAAATCTGAAGAAGAAGAATTCCATCTAGAGTTGAACCTCATGGGTTCTCTTTGAAAATTTGTTTCTGTGATAAATGGAAACCTTCCGGTATTCGGAATGTTCAAAGCAGAGTCGTTCTTATGTTGTAGCGAAAGCAATTCTGATATTGAATATTTGAAAGGTTTTGAACAACTTTGCTTTGGTTTCCACACTTGCTTTACCGGTGTAAAACAAGAGTGTGGAATTTGAAAAACATGATTCTTTTCTTTTGAAGCATTTGGGGTTTTCAAAAAACTTCGTTTTGGTCTCCACACTTGCTTTACCGGTGTAAAACGAGAGTGTGGAGTTTGAAAAACATGATTCTTTTATTTTGAAGCATTTGGATTTGAAAACCTTTTAGAAGTAAATGTTTCGGAAAAACTTGGTCTCTTTGAAAATTTCTTTCCTTTTGCAAAGAATAGGTTGTAAACTGAGAAACCCTTCTCGAAAATGGTTTTGCAGATTCACCCGTGTAAACCTTCTTCGAAACACTCACTTCTGGTGTTGAAACATTTGAAATTGGAGCTTTTCCCTTTGATCGGTTAAGAGTATCAAACTTCACTTTTAAAGCATTGTATGAAATTCTCAAATCATTGTATTCTTTTTGAAGAGAAAGATGATCTTGGGATGCCAACTTTGATTCTAAAGAAGCAATTTGTTTCAAAAGTTGATCCTTTTCGGCTTTAGAATCATCCGTTTTATGAGCCAATTTCCGTTCGAACTCAACATTTTCTTTTTCAAGTCTTCCAAAATAATTCTCAAATTTGGTTACTTTGTTGAAAAAGTCGGTTTTGGCATCCTCAAAATCGTTTGTTTGTTGAGCTAACAGTGTTTCAAGCTCAATCACTTTTGTTTGAAGCACGTGATTTTCATTTTCTAAAAGATACATTTTCTCCCCCGTTTCCTTTTCAAAATCTGGAGTATTAGAATCAAACAGGGGTTTTGGGAAGGAAATTTTTGTGATTTGAAAATCAACATTTTTCTTTTTCATTGATTCAATCTTTTGCAAAACATTTTCAAACTTTTTATCTGCAAATTCATTCAATTGAGACTTCAAATCTTCAGTCTCTTTTTGTTTTAAGTTTGAGTTTTGTTTCTGAACTCGTGAACTTTTGATTGAATCAAACAGGTTTTTGTAAATCTGTTTCAAACGCTCAATCTCTTTTTCGTATTTTGAAATTTGACATTTCATTGACACATTTTCATCTTCAACTTGTTCAAGCTTTGAAATCCAGGGGTTTTCAAAAGACTGCTTTTCAAGATTGTGTTGTAAAGCTAGCTCAAAGTTAATGCTTTGTGCTTGACATCTTTGAAATTTTTGTTCAAGAGAAAGTATTTGACGTTTAAGTTTCTCTTGGATGTCGCTTGACTCTTTTAAAATCTTCTCATTTTCGTGTCTCAACATCCCATTTTCCACTCTTAAGTTTTCAGACTCAACAATCAACGATTTATCACAAGCAGTTTTTTCAAAAACTTTCAATTTAGCTTCTAAATCAACAATGTCGTTAAGATACGAGTCTTCCTTTTTCCTTTTCCTCACTTTATGTTCATAAAATTCCTTTTTTCAAGTTGACAACTCTGTTTATGTTTTTGAAAGCTCCTTTTGAAGTTGTTCAACTTGTTGTTTGAGTTCACATTTTTCATTTTCGAGTTTTGAAACCAATTTTCCGTTCGACTCAATTAATTCGCGTATTTTGTGTTGAAGATCTTGTTCTTTATTGTAATATTCTTGAAATCCCACTTCAAAACTTTTTTCACGTTTGGCTTTGTTTTCATGATTTGAAAGTTGTATTTTATAGCACTCAATGTCCCTTGTTAATGACACATTTTTTGCTTTTAGTTCACAGTTGAGCCTGTTACATCGATCAACTTCGTTTTGCATATTCTTAATCATTAAAGCAGTTGAAGCACATTCTTGATCATGATTCACACTGTTATGTTCAACCGTACCTCCATTAAGATCCATATGTGGAGTCTCAGGAGTAATATTTCTATCATCCTGATTCACCACATATGTGTCGTTAATGTACTCAGGTTGTACATGACTTTGTGTCTCATAAGCAAACACATTATCAAATATATTGACATCATCAGTTGATTGATGTACCTTAACCAATATGTCTAAACAATGTGAAGGTCCGACATCATCAGCAGCAGTCTTCAAATCATCCTTAGGGTTGAGTTTCCCGTTAGCATCCGAATCATTCCCTGGAGTGTTGCTTTTTGTCTGCAGTTCTGATAATGCATTGTTACCCATGAGTACCAAACGATCATCCAACGTCCCTTCATTGTTGATTGTTCCTTCATGTGTCTGCCTTTTACTTCCATTCTCCCGTACATTCAATTCTCTTCCTTGTTTCTGCATCTCCAGTTCTTTGACAATACTTAGATGAAGTGATCTTTCATTAAGCTCAAATTCTAAGCGTCACAGTCGTGAAGCAAGTTGATCTCTAAAAGCTTCAACCTTCATACTAGTGATGTTCTATCTCCATAACTTGCTTTCATATTCATAGTGTATAAGAGAAGCTTTAAAATCCATGGTCACGAACCATTTGAACTGTGTCTTGAGCGCTCTAAATTCTACCATGCAATCACTTCCCTGTACAATTTGCTTTTCTAGTTGAACGATGTTTTCTTGGAGTTTCCTTTGGAAGGTTAGACGGTCCATTTCAGTTCCGAAGAATGCAGTAAAGGTACTCCAGGAAGGAAACCTTGCATCTGAGAGAATCTTGCATTGAATCTTAACTGGTTCAAAATGTGCTAAACAATTTTCTTTAGATTGCATTGCGAGCTAAACACTTTCTTGCATCTCTCTCCTTTTTGAACTTGATTCCATTTTAATTTTATGTGAAATGATAATGGATCTTGTAGACGATAAAGAAGTAGTTTTGTGTTTTCAAATGAATCGTTGTCAATTTTTCACGCTTTCACAATAACTAGCACGGTAGTATTATCTACACGAACCCGAATAATTTCAATCCAAAACAATTAATCCCTGATTATTGAAGCTCAATCAAAACGTGATTTACAATTACAACCCAAAAATTAAGCGGAAAAGATTACCAACTCAAGTCCAACTAATACCAAAATTTTGGCACAATACCTTATAAAAATATTGTAGCCCAACTGTTTGTAAACTCCCAACACAGTTTTGTTATCCCACTTATCAAAAATAATCCGTATAAGCCCAACACAAATATTGCAACTATCACAGCCCAAAAAAATTAACAAAAAAATCGTCCTATGTTGGATTGAGTAGCCCACGAGCCCAAATCAAACTTAACCCTATTCTTAGGACAATATAATTGCAACTAATCTTCCACTAACCCTAATATTCCTCACACCCTAATAAAAAAAAAATATGCATTCAAATAAACTTCTTCCTTCTCTCCTCACAACAATAGCAGCAACAAATACTCTCAAATCAGATCAGAGAGAAAAAGTTCGACCATTCGATTCTAGGTGTATACGATCAACACACAAACATATGCAGCCACCAAACCTTCTCAACACTTAACTTTCTTATAAAAAAATTAACACTGATCTTCCCTTGTTAAAATTAAGTCCGAACACAAGATTCAAGTATGGCTTCAAGATCTTTCAATAAAGTTCGCAGGTAGGGGTGACGGTGTTTTGTGATTTAGTTTAGTTTGTTATTTAACGAAAAATAAAGAAAGATGAGACAGTTAAGTTTTGTCTTTCTTTTTGATTCGGATATGAAAAGAAGGTTATCCTTCTAAAACGGATCTGTGATGATTTCTTTGTTCACACGCGAGAGTATCATTAAAGGTTTTAATCAAGTGAATAAGAACTGAGATCTGGCACTTTTCTTTCTTGTTTTAATTTAATAATGAAGCTGAGATGGGTTGTGATTTATTAGACGTGAGGAGGACTGAGATGGGTTTAGGATAAATAAGATTTTTGTTGGTTTGATATGGGTTCGGTTTGGATTAGTTGTTTGTTATTAAAGTTTTGTTAGAATCTGTTAACGTGAGGTTTGGGATACGGGTCTGGTCTCATCACTGCTTCTTCTTATCATTCTTCTTTTTCATTTTACATGGTCTTACGCGTAAAACCTTATCAGCCTTATGCGTAGAAAAATCTTTTGCGTGAAAATTTGACTTGAATCTTTTGCGTAAGTTCTTTTGCGTAACAATACACCTTTTGCGTAAATACAGCCCTTAAGCGTAAACAAGCCTTATGCGTAGACCTTCTTGTGCGTAAAGTACGTTTACGCTTAAAATACCTTACGCATAACTTTCCAAGTTATGCGTATTCTGATTTGAAGATGTTTTGCGTAAGAAATTGCTCCTTATGCGTAAGACAAGGGTTATTTGCATAAGATATGAAGTTAGGCGTAGGAAAAGGGTTTTGACTTTATGACCAAATTTCTGACATACTTTCCGATGATTTTTCCGATGATATTTCCGACCACCTCTTTCTGGTAACGTTTTGACCACAAAATAAGATTGAAAATATGTTGTTTTGGACTGATGTAAATATTGGACTTATAGACTTTTGATATACTTCTGTTTGGACTAAAAAAGCAGATTGTAAATTTTGACTTTTTGGACCAAAATAGGCTTAAAGCAATCTGTTTCCAACAAAAAGACTGTTTGGATCTTAAAACTATTTTGACTGAAATAAGCTCAACAATAAACAAAACCAAGAGAATAACTTTATGAAATAATCTTAAAAGTAAACTATGAAAAACAGTTTGATAAGCTTTAGATTAGACTCAATAAGCACAAAATAAGCAGAAAATAAGCTACCAATAAGCACAAAATAAGCTAAAAAAACGAGACTTTGAAAAACACAAATAACTTCTATATCATCTTCTAGCTCTTGATACCAATTGTTGGATCCCAAGTTTTAGATCATTCCACACATATGAGATGGTTTAGAGAGATGAAGATGTATTTTAGAGAGAGAGTACAAGAGAGGAAAATAAGAGATATTTCTTATTCCATAATGAACCAACACCCTCCTTGGAGGGTTTACAAGAGTATTTATACTCATTGTCTAGGGCATCTTACATGTTTCACATAATATCACTAATGGCCCTTAGACTTTAACAAAACATGTATTCTAAACATATTAAAACTTTAACGTACTAATATAATATTGCAACCTATTACAAGACTCATTGACTCGATAATGATCATCACTTCAAGCGTTCCCAACAATCTTATTTCAAAAAAAATATTGCAATCTTATTGCAAAAGTGATGATCATAAATGCAATCAAAGAGAGATCTCAATTATCGTCCCTTAGGCGGAGATTGTTGGGAACGCTTGAAGTGACGATCATTATCGAGTCAATGAGTCTTGTAATAGGTTGCAATATTATATTAGTACGTTAAAGTTTTAATATGTTTAGAATACATGTTTTGTTAAAGTCTAAGGGCCATTAGTGATATTATGTGAAACATGTAAGATGCCCTAGACAATGAGTATAAATACTCTTGTAAACCCTCCAAGGAGGGTGTTGGTTCATTATGGAATAAGAAATATCTCTTATTTTCCTCTCTTGTACTCTCTCTCTCTCTAAAATACATCTTCATCTCTCTAAACCATCTCATATGTGTGGAATGATCTAAAACTTGGGATCCAACACAAACATATACAATAAATTGGCATAAAAGCTAATTTTCATTAAGAGTTCATGGGTACAACATCCTAACTAAAAAACCCAAGCCTACGTGAGCCTGGTTACATATGTATAGTAAGTTAACTAGACAAGCTAATTTCGCTAACAGTTCAGAGTTATAATATCCTAACTAAAAAACCCCGGGACTATATACACCTGGTAAATACAAAATAATAACTTGACGAACTATTAATTTTATTACAAAACAAGGTAAACGACCCTATTATAAAACCCATGACTTTACATGTCTGGTACATTCTACAAAATAATCCTGATACATCATGGATTACTAACAAATGGCTACTAGTTTTACAATAGCTAATAAGCGACCTGACAAGATCAGGCTCCAACCTATTTAAAACTCGGACAAGGCCCACTTTTTGGCTGATTCAAGGGCAACAAGACCCAAAACTAATCCAAAGAGTGCAAAATTCACAACTAGGTCACCCCACAAGGCTTCAAATTAAACCTTTTTGAAGTCGGGGTGACCAAAGTTCTAGGGTAACGTCCACCTAAGCCACGAACACATCAAAAAGGGGAAGTGATGACCCGACCGAAGCAGCCAAATTCATTCAGGCGGTCCTCGTCATCCCACTCCCACCAATCACAGCCTAAAATGGCTACGTTACCCGCTTCTGAACATGCGGTGTAGTGCCTCAACCTCGCATCAGGGCAACAAAATACACTTAATAAGAAGAGAAGAGGGGGTCCCTAAGGAAGGCCACGAATCCCATAGCCTAACCTTCATGTCCAAGGAAGACCCTTAAATGTCAAATTCACTGACACCGTACAGAAATCACCGGCTACGAAACACCCTATGATGACTCACGGACATACGGTGTGACATATACGTCTCCCGCAGACTTAAATAGAACCGCCCTGAGTATACGGTGTAACATTTAAGTTTCGTGTCAGGATGACCAAATCACCTTGATAGGACTTAAAACGATATAGTAAGTCTAAGGCAAGACCCTCCACGCCTTCTATCCCAAAAATCTCTTGCGAAATTCCACCAGGATCGACATGAATCTAGGAGATAGCAACGTAGGACATGGATAGAACTTAGAAGAGAGCAAATAACTCCATATGCAACCCTAATACACAGGTAAAAGGTCCCAGATCCCAAACATTTTTGCCATCGAGACGACTACTCTTCATCTAGAAAACCACCAAAACCAAAGGAAGACAAAATACCCTTCGTAAATAAAAGCCTGCGGAAAAACCTTCTTGAAAGAAGTTTTTTGGGTTTGGGAATGATGTGAAAAAATGGGAAAAGATGCTTTAATTGCTGCAAGTTGTAACCTCCCCATCTTTCTAGCCCTATTTATAGGCAAAGAAAATGTATCGGCGAGTGACACTTGGTAAAAGCCCACTGGGTTATAAATCATTTAATATGGTGTGTGGTAAACACCCTGCAAGGCGCAAGTAACGCTGACATCAACACATACGTCAAGTACAGTCAAGGGGATGCATTATACACACCGCTCAAGAAATGCCAGGATGATGCTGCCTAAAATCTCAAAGACAATAAAGGCCCATCAAATCCCAAGTATAGCGAATAAATCCGAAGCAAGATATTCCTACACTTCCCCATGAAAACATCAAATACACACATTCCCCAATTCAGCTTACAACCCTGATCGAGGTAAAAAGCCTACATCTAGTTATCATCACAAAGGACACATGAGAGCACGGGTCTTGCAACAAATGGCATGGGAAAGAACCCTAGTAGCACTAGCATGGACTAGGGGGACTTAGGTACAATAAAGTCTATCATCACATCATAGTGCATGATCTAATACTAGACTGGGGGACTTGACAGCGTATCAATATAATGGCCCAAACCCATTAATTACACGCTCAAATCAAGCCCATCACTAAGGCCCAATCAACATTTGATAATGGCCCGACTTAATTCCCAGACCACGTAGGCCTGGAAGGACCTCTCAGGCCTAAGTGAATGAGGACAACGATACTGCTCCCCAACTGTCACTAGCGGTTAAGATGTAGTATCTGACACTGCACAGTGGGGACACACGACAAAGCCACTACGAGCTAAAGGACGAATGACATCTTTCCTCCTTGTTTGCTCCCGGATGTTCGACACTTAGCACCCTGGTGGCCGTTGATCACTCCTAAAGGATCTATCTCTAAACCCTACAAAGCCTCTCTATAGAAAGAGAGCAACACACAACACGTCACAAATTTCACACACTTGGGCAAATACTGCCTCAAAATAGTGAAGTATGGTTCTTGTTTAAGTGTTACCTGAGCTTCTTGATCTACATCAATCTCATCGGGTCCTTACGGTTCAACACGTGAAACTAAACAATAAAACCATTCACATCCCATATCTAAATCGATTTACATACCTTACGTAAGAAGTATAAAAAAAGTTGGTGTGTCACTATATATGTATCAAAATATGTGTCACTATAATTAATGTAACATAAATAAAGTATAAAAAAATTTATGTGTCACGATAAATTTAATAGGGATAAATTAATATAATAGTGTGTCACGATAAAGTATAAAAAAATTGATACGTTGTGTATCAATGTTGTTTTTGCTTATCAATTTTTGTGTAAAACGAATTAGTTCAAAAATTGATCTAAAATTTAAAAGTAAGTTAATATGTATCATTAAGTGTTATGATTCACGATAAAAGAAATGATATCTGAGAAAGGCACTTTCAAAATTATTATATTGAGAAATATAAATCAGTGTATCATGAATTAGTAGAAACTTAGCAGGGTACTCACGCATTGCAGCGGCGAGTATCCTGTGATTAAAGTTTAGGCGCCCACAAAATAAGAATGACGAACTACTTAACCAGAGATAAAAAATGATCCCAGTCCGACCCAGTTCACCCGTTTTTACCGGTTCAGACTACTCCTCTCCGTTTTGTTTTTGAACGTCTTTTATTGGCTAGCCGAGCCGATGGCGATTTCGGATTCCAGTTGAACTCGTTGGTCCGGTCCGGTTTTCAAAATCATATATTCCATCAAAAATCATATATACCATCAACTTGTTAGTATATAAATTGTATAAAGCTTTGTGTGTTTTATTTGTTTGTATAATGTGTATAATAACATTAATTTTTATTATAGGGGTGCTTTAAAAATAATATTAATTAGTATGTTTAATGTTGTATTCTTAATTTTAAGATTTTGATATGTGTGTTTAATTGATTTGTACCAAGTGCTTTATATGTTGTATGTCTTAAGTTAAGACTTTTGATATTTAATGTGTTTAATGTTAGGAAATTAAGTTTTAGAGATATTTAATGTTTTAAAATTGTGTTTAATTTACTTGTACATTTTGCTTTGTTAATTGTATTGCTTAGTTTTAATACATTTAATGTTAGAAAAGTCTTTATAAGATATTTAGATAACCAAAAGAAACAAAAGAGGGTGCATAATTCATTGAAATATAATCAATAGTTGGATTGACAACCTTTAAGAATACAGTCAAACGAAGCTTATAAATATTCCCATTTTTTTTTTTTGAAAGGTGAGTTTCTTTGAAAATTTCGTGTCACCATTCGACAGCGGAAGGTCTAGCTTACGTTGTCTTAACCGGGCCCGCGCTAGAGAGCTCCCTCGAAGTGAAAGCCATATTCAAATACCCGATGGGGGGAGAACCCCCTACTAATCCGCCCGAAGGCACGACGATTAATAGGGGTAAACCCTGCCCCCTCAGACTTGACCTGAGTAAACCCAAGCCAAGCCCTCATAGAGGGACTTCCTTATATCTCAAAGATGACCACAGTGGGGTTTGAACTTGAGACCTCTCGGTCAACAAGCCAAGCCCCAACCACTGGACCAACTCATCATTGATTTATAAATATTCCCATGGTATTTCATTTATTTATGATATTACTATTAGAAGGGTGGCAATGGGGGCGGCATGGCTCACCGGCAAGGGCATGCCGACGGTGAACACCGCCGCCACCCCACAAGCATGGCTAGCGGCATCATCTCACCGGCAATTATTGCCTCCGAAGCATGCGAGTCTCTAGGAAGAATATTACCGTTTGACAATTAATTTATAGACGTTGGGGTTGTGTTTTTGGAGCGTGTATTGGGCCAAACAAAAAAAAATCCCCTATATATATTCAACAAACACATACAATTTTATCACAAATAATACAATTCACATATACAAAATTCACATATTTTTACAATGTCTTCTTCTTCGTCCGAATCATTAGTGAGTCCCCCCGGCGAATTGTCCGAACTAGTGCCATCCGGTAGCACCCTAGAAACCTTATTAGCCGCGTACGATGCAATTGACGACACGGCAAGCTCTACCGAAAGTCGGGAGTATGTAACTCGTTTTCGTGAACAAGCTTTACGAACCCTTATGAATGATTATTTCGTTGAACGTCCAAAGTTTAACGACGAACGTTTTCGTGAACGGTTTCGTATGAATAAAAGCTTGTTTTTAAGAGTTGTTGCTGATGTTGAAGCGAATTTCGAATGGCTTCAAGAGGGCTTAGATGCGAGGGGAAAAAAAAGTTTCACGGCATTACAAAAATGCACATCGGCCATTAGGCAACTCGCAACGGGTGAACCTCCAGATAGATTTGACGACTATTTAAACATGGCGCGCCGAACGTCAGGTGAAATATTTTTTAAACTTATTGTTATTAATTTTTTTATATTTTAGCGTTATATATATTTTAAAGTTCTTGTTATTTATTTATTTTTTTATAAAGTTAGCGTTATATCTTGTTAAAAATAAATGGATGATTCTCGCTCGTCCTCTCCGGGCAATGTCGGTTGAAAATATTCGACAAATCGTTTATACGTGTATCATATTTCACAATATGATTTTAAAAGACGATGGGATGGCAATATCACCGGTTCATATAATGGATCCGCCAGTTTACGACGATAGTGTATTACCGGAGTTAATCGACGAACAAATGCATTACCGACTCCTATATGATCTTACGGACCACGTAGATGCTCAAAACTTAACATATCTCGATGATTAGTTATTTCATTTTTTTTAAGAATAATGTAATTTTCTTTTAATTATGTTTTTTTTTTAAGTATTATGTAATTTTCTTTTAGTTATTAATGAAATATTTATGTTTTAATTAAATTGTTTAATTTAATTAATAAAAAAAAATAATAAAAAAAAAAAAAGTTGGGAGGTATGAAAAAGGCATGGTTGCCACTAAAATAGGGTTGGGAGGTATGGAAAAAGTATGAATGAGGTGAAATGAGGTGGAATGATATTATTGGTGGATTTCGGAGATATGGATGTTTTCGGAATCATGACTGCCAGTGTCCTTATCAATTAATTGTTCTAAATAAATCCAAATCACATCTATAATTATTGATCCAACGGTTTATCATTGTGCATACTGTTTTCAACATTAAAGGTGTACACCACAATAATGCCACTATATATATATATATATATATATATATATATATATATATATATATATATATATATATATATATATATATATATATATATATATATATATATATATATATATATATACATATAGAGTCGAGTTATTCTACAAACCAAACATTCCTCACATACCAAGGGACTCATCCCCACCATCCATCTAAAAAGGAAATCAATGGTTGAGATTAAAAGCATTTTATTATTTCACCCATTTTTTATAATTTAAATATCTCTTAAACCGTTAATCGTTAAGCGAAAATAATTACACCATCGCGACGGGCATTTAATTATCTTTCTATAGACGGGCACTTTGATATACTTTCGAAAAAAAAATTGTTTTTTTCACATTTTTTTTCTTGGCCGGAAAAAAAATCATATATGATATGTAATATCATATATGATATTACATATGATATCATATATGATATTACATGTAAAATCATATATGATATTGCATATCATATACGATATGCAATATCATATATGATTTTACATATAATATCATATATGATATTACATATCATATATGATATGTAATATCATATATGATATTATATGTAATAATATCATATATGATATTACATATCATATATGATATTATATGTAATATCATATATGATTTTTTCGGCCAAGAAAAAAAAAAACATGAAAATAACGAAAAAAAAATTGTCGAAAATATATCAATTAGCCTATCTATAGAAAGATAATTAAATGCTCGTCGTAACGGTATATTTTTTTTCGCTTAACGATTAACGGTTTGAAAGATATTAACATTTGAAAAAAAATGATGAAAGTGGGTTTTTTAAATTGTTGGGATTAATCTCATCCATTAGATCAAATAAAGATGGAGGGTGGAGATTAGTCCCTTGGTATGTAAAAAAAGTTTGGTCCTCAAATGATCTTTACTCATATATATATATATATATATATATATATATATATATATATTACTTTCAAATGTCAACTCGAAATTTGGTAAGAATGTGAAAACTAATCTTAGTTATCCATTTTATCATTCTTTAACTCTGATCTAATAGCTAATATTAGTTAACTAACTTTTTGAAAATTTTCAAACAAATTTCAAAAGTGAGGAGCAAGTGCAGATTTTTATAATTCGTGCGGATGTGCGGACAGATCTGGGTCGCCCATTCCAGATCTGATCTTGACTTTTGTAAAAAAAAGTCAAGATCTGACGCTAACATCACGATACCAATTGACCATTAAAACGATTTTTTTCCCTTTTTGAGCGATCCTTACTATTGTTGTCTTCTTTACATTTCTTATTTTTTCAGATTTTTCTGAGCACTTTTTTTTTTTTTATTATGAGTTTTACTGTGATATTAACGATATTATGAGTCCTACCGTAATATTAACGATATTTACTTAAAAAGATACTTTGATATTAATAAAAAAAACTTAATATCTCTACTTTTTTTATTATGATATTAAGAAAAGTTACGTCGATATTTAAAAATTTTAACTTTGATATTAAGAAAGCATTATAAATACGGTGATATTGACAACATTAAAAAAAAAGTTATTGTGATTATAAGACTAACAATGATATTGTAAGACATACAATGATATTAAGTTTTTATACATGTAAAACTAACAGTGATATAAAAAAAAGAAACAGTGATATTAGTAAAATACTTAATATCATCATTTATATAAAAGTGATATTGGAAAAAAAAAATAAAAAAAAAATTAAAAAAAAATCTTAAAAAATTTCAGAAGATAGTATAAGTAAAATAAATAAGAATCAGTGAAAAAATTTTCAAAAAAAATGTTTTACATGTAAAAAGGTAATGTGATATTAACGATTTTATTAAAAAAAGACGGGATATTTACGATATTGTCAATCCGTCTTTTTCAGATGGTTGACTAGATGGATGGCTTAGATTCGTTTGTACATCCGCACTAAAATCCAAAAACGTACCTGATCCCTTCCTTATATATATATATATATATATATATATATATATATATATATATATATATATGATTAAATAAGAAAAAATATTAAAATAAGAATGGTGAAAAAAATACAACCATACATTTCAGATTCACTTAGAAAAATAAATGCTTCCTCTTAAGATTCTCACAACGCATTTAGCTTATACAATCGAAATTCAACACAAACGCAATATTCTATAAATCTATTGAATTTACAAGGAAAAAATTAATAGTGTCAATTTCGACGGCAAACACTTTTATTCAGTGACCTGGATCATGAGTGATATCAAAATAAAAATTAATATTATAAAGTTGAGAAATTAATGATCACTTTTTCGTTATAAGTGTGCGTCTATGGAGTATCTAGAAGATGAATGATTATATAGTTTCTTATCTCTGTTTTTAGCAATAGTTTCTTATCTTTTATATAAGGAATTTTCTAACTTGTGCTTGAGAGGCATAAGTTAAGCACATAAAAAAATACAGAAAAGTACTCATAGACCCATACAAGAGTATAGAAAAGTGTATTTTTGTGTAGGTCCCCGAGTACTTTTTCGTGGGTCCTTAAGTACTTTTGATGTATTTAAAATATGCCCATAAAACATAAGTTTGAAAATCCCTTTATTTAATAAGAAAACTTATTATTGGTCAAATTGATGGATAACGCTTTATATAATAAGAAAACTTACTTTTGCAATGAAGACTTCTCATTGGTCAATTGATAATTCAAGGTAGAAAAAATCGGGCCAGAATTGAAGTTTTTATTTTTTTTTACTTTTTATTTTTTTTAAACCTTTCCAAACATAGATGTGTCAAAATTGAGTAGAAAAAAGCTTAAGAGGAATTGGGTGTGTTTTTTAAAACTTGGTGTTGTGAAAGCCTAAACAATATATTCGTCCAATCTGAAACGTGTTTTCGTCGAGATCTTTTCTATATTTAAATTACGTTATCTATTGGAATACGAATACGTAACCCTAATACGGAACCTATATATACTCGCCTAATGAGAGTGTTCATCGTTCATTAGTCTTTTAACATTTGTCTCTTTGCTTTCTTATCGTAGGCAAAACCATGACGATCACTGCACTTTCAGATATCTATGGCACGAATAGTAAGTGCATCATCAAGGTAAAAGTCGTGTCTATATAGAACCAGTATTACGTCGCTACTTAATAATCTAAAATTGTTGGTATTGCTATGATTCTGATGGACGAACAAGTCTAATTATTTGTTTATAACCAAATCCTTTGTTTGAACCCATAGGCATGCTATAAATATTTATGTTGGTGACATGTTTTACATAACAGGGTACCAAGATCCATGCAACCATTGGTAATTTAGTGGTTTTTGATTTTGATAACCTCATTTACCATGATGATTATTGTGTCATATCAAACTTTAGCAATAATACAGACATGCTTAAACTAACTTCTCATGCATGCAAAATCTATTTTCTCAAAAAACTCATGTGCGACGATATTCTGATTTTGCTGATATACAAAAACCTATTAACTTTCTGTCTTTTGATAGTTTTTTAGAGCACAAGATTGATCCTAAGTGTTCCTTTGGTAAGTTTTTTAGACACAACTCATACATTATTATATAATTATTCGCACATTTATTGTATAGTATTTTATATGTTTTATCTTTTCAGATGTTATTGGTCAATTAGTCAAGAACAAAAACATCACGATCATGGATCCAGATGATAAACCTAAATATTTCTTTTGGAGTTTAAGCTACAAGATCTAACGTAATTGTTGATGCATAATCTGGCGCGGGCTGGATTTGACGACTCTCCCTGGGCCGTTCATCGTCTTCTCAAGCCCTGAGTAGACCTGTCAACAAAGAGAACCCGTCAAGAGTGGACCCGAGGCCGTAGCCACGGGATCCACCTCCGACGGTCAAGTTAGTATCGGTGCGATATGGCTTATAAGAGTTAGGTTTAGAGTAACCTGTTATCTTGTGTTAAAGAAGGGGGTTCAAGCCATGTATTTATAGGGCATGGATTAGGGTTTAGGCGTAGACTGGGCCGCTGTCTGGCGGGTCTGGCCCATTCCAGACTATACGTCCACAATAATGTACAAGGAACACTGTTTCTTTAATATTGTTAATGTTATATCTATTTGTTCAACGGTGCAAGAATTACATGCACACTTTGTGACAGCGTAGCTAGGTTTGGTAATACTTCTCAGGCCGTATAGTACATGCGCATGAGACAACTATTCCCAGCTGTCACTAACGGTTAAGACGTATGAGTTTGACATATCACAATGGGGAATACACGACCAACAAAATAGGAAGCAGGGCACTCTCATGTACGAGCCAAGGAGGAAAGGCCGCTTGTCCTCCTTGTATGCTCTTTATATGATCAACACTTGGCTCCTCCACGGCCGTTGATCATCTCGCAAGGGTTTATCTCTAAACCCTATTCGCCTCTCTATAAATAGAATCCAACACACACAACTTCACAAGTTTCACACAGTTGGGCAAATACTGCTTCACATCAGTAAAGTATGGTCTTTGTTTAAGTGTTACCCAAGCTTCTTGATCTTCATCACTCTCATCGGGTCCTTACCGTTCTACGTGGGTAAACAAAAAGCAAAAACCATTCCCATTCCATCTTTTAAACCGATTTACATACCATACATAACATGATGCCATCCATGGGGACATGATACAAAATAGCCAAAAAAAATTTGAAAATTCTCACCCTTTTTCACTCATCTCTCACGCAAAAATCTCAATTTTTTTCCTTTTTGCACAAGTTTCTCAACCAAACATGTCTGGTGAACAACCCCCCTCAAATTTCGGACATAACCAATGACCACTTTGGACCCATCCAGGTGGACGACCTCACTCACTCAGAAAAGGGTCAACAATCATTCGAAAACGAGGAACAACAGTCAGCGAGAAGCCTAACAAGAAAACCACTAGGAGAGATGCATGCAACTAATGACCATATTAACTTGTATACAACTCTATTCCAAAAAGGACCCACACGGTCCCATGACAAACATAAAGTTCTCAGGTTAAATCCTCAAGTCAAACCAGCTCAAGAAATTAGAGGTCAAGGTAGTTTGGAGAGGTCCAAGGTACAGTCGCGGGTAGACGACTTCACAACACAAATGTCTAACAATAGGCAAAGGTTCTAGGGTACACTAGTAAAAGGGTTGCACTACATCCAAGTCACATCAGCTGTATCGGCTTACCTGGAACAACTTGCAGAATAAAGAAGAGTGGCTATGTTGGGTCTCGCTTGCGCACACGTGTTTGTGCAAACCATGAAAGATATGAACAAAAGTTTTAGCAAGTGAGGAAAACTAATGAAGATCAACATGGATGAGGTTGGGTTTGCTTGAGAATGGCACAGACATGCTAATAACAACATTTAGATTTTTTCAACTTTTCTAAATTTTATTATCAATGAATCAAAGATTTACAAGGAGTAGCCTACGAAAAAATACCCCCAAGTTGACAAATTATACTCTACAAAATCAAACAACAAAATACTGCTAGCTGCTTTGTTATTTCTAGGAGAGGGGGATTCTAACCATAATACTTTGTATTATTTTCTTTGTAGAAAAGTGAGCAAGGCATGGATCAAGTAATTAACACCCTTGCCTCTGGAGACAGAGGTCAAGGGTTCGATCCTCACCCCTTGCAAGGCCGGAGGTCTTTTTCTACCTTTGGTAGAACCAGAAACAGCCTCTCTACCATAGGTAGGGGTAAGGCTGTCTACGTCTCAACCTCCCCCATACACCGTGGAAGACGGTATTGGGACCCATAACCAATGGAAGACGGTATTGGGAGTTACTTTACTTTACTTTTTTATTTTCTTTGTAGAAATCTCTACTTAACTTGGTTACAACCGAGTGTTTATATAGGAGGGAAAACATTGGTTGCATTTGGGTTGCATAGTAAGTTGTCCACTTGCTATAGATAGGCACGTACCTAGTAAGCTAGTCTAAAGCATACTTTCAGCTTTCCTGATTTGACAACTTATAATTCCAATGCCTGTTTCACGTATATTAATAAGTACTTGAACTTATCTTCCTAAAGAAGTTTCCCGCCCATGCATTCAGAGGTTGTGGGTGTAATCCATAATCAAGTCTTCAGAGTCACAGATACATTTTTCAGATCTCAATGACACCGGTGTTGCCTTTAGCTCCTTTTAAATCATTCCCTGACATCGTATCAGTTTGTGAGATCTTTTATTCAATTAGTTGGTCTTCGACTTCCCTAAAGCCATCTAGGCGTTTGAGCTTTATACAACACTCACTGATTTCTTTATCAGCGAGTCATCTTCTGAATAATAATCAGAGAGACATGTTCTCTGGTAACTCTAAGGGATTATATCGCTTCTGATAACTATCAGGTTCACATTGATAGTTATGAAGTGATATTCTCTCTAATCGTTATCAGAGACTTGATGCTCACTGACATTCAGAAGGTAAATTAGGCTATTTTATGTTTAAATACTTGTGAGACAATGCAGTTTTTTAGACCCCATAATCACCCCCTATTTAAATATACAAATAGACTAATTATCAGTAGTAAGTGAGCATAAAGGTTTCTTCTTACTTACTGATTTTACATCCGAAAATATAGAAGATATTACAATTTATTTTGATATTTCTGATGTTACAACAAGGAAAAAATAACAATTTAGTTATTTTATGAGTCCTCATTGTTGCTGAATATCTCACATACCCTTATATTTTGATCTTTCTTTGTCGAAGATCGTGGGTCAATTGTGGTTCAACACATTAATAATATTAGGCTATTCTAAGTAAATCAGAGACTGTAGGGTCATATTTCCTACCTATCAGTCTCCTAACGTTTAAGTATGTGAATAGCCTAATCTATATGTGAGTGAGCACTAGGGCTTCTTCTCACACTTGAAATTACGACAACAAGAACTTTTGGTATATTCATGTAAGTTGGGGCTTCGTTGTTTATGTTTTCTTAGTGAAGTTTTTTTATGGATCAGGGACTGTTTTGTTAATTAAACATTCCCTGATGTGCCTGATTTACCTTCACTGAAAACTGATCCCTTCTCTTTTCCCTGATACTCCATCATTAGTAGCCTCTAATCCTTCATATATGGTATGATGCTTTCTTCTCCCACTTTTGGTAGCTACTTGAGAGCCGCCATTAGCAGTTATTTTCACACTTATAGCTTGTGCATCTACTACAAGATCTTTCTGAATGAAGATGTTTGCATGACAATTATGTGTATAAGTGTGTTTGAATGAGCTGAAGCAAAAGCATTTTGGACCATTTGCTACCCAAAAGAGTATGGAAATACTCAATCTAGTAGCTAAATTCTATAAAATAGGGCATAAAAGCGTTCAATTTTGTGGATATAAAGGTGAAGGAAATTATGAGGAGGGTATTCTTGGTGGGGAGTTAGTGAGGACACGGTTTAAGTGTTATTAATCGTCATTCAAGAACAGCTATATTTTATTACCATTCAATCAAAAAAAGATCTAGATTAACAAATGCCCACCCGCTCTGATACCACTTGTTGGGTCCCGTTTGCACATACGCTTTCATTAAAACCATGCGAGATATGAACAACACTTTTAACAAGTGAGGAAAACTGATGAAAATCAACAAGGATGAGGTTTCGTTTTCTTGAGAACGACACAGAGATCCTAATAACACCATTTGAATTTTTTCAACCTTTTTAAATCTTATTATCAATAAACAAAAGATTTACAAGGAGTAGCCTACGGAAAACTACCCTCGAGTTGACAAATTAAACTCTCCAAAATTTAACAACAAAATACTGCCAGCTGCTTTGTTGTTTCCAGGAGAGGAGGATTCTAACCATAATACTTTGTATTATTTTCTTTGCATAGTAAGTTTTCCACTTGCTATAGATAGGCGCGTGCCTAGTAGGCTAGTCTGAAGCATACTTTCAGCTTTCCCGATTTGACAACTTATAGTTCCAATGCCTGTTTCACATATATCGATAAGTACTTGAACTTATCTTCCTAAAGAAGTTTCCCGCCCATACATTCAGAGTTTGTGGCTATAATCCAGAATCAAGTCTTCAGAGTCACAAAGACATTTATCAAATCTCAATGACACTGGTGTTGCCTTTAGCTTCTTTTAAATCACTCCCTAACACTACATCAGTTTGTGAGATGTTTTCTTCAGTTGGTCTTCGACTTCCCTAAAGCCATAAAAGCGTTTAAGCTTTATACAACACTCATTGATTTGATAATCAGTGAGTCATCTTCTGAATAATAATCAGAGAGACAGGTTCTTTGATAACTCTCAGGGAGTATATCACTTCAGATAACTATCAGGTTCACATTGATAGTTATGAAATGACATTCAGTTTGATCGTTATCAGAGACTTGATGCTCACTGACTTTCAGTTGGTGAATTAGGCTATTTTATGTTTAAATACTTGGCAGAGACAATTTGGTCGGTATTTTAGACCCAACAAGATAATTCATAGGTAAACACATTCTATTCTACATATTCTTTTTTGCATAACAACATACCTAGTACTCATGGTACACCACCACCTAATACAAATTCCCAAGTTAACATAACTATGAACCCAGCCCAACGTGACACCCTGATGCGTGTTTGTCATTGTAGGTATAGATTATTCTTATCAAGTTTTAAATTTATATTTACCCGACTTAACCTATTACATACACTAATGAGCAGTTGTACCCGATCGATGTAGCTAGTTGGTAAGTAGAGTGTCGATCACTAAGAGTGGAACGTTAAGACCTAGAATGTCTATCAGTATTTTAATTCCTAAGTTAGTTTTACAACCTAATCTAACGCAACGGGGGTTTTCATCCTGAGAGACTGGCACGATTGAGTTGATTATAATTAATAAAACTAATGAGATAGAATACACGAATGGCGAACACACAGATAGATAACAGATACATATAAGAGGCCTGACTTATGATTAAGTAGCTTGTCACTTGTTTTATTACTAGTTTTATAGGATGAGTGCTAAAATCTATTCTCTCTCGTTGGTATCTTAGTTATAGCCGAGTAAACTCTTAATGATTACTTATGTCTATACTATTTAACCTTTTTTAAGGGCTTACACTAACTTATAATGCTAGTGAAGTAATCGTGGAAGGGGTTTAGCAGCCCAAGCATTCCACAGCTATACATAGGGGTTATCAATGTACATATAATAAGAACCAAATAAATATCAAATAAACTTTAATTGATGGGAAAACAATATAAAGGTGAGTCCTATGGCGTAGACAAGCCCAGTAATCCTGATGGATTAAACTGTACTATTACAATAAAACAAAACTACTTAATGGATTAAAACACTAGCAGGACCTTCTTACTGCTCTGAAATCTTCGTTTGGTGGTATCTTGTGTTACCTATTCATCTGTATTCTTCTCCTTAGGGATACTTTTTTGCACACTAAATTTTTCTGTTGAATGGGGTATTTATACTTCTATCTGAGGGTTCGATGTGGCGCATCAACTTAGTTGATGCGGCGTCTCTAGATAACTTCGCGTGGGGTCCAAGATTATTATATTTTGGAATATTCATACACCGTCTTCAGATGCGGCATAACTTGAATCTCTATGTGGCGCATGTCCTTCAGTATCTTAGATAATATTTGATGAAGTCTTGAGATTGATGCGCCGTATGTCAAGAAAGTAATACGGCGTATCTAGAGTAGATAAGTCAGATCTTCTTCGTTGAACAAAGTTTCATATGCGGCGCATGAGATTAATACATGTGGCACATTCTTCAAAGTCAGGCAATGGTTTTCGAATTTATCTAAGAATAGTCGTATGGCGTATCTGTCTAGAATGATACGACATATCTCCTTTAGTTCAGTAGACTTTTCCAACTTGATTCATTTTGCTCCATCTTATGTCCAAAATAGTTAACTTTCACCAAACGCTTGTTTATAACTAAGAATTACAAAAGTAAACGATTAAGTATCAATTCTTATAGATAATATTATAAAACAATTCAAATACATAGGACAAATGATGACAAAATATGTACTTATTTGATGTCATAAAATATCCCCCCACTTGAACTTTACGTGCACTTGAACTTTACTTGTCCTCAAGTAAACTCTAGATTAAAACTTATGAAAATGTATCCTAAATAAATTTAGGATTTATTTTTATAATTAAGCACTTATTCATTTTCATCACAATTGCACAACCAAACAATTAACTCACAACTAATCTAATTTGCTCAATTGCTTGGTCGTGACGAATATTCTACCATAAGCTTGGCAAGGATACACATCTCCACGACTAAAGCCAAGGACTAACAAGTCTAGAGTGGTAAATATGTCATGGAAAGGGTTTTTCGGGTGATACCTGGCTTTGTTTAAACATCTCCTGCACAAATCTACTAGTTCGCTGGCGCGAGTCCTCAATTTCTCAAATAACGGATGGTCACTAATGTGTTTCTTGGATCGCTGGCACGAGTCCTTAATCTTTCAAATGATGGATGGTCACTAATGTGTTTCTTGGATCGCTGGCGCGTTATTTTTATAACAGATGGTTACCCAGTTGCACACCAGATTGCTGGCACATCATTTGATCAATCTTAAACTCAGATGGTCACCAAGTCACACACCAAATCGATGGCGCATTATTTGATTAGTCTAAAACTCGGATGGTCGCTACCTTATTTATACATTTGACATTCTCACTAGGCCATTATTATACTAGGATGCTTGAAAGCTAACAACGAATATAATAATTTGGTAATGGGTATGGATAACAATAGGGAAATAAAAATTGGTTTAAAAAAAACATTTAAACAAAAAAAAAATAGATTATGTCCTAATGTGGTTAATCGCTTTCCCAACCATCCCATGAATAAGATACAAATCATAGACTAACTCACGCTTTAACACGGAAACTTACTAATTCGTGTCAAAAACCAATTATATATATTATCTCCAAAAGATTTTCAAGAAATACAAATCCCGAGTTCGTTTCCCGTGTGAAAGTGAAAGGAATCGTGGTTAACGATTCGAGAAATCTTGTCGTGAAAAAAGTGAAAGAATGAAATTGTGCGATTTTGATTCTAAAATATTAATAAGAAACAAAGTACAAAGCTAAATGTACAAGCTTATAAAGCACAACTAATTAAAAAAGTAAAACGAATTAACAAACACAAATTAAATCGTAACGTACGAATTTAAAAGTGAATTTTGATTAAAAAAAATAATAAAAAAAATTAAAAAAAAAACCTCCTAAAAATGTGAAATAAATTTCTAAAAATTTTAAACTACCAAAAATAATTTTGGGAAAAAGAAAAATATTTTTTTGACTTTTTATTTATTTCTATGAATTATTTTCTATTTTTTATTTATTTCAAAAGATTAAAAATAAAAGAAAATGTAAAAGTAAATTTGAAAAATACAAAATAAATTTTGAAAAATCTGAAATAACTAAAAATAAATTTCTAAACTATTTTTAGATTTTTTAAAGCTTTTCTGATTTTTTATTTATTTATATTTATTTAAAAAGTATTAAAAACTAAGATTAAATGAGAAAAATAGCAAATGAATTCAAAAAAAATATGAAATTTTTAGGAAAGTTCTAGAATATTAATCAAAATCTAAGAAAAATAGAAAAAGTGAAAAATAAGCTGGAAAAGTGTTTATTGTCTAAAAACAGCTTAAGACAAGTGCTTATTTATAAGCACTTGCCACCAATTTGTTCAAAACTTTTGCAGAATGTTTAAGATACTCAAATAAGCTTCCACAAACTTAAAACAGATCAGGAATCACTCAGATTCACCACAAATGATCAATAAGCAGTTTCTAATAAGCCAAATAATAAGCAGATTCAAAACAGATTAACCTAGATAATCAGGAGTAATGAAATACACTCAAACTAGTTTAATACTACTAAGAATACTCAGATAAGCACAGGTTTCAAGTACTTAAGCTAGATTGCAGACCTAAACTTATTCAACAATTAAGTTCCAAACACCTAACTATGTAGGCCTGATAAGCAGTCTTAATAAGCTACAAATTAGAAACTAAGGGGGGAGGGGGTGGCAAAAGTAAGCCTAAACTATTGAGATTCTAAAAAACCAAAAAGCCCTATGTATAACCACCAATTGCTGTCCCAATTTTAGCCTAGATCAGGTGCCTGTTGAGCACCTTATGACTACAATAGTTGACTTTGTATATGCACTAGCAATTTGACCAAATCCAATTTCAATTGCTCAAATCTAAACCTAAATGTTATATTAAGCTAAAGTTACACTAGTTTAAGCTATTTAACACTAATTAGCTACTATCACTACAATTACACTAACTGAACTCAGGATATCAAGCAGTTAACTAATATAAAATCCTAAGTTTGACTATTTACACTATAACATATTGTTTTATTGTTAAGTCTAGTCTAATATACCTACTGAAACTCTACTCAACCAATATCACAATCCAAAACAACTTTAATCTCAGAAAATAACAATCATCCAAACACTCCTATTTATGACAGATTTCACTACATCCAATTATCAAACTCGGTTTAATATCAATAATAAAGACCAAATCAGCAGTAAACAACAATAATCAACAGCAATGTCTCAGAATCAAAGATCAAGTAAAATCTAGACAGATTATGCTAAGTTATACTAGAATATGAACTAGCAAAACATGAATAATAGAATTACTAATTAGCTTGAGTCAAACAGAAAAATACTACCAATAAGCAAAGCAAAACAGATCTATACTAATGCTACTTGTAAAAGCTTTATAATGCTGAAAATGGAATTGAAAGACTTACAAGCTCAACCTCAGTTGAACAGAGGTAAAACTTGATCAAAGCCTATCTTTAGATAGACCTACCAGCCCACAGCAACATGATCTATCATTATATAACCAATCATCATCATGATTACCCCATTCTTTGACTTCTGTTGACTATTGGATGAGATGAGAACTTTGAGACTGATTTAGCTAAAACAAAAACTCACAGAAGCTAGGGAGCTAACATGAGCTTCTCTAAACTACAATAAGCTTGTTTACAAGCTGATTTAAGCAAATGAAAATAATATTTTTATAATTTTTATTATTTTCTGATTTTTATGTTTTTATGATTTTATTGAAACAGGAATGAGATGAGAGGAATTAAGTTGTAAAACAGATTATAATAATAAAAAAATATGAAAACTGTAGGATAGACATAATCATAAACACGTGTGGTATAGTAAGTATGGATCGAACATATGTAAGATAGAACTATAGAGATATTAGAGAGAGAAAGGAGATGGGAGCCTTTGAGAGAGAAAACTAGAAAGATTAGATTGATACTAATGAAAGGTCCAACCCTCTCCCTTGGTAGGTGAGGGGTATTTATACAAAGAAAAGAAAACGCCCACACCCGGCTGTGGATCAGGCATACAGTGGGTAAAGACCCGTCCTTCTTCCACGGTGTTACATAAACTAGAACTAACTAAATAATAAACTAACTACGAGCTAACTTAATGCTATTACAACATTTAGGTGACCGAGTCTTTTATAAGAATATTTGTATTCCTAACAATCTCCCCCTAAGTGAGGTTACCTTTGGAAATTAAGCTCTTTGATCTTCAAGCATTCTTTAGTCTTTATAGCTCGTAGGTTCTGATTCTTCACTTTAGGCTCACTTTGTACTTCAAGCAATGAACTTATGATTTGAGTTCCTTTGTGATGTGTGATCTTTGAGCTTTCTTTGAGATCATCAGCCACTAATGCGTGGGAATCGCACCTGGTTTTACCTCTCAAGGGATCTCGAGAAGCTTACAACCCCCACCAGGCAGTGTACCTAATCGTTGTAGTATAGTATAGTACAAGTACCGGGGGATTGATCGTTCAACTCAGGAATAGTGTCGCTAGGATTAGAAAGCCTAATAACTAGGTCTAAAGGTGAGGGATGATTCTTTTTGTATTTTATATATTTTATAAAAGCAAGTAAAATCTCGGGTTTTGGAAGAGTGGGCGGAATTAGTTGCTAGCCAAATAACCCGATTAACTAAGATGCAATCAAAATAAAATAACAGAAATGAAAATGAAACTAATTATATTAGTGGTGTGAACAATAATGAGGAAAGTTGTGTTTACTTAGATTTTATTACTCCCTAGATATCTTTTACAGGTTGATAGCTTGTTACAATTGCATGGATGACGGGTCATATTCCTTAATACTAGTCGTAGGGCCGTGTACAATATTCCCTAACTCTATAGGATCCTACTTCACTCCTATGTCGAGCCGTTAGAAGCTCCTAACATGGGATCATTAGAATTCTCCTACGCATTAAATACAACCAAAAATCATAGTACACCTCCGATCATGTTTCTTAAGACGTTCAAGCAAGTTACCAATGGAAGTCGGCCAGTTTTCTTAAGCCTGAAATCGAATACAATCATCCGTAACAACTATAAACAAACAACCAACCCATAATCAACATCTAGGTTTCACTACATCTAAGCAAACACAAAAGAAATCTAGCCTAGCATGTTAAATTGAATACAAGCGTAAGATATAATCAAACAACACATAGACATATTGAATGATTTGAAAGAGTAATTATCTCTAATTGAACATGAAAGATTCAAAGGGTTGAAACCCTTGAAAAATCTATAAAATTCGACCTAGGGTTTTTCCCTCAAAGTTGCACACTAATGAATGAAATTTGGAAAACTATATATAGATTTTACAGGGTGACGGCGTCATGTATTAAGTTGTGATGCCGTAAACTCGCCGCCATAATAGAAATCGTATTGCCTAGATATGATTTTGATGCCGTTATATGTAAATTTCTTCTGGGCCGTCATGTACAAATGGACCCTGACGGCCTTGGTGACGCCGTCAGGTCCTATGCTTGAAAACACTCTAGACCGTCACGTGTATTTTCCACTTCCACATCTTTTGTAGCTCTTGACGCCGTCATGTAGAGAGTTGTGATGCCATCAGGTACTGTTCCCAGCAAGGAAAATTAAGACTTTGCCGTTTTCTTCACTTTTATGCTCCAAAAACGTCCAAAATGCTTCCTTTTCCAGATTTCTCTCCAAAAGTACCTAAAATGACAAAAGGAATGATTTAGGGCAATATTTAATCAAATAATCTCGAATTCGGGCTTAAATGACCCCTTAAAAGTGATTCACTTTTCGCCTCATCAAATACCCTTACACTTGAGATTTGCTTGTCCTCAAGCAAATGCGCTTTTATTCTAATCAAAATACAAGTTAGGGGTCATTTAACACTAATATAAAAGTAATTACAACAAATAATAGTTCCACTAAAAACCAAAAACAAGCACGGAGGTCATACACTAGCACCTCACAAATAGTGTTTAGATACTCACATCTCTCGGGTGTAATAAAGTATATATCACAATATGGAAATACAAAACATCTCTCACTACCTGTCATAGCAAATAGATTACCATAGGCTTGGGAAAGGATCAAACATCCACCACTTGGCGTAAGCACCTAGGATAAACTATCAAAGAGGTCTTTTAAAGGGTTATAACGTTATGTGTAGGGATACGGAAAACACGGTTTTGTTGGATAAAGGCAATATTTACTGGTGGCGGGTTAATCATCTTGGTTAATTACATGTACAATATGGCGTTGCTAAGCCAAGACTCGACTCGACTTAAGCTAATAAATCAAAAATAACAAAAACTTAAAACAAACATAGAATGAAACAGGATGGTAGTCCGTATGTTTTTTTTTTCTTTTTCTATTTTTTTTCTTTTTCTTGATTTTTCGATTTTTTTTTTATTTATTTATTTTTTTTTTGCATACACTTTACCCTACCATCAAAAATAATACATCATAGGGAATTTGCATTCCCCTTACACTTGAATTTATACATACTTTACAATAAACTACTCTAATGACTCGAATTAAGATAATCAAAACACTTAGAGTACTTTTTAAGATTGGCGCACATATGGGGGTAATAATTTGATGTTCTTCCCCATTACTCCAAAACACTAGTACTTTACCCATGAGTCCCAGTCGTCCCAAAACAATATGTACAAGATATGACTCGACTTAGCAACCATGTAATCAATTAGATAATTAACTAAGGGTTTAAACATCTAACAATAATGCACTAAAGATGAGTGCATACAAGGAAGGCTAAGGCGATTTGTTTGCACATTTGGGTGGGTTGTAACAAATTCTTCCTTTAAGTAAGATGCTTAAAGTTAGAAACGAAAAGATAGGCTCGAAGGGGTGTACTAGGGGTATCGTGTACTAAAAATGAGTACAACGCTAAGGTGTGGGAAAATTAATTGACTTTACTAGTCAAGTATTATGACTTAAACGGTCAAGTAATTATGATACGGTTTTAAACACAAGGGTGATCCTAATGCCTCTTATCATGTAGTAAATCTTACTACACGAATGTAGTCTCACTAGCGGTCTTGGGATGTATCACTAACGCAAGTTCTATAATCTAAATGCTACTGGTACACTCATAAGTACTAATAATAAATGCTTTTCCTATCAAGTCTAAAGGCGAACCTCACATATTTGGGTGGAAAATTTTTTTGAATGGTACGGTTTTGTGCTAGTCATACAACTCCTATCCATGAGACGCTTGTTAAGGCTAAAGTTTCACTCCTAAATGTTGTAAAAAAATTTAAATTTGGCGCTAAAATTACACTAACAAGTATTTCTCTTAGTTTTATTACACACCTACTATCGAACAAACAAACTCAAGTGCAATTGTTTTCTATAAGGTATCATCATTTACCCTCTACTTACACTTAGGATGAACATTGTCCCCAATGTTCAATTAAAGGATGTAAAAGTAAAATAGGTAAAAGAATGAAAACAAATACTCCCCTGATTTGTTCGATGTGGATAGTGTGTCAACAAGGTTAGATCTTCCTCCAAGAAAATGAACGTTGAAAGCTTCCCTTCAGAAATATAAATCATCTTCTTGTCATATATAACCTGTTAAACCTGAGAAAACAAACACAAAAACCCAAAGCATCAAACCGAACAAAGAAAACTCACAACTAGATGTAATTCCAGACTTAGAAATAAAAACAAAACAATTAAAGATATAATGCTTGTGGAATGAATATTTGCAGAATTCCTGGAATTTATAAAACTAAAGATTTAACAAAAACTTTAAGACTCCGGTATAAACAAAACTCGCAAATTTTTTTTCAGAATTTTAGTACCTGACGCCGTCAGGTTGTAACTCTTGACGCCGTTAGAATGTTCCTGGAAAATCTTATGTTAAGTTTCCAGAAAATTTCTGGAAAAACTTATGCCTTATTTCCTGGAAAATCCTGCAAAACATCATTATGACTCGATACAAGCATTTGACTCAAACAAATACTAATATACATGTTCATTTAATATTGTAGCGAATCATGTTCATTTTTGTTCTTATAAACAAATTTGGATCTCCCTTACACTTATCTTTTGCAAAATACCTTTATATGCAATTAAGACGAAGTTAAAAACAAAATAAAGTATTTTCATAATTTACTTTGAAACATGAGCCACAAACAATAAAAATAAAACATGCATACGGAAAAAAATAAAATCAAATAAACAAACAAACAAAATAATAAAGCTTGGGTTGCCTCCCAAGAAGCGCTTGTTTTTGTTCGAGTCACGAGCCTGACTCTACCCTTATTTAACGGAAATAGGGGAGGTTTTCCCTACACTTTGGATTAAGTGCGGGTGGAAGTAGCGATACACACCCTTAGAGTGGAAATATGCCACGTGAGGTGAAGTGGGTGAGTGAATGGCTTCCTTCATCCTAAAACTACCCGGATAATATTGGTTGATGGGTGGGTCGGTTCCTCTTTTGTCTCCTAGAAATATATCTAAGGATGGAAAGGTGTGTAAAGATTGAGGTTCCGGTTCATCAACACTAGGAAATTCCCTAGAACTATGAGTAAGGTTATCACTACAAGTATTCAAACCTATATCCTCAAGTGGTGCTTGGTCCAAGGGTTCTACCTCCATCGGAATTCCTAAAGTTTCTTCTACTTCTTCCGGGTAAGTCACGGGCGGTGTATGTGCCTCAAATGATGGTTGAGTATTTTGTGGGCTTATGTTATTGACCTCATCATTCCATGTGTCAAGATCACCTATATCCTCATCATGTGTTTTGGTATAATCTATCCTAAGCATTCTCCTAAGTATCTCACGTTCTTCTCTAGGCATCTCAACTTCTATGTCCGAATCATAAGGATCATCCTCAATAATCTTATATTCAATTTGCCTAAAGGATTCATCATGTGTTCCTTGAGATTCAAAGTCATTGGTCATAAAACCTAGGTCTTTTTTATCAATATGGTCATGCTCGGCTAAATCCTCCTTAATTGTTTTCTTAGGTAGTGATAACAACAAACCTAGTGCTTCATACAACTTATGATTTGTTGCAACGGCTCTCTCCATAATTCCTTGGCAAACTAGGTGGCATTTCCTATTGGCCTCACTAAAACGAGATCTTAAACATGGAGGTTGTTCATAAGAATCTATCCTAGGTGAAGGCTCATATAATTCATAGGTGTCTCTAAATGAGGTATTTTGAACTTCTTGGTGTTCTGGCCACTCAACCTTATCTTGCAATCTTAGAAGTATAAGTGAAAAGTCCATTTGAAGCAAATTACAAACAAAGTCACAAAGAAAAGATAGACTACGAGAAAGCTACAAAATAAAAAGAAAAAATCTCACTTGATAGGAATCTAATGAGTAGACCTAATAAAAATAAAATTCAACCTAAACAATAACTATTCCCCGGGCTGCGGTGCCAAAAACTTGATACGTGGGAATTGCGCCCTCGCAACAGGTTTTACCTCTCAAGGGATCTTGAGAAGCTTACAACCCCCACCAGGCAGTGTACCTGATCGTTGTAGTATAGTATAGTGACAAGTACCGGGGGATTGATCGTTCAACTCAAGAATAGTGTCGTTAGGATTGAAATTAATCCAACTAGGTCTAAAGGTGAAGGATGATTCTTTTTGTGTTTTTATATTTTATGAAAAACAAGTAAAAATCTCGGGTTTTTTGGAAGAAGGGGCGGAATTAGTTGCTAATAAACTAACCCAAAAGCTACTACTTGAACTAATGTGTAGGAAAATAAACTAGGGTTCTACAAGGTAAGTGAAGCATGTCTACCTATGATACGTTACTCCTTGCTAGCTATCCAATTCTACTTATTGAATTGTCACACCTTGTTTTAATTGATGGGTTATATTCCTTAATACCATTCGTAGGGCCGTCTACGATCTTCCCTAACTCTATAAGCTCCTACTTCACTCCTATGTCGAGCCGACTAAAAGCTCCTAACATTGGATTACTAGAATTCGCTTATGCATTAAATACAACCATATAATCGTAGTACACCTCCAATCATGTTTCTTAAGATGTTCAAGCAAGTTACCAATTGGAAGTCTGCCAGTTTTCTTAATCCTAACATCGAATTCATTCAATTAAACAAGAGACAATAGGAAACAAGAATTATAAGCTAAACCAATTAGACCTATCGAAGTGTCACACCCTAATTGATGAAGATAGATACAAACATCAACAAGGAATCAATAAGATCTAATCAACTATATACAAGTTTCACACAATCATAAGTAGACACAAGGTAAATTAGCCGAGCATAATTAACGAAGAACAGGCAACAATAATGATAATTGAAGACATGAATTAAGATAGAATCATAAAACCATTACAAGATGTTTATGGAGTGATTGAAACCCTCTAACTTGCTGGAAAAACACCTACCTAAACCCAGGAATCGACCTTAGGGTTTAGGGCTTACAAAAAGTGAAGTAATAAGGTTATATTTATAGGCAGATTTTCTGTCGGCCCGATCTGATGGCGTCAGCCCTAAAGGGTGACGGCGTCACGACCATTTTTTCACCAAATCAAAGATTTTTTTGTCCCGATCTTTTCCTTTTTGAATTGCTCAAATCCGAGTTCGTATGCAAAAGTTATGGCCAAAACAGTGTCAGCTACTCCGCGCGCAAGTTGTGATTGTCTCGATCATCTTGTGACGGTTTCACTAAGGTTTCTTCTTGTGTAAGCCTTCTTCCTGACGTCGTCACTCTATATCATCTGACGTCGTCAAGTTAAATCCTGACGCCGTCATGTGTAAACTTACTCTGGGCCGTCACGTGTAATCTGACCCTGACGGCCTTGGTGACGCCGTCAGGTCAGTAACACTGAAAATGTTTTAGGCCGTCACGTTATATTTTCCAATTCCACCTCTTTTGCCAAGCTTGACGCCGTCACTAATAAACCCTTGACGTCGTCAGGTACTATTCCAGCAAGGAAATTGAGACTTTGCCATTTTCTTCACTTTTATGCTCCAAAAACGTCCAAAATGCTTCCTTTTCCAGATTTCTCCTCAAAAGTACCTAAAATGACAAAAGGAACGATTTAGGGCAATAATTGATCAAATAATCATGAATTCGGGCTTAAATGACCTCTTAAAAGCGGTACACTTTTCACCTCATCAGTGCTTAATTGAGAACACTCGAAACGAGTTTTAGGATTAGAGAGATTCAACTTTTAAAGCACCCATTTATGGGAAAACACCAACTCATGTTTTCTAACTATCTCCTCTAGCCAAGGTTTTTCTAAACTTAGGGAGCTTATATACTTCACGTAACATCATGTGAAAGCATCCATATGCTCATATCCCATGCTTACGTCTTCTCTAATTACGTAACGGGTTTACTCCCTTATTGGTCAAACTAAGTCAAAGGTCACTTTGCGTATACACATCCTTTCCCACTTGGGTTATGCTTTACATCAAGGCAAAGCACTTAACTTGTTTGAACCAAGGTATTAGTTGAGAACGTCGAGTCGTGGAAAGTCATAAGATATGAAACTATGGATTCTCGACGTTGTATTACTTCAACTTATAAGTAACCTATGATTTTCTCAACTCATAATCTTAATTGTCTAAACTTTCTTTTCTTAATGACAGTTAGATTATTTCTTAATCTTCTTCTTAATCTCGTTTTTACAAAAGACAAATACACCAAATCTCCCACACACAATATTCCCTCTCCATATACAATCTTTGTACACACACTTCTCTACACACACTAGATTTCAAATTTACACAAACTACTCACAAGCATATCTTCTCTACACACACTTGCCAACTCACCAAGATTTCCATATCCAATCATATCCAAATCATATATTCTCTTACACAATCCCTTACAACATCACATCTCTTATATTCCTTACACACTCTACATCTCAACCATCCATTCCCTTACAACACATCTCAACCCTCTATTTCATCACATGGGAATATATTTGAAATCCAAACATAAGGCTCCTTTGATCCTAGCCATCCATTTCAAATAAACACATCTCAACCCTCCATATTTCCCACATGCCAAATAATTTGAAAACCAAAGGAGGCTCCCTTTGATCCAAGCCATCCATTTCAAACCAAAACCATCTCAACCATTGATTCACTATTTCCCCCCAAGCAAAGCATATTCCTTTGGAATATCCCTTCTTAACCTTTCTCATCTAACCATGGGTAACTTCTAAACCTTTAACCCAACCTTGGTTACATCTTAACCCTTCCCTTGGAGGAATATCCCATGGCATATTCTCTTCTCTATTATGCCATGTGAGGAATGCCATTTCTACCCCTACCAAATTACCCTTTCTACTCTTCTACCCTTGGTATTTGGTTTTCTTATAAACACTTCACAAAATGATTTTCTAATTGGCTATTTGAGTTGGTAAACCTTAGATTGATTAATGTTAAGGTTTTGTGTGAAGTACAATTGGGGGTTTAGCAAGGTAAGGTATTTACAAGGCCCAAAACTTAGAAGTTGGGAAATTGTTACAGAAGCCTGGTGCGCTGCCAGCGCGTTGACGCGCCGGCCTCGGTAAAATTTCCCAAGTTTGGGTTCTTGGCCTATAAATACATACCTTGCCTCTTGTATTCCTCACCCCTTGCCATTATTCTTTCTCTCTACATTCTTTCTCTCTAAACACTCTCAAATCTCTCTATCTCTAATCTTGTGTTCTTGATTCTCACTCTAACATCTTTGAAAGAACACATCTCCTTGCAAGGGAAGAATCACAAGAACTTAATCCACTCTTGTGATTGTGTCGAGGGTCCTCTTCCTTATACCCTTTCTATTACAACCGAGTCTCTAGGTTAGGTTAGGGCTTGATTGAACAAACACTAATTCATTCATTCAATTGTTTGTAAGGGAAGTCTTGTGTCTTGGTGACCAAGCCTAGATCATTGGGGATCTAGTTGGGGTTTGATACTTCCGGTGGGGAGTCTTCGTAGTGGTCTTGGTGACCCTTAGGTGTAAGTCGAATCACGAGATTCTTTAGGGTGGTTTCCGAGGTGCGGAATACCGTGAGAGTAACTCCTTCTTTGTGAGCATCGATATTGGTGAATATCGGTGGAGTGAATTGTAACGGTTTGTAGTCCACCGAAAGGATTATACTAGTGGAATAGTATCGGTGTTGTGGATTCGCAATTGGACATACGGATGGTATAAACCCCCCATCCCGAACCAGTATATATCGTGGTGTCTCTCTTTACTCGCTTTATATACTTTGATTGTGTTTGTGGTTGTTTGGATTGATTATACAACCACTTGGTTTTCTTTGAGGCTTAAAGTTTTTAAACGTCTTAAAAGCCAAAGAAACCGTATTCAACCCCCCCCCCCCCCCTCTACGGTTCTACATCCTCCAAGCCCATCTTATCAATTTGCTCAAGATCTTCAAAAGCTAGTTGTTGTTGTGGTTCATAATCAGCAACAAAAGAATGGAGCACATCTTCTAATACATTACTAGATTTTGAATGAGTCTTTGGTCCAGTAGAAGTGTAGGAAGTTGATGTTGATGAAGAGGTTGGGCTATCATCATATGACATCTTGTTATTACTACTGGTAGTACTAACAAATGCTGAATTAGTTGGGGTTGGTGAATAGCTTGAGTGTCCTTTGATATCAATCTCAAGAGTTCTGATCTTGTTGTATAGATCATCAAAGGTCAAGTACTCAAGACCGCCTCTTGTTTTAAGAGTGATGCACACTTGTGACCAGGAATGAAGCAAGGCTCTTAAGAACTTGGTATTACAATCCTCATTGTCAGGATTTGCTTGCAACTGATTGAGCTGACTTAAAATCTTCTGAAACCTGTCATAACCTTTGTACAAGCCTTCTTCTTCTGAGATCTTGAACTCTTGGAACTCCTGCTTTAGCATGGAGATCCTCATCTTTTTGGACTCATCATTACCTCCAAATCTTGCTTTAATAGTTGTCCAGATCTCCTTTGCATCTGTGAGAGGCTGAAGTAAGATAGTTCTTGCCTTGGTCTCTCTTTGGACAGCAATATGTTCATCAGCAGTAGCAGGAGGAAGAATTATTATGTTTCCTTTATTGTCTCTTCCAGTTTTCTTTCTGCTGTTGCCATTCTGAACCACATGCCAGAGGTTGTAATCACTATTTATGATCCAATTTTCCATCTTCATCGCCCAAATCTCATACTCATCCTTCTTGAGGTAAGGGAATTTGGCATTATTGCTTGACATAGTGGTTGTGACGACTTGTTGAAGTGGCTGTGTCTGAGTATTTGCTTGAGTAAAACCAGAATCTTCCCTTGCTTCTGACACTGTTTTAGGGTTTGAGGGTTTTTAAGAGATAAAGTGTTCTTCTTTGACAGAGTCTCTCTCCAGACTCTGATACCACTTGTTGGACCAGCTCCTAGATAGATCTTTGAGCCTTTGGTAATGAATAGAATACTAATGTAATCAAAAGTAAACTATAGGAGAATCTTTAATAAACTTATGTTTATGCGGAATGTAAACACAAGAGTTAAAGAAGACAAATAACAAAAACACTTTGATCCTCTATGGATCTATATTAATCACTAAAGATTGTTTCTAAGGTCGAACATAATTCATAGCCGTGAGTTTCTTATACTACAAGAAACCCTAACAAGCTCATTACAAGAAAACGTGTAAAGAAAGTACAGAAGATATGCAACATTTTGTCCTAATATAACTCATGAATATCCCTTCTAACACATTCTAATAATACGGATTACCTATTATCCGCAGAAACCACTATCAATAGAAACCACTAAAACTATCAGCAGGAACTACATACCTGCCAGCAGGACCTGTCAGCAGAAACTAAGATAACTTAAATAATTCCTAACAGTTAAGTCGGCTAAATATAAATTTAAAACTTGATAAGAATAATCTATACTGATGACGTATAGTCTATATTTGGGCCACGAGTCCAAATAATACAAACTACTAGCGCCTAAGTCCACCACGAGTGGGCTACCATGACAATGGTTTGGGCCGCAGTATCAATGGCTTGGGCTCACAAAGCCCAAAGCCCAACTAAACCCACCGGGTATGAGATAAGGATCATCTATTCATGGAATAGATATCCTTTCCTCGGATAAGCACTACGCGTGCAAAGAGTACGGAGCAAGAAACACGGTTTCTACGCTCCTATATATAGAATCACACGATTCTCATTCAAGGTACAATATGCAAACCCTAACTCTCTACGAGAACCTTAAATCGATTACTTACTCTCACGCCAGAGTCTAATCGGGGGAGACAATCCCTCGATAAGCCTAACGGTGTTGTTTATTTTCTTAGTGCGCAGGTTCACAAGCATTAAGAGCGAATTGGTACGAAAGCAAGAGCCTAAACTAGGTAAGCCCAACTTTTGTATCAACAAGTGGCGCCATCCGTGGGACCACACTAAGAACTTGATACTAGAATGACGAAAAACAAGAACTCAGGGCAGCGGACCCCGCAGCCAGATAAAACTCGAGACGACTCGCACAAGAAGAAGCACAAAGGCTCGACTTCAGGATTAATCTATGGACTGACCAATACGGCTGCTCAACCAGAGATAACCCCAATTCCCACTACGGTGGAATTACCCTTGGAAGTCGCCCAAGCCGCTACGGCGGTTATAGGCGCTGATGATCTCCAGCGCACCCTCTTCGCCACGCCTCATCAAACGGTACCTATAGTGGAGAACACTATACCGCCAGGCGCACCTAATCGTGAGAGGGTACTTCTTCTTGCGAAAACATATGGCCTGATCGCAAGAAAAGGCGCATGCCTACTAATGTGAAAACATATGATGGAACAGGTGACCCTGATGATCACCTAAAAATTTTCGAGTCAGCGGCTGCTATCGAAAATTGGCCACAACCTGTGTGGTGCCACATGTTCAACTCTACCCTCGTAGGGAATGCGCGAACATGGTTCAACCAGCTTCCACGATGAAGCATCAATGGATTTGAAGAGCTGCGAAAGGCATTCCGCCTAAACTTCACGCAACGAAAGAAGTGCGCAAAAAACCCTGTGGAATTAGCCAGGGTAAAGCAACGTCAAGGGGAATCCACAGGCGCCTTCATGGAGCGCTTCAAGGATGAATGCATGCAAATCAAAGCGTGCCCCGAGGTACTAAAAATCTCAGGATTCATGAATGGGATCAATAACCCAGAGCTGATACGGAAGCTAAATGATAGGGTACCTCAGAACTTTGATGAACTAACAAAGCGCACCAGATCCTTCATCCAAGGAGAAGCAGAGGCTGCGGATAGTAAAAAAGGCTACTCAAGCTATAAGCAACAAGAGCAGCCTAGGAGACAATCCAATGATCAAGGCAGCAATCGCGGCAAGAATTACCGCGGTCAGGGAAGTGGGCAAGGTAATGACAGATATACCCCCCTCACAAAAACTCCAAGAGAGATATTTGCAACAGAAGGGGCGAACTTCCCAAAACCCACACCAATGCGCACCGCAGAGAACAAGCGCATAGGGAGTGGGTACTGCGACTACCATGGCCAAAAAGGCCACACCACCAACGAGTGCGTCCAGCTAAAACAGTTAATTAAAAAATTAGTAAAAGAAGGCAGAATGGATCACCTGGTGAAAAGCATCAAAGAAGGGAAGGATAGGCAAAAGATTGGAGCCACGAAAGAGCCCCAAAAGGATAAGGCTGATATCATCTACATGATACAATCATGGCAGCGCAAAACAAAACAGAAAGTTAGCCAAAAATTCTCCTCAGAGAAAGAGATATCCTTCCCCACCATCACCGCGGACAACGCAGTGGTAGAGCCATTAACCATCGAAATACATACCGGGGGTCACGACATCCGCCGCATGTATATCGATGGAGGAGCATCCGCAGATATCTTGTATGAACACTGCTTTAAAAGACTAAAACTCGAGATACAAAACCAGTTGATACCAGCCGCGACATCATTAACTGGCTTCACGGGAGAAAAAATATGGCCTATGGGACAACTACGCCTACTCGTGGTCGTAGGAGACGAACAACACTCCACGACAACATGGATAAACTTCATGATTATCAAGTCTCCCTCACCATACAATGGTATCATTGGAAGACCTGGAATATCATCCATGCGCGCTGTACCATCCACAGCACACGGAATGCTAAAATTCCCAGTTAAAGGAGGAATTGTTACCCTCTACAATACCACAGTGCCTCCTAAAGAATGCAACGTGGTGGTTAATGAGGAGGATCACATCCCAGAGCAGCGCGCAAAAAAAATACCAAACTTAAAGGTCGCCATTCATCCTGATTACCCAGACCAACAAGTATCGATTGGAGGATCTTTATCTGACAAAGGTAAAGCAGCTGTATGCGCACTCTTACAAAGGAACCTAAGCATCTTTGCGTGGGAACCAAAGCATATGACTGGAGTGCCACGCTCTATTACGGAGCACAAGCTACAAATCCGACAAGGATATCCCCCAATAAGACAAAAGAAGCGCGGCCAAGCTCCGGATCGCGCAAAGGTTATTCTGGAAGAAGTTCACAAACTTGTGGATGCAGGTATTATGCGCGAAGTCTACTATCACGATTGGCTTTCTAATCCAGTGATGGTAAATAAAAGCGATGGCAGTTGGAGGATGTGCGTGGACTTCACGGACCTCAACAAAGCATGTCCACAGGACTGCTACCCGCTGCCAGAAATAGAAGGTCGAATCTCTGTGCGGATATCCCCTCAAATGCTTCTTAGATGCATATAAGGGATACCATCAAATTCAGATGGCAATGGAAGATGAAGAAAAAACAGCTTTCCACACAAGTCAAGGAGTCTACTGCTACACAAAAATGCCCTTCGGTCTAAAGAACGCTGGCGCAACCTACCAACGACTAGTGGACACGGCTTTTGAAAAGCAAGTGGGTCGCAACTTGGAGGTGTACGTAGACGACCTCGTCATAAAAAGCCACACAGAGGAAGAATTAGTGCGCGACATCGAGGAAACGTTCAAAACGTTAGAGAGGATAAACATGAAACTGAATCCCAAAAAATGTACGTTTGGCGCATCGGAAGGTATGTTCCTCGGGTACTTAATCGAACCAGATGGTATCAAACCTTGCCCCGAAAAGACAAAAGCTGTTATCGATCTCCCCTCGCCACGCACACTAAAAGAAGTCCAATCACTAAACGGAAAGCTAGCAGGGCTAAACCGTTTCTTATCCAAGTCCGCTGACAAATCACTCCCTCTTTTTAAAACACTCACGAAGTGTACAAAAAAGGGAGATTTTCGGTGGACAGAGGAAGCAGAAGAAGCTTTCCAACAACTAAAACATCAACTGGCATCTCTTCCCAAACTGGTCGCACCGCGACCAGGGGAAGAACTGATTATGTATTTATCGGCAACCCATGGAGCAGTCAGCGCAGTGCTCCTAACATATAGAAACTCCGTTCAAACTCCCATATATTTTGTGAGCAAAGCATTAAAAAAGACGGAAACTAACTACAGCGCTATGGAAAAACTGGTCTTAGCCTTAGTATTCGCAGCCAAAAGACTGCGCAGATACTTTCAGGCGCACCCAATAGCTGTCATTATAGACCAACCCATCAAGCAAGTTATTTCCAAACCTGACGCATCAGGGCTGCTACAAAAGTGGAGTGTATTTTTAGGTGAGTACAACATCTCATATAGACCGCGCACTGCAATCAAGGGACAAATACTAGCCGATTTCATCGTCGAAAAGCCAGATACTGATACTCCACTTGCAACAAGCAAGATAGAGTTAACAGAACCATGGATTCTGTTCACAGATGGATCATCATGCACAGATGGATCAGGCACAGGTCTTATTCTTACCAACCCAGAAGGGATAGAATTCACCTACGCACTGCGCTTCGAATTCACAGCCACAAACAATGAGGCAGAATACGAAGCACTACTCGCTGGACTACGCATTGCAATACAAATGGATGTACGTAACCTAGAAGCAAATGTGGACTCCAAGCTAGTAGCTAACCACGTGTTAGGCGAATATATAGCCAAAGATGAACACATGATCCAATACCTTGAAAAGACCAAGTCCTTGATACAAAACTTCGATAGGTTCACAATCAAACAGGTACCTAGAGGAGACAACAGAAAGGCTGACGCGCTCAGCAAGATCGCGTCTACAAGCTTTGCGCACCTATCAAAACAGGTCTTGGTAGAAACACTAAAGAACAAATCAATCTTGGAGATGGAAGTATCCACGGTGATAGAGGAACACGATCCCACGTGGATGACACCTATCATCGACTTCATAAGCAAAGGGATCTTACCACAAGAACAAAAGGACGCTCGAAGGGTACGGCGCACGGCGCAAAAATTCGAATTACGAAATAACATCCTATATCGACGTTCCTTCTTACAACCCTGGCTCAGATGTGTTGGACCTCTCCAAGCAGATTATGTTCTCCGAGAAATTCATGCGGGATCATGTGCCATGCACTCAGGACCACGATCCGTGGTGGCGCGCGCACTGCGCTCAGGATATTATTGGCCTACTATGCATCGCGACGCGCGAGATATGATCAAAAAATGCAGCAATTACCAAGTGCATAGGCTAATACCGCGCCAACCACAACAAGAGTTAACCCCCATTACCTCACCATGGCCGTTCTACAAGTGGGGCATTGACATTGCAGGCCCCTTCCCAGTTGCAGCGGGAGGGATAAAATTTCTCATTGTAGCCATCGACTACTTCCCAAAGTGGATTGAGGCGAAAGCGGTAGTGAACATCACTGGCAATCAGGTTAAACGATTTGTGTGGGACAACATTGTGTGTCGCTTCGGACTACCGGGGGAAATCATCTCAGACAATGGGAAGCAATTCTGCGACAACCCATTCAAAGACTGGTGCGCACAATTAAATATCACACAACACTTCGCCTCAGTGAAACACCCACAAACCAATGGTCTGGTAGAGCGCGCAAATCGCAGTCTAGGCGAAGGAATAAAAGCGCGCCTTGACAGACACAAAGGCAAATGGGTAGAGGAATTATCGCATGTCTTATGGGCACACCGCACATCAATAAAAACCAGCACAGGAGACACACCATTCTCCTTTGTCTATGGAACAGAAGCCGTCATACCGGCCGAAATCGGAATGCCAACAATCTGCACCGCGGAGGTAAACGTCATGACAAATGATGAAGAACGGCGCATCGACTTAGACTTGCTGGAAGAAAGGCGCGAACGCGCATCTATCCGAGAAGCAAAGGCCAAAGCAAAAATGAAGAAGTATTATGATTCAAAAGTCAAACACACTTCTTTCAGGCCAGGAGACTTTGTGTACCGCGCCAATGATGCGAGCCACGCAGAGGACACAGGAAAACTCGGACCCAAATGGGAAGGACCTTACGAGGTCACAGACGCACTAGGTAATGGTGCATACAGGCTGCGCAACATGGATGGTCACGAACTACAGCGCACCTGGAACATTTGCAACCTGAAGAGATGCTATCTCTAGGGAAGGCTATGGCCCACAAACAGACATACTTTCACTCTAGTACGTGCCCAATAAATGTTTGTTCTTTAAAATTCCTTTTGTTTTTTAGGAATTGTATCTTTATTTTCATACATTTGAAAGTATTAATAAAACATTATGGTTTCTAGCTAACTCCATAACACAAGTTACTTTATTGACTATGTTTTTATCATGTTTCAATATGGTTATACTTTGCCCACGTGGCGTGCATGCACCTATTAAGACCACACGATGGCAGAAAGGAAGAGTTAACCTACTAATTTACTCGTTGAGTAAGAGGGTTGCAAACCCATCAACACTGGATCACGAATCCCTGCGCACCTCACGACGGGTGTGCAGCCTTGCTAAGCGCCTTACTTACAAGACGTTGAAGTAAGTTTTCCTTGCGCACCCCACGACGGATGCGCAACTATTAAGTACACTGTACAAGTTTAGCAAATAACGAGCCAAGACACTTGGTCAAACTTAGCAAACAATGCGAGTATATTTCTTAAAGTCACGCACTTTCACGAGTCGAGACACTCGGTCAAACTTAGCAAACAATGCAAGTATATTTCTTAAAGTCACGCACTTTCACGAGCCGAGACACTCGGTCAAACTTAGCAAACAATGCAAGAATATTTCTTAAAGTCACGCACTTTCACGAGCCGAGACACTCGGTCAAACTTAGCAAACAATGCAAGAATATTTCTTAAAGTCACGCACTTTCATGAGCCAAGACTCTTGGTCACAAATATTACAAACTTCGCATGATAATGCAAGTTCATTTATCTTAAGTCACGCACTTAATTTAAATACATTATACAAAAAATGAGCCAAGACCCTTGGTCACTTATAATTTATTTTAAGCTACGCACTTAATTTAAATCCGAGAAAAACATCTTAGTTGAACTTTTTTACATAAAAAGATAACAACTACACAAAAAAGATACTTCTTGTTATTTACATGATAAATATACAAATGTTACAAACAAAAACCTACACGCTAGGGCTATGCGCAGGGTCATCTTCATGAGCAGCAGAACTATCTGCTCCTACGCCACATAATATGGCCTTATCCTTGACTCCCTTCTTCATCGCAGCCCTCTCCGCATGCTTCTCCAACGCCTCTTGGAGAGGGACTTCCTTTTCAAGAACATAGGGGTTCACAGTATCACGCGGCTGCGCAAAGATAGGCACCTGCAATTGCGAAACATCAGGTTTCAAATAGAAGTCTGGTAGCGACTCTGCACCCTCCGCCATATGCCGCGCCAGAGTCAACCCCTACATTACCACGGAAATTGGGTAATCATGGTTACGCTCCACTTGAGCAACACGGGAAAACTCCAACTGCTTCAGATCTTCAAGGGCCGCAACCAGATCACCATACGCATTGGGGCTATAACCAGGCACCTCTGCAGCAGGAACGGGTATTACCTTCTTCTCACAGAGCTCCTCCACGGCCTGCGCCTTACCACGCTCACATGCGCACTGGACAGCCTTCCCAAAAGCCCCAATGACTTCTTGGGATTCCAATGTGGTCATGACAGCTAGACGCAGCCCATGACTAATCAGCCACCTGCAGAGACAACATCAAAATTTCATACGACAACAACAAAGTTAAGATGGAGTTAACAAAAAGTAAAAAGAAGCATTACCTGCGCTCCACAACAGAAGAGACTAAGTGAGGATATATCTCCTCGTCAAACTCTATATCCATCTTGCGCAGCTTCTCTTCATGCAGTTGGTGCGCAGTCATGAAACGTTGACGCAGCGCCTCAACCTGGTTAAGATGCTCTGCCTTGTATCGATCCATAAGGCCAACAGCCCACTCGCAAGCCGCTTTACCCTCATTATGAGCTGCGCGCTCAGTCTGTAAATCAGCCCACAAGGACAGCTTCTCATCGCCCACCCTTTGGCTACTAACTGCTGAAGCCTCAAGATCCGCCCGAGCACTCGCCAGCTCTGCCTTATGACAGGTAATCTCCTCATCCTTCTAGATTGTGCGGCTATTTTCACCAGAATAGCTGGCCTTCAAGCGCGCCGCTAAGGCAACTTGATAGTCAGCGGCACGCCTCAGCTCATCCATAATAGTATCCATAGGGGCATCTCCAATGGCCCCTATACTCACCTCCTCATGCCTTTGCTCACCAGAGGGCGCAAAAACAGGCTTTGAAGGCGACTTCTCCACGGAGGCAGCAGCGTCTCCAGCAACATCAACACTATAAGAACAACAAGTTCGACAGTTATAATAAAAAAAAATGGAATGATTTATACACAGAAAGTAAAGAAAGACACTTACAGCGGGGGAGAGGACTCAGTTACATTATTTCCAGCATTGGAATGCTGTACGCCCTCTTCATCAAACTCTTCCTTCGAAGATAAAGACGTTGTACCGCCCACGTGGCGCTTTCTTTTTGAAGAGGACGCACCATCACCCCCAAACATGGGTTCCTTGCGTTTTTCACCTCTATTACCCTCCTTAGGAGCATCTACAACCTTTGTGATCTCCACGCTATCGGAAGACTCAGGTACAAACTTCTCAGCATCAGGCTGCGCATCCTGGGCCTATACCGCATGTCCCGCGACATTGATGGGAGCTACATCCAGAACAAGAGGAGGAGTCTCACCTGAACCCTCCTCCAAATTAAGCTCCATCACACGTCCGGCAGTGGCCTGGAGAATGGGCACTTCACCTGCCCTCAGTGGACGTTGCCCAACCCTCACCACTTTTGGCTCGGCAAGACGCACTACGTCGAATAGATCCATCTCTGCGCAACAAGGGCATCAAAAATTAAGGTTAGTTAAAACACAAAGAACATAAAAGGGAATACCTACGAAGTAAGGAAGGAAGACAGATAAGCACCCACCCTGATCATTTGCATCCAAAAACATCGGCATCTCGTCGTCAAACCCGAAATAATTGCGGCTAATGCCGACGCGTATTAAAAAAGCTTCGGGATACGAATTTATGGGGATACGGTTGGTGTCTATGGTATGCGCATCGCCCGTATTATACATCTCAGGTGGTGGGCACTCATCCTTTGGCAAACTGCCACGGGTGTAAAAGTCGAAATCCCATGGAAAAACTTTCTGGTCTACCCAAAAGAATTTTTCCCTCCAGCCCCTGAGCGAATCCACACCCATAGTATAACATTGCAACTTCCCATGACGCTTCGCAAAAGAAACCCACCCATTTGACCACGTCGTATGATAAAATGCGCGGAACAAATTCACAGTGGGATTAATCGCTAACAAGCGACAGTTAACCTCGAAGTTGGTTATCTTACCCGCACCTATACAGTGCAACTGCGAGATGTGGATACTGTAGTAACACAGAACCTAGCACAGGAACATCGAAAGGGGCACACGCTGGTTCACCCATTCGAAAAAACGCGTATACACACCTATCTTCCCTTCGGGGAAGTCGGCTATTGATACGCCTACATCCGGAACAACCGGATGCACCCCGTACGGGATATAATAATCAGATTCAAACTGACGAAGCTCGTCATATTCCATATTTGAAGAAAAATCTGAAAGTTGTCTAATCATACTTAAAAGTTATTCGCGTACGCGCCTAATACCTTTGAAATAAGTATTTTTTGATCGGAAAGGGAAAATGGAGAAATTCGGAAGTTTTTTCACTGTACCGTGCCAAGTGAAAATGACAAAGACTTAAATAGTCTTCAAACGCACCACAGATAATCGACACGTGGATCCCACTCAAAAATGTGTGGCTAGGAAACGGATGGGTACAACACTTTTTCCCGAATCTCAAAGCACACGTGGACGCCACCCCCACTTTTCGAGGTACCTTTGAAGATATTTTTTTTTTTGGACCGGATACTTAGTCCCAAACGAAAGGGCGGGAAGTATTTTATTTTCCCGCCACGCTTACCGCTATACTCCTAAAGTCTAGCATCCGCAGCTACGAGCTGCGCACACTAGACTGGGGGGACATGATGACGTATAGTCTATATTTGAGCCACGAGTCCAAATAATACAAACTACTAGCGCCTAAGTCCACCGCGAGTGGGATACCATGACAATGGTTTGGGCTGCAGTATCAATGGCTTGGGCTCACGAGGCCCAAAGCCCAACTAAACCCACCGGGTACGAGATAAGGATCATCTATTCATGGAATAGATATCCTTTCCTCGGATAAGCACTACGCGTGCAAAGAGTACGGAGCAAGAAACACGGTTTCTACGCTCCTATATATAGAATCACACGATTCTCATTCAAGGTACGATATGCAAACCCTAACTCTCTACGAGAACCTTAAATCGATTACTTACTCTCACGCCGGAGTCTAATCGGGGGAGACAATCCCTCGATAAGCCTAACGGTGTTGTTTATTTTCTTAGTGCGCAGGTTCACAAGCATTAAGAGCGAATTGGTACAAAAGCAAGAGCCTAAACTAGGTAAGCCCAACTTTTGTATCAACATATACCGACAACGATATACGCACGCATCAGTTTTTGGCGCCGATTCCGGAGAGTGGATTGTTTAATATCTGTTTATCTATTAGTATTTTAATTAGGTTTTTAACTTATTTAGTTTTTAGTGTTTAGATTTTAACTATTAACTTTGTTGTGTATTAGTATAATTGCATTCATTGTATTTTTCAGCATAATTAGTGTTTAATAATTTGTTTATTTTCTGTAATTTTTGTATTTTTCGTTTTTTTATTTTTTTTTCTGCATAGTTTGTTGTCTGCTATATTTTGCTGATATAAACGATATGGCGCATCTGTTTTACAGATAGGGCGTATTGCGTTTTAATTTTTTATACAGCGTAATTATTTAATAATTTGAGTACGACGCATTTATCCCCTAGATACGGCGTATTCTGTTTTTAATAAGGAAATTTTTTAAAACCCTAAACGCCATACGGTGCATCTGTTTTACAGATACGGCGTATTACTTATTTATTAAAAACATTTTTCGAATTTATTAAATTAACAAGAAGTAGTGTATCCATTTCTGACGATACGACGCATTAATATAAAAAATCTTGTATTCAATACGTAACGAACATACGGCGTATTAGCTTTTGCTTATACGACACATTTATTTTTAATAAGTATAAGTAATTTTGATATTTCTAAACATACGGCGTATTTTATTTATTTAATACGGCGTATTGATTTCTGAAATAAAATTCTGATTAATATTTAACGTATTAAGATACGGCGTATTCTATTATTAGGATACGGTGCATCGTCTGCAGATATCAGCAGCTTTTATTTTTCGTATTCTGTTTTCATTATTAGTTTTCTAATATTTTACTTTATCAAACCTATCCTACTGATGTTTTTGTGCTAATTTCAGGAAGTGCATGACTAGGAGTTTAACTAAGAACTTAGCTAAACCTTTCGAAGATCCTGAAAGAGCTTTCCACTCACTTAAGAAGCTTTTCAGCCAAACAAGCCTTGATTGTTCGAGTTCGGTAGAGCTCGACTACTTTTCTGATCAAGAGTCTTAGAGTGAAGAGGAGAAAGTAACATAAACAATGACGGATCCTACTATGGAGGAGTACATGAACAAGACCAGAGCATACTATAGTTCGGGAGTTGCTAGGCCGAAGTTTGATGAAAAGGCCAAGTTTGAATTGAAGGGTCAATTTCCCAAGGAGCTACGAGAGATTGCTTTCAGTGGATCGAAACATGAAGATGCTAATGAACATGTGGAAAAGATTCTTGAGCTCGCAGATGATAACATCAAATAATCTGATATTTTACACATTAAATTCCCATGTTTATTGCCTCAGGATAAATGAGGCATTGGAGCGGAAAAGATACAAGAAAAGGCCAACAAGTGCTATTATATGTTCTGAAGAACAGTTACGGCGTAACTTAGTTATTGAGGTTACGTCGTAATTATCCATGGAGTTAGCCTAATTTGTGAAATATGAAAGTTATGTTGTAACTTAGGCAAATGGTTACGACGTAGTTAAGAAACAGAATGTGGATTGGGGTGATTGAAAACATTACGGCGTAACCAGCATGAAGATTACGCCGTAACATTACTACATTTGAAGTTTGGAGCTCAACTTATACTTGATAACACATTTATGTGTTGATTTCCATCAAAGGAATGCAGGAACACAAGGTCCTAAGTTGCTAATACGAAAGAAGTGAAAAGCTGATGGAGTTAGGCCATAGCTATAATTCCAGTTAGGCCATAGCTCGAGCTACGCCATAGCTATAAATTTAGCTACACCATAGCTCTAGCTACGTCGTAGCTATAAATTCAGCTACGCCATAGCTATAAATTCAGTTATGCCATAGCTTCAGTTACGGCATAACGCACACTTATGGTTACGCCGTAACCTTATCGGGGCCTATAAATACAGCCCTAATTCACCACTTTTGAGTATCTCTCTTCACCCCCTAGGGATCGATTAGGGCACCACTCCAGGGCAATTTCCAGCAGTTTCAAGCCATCTTTCAAGGAAGAATCACCCTGCAATCATCATTCTTATTAGTCAATCATCAAGTAATTATATCAAACACTATGTTTAATTCAATCAATGTTTTATTCATTATTGTTTGTTTAATTTAAATTATGTTTGGCTAAGCACCTCTGGTGCTAGCCTAGTTATAATTCCTTTATTGTTTTGATTATGTCTTCGTACTTTTCGTGATGCTTCTAGTGTGTGCATGTCGTAGATCCTTTAGTTGCGGTAGTTTAAAAGAACCGGTTATACCTGGTATGCTAGGAGAATTGACCATAGGACCCCTCGCATAGTTAGGTTGCGAGGGAAATGGTTAGGATGACAACTAGCCAATTGCCATGTGTGCAAATTGACCATAGGACCACTTTCCGGTTGGATAAACTTAAGTAATTAGAGTATGGTCTAAGATCCGAGTGGCCGGACCATACAAGGATAAATCTAGCATGTAGTGGTACTTAGTGACTCAAACTCGTTTTAAAATATAATTTACTTTAAAAACTTGCCTGACGTGGCCTGGTACTAATTGTGAGAAACTAGAAGGGGGGTTGAATAGTTTACCAACTTTTTCTCTAGTTATAAAAGTTTACTTTGTGAAAAACTTTGATTCGTATGTAGATGAAATCAACTAACACCAACATGAACACAACCTTAAGCTAACACTAAAAAGCAATAAAAATAAATAAAGAGATAGAGATGGAAAGATCAAACCGAGACAAGTGATTTATAGTGGTTCGGTCACGAATCTTTTCTTCGCCCTACTCCACTCCCCGAGTACCCAACTCGAGAGTTATAAGCACTATGTCAACAACCTCCCTTCAGGCGGAGAAAACCGTACAACATCGCTTACGTTATTTTCCGTCACTAAGCTAGATATCGAGTACTAATCTTAGCTAGTACCAATCTACCACGATCCACACGATCCAAACTTCTCATACGATCAACACGATCCTCACACAATTTACACAATCCTCACAATCAACTCAATCTACCTTGATCCACTTGATCAACACTCAAACACACTAGCTACAAGAGATCCCCAAGATCTCAACACGATCACAATGATCCATACAAGATAGCAAATACAAGATTACAACACTTGATGTATATCAAGATACAATCAAGCAAACAATAGGTAATGCAAGTGCACTACTCAAATACTCTAACACTTTACGTCTTCTTGAAACCTTGTGTTCTTCTCTTGACTAGTAGAGGAATGTAGGTGATCTTTAGTTGGATGAAAGAATCACTCTTTAAGCAAAAGAAAACTAACTAATGATCTAAGAAGTATAACAAGAAAAGGAGGATGGAATGCAGAAAGTTTTGTGTGAAAAAGGATGGTCAAAAACTGAGAAGTGAGGTGGTATTTATAGGAAATGAAAATTTGACCGTTATGGGGGGACGATACCACTAAATTTAGTGGTACCGTGCCAGACAAAAACGCTCCCCTTTTTGTTTTTAGTGGTGAAGGTTTATTTGGGAAAGTTTGGAGCTAATTTGGGGGGGGGGGGGGGGGGGGGAATAGCTGTTAACCTTTTTTGAAATCATTTTCCTGAATAAAACATTTCTTTAAAATTCAAAAATAATATGTAAAATGTATTTTTGAAAAGAATGTTTTGTCACCTCACAATTGTAGAGTTAAAAACACAAATTCACTTCTTAGATCATTTGTCAAGTAATCACTTTGTTTGTTCATACCTAGAGTGATTTGCGTAGAAATCGGATATTTCGATTAAAAATTTGTTTATGTTAATTTTAACGTAAAATGTTTTCACATTTTGTTATCATCAAAACGTAGAGGTATCGAAATATGGGAATAACGCTTTTAGACATTATTTGTATCAACACAATCTAGTTAAAAGAGTCACACCAACAAGATCCATGTTAGTAATTACGCATCAACAATTTAAGACTACGAAATGCGAAAAGGGAAACGTCATACTATCAATTCCAAGTTGATTAAGCAAGTAAATTATCCAAGTTCAATGAACAATCAAATCTGAAAAAATAACTACAATCAAGCAACTCAAACTCATATCAGCATAAGATTCAGATATGGAATCAAATACATGATCAGATTCAAAATCAAAAGTCAAACTTGGATAGTTGACTTACTAATTACAAAACAATATCACTACAATGCCCTTCACTAAAAAAATAAATAAATAAATAAAATAAAATAAAATAAAATAAAATCTGGACTGGACTCATCTTTTACAACCGCTCAGAAAATGACGGCATTGAATCCGACCCATTTAAATTCAAAGTCTTTCAACCTCTTAACAAACTCCAACTCATTTCCTTGATGATCAACACCACAATTAACATCTTCCACAGCTTCTAAATAGTCCAATGAATTACTTGAAGAGCTCGTATTTGAAGAATCGACTTTCTCATCATCCCATAACAAACCTTTTAGTTCCTATGGGAAATGATGTCACTGTTGGGAAATGGTGTCACTGTTGTTAGATCCACACTACTAATAGTCAACTCATTCTTGAAAAAATATTGATTTTTCCGATGGAAAATGGTGTCACTGTTGTTAGATCTAAGAAAAAATAAATAAGAAATGAATAATTGGGTTTTAACGCTGGTGGTGGGATGAATAAGTGAGGGTCCGCTTGGTTCAGAGTGGGGAAAGGGAAAGAGAATGCAAAAGAATAAGTGAAGTGGGTAATCAATACATTACCCCCCAATTTACTCTATAATGGTTGATTACCCACTTTGGGGTAATCAATCTATTTGCACTCCCTTACCAAGCACAATATAATGAGAGAGGTGGACCCTTTTGAATACCTTACCCATTCCCCACCCTCCTTAAACCCCCCACCAAGCACCCCCTGAGTTTTAATGGTGGTGGTGGGTTGGTATATATGTAATAACAAATTAATAAGAGGTTATATATGTAATTTATATAAAACACATGTCATGATTATAATTAAGTCGCCCAGACCTAAAGTAGCTTATGTCTAGTTTGACAAGTTTAAATTTTCGTGTAAAAAAAATGAACTCCTTGATTTACTTGTCCGTTTAGAGAATTACGCCTAAAAAAAAAAAAAAAAAAAAAAAAAAAAAAAAAAAAAAAAAAAAAACTTGTTCTTTATTATAAATTATGTATGAGCTTATGGGTTATATCTATTCATCCTATTCTTTAGAAACAAGCTAGGGTTTAGACTATTAACCTTATATATACATCCTGCTTGTAACTTCAGGGGATTCATCAATTAAATAATAATTCTTCTCTTCTCTTTACTCTAGTTCATTACTTTCACAATACGTTATCAGCACGAAGTTTGCTCCAAACAGAAAGGGGTAAATAAAAAAACCGTATAGTGTGTTAACTCGTATGCTATTATAATTATAAATATTATACTCCCTCCGTCCCTTATTAAATGTCATGTTTGAATTTTCAAAGTCTTTCTTTCCGAACTTTGACCTTAAATAATTTTGTTTGTGTAATATAATATTTGATACAAAATATATGAATGAATTAAGTTTTAAATGTATTTTCATTACGTATAATTTTTATCAAATACTATATAACACAAGTAAAAATATTCAAGGTCAAAGTTAATAAATAAAGACTTGAAAAGTCAAACATGGACATTTAATAAGGGACGGAGGGAGATGCGTTTCTGTTGAGGTTGGGTCCTCACATTTGTATCTGATTAAAGATGAATCATATAATAGTATACATGATTATAAACATAAAATCAATATTGGAATTCACTTCATATTACAGATTTATTTTTTTCCTTCTAGTTACAGATTTATGTTTGCACTTCGTATTACATATTTATGCTATTGGGAATTGTGATTTATCTTCTTGTTAATTTTTTTTAATCATTTACTAGAATTTACTATTAATTAGTCTCTATTGTAATTTACAAGAACAACAAATGTTCTATAGTGATTACATGAAGAGAATTGCGTTTTTTTTTTGTTTTTTTTTTTTTTTTTTTTTTTTTTTTAAGAGAACCATATTAGAACTTTGAGGTTCTAATTTTTTTTTCAACATAACATGATGTTGCATTATTTTTATTTTCTCTTTCTAGTCACAAAAAAAAACATTTATTGTTCTTCATAACTATAAAAGAGTTTCCATAGATGAACATCTAGATTTATTATGATATCTTTAAAAGAATAAAAATTATATCATAATCTCATGCTATGATTATACTTGATAAATATTATCAAAATACAATAACCTCAAGTTATTGTTATAAGTTCTTTGTGATTCTTTTACATGAATCATGATAACATGTCCTCATAGTAAAAGGGAATACTTAACGATGAAAGATTTGTTAATATGGTAAGATTTCAAGGATACATTACCATACAAAAGTAAGTAATATTCCTAAAAAAATCTCGCTATGATTGTATGCACCTCAAGCTGCACTAAAAAAAAAAAAAAAAAAAAAAAAAAAAAAAAAAACCGAGTTCGGTCTCACAATTTCAGTGTTAGATCTGAATTAAAAAGAAAATATATAACGGTGAAAGATCCGTTAAATGTATGTCAGAATCTAAAAGAAAGATTTGACCATCATAAGCAAGAGATTCTTGCAAGTGCAAGCACATTTTTCGCAATATTAAATAGTACATCTGAATGATGCAAAGAAAAAATGCGATGAGATGGTTAATGCCTCGAATATACTCATATATCGAGAACGATGCTTTGATATAAAAGAAATGGGCATGTTTTGAACAAACACGATAAACCCGTTTACTAAATTTGCTCCACATTGTCGTGTTAAAAGAAACTGGTTGGCAACCTCAAGTTGCAACATAAAAATCTCAATTCTTTCAAGTGAATGTGATAGAAAGAGTCAACATAAGATCTCAATTCCCTCTAGTGAATGCGATCAATGAAAAACGAAAAGTGGCAAAATAAGAATGGAGCAAGTAAAAATGTCATGTATGAAAAATATAAGTGTGTCAAATGTATTACACATTATCTTCATAAATGTAAGAATATATGCTAATAATGCATGAATGCTCCGTAAAGCAAATATAAACTTGTTACAAGGAATGAAATTTCATATTAACGATGCATTATATTCTCTTGCATCTTCCTCGAGTAGCTATAACATAAGCTTATGTGCCAAAAATTATTATGTGGCATGACCGGTTGGACCATACCGAGTCAATGATGATGCATATATATAGAAGAACCATGAGTTTCTTCAAAGATGATTTTTATTGTCTTTATTGCTCTCAATAGAAGTTAATACTTCACCTATCACCACCAAATTAAAGTAAGGGCTCATTCCCTTCGATTTTTGAAAAATATCCAAAGGAGATATTTGTAGGCCTATACAAGTGCCATTTAGATCATTTTGATTTTAAAATCGATGCATCGTCAAAATGATCATGAAAGACGCAACATGAAGTTAGCGTGATTAGTGGCTCCGCTTATAAGAATGCGAGCATGTTTTCCATATTATATTTTTGGAAATGGTGGTTAGTAATTCCAAGTATTTGGTAATTATTGAAACAAGTGTCGAACACTTGTAGCTCATGTTGGTAAGCGAAATATTTTTTTGAAGCGTTTATAAACGTTCTTCAATTAATAACAAAGCCAATAATTATGAGAGCAAAATTAATGGTTTATTGGGCATGTTATAAGTGATAGAACATGAATTTGCATCATGCCAAAAGTTATAATGATTCCTCCTCATTGAATGGTTTTTAGGTCACAAACCATATATCTCCCATCTAAGAGTCATGTAATTGTGCGGCTTATAGTGAATCCACCACAACGCACAATGTGGGATGTTGAGAATGATAATTCATTCAGGGGAAGAGAATGAGCAGCAAGAATTTGAAATGAATTATAATAGTGTAAATGTTGATCCTCACAACACTAATGAATATGAACTTGAAGTTCAAAATATAATTCATTTTTATGATCTAGAAAATGCCAGACATATATGGTGACCTAAACAGAGTAACTAGATCTTTTACACACTGCTAATGCTCCAACTTATATTTGTGTCCCAAATGGACAACCAATGATTGGTAATGTTTCTATGGCACGCCTACAGCGTGATAGAAAAATCGATTCCAAATAAAAAGTCCTCGGTATATAAAAATGGAGCAAGAAGCTAAGATTGGTCATATCGAGGCAATAAAGACCCCATAATGGTCTCGTACTGAGACACTAGACAAAGAGGATTCTAAAAGAACCTCATATAAATTTAAAACTATGAGATCTCAATAAATATAATGTCTAGCAAAATCTGGAATCGAAAAAGAATTGAATCGACGTCAATAGTACTATCGTATCTAATGATGCGCAAGATAACGAATTTATCACAAAATAACGTTATAATAACAGTGAGGATCTTGCAAATAATCATGCGAAAATCGCAGTTGTAAAATGATTTACCATGATGTAAAGACGCAAGTAACTAATGAAAGATTGAAGTCTCTTGTGATGAGACATGTGAGACTTGAAATCCATACACATGAATGTGTAAACTTATTGGAATAATATTTGTCTTTATAAAAAAAAGCAAAATTAATGTACTGAATTTACATTTTCGCAAAGACGTGAAAATAACAATGAGACATGATCTCATGTGGTGGATCCAATAAGTATTTTGATATTATATAAGTCTGGCAATATGATAAATATTGATATGCGTTTAAAAGAATATGAGTAAGTGCTCATTTGATGTTGAGATTCCTTAAAGGATATAAAATGCATGAAGCATGTCTCGTTATTTAAAATGCTTGAAGCATATAAGAAAAATTCTTGAGTATACAACTTGATCAAACCGAATAAATAATTGTATGAGATCAAGGAATATAAGCATAATTGTTACAATCGCCCTTAGTCAGTATTTGTTAAAATGGGACATGAAATGATTATGTTTGCCCATGAAATTTTATAAAGATATCTGGATTTGACTATGGTATGTCAATGAAACTCCTTGAGAGTTTATGAAGGCAATTGATTGCTTAAAAACTAAACTTGAAATAAAAGACAGAGTTGTCTTAGTTTACGAATTGAAAATTTAATGATGATATATTTATACATCATGAAAACTAAAGAAATATGATAAATATCTTTATATAGATATATGATGCTCATGTTTATGAGGAGTTATGATGTTGAAAATACGTGTTGCATTTTTTTCCCTTGACCATGGTTTTGTCCCCATTGGGTTTTCCTGGTAAGGTTTTTGAAGAGGCAATATTCCTAAGCGTATATAGGAATTATGTACTCTTTTTCTTTCACTAGATTTTTGTCCTATTGGGTTTTATCTAGTAAGGTTTACGAATTGAAAATTTAATGATGATATATTTATACATCATGAAAACTAAAGAAATATGATAAATATCTTTATATAGATATATGATGCTCATGTTTATGAGGAGTTATGATGTTGAAAATACGTGTTGCATTTTTTTCCCTTGACCATGGTTTTGTCCCCATTGGGTTTTCCTGGTAAGGTTTTTGAAGAGGCAATATTCCTAAGCGTATATAGGAATTATGTACTCTTTTTCTTTCACTAGATTTTTGTCCTATTGGGTTTTATCTAGTAAGGTTTTAGCGAGACATAATATTCAAATGTACATCAAAAGGGAAGTGTTATAAATAATTATGGAATTGATGTCCATATCTTTTTAATTGCTACATCATCAAATCATCCCAGAAGAATGCGTTTGGTTAAGATCGATGATTTAATACATCCAAGAATAATGAAGTATCAAGTCTATCAAAGGAAATCCAACCTTATTATATGAAGACAATGCAGCGGTATAGCTCAAATCAAGGAATGGTATATCAAAGGAGACAAAACAAAGCACATTTCTCCGAAGTTTTTCTTTACATATGATCTACAAAAGGATGGAGTTATTGATGTTTGTCAAATTCGATCAAGTAATAATTTGGCAGATTTATTCACAAAATCTTTGCCAACAAGAGTTTTGGAGCTACTGGTTCGGAAGATCGGCCTTCGACGCTTAAAAGATATGCATTAATTTGAGGAGGAGCATTATGCGTATTGCACTCTTTTCCTTCATCAAGTTTTTTTTATCCCATTGGGTTTTCTTGGTAAGGTTTTTAATGAGGCAGTTTTATGGCGTGTAATGAATGATGAATATCCAAGGAGGAGTATTATAAATTATGTATGAGCTTATGGGTTATGTCTATTTATCCTATTCTTTAGGAACAAGATAGGGTTTAGACTATTAGCCTTATATATACATCCTGCTTGTAAAGGGGATTCATCCATTAAATAATAATTCTTCTATTCTCTTTACTCTAGTTCATTACTTTCACAATATTCTTGAATTTTTTTTAAGGAAGACAAGTGAGGAGAAAGGAAGCGATGAAAATCTATATGTTTTTTGTTAACAAAATCTTCCGCCCAGATATCGGGTGAAAAGGAAGGAACTTGTTTTTTTCTTTCTTCTTCGATTTCTTTTTTATTTTATTATTATTATTATTTTTTTTAATAAGCAGCTTGAACATAGTGCAAGGAATACAAGCACATACCGTTCAAAAAAAAAGGAATACAAGCACATGAAATGATCAATAACATTAAACTAAACTACCATACATTTATAAATATAACATTTATCAGGATTTACTGTAGCTTAGCTACAGTAGCACGAAGCTACAGTAATCCCCCTCACAGTGAACAGTAGAATGTACAGTAACTAACAGTCGTTAAGTTACTGTACATTTTACTGTTCATCCGTTAATTTTTTTTTTTTTTTTTTTAATTTTTTTTTTACATTCTTTGGCAAAACATCCCGCGGCAACGAGCGAGTGATCCACCTCGTGTTATACAACCATCAAGTTCAATGTAGGTTTATGTTAAAAAAAAAAAAAAAAAAAAAAAAAAAGTTTAATGTACTATTAATTAAAAAAATAATTTTAAACTAATATTTGTTAGGCTATCTTTTCATTTCTTAAAGCATCTAAAAAGAAAATTAATAAAACTTGTATTCTTTTTATCAAATCAATTTTTTTTTTTAATTATCACATGTAAATGAACTTTCACATCCGTCCCATATATTAAGTATTTATTTTGACTTTTTGGAGTCTTTTTTATTTAATTTGACCTTAAATTTTATTATAGAGTAACAATACTTGATACAAAATATATTAATGGATTGAGTTTTAAATGCATTTTTTCATTAAGTATTATATAGCACAAATAAAAATATTATATAGCACAAATAAATTTTATTATATAGCACAAATAAATTTTATTAGTATAATTTTCATTAAGTATTATATAGCACAAATAAAAATATTAACGGTCAAAATTGAACAAAAATAACTAAAATAAGTCAAAATGGACACTTAAATATTAGACGAAGGGAGTACTAAACATGTCAAATCATTTGTTCAATATATATATACTATGCTAGTACTTGTCATAGAAACAGAATTTCTAGCGGCAAATAATTATAGTTGCGAGTGACTTGTGTAACTTTTATACATAAAACGTGAAATAACTAAAATTAAATTGCAAAAGATTATAACATGCGATATAAACAAATATATTGTTATCTTTTAACAATGGAATAACGTAATATAAAATTTTATTTACCAATGGATATATTAATAAATGTTGATTACACTATAAATTTGTAATCAGTAGATTTTATTAGGGAATAAATAGGCCCAAGCCCGGTTTGTGGGTTTAGGGCATCTAGGGTTTTCACCATTATAAATAATGGTCCATAATAAAGTTATACCTACGGGTTTCATTATCTAACATGGTATCAGAGCGGGTCTGATCCTCAGACCTAGGTGGCTATGTTGAGCCGCCTTCCATTAAACCATCCCGTCAAATCCCATGTTCATTACGTCATAACTGTTATCGTTTTTTTCTTTTTTACTTTGTTTGTTTTGGTTCATAGCTTATTATATTGGCGGCAAGTAGAGAACAGGTACAAGAAGAATAGAAGAAAACACAAAGTAGAGGATAACCCTTGATTGTATATATCTTATGGTGGACTACAAAGGAGGGGATCATCTCTTGCTTATTATATATCTTACGGTGGACTGCAAAGGAGGGATTATCTAAAAAAAACAAAAAAAAAAAGTTATATTTGTTTGATTAGACAAGAAAAAGAAAAACATTAACATAAAAAAAACATAACTTTAGTCGACTCATAACAAAACCGTACCAACGGTCAACTTTAGTCGACTGGTACCAACGGTCAGCTAAGTCGACTGGTAACACAACCGTACCAACGATCGACTTTAGGGACTGGTACCAACGATCGACTTTAGTCGACCGGTAACAAAGCTGTACGAACAATCGACTATCAAACAAATATAACTTTTTTTTTTTGTTTTTTTTAGATAATCCCTCCTTTGCAGTCCACCGTAAGATATATAATAAGCAAGAGATGATCCCCTCCTTTGTAGTCCACCATAAGATATATACAATCAAGGGTTATCCTCTACTTTGTGTTTTCTTCTATTCTTCTTGTACCTGTTCTCTACTTGCCGCCAATATAATAAGCTATGAACCAAAACAAACAAAGTAAAAAAGAAAAAAACGATAACAGTTATGACGTAATGAACATGGGATTTGACGGGATGGTTTAATGGAAGGCGGCTCAACATAGCCACCTAGGTCTGAGGATCAGACCCGCTCTGATACCATGTTAGATAATGAAACCCGTAGGTATAACTTTATTATGGACCATTATTTATAATGGTGAAAACCCTAGATGCCCTAAACCCACAAACCGGGCTTGGGCCTATTTATTCCCTAATATAATTGATACGTAAGCTTACCTAAATTATGAGAAGTGATTGTAGTGCTTTAAGGGATAATATAGTTTCAACTTTTCAAGATTAAAGATTCAGTTTTCAAGATTTCACATAAACTCTTTATAAAAACGAGGGGGAAACATAAATTTAATTCCTAGTTTATAGAAAATATTAGGGGGCATTTAAAAGTGATTAGTAAAATAAGTGGGGTTTATAAGTAAATCAGGCATTAAGGGGTAAAATAACGGGCCAGCCAAAAGGGTTTAGAGAGGATTACGGGACACTGTTTATTAGAGGAATACTATTCATTAGAAAAAAAAAAAAGGAATTCGTTCCGTTATTGATCACAACACACTGTTTATATTTTGGGGTTTTTTTGCCGGAATAATTGGTATAAGGTTGAGGATGAGAATTTTTTTTTGCTGGGCCATTATTTTTTCTTGATGGTGGATTTTGGTTGAATACTTGATTTTGTTATGTGAAAACAGTTAGGATTATTAGCATAGGTGTTGTTCTTAAAAATTTTGTTGATTTTTGATGTTAGTCTTATACTCTTATGAGTAGGTCTGTGAGAATTTTTAAGTGCTTCATTTACGTTATGTAAAAATAGTTAGGATTACTAGCAGAGGTGTTGTTATTAAAAAAAAAATAATAAAAAAAATAAAAAAATAAAATAAAATAAAATAAAATAAAATCTGAATTGAAAGAAACACAGTCCAAAAAATCAGTATAAAAAAAATCTTATGAGTAGGTCTGTGAGATTTTTTGATGTTTTATTCTTGAATTTCCATATACTCATAATGCTTGCTTGAATAGTTATACTTTCTTGCATCATTATTACTTGCATTATGGTACTAAAATATGATGGAAAAAACAAAAGATGAAACTGGAAATAATAAGCCTAAGTTGTCTGGTAACCAATTAATGAGTAATGATCCTGAAATTGGATTACGCCTCACATCTAAGAGACAAGATGTAAGGAGGCGTTTTTTCTACAATGGTTTTGGAGCGTTTGATGGCAATGTTGCACCGGGGACAGAGGTTGTTGACAGTGGTTTACAAGAACAATTTTTGGGCAGTAGCGTAATGGCACATGATATGGATATTGAGTCTGTGAGATCAAACCATATTGATCTTGAAGGTGAATTAGTTTTTTTGACATTATTTATAGTCCATTCTGTATAGAATATATACTTACAACTGATGTTTGCTTTTGTCTTCATAAATCATTCGATTCAGGGGTATCGGCTTCTTATAGTTTGAATACCAAAACAAGAAGAGCTTTTGACAGTGGCGTAGTGAATCATGAAACGGACATTCAATGTGTGGGATCGGGCACATTGAGCCTGAAGGTTAGTTATATTTTGTTGAATTTTTTTGTGATGTTTTCTATATAGGTTAATATATAATTGACTATTCTAATGCAGTCAATGCTACTGATCCTGACTGCTTCAGGGTATCGGCTTTTTGATTTTTTTTTACTGCTTCATTATTATTCAGTTCATACATGTTATGTTGAGAATCGTTGAACCTAAATTAAGTGTGTTTGGATCAGGCTACTGCATAATTAAAGTATGTCTGGAGCAGACCAGGTCACTGAAAGACCAAAAATGTATATGTAGAAATGAGTGGTGTTTGGAACATGCAACTGTAGAAATAAAGTGAGTTCAGATCAGCCAAGTGCCCCAGTAAGATGTGCTTAGATTAGGCTGTGTTTGGATTAGGCTACTGCAGCAATAAGGTGTGTTTGAATTAGGCTGCTGTAGAAATATGATGTATTCGAATTAGGCTACTGAAGCAATAAGCTGTGTTTGGATTAGGCTACTGCAGCAACAAGAAGTGTTTGGATCAGGTTATAACAAGTATGAAAAATGTTTATAACGGACTGCAAATGTACATCAGGTCATTATGTATTAACAACGAGGTTTCTTTGGAACAGAATAAAAAAGTTAGCTTGCTAAAAGCAAAGGAAACAAGTGAGCGTAATGTAGAGAACGAAAGCAGATAGTTTAGGCAGTCACATATTGGTACCTTAATGCATGACAATGTGTACTGTCACTCGCCGATACTTGGTGAATCACAATCCTTGGTGTTTGGAACTGCTTTTAGAATCTGCCCATTTTGTTTTCTGATACATTAGTTGAGGGTTTGTGATTGCTTTGTGAGTTAGCTGATTTGGTGAAAATAAGCAGCTTTGAAGTTGTTTTCAGAGACTTTTATCAGTTTTTGAAGGCAATGAACTGGTTAGCAGGTTTAATAAGAAATCCAAAGGCCGAAAATTTCAATGTAGAAATTTGGTGAAGATGTTAACACTCAGACAAAAAACAAAACTATATCAACATTTAAATATGCAATAACAAAAATTTTCCAATGTCAGTGTGCTTCAACGTAAATGTAAGCTTGAAAGGTAGAACTTAACCTATTGTAGAATTATTTGACTGCCGCATTTGATTAATACATAGTTAACCTATAGGTTCAACGATTCTCAACATAACATGTATGAACTCAACAATAATGAAAATGAGAAAAATGTTTGTCCCAATGCTCCAATTCAGATATCTAATAGCAATGCGACTCCATTATGACAACCTCATTTCTGAACGACTTTGTTGATATGTACCCTGTTAATGTATTAGGTCACTTGTACATGTGATACTTTAATTGCTAAATGATTCTTTATAAGCATATGACCTAAGAACATTTAATACCAAACACCCGTTAAATCACTAGTTGAGAGAGGGATTTTTGTGGACCTCCCCAATAAGATGAAACAAGGGCTTGGGCTCACTCATTAAGTGGAAAAGAAACACCCCCTGCCTTTGGTACAGAGCCAATCTGGATGGGCTGCAGTAAATTGCAAAATCATCGACAAAAACTGATTAATTGGCACTTGAATAAATGGGTGGTTGAATCAATTTCGTTATAAATAAACCATGAAACTAACATCTGATAACTTTATAACACGATAATCAGATACGTTTCCTGCCTTCTTTGACAAAATCAAACATGTCACAATAACTGTGAAATATTGTCCATTGTGCAGAACCGATTGTAGTCGGTCAGATTTACATGCGAAGGAACAATAATCAATATCAACACAAGAAGAGAATGATATTACACATCATGTGCAATCTGCACAAAAAAAGTCAAAAATGACAGCGGTGTATTCGAATGCGTGGATCATGGGCCACAAACGAATCCCACCTACAGGTAAAATCACAGCAAATAACACAACTTATTTACTTAAAAAAATCTCATATCTGCAATTGATACATGCAGGTACAACATCAAAGCTTTTATTGCAGACCACTCCGGAACAGCCCAGTTCACGTTCTTCACTCCAAGCTCTGATGATGTGATCGGATTAGATTGCTACAAATTAGTGAAATTGCTCCAGGTGCCAGACCCTCATCAAATTCTGGTCGAAATACAAGCAATCAAAGGGAAAAAAAACACCTTCTAGTTCCCCTTCAACCTCTCTTGCAAAAAAGGTTCAGTCGACTTCATCCTATATGACGTCCTGGATACACAGCAGATACACAAATCCAAACAGAAAAGCAGTGTTTCATATTCGCTTCCCACATACAAAATGAAAATTCTATAAAATCTTAAAACATACCTTACTTCTCCATGATCGCAGCAACACCACTGCCACCAAAATCAGCTACAACCCAATCTTCTGGAAAACCAATCTCAAGAAACAAAGTTACCAACAAATCAACAAAGAGAGCACTTTTCCAGCATGAAAAAAAAAAAAAAAAAAAAAAAAAAAAAAAAAAAAAAAAAAAAAAAAAAAAAACCCGATTAAGAAACCACATCAAAGTAAGCAAATCCACATTTTTAGCTCTCCGTGACTTCCACGCTTTTCAGTGCAGCCCATTCACGACTACATCAGATCTTTTGTAACAAAAACTAGCTTCAAACTCTGTAATTGTGTAATCAAGTCTGCACTTTAATTATAGGGTAAATTGCAAAAATGGTCCTTCACGTTCCACGAATTAGCAAAAATGGGACCGAGACAAAAAGTAGCGCAAAAAAGACACCAACGTTCCACATTTTTGCAAAATCGCCACTGAGAGGCCTTTTTCGTTAATTTTCCCGTTAAGTGCCACGTAGTTGAGGGTAGTATCGTCATTTCACTGTTCATACTTATTAAATTTGCTACTGTTTTTCACTTTAGCGGTCATGTTGTTGGTCAAGAACACAAAGTCAACCTGTCTGAGATGAAGAAGAGAAAAGAAGCAATTAGCAACCCAATCTGGTGCGAATTATGTCGATCTTCTTGCTCAAGTATGGATGAAATGCAACGTCATCTTAGTGGGTCGAGACATAATCGTTGAGAATTGACCACAAGTTTTATATCGGAAATTACATTGGTTATAGATGAGTTGTTATTAGTATAAGATTTCGAGATCTTGGTGCAAATGATTTCTTTATTGAGGATTTGAAATGAAATAAGAATGATTATTGAGTCAAATTATATTCTATATATAGTTTTATCTATGATCTTCGAGTTATTTTAGATTCAAAAGCAATGTGGATTTTTGTTGTTGGGTCAATATTATTACCAGTATCTTGTCGCTTTTTGAGAGCCTTAACATCATTAGAAGTTTCATTGCGTTGTGAACTTTGAACACACAACTTTTGATCTATGGGCCGCTGAGACGTTTGACGAGTCTCATGCCTTGCCCAAGTTCCATCATTTGGGGGTTGGGGCTCCGATTTCGACACTCCTCAAATCTGGTGACTTTTTGTGTTTTGTTTATTTAGCCTTGTAATGTAACTATCTTAAATAAGAGAGTTTCCCTGTAACGCACTATCTTAGGTAGGAGTTGCAATTCCTGACACGAGATGACCTGAAAATGAAGGGGTTAGGCTGTTGTGTTTGGGTTGCGCTATGGATAAATGGGTCAACTCACATCTTTAATCAACGGATTTTGTCAAAACGGGGATACTATTGGTGCTGAGAAATTGCTTAAAGAGATGAAGTTTCGTAGGTTAATGCCTAATGTTGTTACTTATAGTATATTAATAGGAAGCTACTGTAAGATCGGAAATTTATCAAAAGCAGCATCCTTTTTTTAACAGATGTTGATGAATAAGTGTAATCCAAATGATGTTACCTTTCATTATTTGGTGACGGTTTCACAAAGTATGAGAAAAATAAAGAGATTAATGAGGATAAAAACTCGCTGTTTTTGAATATTAACAGAAAGATGATATTAGATAGTTGGTCATCAAGTGTTGCTGCATATAGCAGTATTGTTGTCTGCCTTTGTCTTCATGGAATGCTCAGTATTTTTTTGCAGTTGAGTGATAAGGTGGCGATTAGGGATTGTCCTATTGTTTTTGCTGCCTTGCTATACGGTATCTGTTTGGAAGGGAAGGTAAAAGAATGGAATAGTATTATCTCCTGCAACTTGAATGAGTCTGAACTCCTCGTTGCTGTAAAGTATACATCCATATTTCAGCAGTATCGCCCATAAGGGGCGATTTCTGAAGCTTCATTGATACTGCAGAGATTAGTTGATGAATGTAAGTTTAAACATCACAAAGTGGTGGAAATTTTGTAAAATCCACCTGTCGAACACTTGTTTATTACAGGGTAGATTAATTTAAATGAAAGGTGATACATATTCTTTCGATTTTTGACTTTTAAAGAGTACAACACATAACTAAAAATGTCATAGACAAACAATTTGTTTACAATAAGCCAGTTTTCTATTGATCAACAAGTACATGACATAGATTTCTTTTGTGAAAGGAAAGATAATCAAAGGTAGCTGTTAGCCAGTTTATACATACTGCTGACCACAGTGCAAGTCACCAAATTGATCAACTAAACCATCAAGTTGGCTAGCATCAGAGGTGGCAAGACTTTTTGATGCCCAAAATATGCTAAGACGGGTTGACTTTAAACACTTTCAACCCATTTCCCTTTTAACTAGGGGAAAAACTTGATTTGACCTTATATATAAAACATTAAGTCAGATTGACCTCAAACACCTTCAACCCATTTCCCTTGAACTTCTGTAAATCAGCTTGTTATCAAAAGCTATTGCTAGCAAATCTTGTTATCTCGCTTTGAAAAGGGTGAATCGCTATCTATTTTGAATATAGTTTTACTTTTATACAAGGGTACAAGACTATCAGGTAGCAAGTTCTTCAATCTAAAACAACCGAGCAATTAAATTGGTTCACACACAAAAACTGATTTCTGGAAAGACAATCCCGATCACAAGGTGTCAATGCATTAGTATTCCTTCCTTCAAGCATTCACTAAAAGACGTTTGTTATGCCGTAACTTCTAGTATTTGCATCCCTAATATAACTACACATTTGATAAGCTACTATTTTATATTTGATACTAAGAAAAAAATAATGCTCTGTAATATCAGACCCAGAAGAACAATTATAAATATCCCTTTCTCAGTCCTGAAAGGAACACGTAATATATGGGAGTATTCACAACCGGTGACTTTCTCCAATCGTTGGTTACACGAAGTACCTTTTGCATCAGGTAACAACCGAGTCACCTGAAACGAATAATAACAGTATTAAGATTTAGTCGCCAAAGTAACTGCAAAAACAGGACCAGACTGGGAACTCGATAACTGCTTGAATGAGTCGACTCTCATACTAGCTGTACGTACAATCAGAATCTTTGGTTTGATATCCAGTCCTTGATGCTTCAATTTAAGAAGCATTTCATTCTCCAAGGCACGGACTTGATCCAGTATATATACAATCTATAGTCTAAAGTCTAAAATCACCAGTCCTTGACCACTAATTCCACATAAACAAACCATTGATGACCTATAGTCTAAAGTCTAAAATCACCAGAAATCCAGAATACATAACATGAAATGAATAATACAATAAACACCAATTATAAAGAAACATAAACATTACCATTCTATTCATAATCAGATCATAGTTACACCAATTTGCTAAAACATAAACCTAACCTATTTCCATACCACCCAAAAACCCGATTACATCCCAACTAAATTAGGCCTTCTTTGGCGACGGCTTAGTCTTGTTGCCGGCATTGACAACAAATTTCTTAGGCAAAAGCACAGGGTTAATGTTGGGCAAGACACCGCCACTTGCAATCGTAACACCAGAAAGCAATTTCCCCAACTCTTCGTCATTCCTCACCGCCAATAGCAAATGCCTTGGGTTGATCCTTGTCTTCTTGGTGGTGGTGGCGGTAGAGGGTGGTGGCGGTGGTAGAGAGTGGTGGTGGTGGTGAAGTGAAATAAAATATCAAACTCAAATTGAAAATTTAGTCATTTAATCAACAGTAGCAATATGAAATGACGATACTGCCCTCGGTGACGTGGCACTTAACGGGCAAATTAACGGAAAAGGCCTCTCGGTGGCAATTTTGCAAAAATGTGGAACGATGGTGTCTTTTTTGCGCTACTTTTTGTCTCGGTCCCGTTTTGGCAATTTTGTGAAACGTGAAGGACCATTTTTGCAATTTACCCTTAATTATATGCCTCTATTAAAAATTTGGTGGTAGTAAAAGTGCACATTTTGGGAAATATTGCAAGTGCACTTAGACATACAACTTAGTATTTGTAAGTCTGTTAGCCATGGATATATTTAACTCTAAACTTTATAATTAAGTATGTATTATGGCTACAATTCTAAGCTTCAACGCAGTGACGCATAACAAGATGATTATTGATAAATTCACCCTACTTTCTCGATTAACACCACGCTTATGCTGAATTACACTATATACTAAAGGTTGGATATGAGATTGGCAACAACCTACATTTTATTTTTTTGGTGATCTACTATGTAATATGTCTTACCATGTGAACATGTACAATGACATATATACAAGCCGTGAACAAGGCACCGTATATTCACTTTATCTATCATGTTCATTTGTGATGGTCACAGACAATATGCATTGTTAAAACCCTATATATCAAAGAAAATTTGCTAAATGAAACTAGTTTGAAATATATTGTATCCTGTAAAATGATTCAGTGAACCTCAAGTTTTGTGTATGGGATAAAATTTTGGACTAGCCGTAGTCTCAGAAAAAAGGTATTTGTTTATATTCTTTTTACACTTATTATGGGGTATGAGGTGGTTGTGAAAGGACCACTTTGAGTCTTTCACTAATGTATTTCATTGGTTTGATAACTTGGAAACTCTACTTTTCTTATTGTCTTTTGAGCCACCACGTTATTCATCCTAGCTTTGGTTCGCTCCGTATCTAAATCATATCAATAAGTTTTTTCTTAAAAAAAAAAAAAACATCAAGCTTTTTAAGATGGCAGCACCACGGTTCTTGGAAAAGTTGATTGGAAACTTTCACCTTTAGCCTAGTTAGTCCTGTAATAATAAGATGAGCAAAGCAATCCATGGAGTTCCTTTGATCTGTCTTTGTCGATAGCACAAGCAAGCGACATCAATGGGACATTCAGCGGTGCTATTAAATTACATGCGTTATTTAAGCTTAGATACCATATTCTCAGGTAAATATTTCCATGATAAAATTACAAAGAGATGATACAAAATTATAATACATCAATCCCTAACTAGGTAACTTGGAAAACCAATGATACGGGCCAAAAAGGCAAGACAATTACAGTGAGACGCACACGGGCTTATACAAAACACATTCCTTAACAGTTCGTAGCTTTATAAACGCAATCATATAATTAAGATCATTAATCATAGACTTATTTGGCACACAAAGTATCATCCAAATTCTACCAATAGCAATAAAAGGAGACAGATAATGGCATCTAGTCAGGGAGATGAAGAGCATCCTAAACATTAGTGGAGGGAGCAATTATTTAAACTTAATGTCTAAGTATATTAATACAATCAAGAATGGGTCAATGCCAATCATAAATAGTATTAAGTACAAGTTGGTACTTGTTTGGCTCCCATTTGAACAACATCCAACCTCTTGTCATTGACATTTGGACTGTTGTTCTTGTCGACACTATTGTGCCACCTTTTCATCACTAAGCTTCTTTCTTTGAAAAAAGATTAATCATTAAGGAAGAGATAAGATAATGATGCATTGTTACATTAAGTGCAATCAAGATTCATGTCCCAAATGAATGGTATTCCCTCTAGGCTAGACGTCGACAAGTCGTTGACTACCTTTTCGTAACGACCAACTATGAGGATTTTACCAATCGAAATCAATGACGTCGACAAGTTCTAGTTACCAAAATTTACCAAAAGTCGTAAGACATCTCAAAATGTAAAAATTATAGATGTTTTGTGTGCAACCCTGATGGAAAATCTAACATACTGCATAATATACCAAAACCACTAAGCCATCATTATATAGCAAATAAATAAATAATTAGATGGAATTCTAAAAGCAATTAAGCTTTCTAGAAAAGATAAAGATGAGTTGGTCTAAAGTATATAAAAACTTTATAAATTAGTTTTGAATGGTTCAGATTTCATTTAATCTCTTTTGTCCATCCCTTTTGAATATAATTGGACTATTAGTGTACCAAATATATATCACTTACCAGAACAGGAAAGAAGGACAAAGAAATTAACTTTCATGATCTTGTAACTAACTTCATTTGGTACACCACATGCCCAAATAGATTATGCAAAAAAAAACTAGTTGAAAAATGACAAGGACAACGAATTTCAGGCGCCATTCGCCAAGATCTACTGGTATGCTTTTACAAGACAGTGTCAACAGCAAGATAAGGTGCTGATAAAAGCCACAAAAGATCTGAAAAAAAAATGCGAGGAATTTTTTCCATTCCTCTTAAAGTGCTTACCTTTAATGCAAGCAAGAATCAAACTATAAACAAAGGATGGCCATTTCTGTGGTACTAAAAACATGAGTCTGCCACATTTCTATCAAAAGTATTGATTCTTTATAAAAATATTCTTCCAATCTAATTCATTGATCACAAAAGCATAACATGCTTAAAACAAACTTAACATATATGATACCAATTTTGATTTTAATAGTGGAAAATATGCAACATCAAACTGTTTAGATAAGTGAGCAATCTAGATGATTTCATAAGATTCAACTGTTGTACTTCATATAGAATCAAATCTTGTCTAGGATCATGTAGAAATAAAAATCATCCCTTGTACTTCATTAGATTTTAGGGTGTTAATTTGTAATCTGTTTAGTGTTATAATCAATCAAACTTAGAAGTGACCCCACAGAATACCATAATAAAAAACTAAAGTGATCGACTTCTAAAAGAAGCACTTCAATAAACATTTTTGTGATAAGTACTACCACTAACTACACCACTATCACCACAGCATTATAGAAAGGAGGCCTTCTAACCCTTTTTTCCTCACATTCATTCCTAAATAACCCAAAAGCTGTAGTAGTGCATAGTTTTCCTTTTTCATCAAAGAAAAACGCAGCTCGTCCCATAAAGATGAGGCGCATACTAACCGTGATGAGACAAAACATCGAAAATATGAGGAAGAGTCCAAAAGTAGCAGATGAAAACATGTTTATAGAAGGAAATGGAGCCGAGTTTCCAATTATAGTTCATAACACAAGGCAAGGGCGGAACGGGTTTTCTCTTATACATAGCATAGTTAAAGCTCCACTCTCACTTGTATCATGCCTATCTTCTCACCCACATATTAATAGCGCCACTGATGGAGTTTGGGTTTCGGGTGAACACACACGGATATCAGAGGTGAATCATCTTATGGTTAATGATAGCATGCGCTATGCTATCTTGATGTGAAGATGAAAGTAGTGGTGATCACTTTAGTAAGGGTATTGTGAGATATTTAGCAGATAAATACTTCGTGTTTGTATATTCTCATATCTCTATCCTCCATCTTATGTAGTAGATGAATTGACAGTGATCAATACATTATAGTCAAGGTTTGAGTACGTCAGGGTTTCCTTATTTGTCACACGGTACCGTATTTTTCTTTATCCTTTCTAACATGGTATATGTGGATGTATGTATTCCTCATCTCCATATAATTTTGGTTCTGAAATCAAAATTTTGCGTTGTAGAGAATTCTTGTAGTAGATTCATTTATTATTATTTAAAAAAAAAAAAAAAAAAAAAAAAAAAAAAGTAATCTATTTGACTCTTAGAAGTCAGAACAGGACTATTTTTAGACAGAGGTATAGTAGTAATATGCAACTATATTATGTGGACACTTTTTTTTTAAAGATGCTAAATGCAACTCTGCTGTGTTTCGAAATTTTTGTTATAGATTCATGTAGTGAAAAAGCAATTATTTTGACTCTTAAAAGTCAGCAGGGGACTACTTTGGGATGGAGGTAGTCATATGCAATTCTAAATTTCCAGCCTAGCACAAGGCTGTAACAGGTTGCATTCGGCATCTTAGTAAATAAAACCACGTGATAATCTAATATGTCAGCATGGACCTTAAAGAAAAAGTGAAAGTAATACAAGAAAAGTTAAAGGTGAAGCGAAAATGAAAGAAACGCACTTGCATTGCCACAAAATAAGATACTCGAGATATTAATCCCATTTAGTGCGCGCAGATATGTGCTGATTGTAAACATGTCAATGAAAAATCGAGAAACCGATACCTGTTTAAGAAAAGAAAACAAAATTATGGCTAAAAAAACCAAAGAATACTTGAGCATATTGCATAAGCCTATGCTAGCTGATCACCTATTTTCACACTTTGATGATTTTCTTGCAGCGTTATGGATGTACCGCTGAAAAAACTAAAAGTATACCTGGAAGGATGGTTTAGGTTGTTTATCACATTGGCGTTTGCACAGGTTGGTTTGAATAAGCCAAAGTAGGTGACGTTGTTTTGGTTTATCCATAAAGTTATTATCTTTCAAGATCATATCTAATAGATCTTCGGATTTTTCTATTAAGAACTAGGACTAGTGATTAAAAATATAGAATACAGTTCGTATAGAGTAACCAAGTTTTGTTCTCAGTTATATTTGATTCAACTTAATTAAAGCGTACTCACACCATGGAAATTCACTGACACGTAGGAGGATGTGTGAGATTGCTTGTTTTTTCAGTTTGAATCCTATGTTAGTATGTTTAAAGTGAATGTTTTCTAGTATCTGAGTTTGAGATTAGACAATGTAAGCGATCCTTAGAAAATCAAACAAAAAGAATCAGTTGGCCACCTTAGTTCCTTATAGAGTTTGGGGAGGGATTTTACCCAGGTTCGAGTCTCACAAGTGACAAAAGAATCCGGATTTTCCTCTGAGTGCGAAGCCATGAGTTTTAGGGGTTTCCCTTCGCGGGTCTCTCCTAGTAGTTGGGGTCTCGGGGCCTGCCCGTTTGGATCGTTTAACTTGGGGGGTTTCTCTGTTGGCGAATCGCGCCGTTATCGGACATTTCAGGCTGAGTATCTATTTCTCGTATATCGCTCCACACTGAGAAGAGGGATGTGTACCTCCAGCAACAACAAGATGGAACCATAGGCTTCTATGCTGGGAGCATTTCGAGGTATAGGTCTAACCATCTCAACTCCCCGTTTCTGGCATGCTATAGTTATTTAAGTCTCTCGACGGCGGGAATGGGAGATTACCGGTAAGCCAGATGCTTCGCGAACCATATTCTTAAGGCATTTCGTTGCACTTAAATCACCCTCGTGAAGAGGCGCACTCCGATACCATTGATGTCCAATAGCTTTGATAGTAAGATTTCAAGTGCCATTATAAAAATTTATTAAAAAAAAAAAAAAAAAAAAAAAAAAAAAAATGTTTGCAGTAATTCCACATCAACCAAATTTGAGGTGGGAGGATCGACTTAAGCTAGACATGAAGGAGCTTCTCTTGTCCGAGGATATGATCTCAGATAGGAATGCGTGGAGAGCTAGGATTAGGACTTGCGGGTAGTGTTGGATGGGTTGTAGGTGTTTGCCTTTGCGTTTGGGTCTTTTCTCTTCCCTTTGTTGTCCTGCCCCTTTGCCTTTTAGGTTTAGTTTGCCCTTTGCACTTTAGGTTTAGTGGCCCCTTTGCTCTTCCCTTTTAGGTTTGTAGTAGGCTAGTGGTGCCTCTTTTCCCTTTGCTTTTGCCTTAGCTTTAGCCCCCTTGCGTTGTCTTGCTTTGTTTTTGTGTTGCTCTTCTTGCCTTTTGCCCGCTTGCTTTTGCGTCCTTGCTTTGATGTGTTTGTTTTTGGCTTTTCTTTTGCTTTCTTTCTTTTGACCTACTTGCTTTGTATGCATGATTTGTTTGTCTTGCCCCTTGTTTGTTGTTTGTTGGTTGTTTTGGTGCTCTGTTTGTTTGCTTTATTTTATATGTTGTCTTTTGTTCTTGGCCCCTTGTTGGTTGCTTGCTTGCTTCTATTTGCTTTTACTTGTTGCTCTTTGGCTACTTGCTTCTTTTGTTTCTCTATCACTCGCACTGGTGCACGTGCCGGAGGTCTCCCTGGAAGCAGTCTCTCTACTCCCAGGTTTTACCTGGGGTAGGGGTAGGACCTGTCTACATTTCTACCTCCCCCATACCTCGCCTTCGCAGGATTGGGTATGTTGTTGTTGTTGTTGTTGTTGTGTTTTACTAGTGGCATCATAAAAGTCGATTTGAAAAGCTTCTCTAAAGACACGATTTGAAAGACAAAGTTGGCTTTTCGATGTGATGTTCGATTAGACAGACAACTCCACCACTAAGCTTAAGCTCTTTTACCTCATTGGCCAACACATGCTTATATCAAAACAAAGTTACCACCAATAGCAATCATACTTGTGTCTTTTATTAGTGATCTGCTGTTTGGTAGAACAAGAACTGTGTAAAAAGAAGGAACCACTAATTATCACAAAAGGAAAAACAACATTAAACTAAAGTAAGTTCAAAGTGTAATCATTATGTCAACACCATAAAAAGCAAATCATCAAGTGTTGATGTTTGATTATGCTCGTTTCTTTTTTTTAATGAAGATGTAATCGACAAGCATGAACATTGATCAAAAGGGCGACCCGCAACCCCATTATAATTGAGATCATTATGCATAGACTTTTTTTTTCTCTCAAATTCGATAATTGTTGAGCCAATTCAGTAGTACCCAATGGTCTCTGACTAGATTTAAACATAAATTATACCAAGTATAAGAAGACTTGCTGATAAAGAAATCAGCAACCAACCTCAGCAAGGTTCACGTTAGAGACATCGTCAAGGAGTCAAAGACAACTTGAAGATATATGAGCTAATAAGGAGTCAGCTAGTATGTATAAGAACTAGAAGTTGAAGGACAAAGGTTCATCAAGGATCGACAACGCCTTGATAACCCCTCTCCCTCTCCCTCTCCCTCTCCCTCTCCCTCTCTCTTAGATATTAATCGGGACTTTTTAAGATAGCAAATGAGTGAGATAAAGTGTATCCTCAAGAAAGTCAAAGCAAATACGAGTTTGTGAAATGTGAGGAACAATTGCCATCACTCTTCCTCAAAAGCAAGATTCTGGTGTTTTCAAGAACAGGCATTTAATGGAAGATGTACTTCACCAATAAATGTTTGACACATTCAACAACATTCACGTGACATCCTCGTTTATCTCCTATATAAAGAGAATGTTAGTCGGAGTAAATGCTATCTCTTTCACATTTAATATCCCATTAAAGAAGAGCATTTACTCTCAATTAAACTTGCTATTGTCCTTGATAGATAAGAGACTCGGGATTTACTTGCAAACTCTAACCTTTGTTTGAGTTTGCTTGATCAGAGAACAAAACTCCATAGTTAAATTAAGTGTTTATCCGTAAGACACTTTGTAATTTTTTGATTCATTCAAATAAGAATTATAGATTGAAAAATTTATCCTTGTGTCATTGCTTTAAATGTTTTTATTCATTGTTTTACTTAAACTGACATGGATTAGAGAACTTCAATAAGCCATCCTGATGTCACAAACTACCATTGAGCCTAATACTGCATCACTTATGCAAAAAAATATTTATGATGGAGGAGCAAAAAATTGAGCAGAAAAGCGTTCGTCGACATTCAACCTCTTAATCAAACTTTTGAATGTATTATTGTCTTAAAAAATTATGCATCCAATCATCAAGCTCATTGATCTAGTGCCAGCAAATGTAGTAGTCTAGATAGACTTCACCAAATTGTTCTCTCATTTATATAAAGGGACAGGTACCAAATAAGATGTAGGAGGGGACAATTTGAGGCTCATTTGTTAAACGTAAGTCAAGTTGGTAAATAGTTAGTTGCAGATGCGTATAGTTAGGTCTGCATAAATATTATACTAGTAAATGAGTTTAATTGGGTATTTGATAGAAATTGCAATTATATAATTATTACTCAATGGGTCTAGCTGGTTAAAAAGAAATTACTTTTTTTTTCACTTTTTTATCTTTTACTTCTTTAAAAAAAAAAAAAAAAAAAAAAAAAAAAAGAAAAAAAAAATCTTTTAGAAGGGACCCAAACCCACCTAGACCCGAACCAACGCATCTAGACCCGGACCCATTTAGATTCATTTTTTTAAAAGGCCCATCTAAACCTGAATCTATATAGACCAAAATCAATGTAGACCCGTGACCCAAACCCGACCCACCTATTTTGACACCTTTTATGATTACCACATAAACCCCCATTGCCACCTTTCGACCCAATTAGTACATAACTATGAGTAACGACTTTATCACTTTTTTATTTTAATGTTTTTTCAGATTCATTTACTGAATTAAAGCACATACTGACACTACTACCACTACAGGAATGCAAAACTTGAAGGGAATAACAAAATCCAAAAAAGAAAGAAAAAAATGATGAAGGCAGGTGTCACTTGAGCCCTGAAAGTTGCATATAGCATACCTAAACTATGTCACTTATAAGTTATAACTCATAAGCTAATCACAAACAGGTGAATGGGTTTATGCCATTAAGAATACGAGTTCAAAAGAATGACAGGAACTATAAGCTTATATATTTCAAATATATTTTAGGATCATTTCATGTTTATACCAACATGGAAGTCATAACACTGATCATTTGATTCGGATCTTCACCCCTTACTTTTCCCTCTAACCATTTTCCCTCTTTAGAAATAATCTCATCATATCTTGTGAGTATTTTTCTTTTTTTTCGGTCATCTTGGGTCTTTGTCTCTTTAATTGTCTTGTTAGAGAGGTGGGATGCCTCTATTTTGTATTGGTGTTTTGTTGGTTATAAAATCTTGCCCTTTGCTCAAAAAAAAATGTTGCCTTTTTACCAAAAATAAAATAAAAATAAAAAATAAAAAAACAGTTTAGGAAATTTTAATCCTGGTCCGGTTCTACGTTTTCGAACTAACCAATAAAAAAAAACGATCCATGCTAATATGTGAGTCATAACAACTTTGCCCTTTTAATTTGTTCAAATAAGGCCGGTTTTGGACTGGGTCAATGACTAGCTATGATATATTCTACACAAGGCAGGATTGGGCCGTTGGCCCAACTCCAAAGAGCATTAAATTGTGCATGTAATCTCCACCAGACCACCACACTCATTAAAAATTGGAAATCGATAGTAGCTTTGTACACAGACTTCATCACATATTGATCTTGTAAAAAAGAATATTTTCAACGGTAACTAGATAATTAATAATTATGTCGTTAGAACACTCAATATTAGAAAAGATGAAACGAATGCACTTAACTTTTATAATATAATCCAACTAATTAAGTGGGTATATGTTGCTTGTATGGGAACATCTGTGAAGTATATGTTCTCTAAAATGATGAGCTTAAAATGCAGATAAATATAGAAGTTATTGATATCGAAATATTAAACAAATTACATAATCAAAATTCAAAATGATTCGAATTATATAAAAGAACATACCGGCTGATTAATCTACCTAACACTTTTGTTGTCTACATTTTTGTAATTCACAAACAACTATTATGCTAAACTTATAACCACCATAGTTTTTATATGACTATACAGCAATAACAACAATATACAGTACCATATATACCGTCGGCAGGTGGTATGAATTTATATGATTATAAAAACTATAATTAAAATGTGACTGAATTTTCTACATTAAATAATTTAAAAAGCCAGAAACACTCCAAAATATTTCCAAAGACTACTCAAAAACTTAACTTGTCTCAATTATTGTTTAACTTAGACGTCACATATGTTGACATTATATGGTTTACATAAAAAAAAAAAAAAAAAAAAAACAAAAAAAAAAAAAAAAAAAAAAACAAAAAACAAAAACTTGTAAATATACAAGTTTTTTTTTTTTTTTTTTTTTTTTTTTTTTTTATTATTATTATTATTTTAATCTATGTGACATTTCCATCCCTGGAACACTGGCACCGACAGGTTTGGTTCTTGGTGAAAAATAAGCATCGCACCTTCCAATAAAACGCCAAACTCGCATGTTTTTTTTTTTTTTTTTTTTGGTCTAATACGGAGTATTATTTATAAAAAAATAAATTTGGTGATTCGTTAGTTATAATATTTTGTTAGTCTTTTAACCCCCACATATCAATGCTTTTGCACATGTCTACCTCCTCAGATCTTGATTTTGTTTCCTTTATGCTTATGTTTAATCTTTTATTAACATGAAGTCAAATACGTTATATGTATGTCTTTAGCATTTTGCTAAATCACGTCTAGATAGAAAGATGAGCATTTTGTATTTTGGGTTTTTCTAACTTGTGTCATGTGTTTTATTTATTGCCACTTCTAATGTAGTGCTCGTTAGAATGTGATTTGGAAGTTCTAGGTCACAACCACAAGAGAAAAGTAGACATGTCTCATTTAAATTGAAACCAGTTGAAAGTTGCACAAAATAATTCAAATACTTGACATAATCTAAATGATATTATTGAAATATATTAAAATATCATAACATTGTGTTATATATAATCGTATTATTAAATCACTTAAACACAATGCCCAAAAGATTAGATAAAATGTATCAAAATGAGGTTTAGAAGGACAAAAAGAAAAGGTTTATTTTCTCATACCCCATTCTTACGAGTTTGAAATATTTAGGGTTGTTATGTACGTTTATATATCGTAGCGTGAAAATTGTCCTTTGGCCGTTGGAGGACTAATTTTGTTAATCCCCAAGAACAAGTGAAAAGGAAACACATTCTACCTTCGATCATTGAAAGAGAAACTTATGTGAAGATTTTGTGACGGTGATAGGGTAGAGTGCAAGATTGGACATTTCAAACTTGTTTGATGTATTTCAAGTTTAATACTAGTAAGTAAATTAGTTGAGGCAGAAAGAGATTTTTGATCGAGAAAGCCCACCTTGAGAGTATCCAATTTGTTAAAGGGTACAAATCATCTTTTATTAGGAAACATGATTCGCTCACGAGGAAGGGAAAAAAAGAAGTTAAACTGATAAAGACATTGTGAGAATCACTTGACCATGACACAATCACAAGGAATTTAATTACACCATGTCATAAAACATGTTTTGTGAACCTTAAAGGTAGTTTGGACTTTAGAGACTTAAGTTCAATCCTCGCATGTTTAAAAGACTAACTATGTTTTGTTTGTTCGTTGGTTGGTTGGTTGAATTGCCAAACTTAATACTATTAAACTTTTGTGTAAACACCAATGAAGGAATGTAAAATACACAATCAGCTCAAATCCACGCTAGCACAATTAAGTTGGGTTTTGACTAGGCATTTTAAAACTACAATGCAACACAATATATACATCTATAGGTGGACGCTGTCGCTCCAAAACCCTACATGCATGATATGCATGTAGTGAGGCCCCACTCAGGTACTTGCTGCCACGAACTTGATTTGTGTTGTGGCTTCATTGGAAATTACTACCCGACATGTATGTTACAGAAATTCATTGGCCCATTCGTTGGTTTTGAAGTAGCTAGGCATGAACTTATATTTGAGATATTGAAACTTTACAACTAAGAAACAATGAACCACATTTTACATTTCACTCGTAGCACCAAAGCTAAAAAGACTGGACTCACTGTTTTGAAATTCGTTTAGTTATTGTAAAGGTACAAACAATTTATGCATGTTAAATTTTTTTTAATATAGCCCTAAAAGCTATGTTTAGATTATTATTTTTTTTTTTTAAAGCATTACTTTTAGTTAAAACTGAGAAAGTCGTTAAATATATTCCACAGTCCCCAACATCGGCTCAAAGGTTGCTATGCATGTCTTTAACTCTTTATCACGCAGTTCTTCGTTTTTTCTTTGATTCGCTCTCGAGTCAAGTTTGTTGCATGTTGAGATCCAAAGGAACATACAATTAATTGAATTCACCTATCGCCTCTTTGAATTTGTTAATCATTTTATGCAATACTAATAGTGTATTAAGCATGAAATAGTGAGGAGTGAAAGATAAACCTACTTGGTCCATGCTATACACTGCCAAGGAGGTAATGGATGGTACTCACTGTAGGGTGTGTGTTCCCAGTTTATGTGAAGCCATTGTAGTAAATCACTACAACAAACAGGACGATGGGCGACGAGACTTTTGGCGGGGACGCCCTTGTCCCCTCCGAAAGTCACTAAACGACAAAAAACATGCTGAGCAGGCACACGATATCACTGACCATTTACTACATTTTCAACGCTTACTTTTGGCGGGGACATGTCCTCGCCGAAAGTATTTTAGGTATTTTTGCAACTTTGACCAAAATAGTTGCGCTGAATTGTTCCCGCGTATTATTTCCGCCTATACATTTGGCGGGGACATGTCCTCGCCGAAAACTATTACCGGGGTAGAATATATACTTTTAGCGGGGACATGTCCCCGCTAAAAGTTTAGGCGCCAAATTTCCCCCCAAACTGCAACTTTTTTCCCCAAACTTTTAATATATATTATAACATAGACATAACACATATTAACTATCATAAATTCGGCAAAAAATACAAAACACACATAACCATGGATGGTTTAACGCCGGAACAGGAGTGGGCAAAGGCTTTATCACACGAGCTCCTGTATAATGAAATTATAAATCATTGGGGCTGGGAAATTTTTGATGAATATGGTTCGTATGTGAACTGCGCACCATGGCAGAGAGACCGGATTCTGGTATGGTTAAGGAAAAAACCGTACTATATAGAGTATTTGGAAGAGCTAGATGCTGATGAAGCTCAAGCTGCTGCTGTTGAAGCTCAAGCTGCTGCTGCTGCTGTTGAAGCCGAAAGTAGAATAATAGATCTGGAAAATAAAATAACAGATCTGGAAGCTACGTTTGCACATCTCAAGGAAAGGAAAGCAGGAAAGGAAAAGATGGTGCGAGTTCAAGCAAAGCTGGAAGTAGCCGCAAAAAAAATAAACAGGTCGTTGTATCGTTTGATCTGTTTCGTTTGGTTGTCGCGTTGTTTAGTTTGAGTTGTTTCGTTTGGTTGTCGAGTTGTTTAGTTTGAGTTGTTTCGTTTGGTTGTCGAGTTGTTATGTTTGAGTCTGTATGAAATGTATGTGGTTGAGAACTCTTGCGTGTTTTAAATAAATGGTTTGCCTTCGTGTTTGTTAATTGTTTTAAATAAACAATTTGCCTTTTGTTACATCAGTTTTCACGAAAACAACAACATTTTATTAAACAACAACAACAACAACAAACAACGACAACAACAACAACAACAACAACAATAACACAACAAACAACAATAACAGCAACAACAACACTACATATGAAGATTTCCCATACCACCTAACATCTCATTATAAAGCTCGTGAAACAAGGCAGCTAAATCAATTGTGTGGTTGTTGGGATGCTGATACAATTCTAGCACTTTATTGAGTACCATTATCTGGTGATTCAATTTGATGCAGTTTGAGCACTCTGTATTTCCAGGACTCGATGTTGAAGGTCCTGCAGTGTAACGAGTTGGAGGTGTGAATGGTCCTGCGGAATGAGTTGGAGGTGTTGAAGCTCCAAGAGAACCGGTCATCATGGCGATTCGTTCCTTTTTCCATAAAAAAAAATTGCATCCATGATCATTTGTCCCACCCTTTGATTTAGGACACGCATAGTATAGTTTACCACCAGAGTAATATTTATGCGATTCTCGCAGAATTACATCTCCTCGTCCGCAAGGACAAGCAAAAGCTTCATATTCTGCCATCTTGGGCGGCATGTTAACAGTGTGTGTTTGTAGTTGTGTGTGGTAGAATCGTGATCGGGGTGGCCCGATCTACAAGTTGAGTTGATAAAAGGTGTTGGCCAGAAAAAGATTCCGGCGGCAGGAAACTGCTGGTGTCGCCGGAAAACGGAAACTGCTAGAGAGAGATATATATATATAGTGAGATGAGTGTGTGTGTGAGTTTTTATTAGTTAGATGTGTGTGTGTGTGTGTGTGTGTGTGTGTGTGTGTGTGTGTGTGTGTGTGTGTGTGTGTTTATATTATGAGGATAAGTTGTTAGGTGGGAAAATTTTGGTGTATAACCATAGCATCTCGACTCGTTCTTGAGAATGTGAAGAAGTTAATAAAGATAACAAAAAAAGATTAAGAGATCTTGGGTTAATAAATTGGGTAGATAGATGTCATTAAGACATTGTAATATGAACAAATTTTGTAAAGCAGAAAAGTCATATTTTGATGGTTCATTACTTAAAAGGTCTTTTATTAGCATGAATAAATTTTTAGCTCACAGTATCTAACCAAATGGTCCCGAGTTATAATAAACTATTTAATTTCAACCAAATCTTCACATTTACAGCTTAACAATATTTGGAATCCTCGTGTTTTATTAACTGCAAAAGGTAAAGAGCGGTACGCATAATTAAGCAATGCACATTCAATAGGATTAATGGAACAAATCTACCTCATAAGCACTGTATTAACCATACTGTCAGTCCCTTCTAGACAAACAATGAAACAAGTTATAGTTTGTTATGTGAAAGTGTGTGTGTGTGTGTGTGTGTGTTTAACCATATCATCTCGACTCGTTCGTTTAACATCTCGTGTATAACCATAGCATCTCGACTCGTTCGTTTAACATCTTGTGTACTACCACATCATCTCGACTCGTTCGTTTAACATCTCGTGTATAACCATATCATCTCGACTCGTTCGTTTAACATCTCGTGTAATACCACATCATCTCGACTTGTTCATTTAACATCTCGTGTATAACCATAACATCTCGACTCGTTCGTTTAACATCTTGTGTATAACCATATCATCTCGACTCGTTCGTTTAACATCTCGTGTATAACCATATCATCTCGACTCATTCGTTTAACATCTCATGTATAACCATATCATCTTGACTCGTTCGTTTAACTTCTCGTGTATAACCATATCATCTCGGCTCGTTCGTTTAACATCTCGTGTATAACCATATAATCTCGGCTCGTTCGTTTAACATCTCGTGTAATACCACATCATCTCGCCTCATTCGTTAAACATCTCGTGTATAACCATATAATCTCGGCTCGTTCGTTTAACATCTCGTGTATAAACATAGCATCTCGACTCGTTCGTTTAACATCTCGTGTATAACCAAAGTTATACGAAATGGTATAATCACGGTGAACCGGATACCCGAACATTGGTACCCAACACAAATCATCCTGGGACGAGTGACATGGCTGATTTCCTTCATGATATGTGTCCGAATGAGCCAACTCAAGCAACAACACTTCCTTAACGTAACGAGTTTGAAGCGTTACTTGCCACTGCTAATGACCCACTATACCCGGGCTGTACATGGATGTCTTCATTGGACTTTATGGCAAAGTTTACGAACATTAAGGTCAAAGGTAAAATGAGTGACACCACGTTTAACGAAACACTAAAATTTCTACGTGAATGCTTCCCGCCCGTTCTAGGATACAAAATCCCACTGTCATACTATGAAATAAAGAAGACATATAAAACAATCGGGTTAGGATACGAATCCATACATGCTTGTGTAAATGATTATTTTTTATATCGGGGGGTGGGTAACGAAGATTTGCAGAATTGTCCCATCTGCGATGCTAGTAGATGGAAAGACAAGAACACACTGGGGAAGAAAGTTCCTAACAAGGTGTTGCGTTACTTTCCTATCATTCCTAGACTACAACGTTTGTACAAGTCTAAACACACTGCAAAACATATGACTTGGCATGCTTCTGAGCAATCTACGAAGAACAGTAAGATGCAACACCCGGTTGATGGTGAAGCATGGAAGAAATTTGATATCAAGTATAAGAAAGAATTTGCTTATGAAAAAAGAAACGTCCGATTAGGGTTGGCTGCTGATGGTTTCAATCCGTATGGCAGCCTTAGTCAGTCTTACAGTATATGGCCGGTAATATTAACAACATACAATATGCCTCCCTGGATATGTATGAGAGAGACTTCTCTTATGTTGACATTGTTAATTCCAGGCCCTAAATCACCCGGGAAGGACATAGATATTTACTTGAGGCCTTTGATTGAAGATCTTAAGACTTTATGGAAAGATAGGGTCATGACTACGGATGCTGTTACAGGCACTGAATTCTGTATGAAAGCAGCGCTTTTATGGACTAACAATGACTTTCCCGCTCGAAGTAGTTTGTCTGGGTAGAGTGGGCAAGGTTATAGGGCATGTCCGACCTGTAATAAAGACACTCCAGCTATTCGCGTGTTAAGCAAAACCGCTTATGTTGGTCACAGAAGATTCTTAAAACCGACCAATAGATGGTGAAAGAACAGAAGGGCATTCTATACTCCGGTAGAAGATAGACCACCTCCTAAAAAATTTACCAGTGATGATATCTTGACTCAACTTGGGAGATTGCCTATACGTATCCCGGGGAAAATCCAAGTTTTGGGGGTGCGAAGAAAAAACGTGATCATGATCGCGAATTGAATTGGACCAAAGTATCTATTTTCTACGAGCTACAATATTGATCTTTTCTTACACTAAAACACAATTTAGATGTCATGCATATCGAAAAAAATTTGTGTGAAAGTGTGTTGGGTACTTTGTTAATGAATGACAAATCAAAAGACACCAACAAGGCAAGACAAGACTTACAGAATTTGAAAATTTGTGATGCTTTGTGGCTCGTCAACAAAGGAAACGGGAAGTACTCGAAGCCTTATCCCATGTACTCTTTCACTACTGAAGAAAGAAAACTTTTTTGTCAATTCATCAAAGGTACGCGTTTTATTTCAAAATTTATTTGTTCCAATTCAATTCGCGTATTCATTTCGACGACTTATTCTAATATCATGATTTTTTTTTGCCAATTGATCAAAGGTGTTAAACTACCCGATGGGTTCGGATCTAACTTCAAGCATAAAGTGACAGACAGTGATAACAACATAACAGGCTTGAAGGCTCATGACTGTCATATAATGATGCAGCGGTTACTTCCTGTTGGACTTCAAAATTACTTGAAGGACCAAACCACTGCAACACCAATAATCGAGCTTTGTTCATTCTTCAAAAAAATATGCGCTCGAACTTTGATGGTGGATGACATGTTGAAAGCTAAAGAATAGCTCATCAATGTTTTGTGCAGTTTCAAGCAAATCTATCCTCCAGCTTTTTTTGACATTATGATTCACTTGGTTATTCATCTACCCGAAGAGGCTATTCAAGGCGGGCCTATTTACATGAGGTGGATGTATCCATTTGAAAGGTACATGAAAAAGCTCAAAAATTATGTCAGAAATAAAGCTAAGCCCGAAGGATCAATAGCGGAGGGTTATATTGCTGATGAAGCATTAACTTTATGTTCGCATTATTTTTGGGTTTTGAGACGAGATTTAATCGTTCTGAACTGAATGAGGACGGTCCAAGCCCAACAAGTCGATTTCAAGTGTTTCGATCAGCCTGTAAACTAAATGGTAAACAATCATTAATTCGGCTTGAACCAGACGCAATGCAGAAAGTAGTATGGTATGTACTACACAACAGTCATGAAATCGACCCGTACATGAACGAGTACAAGAGGTACACGTTTTATTTCAAAATTTTGTTTTACGTAAGTTATTATTCGACGACTTATTCTAATCTCATGAACATTTACAGGGCATTTTTTGGCAATGACATACAAGAAGGATTTCCTCGCTGGTTTGGGAACAAGGTAGACTTATTGTATGTATTACCCTGTAAAAATAACGACTATTACTCATCTATATCTATTCTTAACTTTTTTCTTAGATTCGTGAATTGAAAGTAAAGGACGACCCAAGTTGTACTTCTGAGTTGTTCGCTTTGGCTTGTGGACTATCATGTACTGCATTCTCAGTCGACTCTTGCGTAGTGAACGGTGTGAAGTTTATCATATACGACCGTGATTTACGTCGTTCAACCCAAAACAACAGAATTTAAACTCCTAATCCTAGCGGAGGAATGTATTATGGCCAGCTTGAAGAAATTATCGAGCTTGAATATATTTCGTTCAAGGTTGTGTTGTTCAAAGTTAAATGGTTCGACACTAATAACAATGGTCGCATAAAACGTTGTACCTATAGAAACAACATTACACAAATTATGACAGATCGTGTATCGTTTGAAAGTGAACCATACATTCTTGCAACACAAGTCTTTTACCTTGATTTCCCGAGTAAATGTGGTAATGTCAAGGCCGTGCAAGATTCTTATCATCGAAAGATTTGGAACCCGGATATCATTGTGGAAGAAGACAATCAGGATGTTGTACATGACAACACCTCATCACATGTCACACTCTCTGCTGAGTTGGATACGTTGAATTATGACACCATAAATAGAGATGTTGAGCCAGCGGAAGTTGAGGCACCACCACAACCAATTATCACTTATGTCGACGACGACGATAATATTGATTATAATGACCACTTTCCTCATGATTTAGCATCTGATGGTGAAGACCACGTCGATCGTGAAGATGAAGCTGACACTAATAATGAGGGTTTTTATCTTAGTGATGAGGGAGTTTGATCTCAAATTGTAATTTGTTAAATGACACTTATTTGAATGAAATTGTTATCGAGTGGTTAAATGTGTTTATTTATTTATTTAATTATTTATTATTTTTTTTGTATAAATTGTTATTTATTTCAATGTGTGTGTATATGCGTATATGTGTATATGTGTTTCTTCACTAATTATATGTTCTTGTACTAGTACGTTTACAGATGGCAGATGTTGTTGTTAGGAGCCACGATGGCGATGGAGGCAATGAGCCACCCCGTGGTCCGAGGAGGCTAGGCAGTAATTGTCAGAGTAAGAATTTCTAGATTATTTTAATTAAACTTGATTATTATTTGAAATTGATAACTTATTATTTTATGTCATCATCACTTGAATTTGATTACTTGTAGGATCTAAATCCAGACCTCCCAAACCTCCCAAGCCCAATGCCAAAATTGGGAAAGGCGGGAAGGTGGTGCTTGGTCCCACAAAGAACACACAGCTCCGCAATGAGAGGAAAGAGACTGGTCGTCCGGTATCGATCAGATTCCGGAAGAACGACAAATGGATGTGGGAGCATGTGGGCACGTACGCGAAGTGGTTCTCCAACTTGGTTGGGGAATTGTTACGGCAATCAATTCCCATGCATTACAATTCCTGGGGAGCTGTTCCCGCTACCGCGAAAGCCCACATCGACAACCAGCTACACGTAAGTTTTTTTTTTATCTTTTATTTTTTTAATTATTGTGTTTGCTTATTTTAAGTTTGTTATTTATTTAAAGTTGATTGTTTATTTAAATTTGAATATTTATTTTAATTATATTTTATTGCAGCATTTTTTGATCTCGGCGAGCACCTTGCCAGTGCTGATGGAGAAGATATTGTCCGGAGTATCGAAGCTTATCTCCAAAAGCGATACGACGACAACAAGTGGCGGTACAAAAAGATGAATTTTACTGAGCAAGGTGGGGTTGAGAAGCTGGACGAGATCAAGGAAAAGCGCCCGACGAACATGTCAGAAGAGGATTGAGCAGAATATGTAAATTTCTGGATCCACACTTTATTATTATTATTATTATTGTTATTGTTATTGTTATTATTAACAACAACAACAACAACAACAACAACAACAATAATAATAATAATAATAATAATAATAATAATAATAATAATTCATTTATATAACATTTTTTATTATTTATAATACGCAGGTGAAGCACTGGTCGCACCCGGATAATTTGAAGAGAGGGGAGACCAACAGGCAGAACCGGCTCGCCAATCCGACTGCTAGCCTTCATGGGTCGCATTCGTTAGCTGTTATACGCGATAACTTCGTAAGACACTTTTTAATCGTTTAATATATATATATATATATATATATATATATATATATATATATATATATATATATATATATATATATATAAAGCGTTTGGTGAGTCGTTAGTGATTTTATTTATAAACAGTTGAGAGAACCCACCGACGCTGTGGATGGTAGAGACTTGATCGCGCTGTACAGACATAACCATACGAGAGACGGCGTCTTTGAGTCTACATTGTCCGAGGCTAGATATGTAAGTATAATTTATTTCCATAAAACTCACCCGCATTAATGCAAATATAATAAATCACGACTTATATGTTACTTTGCTTGTTTTTTTGTAAAACAGAACCAGATGATACAGATGCGGACGGAGAGCACCTCCGGGGGGACGACCATGTCTGACCTCGAGATTATGCGCCACGTGATCGGTGGCAAGCAGCGAGGTCACATTCCTGGCATAGGTCCAGTCTTACCCGGCGGTGGTCGTCAGACGACCCTCAGCGCTGCACGAGCTCGTGATCAAGCCTCCGCATCCTCCCTCCATGAAACTGTTCAGAAGCAAACCCATGAGATGTTCCAGCAAAGAACACTGATGGATATGTTGTTGGGGTGGGCTAAGACACAGCCGGGTTTCCGCTGAGCTAGCGACTCAGGCGACGACATCGGGATCCCAGGAGGCTTCAGCAGGTGAGTCTACAGGTACCCAGGAGGGGAGTGGGGCTAGTGGGGGCAGTGGGGGGACTCAGGAGGAGTAGCGTATGGGTTGTTTGGGTCAGTTTATATTTGTTTTGGGGTTATGGACAAATTTATGGAGATTTACATGGATTATTATGTGTTTATGTGTTAGGATTCCCGCTACATTGTTCCCGCGTATAGTTTTGTAGCGTATAGCAGATAGCTAGCTTATGTAATGATCATGTGATAACAGTTTTTGAACCATTTTTGGCGAATTTGGATACAAACACATGATTATGTTAATTTTTAACGAATTTGGATATGTATGATATTATGTTTGGCGAATTTGTGATTTGAGTGTCTTGTGGTGTTGTAATTAGAGTATATACAGGTTGTGAATTTGTAGATTTTTTCCGGAAAAAAATCTAGAAATTACCCATTTTGCAGCAATTTGCTGCAAAATGGGTCAGTTACTTTTAGCGGGGACATGTCCCCGCGAAAAGGTTGGCACAATGTCTATGGATACCACTTTTAGCGGGGACATGTCCCCGCCAAAAGGTTGGCCCAATGTCCATGGACACCACTTTTGGCGGGGATCCCCGCCAAAAGTGCATGAATTATTAGTTAAATTAAGGATTAAGGGATTAATTATAACATCGAAAAACACTTTTGGCGGGGACATGTCCCCCCCGAAAGTATTGCCATGCTGGCATTGTTTGACCTGATCAAATTGTCCACGCTGGCAGTGTGGGTCCCACGTGTCCCCGCCAAAAATGATGTCTGTCACTGCCAAAAGTTTACAACGAAAGGGTTTTGGCGGGGAAATGTCCCCGCCAAAAGTATTAGGCGGGGAGAAGTCCCCGCTGAAAGCTTGGAAATATCCCCGCCAAAAGCAGAGAATGTTGTAGTAATGGAAATGTAGCATTGCTGGTATATCCTTTACTGTGGAAAGGTTATGGGTGCCTAGTGAAGCAATTAATCTTCTCTTTTATACTTTTTGTGGGTGCTGGTTGAGTGAGTATAAGAGGGGAGGTAAGATGGAAATGTAGCTAGACGGTATATGGTGCACATTGTAAGCTTAATTGTTCACATTGTAAGCTCGTGCCATTTTTGTAAGCTCGTTAGCTTAATTGACCATGAATATCGTTAGCTTAATTGTTCACATTGTAAGCTCGTGCCATTTTTGTATAATGTGGCAACGACCATGGGGGACATTATATGCTAGTTCAATATATTTCCTCACACTTTCTTGTCCTCTCTTAAACTTTGTTATGTTCAACAACACTCAAAAATACAAGTAGCTTGTACATTTTACGTTATATATTATAAGTTACATGGTTTGTCATCAATAAAAAAAAAGAGACTATATAGATTAAATATCGTAATATTTACACGAACAAAATGGATAATAAAACATTCAAAAATACAATATTATCTTAAATAAATTTGAAAATACTCATTTTATTAAATACTATTGTAGTAGTAGATTTGGTTTTTTTTTTTTTTTTTTTTTTTTTTTTTTTTTTTTTTTTTTTTTAAAGAACTAGTATACCCAAGCTAACAGCAATACCTTTTGCTTACTCTTTTGACTTGTACCAGCTGTAGGGGTGTAAACGAGCCGAGACAACTCGCGAGTAACTCGAGATCGACTCGAAAAATACTCGATTCGACTCGATTTTAAACGAGCCGAGACAACTCGCGAGCTACTCGACTCGACTCGATTACACATTTACACCCCAATATATATATATATATATATATATATATATATATATATATATATTTATATATATATATATATATACACATATATATATATATATATGTGTGTATATATATATATATATACACATATATATATATACATATATATATATATACATAGTATATATGTATATATATATATGTGTATATATATATATATATATATATATATATATATATATATATATATGTATATATATATATATATATATATATATATATATATATATATAGGGGTGTAATCGAGCCGAGACAACTCGTGAACAACTCGAGATCGACTCGAAAAATACTCGACTCGACTCGATTTTAAACGAGCCGAGCTCGAGTATGTCAATACTCGGCTCGACTCGGCTCGTTTACACCCCTAACCAGCTGCCACTATTAACAACAAATACAACCATTATTAAACAAAAAAAACCATCTTATTTATACTCTCTCATTCATTCCGCTCTCCACTGCTTAATATCCCATCTCACTTCCTTCTTTTCAAAGGTCAGTCCTTTGTCTCCAAAATAACTTCATCATTACATTTTGCCTTGTTATATGAAATGAGTTTTGCTTTTCATTACTAATTCTTGGTTTTTCTTGATTATCAGATCTTAGATCTGTATTATGTACATTCCATATTTTAGCTACTTTATGTTCTTGCATGTTGTTTCTTGATAAAGATGAGATCTTAGATCTTTGGTTTCATAATGTACTATGTTGTGATGTTTAGTAGATTTTACATTAAATTTGTCTAGTAGATCTGTTTTCTTGGAAAAATGGTTTGGTTGTGATGTTTTTGAGCATATTTAGATAGTGGTCTTGGAAGATGTGGTGTTTATTTCTATAAATAGAATATCCTTTGTAGTTTGCACTACTACTTACTCAAAGAAAGTCAATTTAATCTAATTCTGTTTTAAGACCATTTGATTTTTCACCTTCAAATTTCACATTGTAATCATTTTTGTATCATTTTACTCTGAAAAACTTTTTTTTTTTATTATTTTTTTTCTTTCCAAATTTGGAAGTAAAAAACTTACAAATTTGACTTGCAAAAATTCAAACATGGAGACCAAGTTCTTGAGATCTAATAGCACTTCCCAAGCATATAACATATTTTTTACTAGTATATTGTTTGATAATTATCACTGCTATGCTATGTTCTATAGTGTTTTGTATACTGGATCTAATTTCAAATGGTTTTTGCAGGATTGGTGTATCATTAAAAAAAAAAAAAAAAAAAAAAAAAACTCATTTAGATCTTGACCATGAATTCCGTCAAGATATACATGTGTTTCGCCGCACTTTTATTTGCATATACACAAGCAGCAACACCCGTATCGCCACCAGCCCCAATCATCTTAACCCCAACTCCAGCACCAGCTCCAGCGCCTGACTACGTCAACCTCACGGACCTCCTAAGCGTAGCGGGCCCATTCTCCACTTTCCTTAAATACCTCCAACAAACCAAAGTCATTGAAACCCTACAAAACCAAGCCAACAACACAGATGAAGGCATCACACTTTTTGTACCAAAGGATAAAGCCTTTGCTAACCTTAAGAAACCATCTTTATCAAACTTAACCGCCGATCAACTCAAACAACTTTGTCTTTTCCACGCCTTGCCTCATTACTACTCGTTGTCGGACTTCAAGAACCTTAGTACAGGTCCTATCAACACACTTGCTGGTGGTTCTTACACTTTGAACTTCACTGATTCCATGGGGACAGTGCATATTGGGTCGGGCTGGACCAACACAGAAGTTAGCAGCAGTGTGCATTCTACTGATCCTGTTGCGATTTACCAAGTGAACAGAGTGTTGTTACCTGAAGCCATCTTTGGAACTGATATTCCGCCGCCAGCACCGGCTCCAGCACCAGTTCCTGACATTGCTCCTGTTGCTGATGCTCCTGGTGCAGATGGTAAAGGGTCGGGTTCAGGTGCAAGCTCATCGTCGCCTTCGTCTAGTAACAGGATTATGGGGTTGAGCATGTGGAGATGTTTGATGATGGTTGTTTCTGCTGGATTCGTGGCGTTGTTGTAAGATATGCAAATTGGGATATGTTTGAAGGATGCTACGAAGTATCGATTAAATTTGAAGAGCAAAAACCATTCTTTTAATATCGTATTTATGTATTTCATTGATTGATATTGAAATTTGTCTGATGAGGGCTTGAGGTAAATTTTTGTTGTATAATTTTTACTTGGTCTATTAAAGATTACTACTACTATTATTATTATTTTCTGGTTTCTGTTACATGTATATGTCTTTGGGACATGTGGTAAAGCCTAGTTGAGTGCATCTTGCTTAAAATTCTATCAAGTGATTGTTTGGTAAAGCCTAATTAATTATAGGGAAATATGTTTTGACTTCACTTAGAAGTCACTATTAATTAGAAGCCCTATAATTAAATATACATGATTTTTTTGAACATGTATGTTTAAACTTTACAGTTCATCACTAGGACAAGGCATTTGATATTGTGTTCTTTATGTGTTAAATTCTTTGTGTGATATGATGTTGCTTTAAGACAAAGTTAACATCAAGAAATATGATAACTGCTTGGTCCTACCTAACACCATTTCAAAAAACTGAAAGTCGACCCTTTGGCATCCTCCATCGACCTGTTTCAAACACATGAGAGCGTAAATCCACGTAAAACCATGATTGGGGACAAGTTTGTTGGTTTTTCGGTTTGTTAACACTCCATTGGACGGTTTCGGAGCCTTAAAAATCAGGGACTAGTTCTATAATGTGCTCAAAATTTTAAGACTTCACTCAATATGAGCAATTACCATTGGTTAAGAGAAAATAATACAAAATTTTAATTTTCCCAAGTTTACGTTGGTCCTATAGGCAATGCGAATTTATCTCCATTTTGTATGCACACCCCCCATCCATCTTCTTCCATTCACAAAAAAAATAACAACAAAACCAATGTATCACCAACCTTACATCTGCTTTTCTTCTTCAATATGGATTCTTCATGATCCATGATCAATCTTTTTTAAAGGTTTTCTTATCTTTTTCCATATTCACATTTTGAATTATGTGATTCTTGATGGTAAAATAACCATCTTGCAGTGCTTTATATTTTTTTGTATATGATGATAATTGTGTTGTGTTTGTGGAATTATTATGTGCATTCATCTTTTTAGACATTGATACATATGGATTATTTGTAATTCATGCCAAAGTTTTGTTTGATGGTTGTTCAAATATTTTCGAGATTTTATAAAATGGTGTAACAAGTGAAAGAATTTGTGTGCTTTTTGTAAGAAACATTGTCAACTTGCTAATTCGAAAAAGTTATATCATAAATAGTTACACGATAAGCGGTTTTAATAAGCAATCCTGAAAACCCTCTAGGCGTATTGTTGCTTTTTGTTGAATGACTGTGCATCGAAAGTTTTAGACATTGATTCATTTTGGTTGTTGTAAATTATGCTTATACGGTATTTGCTTTTGGGTATATTTCAAGATTTTGTCGATTGAAGAAACGACTGAAAGATGTCTACGTTTGAGGGTGTCTTTGTTCAAGATCAATGGCTGCAAAGCCAGTTTACACAAGTGGAGCTTCGTAAACTTAGAACCAAAGTATGCAGTTTCATTTCTATATGTAAGATCAGTAATTCGATGTATATATGTACTGAAATAAACGATTTGGATTTTGTTAATGTAGTTTGTTTCAGCAAGAAATGAATCCGGCACAGTCACAATACAGGATTTACCGCCAGTTTTGGCAAAGTTAAAGCCATTTAATGAGGTAGCAAGCCAGGATGATGTTACCCATATGCTAGGTGACTCTTATTCTAACCAAGCTAAAGAGTTGGATTTTGAGGCCTTCCTTCGGGTGAGTGGATCATTATTACCTAATGGAACTTGTTCCCGGCGGTCTAGTTTGTAAAGGGGGCGTTTGACATTTTGAAAGTAACTGCTTTTATTTGTATGAATACAGGTATATTTGAATTTACAATCTCGAGCAAGTGCCAAAATGGGGACTTCAAAAACTTTTAGAACTACTTCATCTTTTGTCAAGTCATCCACAACAACCCTACGTCACAGTATTAGTGAGACAGAAAAAGCTTCATATGTTTCCCATATTAACAACTTTTTAGGAGAAGATAAATTCTTGAAGGATTTTCTTCCTTTAGACCCTTCCGCCAACGCTTTATTCGACCTTGCTAAAGATGGTGTTCTTTTATGGTATTACAACTACTCAATGTTCTTCTATTGATATGTTTATTCAAAGAAAATTATGTTCATTAATTCTTTGAAGTATTTTCTTGTAGTAAGATGATTAATATTGCAGTCCCTGGTACGATAGATGAGCGAGCTATTAACACTAAAAAGATTCTTAATCCATGGGAAAAAAACGAAAATCACACTCTTTGCCTCAACTCTGCAAAGGCTATAGGCTGCACTGTAGTAAATATTGGCACACAAGACTTGGCTGAAGGAAGAGTAAGTTGAAATCCAGTGAAGAAAATTGGAGTCACTTGTAGGAACTTTAACCAAAATTTGTACTAATGTATTTTCCTTTTGGTTCATGTTTACAGCCCCATTTAATACTTGGGTTGATCTCTCAGATAGTTAAGGTAATTTTATGGCGTTAATTTTTATCATTTAATTCCAGGCTAGTATCATTAGGAAACTACAATTTTGTTGCTTATTTGGGTAACCAATTACTGAAGTGTCATTTTTTGTTATTCAAAGTCCCATATCACCTGTTGTCAAGGGATTTGGCTCACAACAAATAATAGTTCAGTTCATACATTAAATAATCAACAGTTTGAATTTTTATAAATTAGCAGCAAAGTGGTTGTTGGTTTCTATATTATGCAATTTTCCATTATAAATGTTTCTAACTCACGGCTGCCATTGTCAGATTCAACTTCTAGCAAGTGTCGATCTTAAGAAAACTCCTGAGCTGGCGGAAATGGTTGAAGATAGCAAGGTCTGAGGGCTTGTTTAGTTTTACATATAAACTAGTATTATATATTTTATACACTTGATTAACATGCCAATACAATGTTAAATGTCAGGAAGCGGAAGAGCTCATGGGTTTGGCACCAGAAAAAGTTCTTCTGAAATGGATGAATTATCAGTTAAAAAAAGCGGGATACAAAAAAGAAGTTACAAACTTTTCATCTGATTTAAAGGTATGCTTTTTTAAACTTAGCCCTTTTTTATTAGATACATTAGCCTTTTTTTCATTTATGCTTATTCCTAATTGTAGGACGGAGAGGCGTATGCACATTTACTCAATGTTCTTGCACCTGAACATGGAAGCACTAAGACTTTGGAAACAAAAGACCCCACAGAAAGAGCAAACTTGATTATTGAACAAGCAGAAAAATTGGACTGCAAAAGATATGTTACATCGAAGGACATTGTTGAAGGTTCTACAAATTTAAATCTTGCGTTTGTTGCCCAGATTTTCCAGCATAGGTGAGTAATGTCATCGTGTGGCTTCTTTTTTGCAATTTTCATCTTTTTAAGTACATATAATTAGATAAACTGTTTATCGACTAAGGTAGCTAATGTATTTAATTATGAATTGTGAATAATATGGTATGCTATGTATTATTTGGTTAACAGGAATGGGCTTACCATAGAAAAGTCAAAGTGTTCGTTTGCTGAGATGATGACTGACGATGAAAGCACATCAAGGGAAGAAAGATGTTTCCGAATGTGGATCAACAGTCTTGGAGTTGAATCACATATCAACAATGTATGGGAGGATGTTAGAAACGGGTGAGTTTGAAAAAATATTAACATGCTATGCAAAGCGGTTTACGGTTCAGACATTTGATGTTTTTTTTTTTACATTCAGATGGGTTCTTCTAGAAGTTTTAGATAAACTTGCCCCAGGGTCAGTTATTTGGAAGCAGGCAACAAAACCTCCGATTAAAATGCCGTTTAGAAAAGTAGAAAATTGCAACCAAGTTGTAAGGATTGGAAAAGAATTAAACTTTTCGCTTGTTAACGTTGCTGGAGATGACATTGTTTCCGGAAACAAGAAGCTTATAATAGGTTTGTTATTTGTTATTAAACATAACTAAATCTTTAAATGATAAAGAAAATAATTAATTTATGTTTGCGTTTTTGTTGTCTGCAGCTTTCTTATGGCAGTTAATGAGATTTAGTATGCTCCAACTCCTTAGAAATTTGAGAACTCACGGTCAAGGAAAGGAGATAACCGACGCTGATATCCTACAATGGGCAAACATGAAAGTTAAGCAGTGTGGAAAAAGACAAATGGATAGCTTTAAGGTAATTATCCAAAATACTAATCACACTAAGTTTGGTTTCTTTCTGTGTGCAACAACCCGTAATGAAAAATACTCATAGTAGTCAACCATGGTTTAATGAATATGCATTCTTTTAGGATAAACGCTTATCGGATGGTATTTTCTTCCTTGAGCTCCTAAGTGCAGTGCAAAAGAGGGTTGTAAATTGGGGTCTTGTTACCAAGGGAGAGACTGGTAAGCTTCAAACTTCATCGTTTTGGCGCATTTATCCTTAGGCATGATTAAAGTAACCTTTTCTTGTTGAAATTACAGAGGAGGATAAGAAATTAAATGCAACGTACATTATTAGTGTTGCAAGAAAGCTTGGGTGCTCCATCTTCTTATTGCCTGAAGACATTCTTGAGGTAAACTGTAACAAATCAAGGGCTACTGTCATAAAATAACAACATACTCGGTCGCCTTAGTAACTATTTATACAATTTGTGTATTCATCAAGGCATTAAGCTTTGTAAATCTATTCCATCTTGGCCAATTTTGGAAAAGATAACCATCTGTCACTATAGAGGTATGATGGTTATTTCTTCAAAGATGACAAAATTGGAGCACATTTTTGGAGTTTAGTGACTGGTGTGTAAAAGATTGCACTATTCTAAGTGAAACATTGCAAAAAGTAGGTTGTTGTTCTGAAACATTATTCCTCGAATTAATGAAGACCCTATAATTATCATCCAAAATGAGTGATTCTGTAAAACATTCATAGTATGACTAGCAATCTGTTTGACAGGTTAACCCGAAGATGATTCTGATCCTAACAGCAAGTATAATGTACTGGAGTTTGCTACAAAAGGCCAAAGTTGATGAAGAAGATAGACCATCTGATGAACCTGCAATTGCATCTGAAGATGAGGGCAATGCTGCTGTCGATGAAGCTGCTAGTGAAGATGGTGTTACCGAAATGAATGAGACCCCAGAAAATGATGCTGACGAATAATTATGAATATAAGAGTAATATTAACCATTCATAATAATAATCTACTGCAACATTGTTTTGGTATTAGAATTGTATTTGGCCAAAACACCTGGACAGTTATAGAGGCCAAATGTTTGAATCTCCTTTTTCGTGTTCATCTTGATTGCTTGGAAGCTTTTTAAATGGGAATTGGGGCAATACATGTAAAATTTACACATGTAACTACTCATTGTTTCTAGTATTTTTAACCAATTTTTGGGTATATATCCTTGAATAAGACAAATTTTGGTATATTATTGGTGAATTATACATCAATTAGACTGTTTAACAGTTTTTAAATATAGAATTAACCAAAGTTCAAAATCAACATCAATCCTACTTTTGGTCAGCATCATTTATGCTCAAAGCATGTTCAAAAGTTAGCAGACTCATAACTCATTAATGGGAACAGTTGTATAAAAAGCATGTTATTTGAGTTAACTTTGGACTTTTTCTGAGTTTCGACAAACCTGCTTAAAATAGAACTGCTATTACAAGAAACTTCTTTGTAAGTTGTAACATACAGAATTATCTAATGACATTAGAAGCTTTTCTCTCAGATATACCTTGATACTAGGACAAATGCAATAGTACTTTCATCTTCACATTAAGTCATTATTAACTTATAACATATAATGTAACAGTTTACAGTTTTGACTTCATATCTTTAAGAAACAGTAAGAAGTCATACAATGTGTAATCCACGTGACAAATTTTAACATGCTTACACATCGTAGAAAATAACTATCCAAAATCCACTCGATAACAGAAGAAAAGAAAATGAAGTATACACTAACTTGATTTGCTGCAAAAATTGATTAATCCAAAAAGCATCACTCAGCAGATTGCTCTTTTTCTGCCACTAGCATTAGCATCTCAAGCCGTTTGTCAAAAAGTAATGCATCTTCATCTCTTTCATCAAGTTCACCAGCTTCAACTTCCAGCCATTTTTCACGCAAATCATCTAAAACATTCCCTTCTGTCATCTTCATTTCTGCTCCAGGAGCATTTGGAATAGTTGTACGAAGTGATGAATCTCCAGATGGCGGCGGCAGTGTTAGAAGCATTGCTCTAAATTCCCGAGTATCCGCAAACATCTCAAAGTTGGATGCTATTATATCGAGACAATATTCACGAATCTTTAAAACACCGTACCTACAAACAAATCCAAAACATTATAAATATAACTTCTTTTTGCTAAATAAAAAGTGTGATTCTATAAAAGTCAAGCATATGTTAACATACAAGTCGGATAATATTAACCAGTGGCACAATTCTGAAGGAGGAACATTTTCCAGATGAGGAAGTAGAGCATCAGCTACCGCACGTTTAAGAGGAAATAATAAATATCTTGAAGCAGCATCAAACATTTCTTCAGCCTGCTCGATAGAATATGTACACCTTAAGTGTTAAAGATGCCATTTTCATTAATTCTAAATATATATTGATGTATGTAGTAACTAGAATACCTGATCAGGGTCAATGTCCTTTAAACCGTCAGTGTACCTGTGGATAAGCAAAAGAAATTTGCATTAAATTATGTAGTATTTCCATCTAACAAACACATATTCTTTTAGAACACTAATAAAAATGTTATAATAACTTAAAAAATGCTCTCACTTCGCTAGTTCAGTTTTGCTACCCATTATAGCATGAACACTAATAAGCAGCTGTTTGGCAAGATGCTTATGCAACACATAATTTGTTCATGTTATGTCAATCGAAAATGCACATGTGCTCTTGGATATAGAGTAGCTATTTTAGGGAGGTGTTTGTAGGTGCATTTTCAAAGTGATTATTTTGACACTATCAGAAAAATTCATACTGTCCTTTTGCCACACACTCAAATCATTATTCGACTTCATGTCACTTTACCCCACATCCAAACACCCCCTAAACTAAAAAATGTGCTTAAGTGTCAGTGATTATTTTGACCCTAAATTAACAGAAACAAGTCATCCTCAGAATCTTTTGCCTAACACTCAAATTGATTATTTCAACGTCATGTCACTTTACATGCACATCCAAACACCCCTTAAACTAAAAGATGTGCTTCAAAACTTGCGGCGAAGATCCTAACTCCTAAGTCACCTTATGTAGTAAATCAAGACTTTTAACATCACTTAAAGATCATTATGAAAGAGAATACACTTACATGTACTCTATCATTTTCTCAAAAGCTTCCATGCTGAGATCACGTTCTTCAAGGATAGGAAGATTATAATCCGGTAAACCATCCTTTCCTTCACGAAAATCCTCCATACGTGATAATCTTGTTTTAAAATATTCAGATCTTGAGGCCAAAATAACTTGATGACAACGAAATATCTTATCATCAACCTTAATACAAACATCTGCCAGATCATCCTCAAACTCAAACTCACTCAGTTTCAATCCCCCTATTCGTGGCACAATATCATCACATTTCTCCTCTTTAATTGAATTATCCAGAGATATCTTAAGAAGACGTGACAAAGCAGCAGGAAGACGATCCTCTTCGGGTAAAAAACTGCCTTGTAAAATATAGCGTCTTTGGGAGTTATCTATATCTTGTAATGATTTATAATCTGCATATTTCTGATGTGTCACTTCTTTTTCTATGATTCTTTGTAATGACTCACATTTACAAACTTTGCATATTCTAGCAAGGTCTTCCATGTCATCAACTGCAATTTCAAGCCTATCAGAGTAAAAGAAGTGAATAAGACTGTAAAATGCGGGATATGATAATTTTTCCTTTGAGAACTTTATCTCCTTACGAGTCTTCCAATCTTTTTGGAACTTTTTCTTAAGGTAAGGTGAACGAGCACTTAATATCACTTTATGAGCTTCAATAGGTCTTCCATGAATATAAAATGTAACGTCTGGAGGGAAGGAGCCAGGACTTGGTGCTCCAGTGGACACATCACCTACTCAACCCCACTTTCGTATCAGACATCAAATAGGCAAATTCAGTAACAAACTTAAAAGCTTATCCAAAAATTGTTCTAAAAAAATTCAAGAATCAGAATCAGATAATTTAGCTGGAATGCAGGCATAAAACTTTGGGATGCATAGATAGTTTTACATTTACTCTTGAATACTAAATTTGTTGCAGCAAAAAGTATACCAACTATTTTGGTTATAAAAAGAATCAAGTTTGACAAAAACCACAAAACAGGTAATTATGAAGTCAACTAATCATGTTATCAGCACATTCAAAAACACAGTCAAGGATTAGATAGCGATATATTAAATTCAGCTTCGAAGATCAAACAAGTCCTTGAGCCAACAACCATTAACTGCAATTACCGGAGAAAATAGTTCAGGGTTTGGGGTATTTGTCATTGTGTTTGGGAAGTGATTACTATTTGAAGTTGTGATTTAAGATAGTCAATTGTTACTTTAAGTGTTTGGCGAATGCTCATTATTCTAATATTTACATGTAACAGAACCCCTAAACATTTTGATAATCAGAACCAATTTTATTAAAAGCTACTCCTAAACTTATAATTTGACTACCGAATAACCTGATAATCTAAACACCCTCTAAAGAATTCGAACCCTCGTAATGCACGAGGTAGTGTTTACATTTGCTTATGTTAATAAACTGTTTTAGTGTTTGGCAATTCTAGTATTTTAGATTAAGAAGTAAAATAATCAAAATCGACAAGTAGTCATAATAAGCAACTCCTAAACTGTTATTCAAACAACTTATTCACCCTGCCTATTCGTCTGAGGAAAGGGGCTGCGACCTTCAAATAATCAGATAAGCAACTGTTTGTTAGCCATTGCAGCTCATTTTAAGAATTTTTATCAATATAGTACTAAACATCATATAAGAAGGTGTTTGGGGTATTTGTTCATGTTAAGAACATAATAGGTAACCTGCGCTAAACTAACCACACAACTAACCAAACGCAAATAACAACGGGTAATTCCACAAACCTGCAAACTGAGACTCCCCATCAACCAGTTCCAAACAGCTCCTATTAACCAAACACCCGAGAAACGTCTCCCTCAAATCCCCCGCCAACGGGCCAAGAGGAGGGGGACGCGCCTCAAACGCCTTCAAAAGCTTCCTAACTTTCAAATTCAGGGCAGCATAATGACACCTGTCACCATCAAAAGTATGTTCAGAACAAATAGCCCCATTCTCAAGCAAGAGCTTAACAGCATCCAAATGACCAGCTAAGCAGGCGTAATACAAGGCCACAGAGTCCCATTGGTCTCGAGCATTGACGTTTATGCCGGATTCTAAAAGGTAGGTGAGACGAGTGATGTCCCCTGCTCGGGAAGCTTCGAAGACGTCGCCGTAAGGGACTTTTTTTTTGAAGAGGGGGTGGAGGAAGTCCGAGGGGGACAGGTCGATGTCGTCTAGGTCTGTCATGGTGATTCGTAGGTTGTCTGTCATGGTATTGGGGGTTTAGGATTGAGGTTGTTGGGATTAAGGGGTTTTGTTAATTGTTTAATTATTAGGGTTTAAGGTTTTGATGATGATGAGAAATGGATAATTGTTGTCGGAATTTTGTTGCAGTGTAAATGAGAGCTTTTTTTTTTTTTTCTTTTGAATACGTCATAAAACCAAATATCTTGCTCATAACTTTTACACTTACAGATATTCAAATGGGATACGTCACTTTGACCCAAAAAATTAGGGGCGTGCACAGTTCGGTTTGGGCCAAAACCGAAACCGAATATAAATGTTCGGTTTTTATAGAACCGAAAACCGTTCTGGTTTTGGCGGTTTGGTTTATTATCGGTTTCGATTTTTCCGATTTCTAACCGTTTATATTTATGTATGGCAAATTTATACCAACAAACTTGTATTACATAAAAAATTGGCTATTCTTACTTTTTTTTTTTTTTTTTTTTTGTCAATCTAAATATAATAATGTTTAGGCATAATTCTATAATTACATACATATAGTCATATAGATGAGACACACACATGCACGTAAACATACACATAGTGTGATCATCGCCATACATTTATTGATATATTCTCAAATTAACACACGACACGACAAACACGCATATAAACATAAACATTAACATAAATATATTATAAATCTACCTACAAAATGAATATAAATTTATAAATTTGATTTATTTAGTTATTTATTCATATTATATTAGTTATATACATGATTATATAATAAAATCGGTTCGGTTTTTGGACGAAAACCGAAACCGAACCGTATTTTTTGGTTTTTGAAAAATTAAAAACCAAACAATCAATTTTTAGTTTCGGTTGGTTTTTTCGGTTTGGTTTCGGTTTTGTTTACTCCCCCCTACCAAAAATCCCCCATTAGAGCACGGGAATCATAAGTCATAACTAGGGGGCAATTCAAGTTGGGTTCGGGTTGTCAGATTGGCGGGTCAGAAAACCCCAACCTGAACTTGACTCATTTAAATCATCGGGTCAGCTACGTCAACCCTAACCTGTTTACACGTAACCCGAACCTGGCCCATTTAACCCGTATATATACTTGGGTTGACGGGTTAAATAGGTTACACGGGTTGAATATGTTAAACGGGTTTCGGGTTGACCTATTTAACCTATTTTATATACAAAAGTTAGCACATTACACGAGTTAAACGGATTAAATGGGTTAGCGGGTCGACCCGTTTATCCTATTTAACCCGTATAGTTAAATATAAATAATTTTAATTTAAGAAAAAAAAAATCTTAAATGGGTTGGCAGGTCGACCCGTTTATTTTATTCCCAACCCGAACCTAACCTCTTTAATAAATGGGTTAATATGTCGACCCAAACCTGACTCGAAATATATTTAGCTCAACCAGAACCTGTTAAGTTTCGTGTCAAGTCAGAAATTGCCACCCCTAGTCATAACCTGTGTTAATACCATTTTCTCCGCCACGTCAGCGTCACATCATTTCAACACCAAATAACATAACACCAAAAACAACCCGTAATCATAACACCGAATAACATCATCTTTTGGGACCCACTTTAAAAATAAAAAACAAACAAATGAAACCGGCGTTGCTATAACTTGTGTTAACAAATGGGGGTATCATAACTTGGAGGCAAGTTATGTTATAACTTGAGTTGCTATACTAACGTGAGTTATAACGCGAGAGTAACATAGCATGCCTCGGAGTGGATAACTTGAGTTAACTTGAGTTATAACATGACACATAGACCATAACACCTGTTTTGTGTTATTGCTCCTTGTGCTCTTACATTTTTTATTTTTATTTTTGAATTTTTTAAAATTTTTTAATAATGTTTTTATTGCAAAACTACAAAACCGAATAAAAAATATAAAGTTTAGCAAGTCAAAATTTATAAACTGATAAAAAAATACGGCATAAAACTAATAAAAAATCATGATGTACTTTAAATGATAGGGTAAAAAGGGTGGAAGTTGTAAATAGTGAGCCATGAGAGATACTCATAGTAGTAACTAGGGCTGAGCAAACCAATCGAACAGACCAGACCGACCGAGACCGAAGGACCAACTGTCCAGTTTCTAGGTTTTTAGGCGAATTCGGACTTGGTCTGGTCCGGGCATACAAACCGATCATTTTGCCTTATTGGACCAGACCGGACCAACCCAGACCGGACCGACCACATTCGGTCCGGTCCTCGGTCTAAGGTTTTTGCCTAACTCGGTCTCGGTGGCCGGTCCGGTCCAATTTTTGGACCATGAGCACCCTTAGTAGTAACCATTCCCTTTATTATTATTATTATTATTATTATTATTATTATTATTATTATTATTTATTATTTTTTTTTTTTAAATAACCGATACTATAGTTAGTGATTATGTTCCATAGCAATAGGTTAGTGATTGAGTTCTATAGTAATGGGGTAGAACCCACACAGATCCTACCCAGGAGGAAAACCCACTATGGAGAGACTCGAACATGAGACTCTTGCATATAGTAACACCTGCTACCAAAGCTCCTAAAGAGACCTTGGTGGCCAACTGAGTTAAGCCCAATTGGTTTAACCATTCCTTTTTTTACGTCTCATAATAAATATCCACTTCAATTTGCTTAAATTTTTAAGAAATTCAGTAACTCAATTTTTTACCAATCAAATATCTTCTCTTCATACTAAAACCACTCCTCATTGATTAAAATGCAGAGTGAACATTTGTTTTAAACATTTTTAAATAGCAATATGAACACTTATTATGAGAAATGGGGAGTAATATCTTGTTCTTCTCATTTTTGCACTGAATTCTCTGTAAGATATCACTAAATGAAAATAATTTGTTACTGCAACAACGTTTTTTGAGTGTGAGCGAAAAAGCGATTGAGTGTTTAAATTATTAGGACCTCAAAATTTATGTTCAATGCATAATATTGTAAGTAATGTTAAAGTTTTTTTTAGAACGACAATTTGTTTCACACCCTATACCACTTATCTCACAAATGCCTCCAGCGAGGTTGAACCCACAACACCTAGGTTGGTGAGATACGAGTAGACCAAAAAGACTTGGGTGTAAAGTTAAAGTTTTAGATAAATATGAATTTAAACAACTTTTTATAACTATTATTGAAAAATGATATTTTTTACATCAATGATTCTAATGAATTCCACACTCCAACTTCTTATTTACACACTCTAATTTGTTTATTCTGTAGTTGTACATTTATTATATGCCGCTTTAGAAGTTTATACATCTAAGTGTGCAAATAACAAATGAGAGTTTGCCAACCAATTTCCCGATTAAAAAAAGAATTCACTTTCATTTTGCTTTTACTTTGAGGCCCCGTTATCAATTTTCTCTCAATGCCATCTTTCACCATCTCCACAAACTGATTCATCACAGTGAGGTAGCATTGATTTTGGCACTTACGAAGTTACGATCACTGATTTATGGAAAAAGGTTGGACCGCCTGTTCAAACAAGCACGAGATTGTTCGTCCATGAAGCCATGAACAAACTTTCAAAAACAAGATATCAACTCCAGCCATATATAATCAGACAGCACGCGTAAAGAACATCTCAAGTCTCACATAAATTAATTAAGATTTTAAAAATGAATCCAATACAGAAGCCACACGATCTGAACATAGATCATGTGTACTCTCTCATGTAACAAGTACTCTCATAACCATAACTATAATTAAGATATAAGTCGAAAACGAGCATGCTAGACATTGCGTCCTTTAGCATTTGTACAACATTTTCACGTATATTAAGGTTCTTTTTAGCTTAGTTCATATTAGTCATCTACTGTCTTCCGAGTTACTAGAATTTAGCCGTCTCAACCTCTGATCAAGTTCTGCCATTACTGCTGGTTCTTGTTTCTTCCTTTCCTTTAATATATTTGTGCTCATAAACCCAAGTTTATCAAAGGCAACCTGCACCCATCAGAACCGAAATATTATGTTATTTTCTAGTTATAGCAAGTAAATTGGACCTAACTGATGTCATTTGTTCTTGTTTTAACATATAACTCAATAGGACCAAAACTTGGCTTAAACACTAGGACCAAGACTTTTGTATATATACCAACAAGGCGGCCCTCTTATATGCACTTTTCTTGGGTATTGATCAAATTGTATAATGATGCTTTAAAGTTAAAAAATATGAATCATTATTTGACTTTTGAGTGTCAAATAAGTAATGTTTTAAGTTTGGACTTAAAGGTTAGACAAGCATTACTTTCTGCACAGAAAAACTGATACCCACTTTGGGTGTTTACCAAACCACTTAATTAGCCACTTAATTGGGAGAGTGAAGCTTTAATGTCCCTCACAATTAAGAGGCATTAAAGGTTTGGGCCCACTTTTCTTCCCCACTAAGAAGAAAAGAAACACCCTATATTCAAAACATATATGTATAGTAATTGTGTATATAAAAATCTTAAAGTAACTCCTTTCTGAGACGAAGGGTATAAAGAAGATTTAAAATTTCTAATGTATACTTTGTTACAAGGATGAAATACCAAGTGCAAATTATATTATTTAACCACTCTAAAACAACATTAAACATATTTAGGAATCAACTTGTGGGTGGGTGAAGTCACGAGAAGAGATAAAATAGTTTGTATAGAGAATAAACTTACTATCAATAGGTCATCAGGATCGAATAGATGATGAGTGGTGTTTTGTATTACATTGATTACATCCCCAACATGATGTGCCGCGAGCAACTCCTCTTCTTTCATCTGCAATAATGATAAACCCAAAATACTTAAAAAGTTCGATATGTCAGGAAAGTATTGAGTTACACATGATTAATATTACCTTGAATATAGCAAGAGCCACGTTAAATAGAACCTTTGCTCCTTCATAAAAGAGAACATCCCAAACTCGCAAGGTAGTCTGTATCAAACAATTAGATATTCAGATACATAGATAGATGTTTTACATACATGACAATGAGTGAATGAGTAATTTCTAACCTCTGAAGGCAAGCTCTTCGAAAAGAGGCAAAGAAACCACTCGGTGGCAACAAGCGAGACGTCGAACTCAAGAGCTTCCAAATGAGCATTTATACTGCATATCAAGATCTTTAAAGATTAAAAGCTATCGACTTTGATAAAATATGAACAAACAACAACATGATGAAATGCAGGAACTTCTAGATATATATTTTTACCTTGGGCACTTTTTCTTTAGTAAATCCTTAAAAACCCGTTGTTCAACATGGCAGCCTGTTAAATTACTTGAATAGCAATCATTGACCAACACATTTTCCAAAAGGACTGCTAGCATCCAAAACGCATCCTCTTCTGTTTTCATCACGAGTAACAATAATGCGGCTACATAATTTAAACCCTGCATCAAACAAATCTTGATTATCCCAAACAAAGAAATGAAAAAGGTTAACTCGTTGGTTTTTTTTAAACCCTACATAATTTAAATTGACAAGTACCTGACAGTAACCAACATCAGAATCACGGAAAGAGTATCCAACAAGAACACGTCTTAAAGAAGCATGACCTTCAGGAGTATCCAACCATGGGTGACCAGGAAAAGTCCGTGGCAAGTCCTGCACGTATGCATACCCAAAATGGATAATAATCAGCATGAGTGTGTGGTAAGCTATAAACCAATATTTATGTACTTGGTAAAATTAATGTGGATTATTACATCGAACCTTATAAACTAAAAAAGTTGAAGCCTCTTAATCCTAAACAAGTCATGTTACCCATACTATAGTAAAAAATTGTATTCCTTTCGAAAATTGCAAACTTTGACTTGACATATAGTTTAAAGAGAGTATCAGATTACTGGCAAAATGTCTAAGATACCCTTCAAGAAAGACAAAATAGAGGAACCCTGTCGACCCAAATCAACATTAACAATTTACTTCCAGTGATGAGAAATGCCAAAAGAAAAATGCAATAAGAAAATATCAGATGTAGCAATATTTGTCACGTCTCAAGGAGGAAAGTAATGTAGCTATTTATAAATTTATCATATTGTGACGTCTCAAAAAGGAAAGTAACCTTTTATGCATTTATCGTACCATTTTCTTCTATTTGTAGGCCCATCTTCATTTTTCCACAAATAACTCACGTTCATATTTTCATTCTTTTCACATCTAGGGGAGTGAAACAGTTAAAGAATTGATCCACAACGGGACCAAACAGGAAGTGAGATTTTGACAATATTATAACAGAGAAACATACTGTTGGTCCGCACCCGTTTAGAACAGTGTACATCGGACTCAAATGTCGGGATAGTGATTTAAGCCTAACTTTTTGCCTAAACAATGTCATTTATAATAGTACAAGAACAAAGACGGTTTTGGACCATAATCAGTACCAAAGTGGACCTAGGACCAATGCTTTCTCGTGCCGGTTCCGTCCGTTCCACAGTTTTGGCCAGACTCATACCACATAGATGTTACCCACATAAAACCTTGAAACTGTGACATTAAACTGGATCTAGGGTTCATAAAATAGATCGGAAACTTGTTGAGGAGTTCAGAGGAAGTTACGAATAGGGAAGATAAGATGCAACATCAATAACAATGACTATTATCTATCGCTTAGGTTACACACACATTTATCCAAAACTACCTTCATAAATTTCGGATCATGTAAAGTCACTATAGCATAACCATCAAAACCACATATAATTTATCAAACAATTTAAGACATTTAAGCTGCAATTCACACTCCAGGATAAAAACTTCCAATGTAGCTAAATATAAAGTATGAGGCAACATTAGCAAGACCGCGTATTAACCAAAAACATATTATTATAACAAACATGAAAAAGAACTCACATGATCAATCTGCTTCGTGGCAGGGGTTACTTTACCCTCAACAGCTATTATCAAATCATTATAATAACTATCAGGCACAGTCGACTTCTTCTTAGCAGCCCCCGATAAAGTAAACCAAACTTTCGGTCTCAAAACCGGCGGTATCCCCTTCCTAATCAGCTTCTTAAGGGTAATACCATTCACCAAAACCGAGAACTTTAGGGACGATTTAAGGTCAGAAGTAACATGAGTTTGCAAATACCAATTAGCCCCTTTACTCGCTTCTAATCCCCACCATACCTTACCCTGTTCCCTCACCTTTTCCCTAACCTCATTCAATATATTCGCATCATCCACATTGCCTTCCACAGTAAAACCATAAAGATCTTGAAACTTGACAGTTATATTCGCCCTTCTAGCATGAATACTCGGTCTCAAAATGGGGATTTGCGACTGAAGTTCCATCGACAAATCCCTCTTGCTTTGAGTCCCATACATTTCTTATGCGAAACTAAACACTACTCAAACAACTTATACTAATCAAGAAACATAAGTTTCTTTCAAGAAAGCTACAGCTGAACTTAAAAAAGATTAAATCTTGCCAACAAATAATAAAATGGGCACCTAAAAAACCATAAATTTGACAACTTTATAATCAAGAAACCCAAAGATCAAATCTTTTACACCATATAACCAAAAGGGTACCTAAAAAACCTTAAATTTAACAACTTAAACTAATCAATAAACCAACAAATCAACTTAAAGATCAAATCTGTACACTAAATAACCAAAAGGGTATCCAAAAAACCATAAATTTAACAGCTTATGAGCTTAAAGATGAAATGGGTACCTTAAAAACCTTCAATCTTATATAAAAACAACCTCAAAAAACCAAATAACATTAGAAAGATTCAAAATATTAAAGTTCATGAGTAAAAAACAAACTACTATTTTATAAAGATGGTCTTAAATAAAGGTTTGACAATTGATAAGCTATTTAAGGCATGACGCGTTTAAACTTGAAGAAAATTGGTAAAGGGTAGATTTGCTGTTTTTTATTAAAGGAGAATTAGTAAAATTAGTACAAAAGATTTTTTTTTTATTTTAAATAAGGAAGGTTTTTGGCCGTTTAATAAGTTGAAAGAAATAAAATGTTTGGGGTATTTTTGGTGTCACGGATAAAAGGGGATTGGGTGGGGAGTGGTGGTAGGTGTGTAATGTTATGTATCACAATATATGGTAAGATGGATCACAATATCTTTACTACAAATTTGTTTATAACGTTAACAACTTAACATAATTTAAATTAGTAAGACAAAACTATTAGACATATATGTTTACGGAGGTGAGTTATTTTGGAGAACTAAAAGTTTTTATTATATAAGAACAAAGATCATTTGAGGACTAAACATTATTTACATGCCAAGGGATCAATCCCCACCTTCCATTCATTTTGATCTAGTGGCTGAGATTTAATTTTACATTTACACTACAAGGGTATTTTTGTACTTTATAAATTATATTTTTTACTCCCATCTCAATTAATGCGTCACTTTTTCACACACACAAAGTGTGTGATTCTTCTTTCTCTCTCATCTAACCGATTCCTTTAACCAACCACCTCTTTCATCTCGTTCTTCAACAAACCCTAATTTTTGCTTCTCAATTCATTAATTTAGCTCATTCTTCATCCCGTACATCAGCTTATCCTAATTTTTTATCGTTTATTTTTATTTAATCTTATTTCCAAGCTTAATTATAGCTCTCTGTTTCTATAAGCTTAATTATAAGCTAACTTATTCATTTTTTTTTCATCTTATATGCAGGTTTTATGGATTCTTCTACTACTTCTGAAGAGATTGCTGTAAATGATTCTTCTATTGCTTTTGAAGAGATTGTTGTTAGTGAAGATGTTTCAGCTAAGTATGCTGAGGAGATTGTTGCTTATGAACACGGTGATTTATCTGAATCAATTAAGAGTAAGCTATGTTACTAAGCTGTTATAAGCTCTGAATATGCCATTTATTTATGTTTTGATTGAGTTAGTCAGTTTTTAAGCTGTTAGTAAGTAGATTTAAGCTCTAAATAAGGCATTTTGGATATTATATCATATATGATATTGATATATCATATATGATATATCATATATGACAGATCATATATGATATAATTAGAAGTTGTGTCTGTGATTTCATTTTTAGTAAATCACTGTTTTGATTTTTTGTTTAATTGTTTTTTTTTTCAGAATTGAATCCTTTGAAAACTCCTGAATCGTTTCCTACTCACTCTAATTTTGATACTCCTGGTGGAACTGTTTATTATATTCCTAAAGTTCCTGTGGACGTTTTATTGGTTAAGGGCAAAGTTTATAAGTCTATTGATGAGTGCATTGCTGCGTACATGAAATATGCTGCTAAAGCAGGGTTTGTGGTTAGGAAGTCATGCCAGAAAAGGTTGAGGAATGGTACTGTGAAACAAAAGTATTTAGTGTGTAATAGGGAAGGTTGTCCCAAGGGAATTCATGTTGACACGTTAGACTTAGAGAATAGTGACAAGCAGGTTAGAAGTTCGAACCTACATATCACAGGCTGCAAAGCACGTGTTATTTTTGATTTGATTCCTGGTACTTCTAAGTACAGGTTGAATGTGTTTGATATTATTCATAATCACGAGCTTGAACGTGAAGAGTATAAGCATTTGTCGAAGACTGAGAGGCAGTTAACCTATTCTGAGCAATTGTTCATTGTTAAAGCTGCTAGCGTAAATATAGGTGCAACGAAAGCTCATCACATCTTAACTGGTTTGAAGGGTTCTTATTTGCTTGTTCATGGAACGACTGTTGATTTTAAGAACTTTTTTAGGGGTGTGAACTGCTATATAGGTGATAGTGATGCGCAGATGCTTATATCTAAGATGGAGAATAGGAAGAAGCATGTGCCCGATTTTTCGTTTGATTATTTGGTTGATAATGCTGAGCTTGCGGCTATTTTTTGGGCTGATGAAGTTTCTAAGTACAACTATAGAGAGTTTTGTGATGTTGTTTCGTTTGATGCTACTTACAGAACAAACAAGTAAGTATTTGTATGTTCAGTATGATATTTTGATTATATGATTTTCTATTTAATCTGTTATTTTAAGTATTTTTTTTTTTTGTTTTTCAGGTACAAAATGGTGTTTGTTCCCTTTACAGCCATAGATAATCATCGGAGGTGTGTAACAGTCGCAGCAGGCTTGTTGAAGAACGAAACTACAGCTTCGTATATTTGGTTGCTCAAAGCGTTCATAAAGGCGTTTGGTAGGGCTCCAAATATTGTTGTTACTGATCAGGATGGGGCTATGAGAAATGCCATTGAAGCTGAGTTTGCGGGTTCTAAACACAGACTTTGCATGTGGCATATTACTCAAAAGCTCCCTGGAAAGGTATTTTTTTGCCTTTTTGTTTATCATATGTGATACTTGATTCTATGTGTATTTCTTTTTGATTTATCATATATGATAATTTGAACTTTTTTTCAAATAATATGTTAAATCATATGTGATACTTGATTCTATGTGTATTTTCTTATTGATTTATCATATATGATAATTTGAACTTTTTTTTCAAATAATATGTTAAATCATATGTGATACTTGATTCTATGTGTATTTCTTATTGGTTTATCACATATGATAACACATATCTATTTTCAAATCATTTGTTAAATCAGATGTTATTTGTTTTGTTTACAGATATGTTCTAAAATCTATGATGATACCGACTTTAAAAAGAAGTTTAATCAAATTGTATGGAATATGTATATTGGTCCGGAGGAGTTTGAGGATAGATGGTCAAAGTTACTGGATGAATTTAGTTTGCAGAATCATAAGTGGTTAACAAAGATGTTTAATATACGTTCGTGTTGGATTCCTGCTTATTTTATTGATTCCCCCTTGTGTGGTTTGATGAGGACGACGTCTAGATCTGAGAGTGAGAACTCCTTTTTCTCTCATTTTACGAATCAAGGTTCCACTCTTATGAATTTTATGAATTGTTTTGAGACGGCAATGGAAAAGCAGAGGCATATACAAGAGAGGCTTGATCATAAGACTATTGATTCTGTTCCGAAGTTTAGAACCTATCTTAAGATTGAACGTCATGCTTCGAAGGTTTTTACTCGTCCTCTGTTCGAGTTGGTTCAAGCAGAGATTTTTGCAGGCACATGGTATTGTCAAATAGAAACCAAAAGCTTGGTTGAAGGATCTGAGGTATCTGTTATTAGAGAAACAAAATTTGTTGATGCATTAATGGAGAAGAAGAAAGCTAAGTTGAGAGAGAAAGCTAGGAAGAGAGTTAAGGATAAAGGTAAGGATAACGATAAAGCTGAAGAAGAAGAGCCAGTTAACCTGTTTTATAGAGTTGATGGATTATATAAGGTATGTTGGCTACTTAAAAAATATTTTTTTTTATCATATATGATTTTTTACTACCTTATTTATTTTGTTTTATCATATATGATTTTTTACTATCTTCTTTCTTTTTTGTCCATTAAGGTGTTGCGTAACCAAGGGGATGGATCAGTTGTATGTTCCTGTCAGCTTTTTCTTCGAGTTGGAATATTATGCAGGCATGTTTTTTGTGTGTTTAAGAATGCCAATATTGAAGTGATTCCAAGTCAATACATATTGAGGCGTTGGACAAAGAACCTTATACCTGCTGCTTTGAGGAATAAAAGGAACAGATATGGTGAGAAGAATGAGATTGTTGAGAATTATGCAAATGAGGCAAGTTCCATTGTTGATCACTGTGTCCATATGTTGAGTAAAGATGAGGCGAGGTTGTCTTCTTTTGTTGAAAAGTTGAGGTTGCTAAAGATTGATGTCGAGGCTGATTGCCCAAATCCTCCTTCTAAGAACAAGGCTGATAATTTGGAGGAACTTGTTGGAGTCCCGAAGCCGGCTGAAAAAACCATTAACAATCCGGCTCTTGGTAATCCTAAAGGCCGTAAAAAGATGCGCATAAAAGGAGGGAAAGAGCAAGCTCTTGAAAAGAATTCGAAGAACAGGAATGCATGTTCGTTATGTGGAGAGACAGATGGTCACAACAGGAGGACGTGCCCAAAAAAGTTTGCAGAAGAGGCCGAGTTGGATGAAGTTGTAGTTACAAGGGAAGGGGATTTGGATCAATCAGAAGTTACAAGAGAAGAGGTCTTGGATCAACCATGAATTTCAACATAAATCGTCCACATATATTTTTTTTTTTTATTTCTTTGATTATTATTTGTTTTGTTGGATTGTGTTGAAGAAATTTGAGTAACAGACCTAGACATGATTGTTTGATTATTACTGAGTTTTTATATGAAACAGATTGTTTCTGATTATTTTCAAGAGTTTTGGTTACTTTTATTTCAGTTATCATATATGATAATTCAGAAGCAGTTTTTTTAGGTTTATTATCATATATGATAATTCTCCAAAATCATATATGATTTTACACTTGGTTTTTACCTTTTTGATTTATCATATATGATTAGTTATAAACAAGAGTATTATGATTGTGTTGTGTTTTTGTTACTTTCATTTTAGTTATCACATATGATAATTCTGAAGCAAATTTTTTAAATGTATTATCATATATGATAATTCTCCAAAATCATATATGATTTTATACTTGTTTTATTAGTTTTTTTTTTATCATATATGATACGTTATGAACAAGAGTATATCATATGTTATATTTATCTAATATCATATATGATTTTAGACTAGGCAAATTACTATTTTTACTTTATCATATATGATAATGTATTACTTTCATGCCTTGTTTAAATCGCAGAGGCAATTATCCAATATCAATAGCTATAACAAGTGATTATCAATTGGTCTAATGAAATTTAAACAAGACTTATTATCCAAAATAACATCCAGAGATGTTTCGCCATTCAATTAATAAAACATTGCATCATAGTTCTTGCAATGTTAAACCATAATCCTACTTAGAAATTCAAAGTGATATTGTAGCATACGAATTTAGACATTTCATAAGAGACTAAACAGAAATTAGTTTTTTAATTTGCGTCAGTTGCCCCAAAAAGTTGTTTTACGCCCTCCTATCCTTCGTTAGTCCTACTTCTGAATCTTCCATTCCTTTTCCATCATATTGCACTTGCAACATGTTCTTCAGCCTGTTCTTTCTTCTTCTTCTCTATCTCTGCCTTTATCATTTCCTCCTTCATTTTCTTGTCAGTGTATTTTCCTGCAAACTCAAATGTTTCCTCGCTCATTTTTTGTCGGTGGATGTTGAGTTCATGCATGAGCATCTTGGTTGCATATTTCATTCTCAGCTTTATTATTTGTATTTCCTGATCTCTTCCTTCTTTCGGAAAATCCAAATTCCAGTTCTTCTGACTTTCTCCACCATAATGCTCCATATGCATCATCACAAAAATTCCACAGTCAATGACATTCTCTTTTGTTGCCCACTTCATTTTCATCACCGTTGTCTTTTTTGATTCTATATCAGCTGCCTTTTCATGGTTGTGGGATGCTAGATATCTTGACAACAGTTTTTTCTACACAAAATAGAAATTTTATTTTATTAAAGACAATTATTTATCTCATATGCAAAGCTGAAGGGCTTAGTTGCATCCTATGCCTACGTCCAAGCTGATGGCGTCTTCTGCGGCTTAGCCGCAGAAGACGCCTTCGGCTTCAGGTAAGCCGAAGGCTTACCTGTATAAGAGTCTAAAATATAACTTTTTAATATTTAGTTACTTTCTAGAACATCACATTATTTTATCACATGTGATAGCTTATTGTCTTTAAATTTTTTTTTATTTTATCATATATGATAATGTGCATGAGTGTCTAATTACTTACCAGAACATCGCATTCCTTGCTGTATTTTGCTTCATATGTCTTTGGTGAGTTGTCTATGATGACAGATGTGCCTTTCCTTATGTTGAAGACAATCAGGTAAAAGTGTTCATGTGCGATTATTGGGAAGAATGCCTGTATAAATATTAAGAAAAAAAAAATTAGAATCGTTGTTATACAACAAAATATAAATTTTGTTTTTTCATAATAGTTGAAAGAAGTTACCAATTCCACATGATGCATTGAGTTGTCATCTGTATTTTTTTTGAACACGGTTGTCAAGTTTGCAACAAAATCATTGTATTGTTTCTCTTCTTCTTTTTTCTTTGCTTCCACTATTTGTTTCGTCTGTTTGCATAATTCAAACATATGTTTAAGAACAAATTAATATTTTAGTAATTAAGTTTTAATTTAGTTGGTACTTACGAGTATTCCTGTGTGAAAATACTGATTGATCTTTGGTGCAGCAGGTTTGTTGATTGTTTCTTCATAGTTCAAGATGCATGCAAAGCTGTCGATGATACTAACATCCACTTTCAATTGTGGTGCTAGTGTTTGCATGTTGTCTCTGATTGTTGCAGCTCCCCATGCCCATTCAGTTTCAAAAACGAATTCGCTACACAAAAATATATATTGTTAGCACAATTTCACATTTTTTATTTTTATGTGTTTTTTAATAAGATAAACCAGACTTACTATGGATCTCCTTGCATTGAGAATAAAGCTTCGGATACCATAAATTCATCCGGTGTTTGCGCTGCTTTTAAGGCAGTTTTCCGGTTGTTGTATGGTGAAACCAGATATCTTGAAGGCTTTTTTATTCTCTTTGCAGGTGGTTCTTGTTCTTTGGTTTCTTCTTCATCAACCACCCTTTTTGCCCTTCTTTCCATCTTTTTTGGTTCAGTTGTTGTTTCTGTTTCATCTGCAGCCCTTTTTTCAACCTGTGGTGTTTTTTCTTCTGTCGTGTCAATTTGAGCTGCAGGTTTGCTTGAAACTGGGCTTATTCCAAGATCGAAGCTTGGTGGTGAAATTGATTTGATTTTGCTTCTTGTTGTCATCATTTTCTCTGGTGGTGTTACCGATTTTCTTGCTGTGCTTTTTGTTTTTTTCAATTTTGATTGACTAGCCTTTTCTGCATGTTCATAAATCTCATCTAGAATCTGTTCATCAAGTGGCTCAAAAGAAAGAATTGGAGTCCCTAACTTCTCAGCTGATCCTTCATTTTTCTTTTCCTTCTCGAAAGTAGTTTCTTTTTCCTTCTCCAATTCTTTCTCCTCTTCCTTCTCAACTTCAATTTCTTGTTCTTTTTCCTTCTCAACTGGATTTTCTTTTTCTGTCTCCGATTCGTTTTCCGACTCATCTTCAGTTTTACTTTCATCTTCTTCCATCTTTTCTTCATCTTTCTGGATATTTGTTTCCATTTGTTCTTGTTTGTTGCTCTCACTCTCACTTCCTTCTTCTATATGTTTTAGCTTTTCAACTGGACCTTCACTTTCTTCATTTTTACTCTCACTTTCACTGCCACTTTCTGTTTCCTCTTTACCATCTTTCCCATCTTTATCTTCCTTATCACTAATGTCATTGTTATCTTTCTCATCATCGCTTCCATTATCACCTCCTTTATTATCATTGTTTCCATCATCGCTTCCATCCTCGCTTCCATCATCACTGTTGTCATCATCAGTGTGTCCATCATCACTAGTGTCTCCATCATCACTGTCATTTAAACCAAAGTCCAAAACATTGAACATTTTCTTGTACTTCTTGCATAAATTGAACAATGTTTTGTCTCCTTTAAACTTCTGCATTCCCTCTTTCAACGTCTCACCCAACTCCTTTTTCTCATTTGAAATGATTTCAAACATCTCTTCTATTTTATCAACAAACTCCTGTAAAATAAGCAAGTTGGATTATTTTTTTTTAATCTATATTCAAAATCATATGTGATATTTTATATTTAAAAGAAACATTTGAATTATCATATATGATTTTTCATAATCATATATGATAAATGAATTATCATATATGATAAATGAATTATCATATATGATAAATGAATTATCATATATGATAAATGAATTATCATATATGATATATCAATTATCATATATGATTTTCTAAATCATATATGATTTTTTATCTTGCTAAAGGCTTAGCAGCAGGCATTGCCTCTGGCTAAAGCCAAAGGCAATGCCTGCGGCTAAGCCGCATCATAGCCTGCTGTTAAAGCCGAAGGCTTAGCCGTAGGCATAGTCTTCGGCTTTAGCCGAAGTCTATGCTGCAGTTTATCTGACAATCAGTTTATATAAGTAATTAAACTAAGGTAAAAGTTACCTGTTTGGTTTCTGGTCTCTTCGGAGGCAATGGTTCATTGTAGACATCCATTCCCTTGTAAAAATTCAAGCCTGTCTGCTCTTCCTCCGGATCAAACTCTTCGTGATGTTCCAGTTTTCCCAAGCTATTGTCTATCATTTCCATCCCAATCCTCTTCCTCATTGCTTGCGTGTTCCAACTTCTCATTGCTGGGCGATGACGCATTACTTGAAATTTGGGGAAGTCGGTTGAGTCTAAGTATAGCAGCTTTTTCATACAAAATATAAATTTTGTGTTAGATTATAATAAGTGTATGTTATTGAATCACATTTGATAAATTTATAGAAACATGTAAAATAACTTACACATAAGAATGTTGCTGGGCCGTAATAGTAGTCGCCTTTAGTCACCTTATCCCAATTTTGCTTACTTGCTCGTAAGCATTCCAATATGTAACCGCACCAGTCAATTTCTGAAATGACATCATTTTCTTTTACATGCATCAACACAGTTGGAAACACCTTTGCACCATTATCAACTTTTCCCATCGTGCTAGCAAACAGAGTCAGAAAGTTTATTGTAAAGATGAAATCAGCATCGAATGAGCTTGTTATCTCAGTTGATATTACAGCTGGTGTGATTTTCTTTACATGATTAAACTGGCCCTCCCATTCTGCTATGAAAGGATCATCCTTATCTCTTGGTTCTAGATCTTCCAATTTTGTTTTTCCCATAGGCACCCCTAGCATATCATGTATTTTTTGCCTTGTTACCTTTATGGATCCTTTTTCCAATCTTAATTCCATGCTTGGTGTATGGAATTTCTGAGCAACATGATATAACAATGCTCCAGGGAGTTCGGTTATTGGGAAGTTGATGAATCTTTCAAAACCGATATCTTTCAAAACTTTCTTTCTCATCTCTGTTAAGCCAACCATTGCATCAGGCATGGCTTTTGGTGATGACCTAGTTAAGCAGCTTGGGTATGTCACCTTTTTCGTTGGTTTTTTTCCCTTTTCTTTTTTGATTTTTTCTTTTTTGACATTGACAATCTCCCGTTCCTCCTCATCTTCCTCCTCATCTTTCTCCTCCTCTGTTTCTTCAACTTTTTCCAATTTTCTTTTTCTTGTTTGTCTTTTTTGTTCCTCTTCATTTTCACTTTTATAAAGTATCACCTCATCTTCCTCGTTCTCCTCTTCACTTTCCTGATTTACTTCTTCTTCCATCGTTTTCTTAGTATCTCTTCTTGTGTATCTCTTAGAAGTTTTGGCAGGTTTGGTAGCTTCTTTTGTTGTTTTCTTTCCACCCCCTCTTGTAGTGCACTTTGTTTTTTTATATCCTCCCTTTACTTTTGGGGGTGTGACTGCTGGTTCTTCCTTGATTTTATATCTCTTACTTTTCTTGTTATCATCCGCTTCTTGATCTATTTCCATCTGTTCGACATCTATTACATCTGTTGCAAAAAAAATTTAAAATGTTATCATATATGATTTAATTCATTATGTATTCACTAAACAATATTTTCATATACATTTTATTACTTCTGATATATAAAAGCAAAAATATGTACCTTTGGCAGATTTTTTTCCTGTAGTTGATGTCTTTAAGAATGACAATGAATTTATAACGTTATCGACATAGCCGAAGGCTATTGCTGCAGTAAAGACAAGTGTTTGATTTATTTATCATATATGATATAGAATACAATCAATATTAACTTAACATATCTATAACTCAATATTTTTCTATATCATATATGATACTGATTTCAATGCAAACAAAACTACAAATCCTGTTTATAACATTTATCATATATGATACCTTATAAACAAGAGTATATCATTATTGTTTTCAATATTTTTGGTTACTTTCATTTCAGTTATCACATATGATAATTCTAAAGCAATTTTTTTAAGTGTATCATATATGATAATTTTTATATCATCATTGCCGTATGTAAGCGAATCACATCTTTTGTGGCTAAGCCTCATCAGATGCCTTCGGCGAAGCCGAAGGCATCTTCTGGGAAGCCGAAGGCATCTTCTGCGTCTTGGCCACAACCAATGCCTTTTGCCAAGCCTCATCAAACGCCTTCGGCGAAGGTGAATGCATCTTCTGTGTCTAAGCCGCAACAGATGCTTTTCGTCAAGCCGAAGCCGAATGCCTTCGGCGAAGCCGAATGCCTTCGGCGACGCCGAATGCCTTCGGCGAAGCCGAAGTCATCTTCTGCTGCTTAGCCGCAGCCGACGCCTTCGGCTAAGCCGAAGGCGTCTTCTGCGGCTAAGCCAAACGCATAAGTCGCCTTCAATAAATTCTTCTATTGTTTCTTTTTTATTTCAATTTCTACTGAATCTAATTATTCACTTTGAAAACCTAATTTCTATTTCACTATTTCTCCACAAAATCACAATAACTTGCATAAACAATCAATAATCAGTGTAAATTCATAATATCTTCAATATAATCTCTATACACAGCATGCATGTATATTTCAATCATATATGATAGTAAGAGATAGTAAAATAGTTGTTTAAATCGTATGAGTATACCTGAAATCGGTTTTTTAGCAGATTTTTTTTCCTTCTGTTTAGCCGGAGATAGGTAGGTTTTCAGAACGTTATTATCGTCGTCACTTTCCGCCATTTTCCGGTTAAATCGTCAGTTTCCGGTGGGTAGTTAGGGCTTGGATATTGAACGGTTTTTGTGTGTGTGTTTTTAGTGTGTGTTGGTGGTTTCGTTAATGAAATGAAATTAGACGGGATGGTTGTGTTATTTTGGTGATGCAATTTTACGAAAGTACCCCTCCGTGTTTTTTTTTAAGTTTCAAATTTTTTGATCTCAGCCATTGATCAAAGTTAAATCAAGGGTCCATATTTGTCCCTTGGTATGTGAGAGATGTATGGTTTTTAAAATAACTCAACTCATTATATAATGAGAGATAAATCTCCATCATTCAATTAGTTTGATTTAATGATGGGATTAAGGATTTACCTAAGTCCATTTTCTTCTTGTCTTTTTGTCAACCTAAGTTCATATCTTTTTCTTATCTTCTTGGACGTTTTCATACGTTTATTTAAATTCACATTTTTTTTCTTTTGGTTTCATACGTTTTTTTAAGTTTTCGTCCATTTTTAGACGTTTTCATATGTTTTCGTCCGTTTTCTTACGTTTCGTCCATTTTTCATACGTTTTCATCAATTTTTGTCTGTTTTCATTAGTTTTCGTCCATTTTTGTCCATTTTTAGACGCTTTCGTCCGTTTTCATACGTTTTCGACAGTTTTTATACGTTTCCAGACGTTTTTGTCCGTTTTTGTCGATTATACATTTTCGTTCGTTTTCATATGTTTTCATCCGTTTTCATACATTTATATACGTTTTCGTCCCGTTTTCATACGTTTTCATCCGTTTTTGTCCGTTTTTATAGGTTTTCGTTCGTTTTCAGACGTTTTTGTCCGTTTTAATATGTTTTCATCCGTTTTTATCTGTTTTCATACATTTATATACATTTTCGTCCCGTTTTCATACGTTTTATACATTTTTGTCCGTTTTCAGATGTTTTCGTCCGTTTTCGACAGTTTTTATAAGTTTTCATACGTTTCCGTCCGTTTTCATACGTATTCTTACTTTTTTGTCCGTTTTCATACGTTTTGTCCGTTTTTAAATATTTTTTGCCGTTTTCATACGTTTTTGAATACCACAAGTGATATTCTGAATATCGCAAGTGATTTTCAACTAATGTTTTGTAACATGAAAATCACAAGTGATATTCTGAATATCACCAATAATGTTTTCAGACGTTTTTATACGTTTCTAAATATCACAAGTGATTTTCAACTAATTTATTGTAACAAAAAATCACAAGTGATATTCTGAATATCACAAGTGATATTCAGAAAGTCACAAGTGATATTCAGAAAATCACAAATGATACTCAAGATATCACAAGTGATATTCAGAATATCACAAGTAATTTTCATGTTTTTTTAATTCACATTTTTTTAACTTTCTTGCGTTTTCGTCCGTTTTTATTTGTTTTCATACATTTCTGAATATCACAATTGATATTCAGAATATCGCAGAATATCACATGTGATATTAAGAATATCAATTTTGATATTCAAAAACGTATGAAAATAGACGAAAACATAAGAAAACGAACGAATACGCATGAAAGCGTAAAAACACGTTTAAAAATGAACGAGAACGTATGAAAAATGGACGAAAACAAAAGAAAACGCAATTGATATTCTTAATATCAAAAGTGATATTCTGATTATCACAGATAATCACTTGTGATATTAAGAATATCAATTGTGATATTCAGAAACGTATGAAAACGGACGAAAACGTAAGAAAACAAACGAATACATATGAAAGCGTAAAAACACGTTTGAAAATGGACGAGAACGTATGAAAAATGGATGAAAACGAAAGAAAACGGACGAAAACGTATGAAAACGAACGAAAACATATGAAAACTTATAAAAACTGCCGAAAACATATAAAAACGGAGAAAAACGTCTGAAAACGGACAAAAATGTATAAAATCAGACGAAAACGGACGAAAATGTATATAAAAGTATGAAAAAGACGAAAACGAACGAAAATGTCTGAAAACTTCTAAAAACGGACGAAAACGTATAAAAACGTAAAAACGGACGAAAACGGACAATAAGGTCTGAAAACGTATAAAACCGCCGGAATCGTAAGAAAACGAATGAAAGCATCTGAAAACGGACAAAAATATATAAAAACGGGCGAAAACGTATGAAAATAGATAAAAAAAATGGACGAAAACTTATAAAAACGGATGAAAACTTATAAAAACGGATGAAAATGTATGAAAGCTGACGAAAGCATATAAAAAAGGAGGAAAACATCTGAAAACAGATAAAAACGTCTAAAAATGGACAAAAACTTAAAAAAACGGATGAAAACGTATGAAAACGGACAAAAAAGTCTGAAACCGAACGAAAACATAAGAAAATGAGCGAAAACATAAGAAAGTGAAAAAACGTGAATTTAAAAAATAATGCGAATTAAAAAAATGTAAGTTAAAAAAAAGGTAATTTAAAAAAAAAGTTAATTAAAAAAAAGACAAAAAAAATATTGAATAAATAAGAAAGACAAAAAGACAAAAAAATACATAGAATTATGTTGACAAAAACACAAAAGACAATTATTTTTGAATTTTTGTCAAAAAATCTAATTGATACCAAATAAAACTAGGAGCTGAATTCATCTAAGAGGTGTCATAACAAAAAATCTAAAATATCTATAGATCAACCAAAATAGAGTACATGCTGATTCACTCAAGAATGGGGGGCTTTATGTATAAGAAACACACCATCGTCATTTCACTCCAATCATCTTCATCGGCCACAGTGAACGAAATTGTGTTATCATCTTAACTCAAAACGTATATAGAAAATTAAAAGCAAAACTAAAGTAGATTGAAACCCAAAACTAATTTGAAGACACACATCTTGAATTTTATCACAATAAGAATAATACATGATGGATAAGTAGATAGAAATAGCTAATCCGATCCGTCTCTAGTATCTATGCATAGTTCGCCACTTTGGTTAAGTCTACATAAAACCTTTTTTGGTACGGTATTTTGATACGGTTATAGGAAAACCGTAGCAAAATCGATTCATTTGACGCGGTTCTTAAAATAACCATTTTTTGGTACGGTTATTTTTTTTGTAAAGCAACAGATTTTGGTGCGGTTTATTTAGAAACCGTACCAAAAAATAACCATTTTTTGGTACGGTTATTAAAAAAACCGCACCAAATAATCATCTTTTGCTACGGTTTTAAAACCGTACCAAATGAGATTTACAAAAAAAATTACATGTAACATGGGTGTTACTACTCGTATGAGATTTTTGTGTAGTAGTGAGTTTTCAAACATGCATGTTACTACTCGTATACGAATGCCAACAATTAGGCCACTGGCCACCCATGTTACATGTTGTTTAAAGTTGTCAAACAACGTAGACACTCTTTAGTAAAGAAAAAAAAAAAAAAGTGTAAAAGGATTTTGATGTCTACATTAATAATTTAATATCATAAATCATACCTCTAATTATTAACCACCATTTAATCAAAAAAAAAAAAAAAAATTATTAACCACCACTGGGACCAATTTTTTTTTTTTTCTTTTTTTTTCCCTTTAAATTGCACGTGGGAGCCAATTGCATTGAAAGTGATAAGTTGAGCATCATCTTCCCTAGATTAAGTCAACCATTCTATTGTCAAAGACCTACTAATCAAGGTTAAATATATTTTAAGCTAAGTAATAAGTGATCAAGAAACAACAATGTCATCACAAGTTCCAAAAGTGAAACTAGGCTCACAAGGTCTAGTTGTTTCAGCACAAGGGCTGGGTTGTATGGGCATGTCGAGTTTCTATGGACCCACAAAACCCGAAGCTGATATGATCAAACTCATTCATCACGCCATTGAGTCCGGAGTCACATTCCTTGATACTTCGGATGTCTATGGCCCCCTCACCAATGAAATCCTCATTGGCAAGGTTAGCAGTAAAACATAACCAACTTATGATTATTCTGACAGATTTTTTAAATAAAGTATGTAATTTAATAAATATGAAAAGTTTTGTTTAGGCTTTGAAACAAGGAGGACTAAGAGATAATGTTCAAATTGCTACGAAATTTGCTTATCGAATGATTGATGGGAAGGTGGAAGCGTGTGGTGATCCTGCTTATGTTCGTTCAGCTTGTGAAGGTAGCTTAAAGAGACTTGATATTGATTGTATTGATCTCTACTATATTCATAGGATTGACACTCGTGTCCCTATTGAAGTCACGGTTCGTCACTCTCGCTTTTCTTTGTGTTCCAATTTACTATTGTTCCCTTTCTGTATGCACCGTTTTATTTAATATACCTTTTTGTCGTACGTCCTACATCAAAGACATCAACAATGGTTTTGTGTACCACTCGTTTCATTTGTAACTCGTGAAAGTTATGATTCTTGGAAGGCGGTTTTTAGACCTACAAAATGTTTACAAAAAATTATTGAAATGGCTCAGGTGTAGAGAAAAGTACAATAACCAAAACGACATATATGAATATGTTGGTATTTTATAGTAGCAATAACCTTGAAAACTCTTGAATGCTGGCCATGACTAGATAATACTCAACTGTTTTCTTACACTTAATTGTAATAAAAAGATGGGAGAACTGAAGAAACTGGTTGAGGAAGGCAAAGTGAAGTATGTAGGATTATCAGAAGCATCTGCTTCCACAATTAGAAGGGCTCATGCTGTTCATCCAATAACAGCAGTCCAGAATGAGTGGTCATTATGGACACGGGATTTGGAGGATGAAATTGTTCCTACTTGCAGGTGATCTCACTCAGCATAAATAATTAATCGACACTGATTTACTTTGTTTATAGATGATTCTTTTGTTTCATTTGCAGAGAACTTGGAATTGGGATTGTTTCTTACAGTCCTATTGGGAGAGGATTCTTGGCTGTCGGTCCTAAAATGGTCAACAACTTTGACGAGGGGGATGTAAGGAAGGTATGATATGTTCATATTCATGGCATAAAAGGTTTCTATGATCCTACAGTTTAGATTTAATCATCGAGACAGTAAGAAAGTAAGAGCACGAGACAACATTACAAAACAAATAAACCAGTTTAATATTATGTTCATCTAAAACGCATATATATTTAATCAAACAAGAAGATACTATTAGAGCATTTGATTTGATTGCGAGTTCTGATTATCATGACAAAGTATATGGGTCCTTCTGTCGTGTTTACGAGAGTATGAGTCATATAATCGGATAGTTACCGGAGATAATTAGTTAGCTGACCTCATATTATCTCATTAATCGCTTTAATTTCCTTTGCTCTTTATGTGCTAGTTCATATCTATTTATTTTGATCAGTTTCAATCAAAAAAATTTATGGCAGAGGCATCCAAGGTTTCAGAACATGGATCACAATAAGACCATTTTTGAGCGAGTGGATGAGATAGCAACAAGGAAAGGATGCACCGCGGCTCAACTAGCATTAGCATGGATCCATCACCAAGGAAATGACGTGGTTCCAATACCGGGAACCACAAAACTTGAAAACTTCAACCAAAACATTGGAGCTTTATCTATTAAGTTAACACAAGAGGAGATAATGGAACTCGAACCGTTTGCTTCAAGTGACATGGTGAAGGGGGATAGGCATGAGTGGATGCATATGAGCTGGACAAATTCAGACTCCTCCATTGTCGTCTTGGGAAGATAATCAAGTTATTTGAAAACTTTAGATGAAAATAAACGTTTGAGTGAATCTTTCTTGTGTGTGTGATATAGCTGATCAACCAAAGGGTTTTCCTGCCCTTTGTCGACTTCCTTGTCGTAGTTGTTTTTGATTTGTGGTTCCGCTCTAATCATCAGCTTGTTGGTTTTCTTCCAATAAATGCAATATTTTCTTTTTTTGAATAATGTATGGTTTGAAGCTACTGATTTACTCATTGGCATTCTTTTATGAAAGTGCATCATAGATCAGTCCTCTGCACCTTTGCAACTGTTGAATGTTGATAGTCATTGTTTTCAGTGACTATGATTTTTTTTTTTTTTTTTTTTTTTTTTTTTTTTTTTTAACGGCGAGTTAGTAGTTAGTGATCCGAGCCCACAGTGACATCCAACTGGGTAGTATGCAAGCCTCGAACCTTTCTCCTTAAGGGATAAAACCCACTCCTGCTTCTATTTATTTCAGGCCCCTGAAGGTACTTGGTGAGAGTCGACTCTGTTTATAGTTTTATCTTCAAATAATTACTATACAACTTTTCCGGAACTAAGTTTGCAAAGATAAACAAGATTTAACCATTTCAATGGGACAGATTTTTGCACGACCATAAGCACGAAGATTCAAGGTATTTAAAGTAGCAAATGTACGTAATTACGTAACCAAAGTGACTTGCAAAATATGAGTCGTAGTGCTTGGTGAAGCAAACCATTTGTACACTATAAACACTTTTTAACTCATTTTTTAAGCGTTAGGAATGGGCATCAACCGCAAATATATTAAATTAGTTTTTTTAATAAAAACATTGATTGAAATGACTAATTGATATGCTTAATTGTATGCCTAAACTAAGAGCATTAGGTGCAGTCACTTGGCACCCTCGTCAAGTCGACGTGTCCCTCGCCAACCCCCACACCACTGCATCGGGGTGTGCCTGCGCCAAACCACACGCCAAGTTTTTGGCTTCCGCCAAATGAGAGTGAGGAAGACAAGGGTAAGGATAAAGTGAAAGTGTGGACACAAATCAAACCCATACAGTCACTTAAGAAAAATATATATATATAAAAAAAATTAAAAAAAAAAAAAAAAAACCTTTTAAATTCATTTTAAAACCACACATTGGACGTTAACTGGACTTTGATCCGAAAGGTTGTTGGGCTTTTGGTTGGAATTTTAGATAACAAAATCCGAATTTTTATTAAACTCTTGATAGATTTTATTTTGTCCAAATTTTTTAGTGGTGTATTTTTAGTTGGACTAAAATTTGGTTAGGGATTTTTGGGATAATTTTTCGACTAACAGTTTTTATTCGGCCTTCGAAATACAAAAGTGGTTATAATTTCGAGTTTAAATTTTTGGGTCCGTTTGCAATAACTACCGTATTAGTTATTTGTGAAACCAAAAAAGTTTGTTAACCGTAACAACTCAATAATCATTGAAAAAGATCCGCATCGATTTTAACACATTAACAATGTCAACTTCAAGAAGCAATCTTGACATATTACTCTTCGATTATAAAGTTGTTGACTGAAAAACAAAGAGACGTTGGGGAAATAGCAGATTACGATTTTTCAACACCAACTGCTACAGGCAGTGTACATGACCTTTATAGTGTAGTATAGGTATATCCGAGGGATTGATTGTTCTCTTGAGGAATAGTGTCGTTAGGTTGAAGTGTATGTCGAGATAAGCTAGAGGTGATGGATTATTATTTTTGTGTTCTTATATTTTTTAGAAAATAAGTAAAATCTCGGTTTTTGAAAGAATGGGAGGAATTAATTGTTATCCAACTAACCCAAAAACTATTTATAAAACTAAAATTAAACTAAAAACAAGAAAAGGTAAATTGTGGTGAAAACTCTTATGGTAGACAAGCGTGTTTACTTAGATTTTATTACTCCCTAATTATCTCCTACTGATTTGTTGAATTGTCACGTCATTATTTTAGTTGAAGCATTGTATTCCTTAATAGGGGTGAGCAAACGGACCGGATGGACCAGACCGACTGACAAAACCGACCGGACCGGACCGGCTGACTGTCAAAACCGACCGGACCGACCACATTCGGTCCAGTCTCGATCTAGGGTTTTTCATAATTTCGGTCTCGGTCCGGCTTAAAAACCAAACATTTAGCCTATTTGCACCGAGACCGGACCGACCACATTCGGTCCGGTCTCGGTCTAGGTTTTTTGCCGGATTTTGTCTCGGTCCGGTCCGGTTTTTCTCGGTCTGGCCTGGTTTTCACCCGATGAGCAGCCTTATTCCTTAATATTGGTCGTGGGGAGGTGCCGAAGTCCCCAGCTCTATGAATCTTAGTCTCCCCCAAATCCCTTAAAGTCTATTAAGTTACCTAGGATCATAAACCGCAATTCACGCAATAAATACAACGAGAAAAACTAATAGTGCACTCCACGGTTGCTTTTTCTAAGACGTTCAAGCTAGTTACATAAAAGAGGTCAGCTAGTTTTCTTAGTCTAACGCGAGACAATCAACTAAACAATAGATAACAAACCAATAATCAACAACTAGGTTTCACTAGATCTAAGCAAACACAATTAAATTTAAGGTAGCATGATAGATAAAAGAAAAGATAAACAAGTAATCAAGCAACACATAGACATATTGAACGATTAAACGAATAACTTATATTCAATAAAGCGTTAAGTCCAAGGGTTGAAAAACCCTTAAAAAGCTACAGAAATTCGACTAGGGTTTTACCTCTAAAGTGTTACCAAAAAGTGTCACACATTACAATGAAAACAATCGAAAATATATATAGGATTACAAGTCTGACGGCGTCAGCTTATAATAAATTGATAATCATTAAGGTAGACTTTATGCGGATTTCTGATTAATCGTGACAAGATTAGTCGGTTGCGAAAACTTAAAAGCCAAAATCTAGACGTTTAGGGAGTCTAAACATTGGAACGAGATACGCCACAAAGTGATGCACCATAGAGAGAGAAGAGATTTAGGATTCATCATATATGACCGAACATTGGCTAATACGTTTTCCTTACTATCGGCTTGACCTCTTATGTGTTATCTGTGTCTCTGCTTGTGTGTGTTATTTGTCTATCTGCCTTTGTCTACAGTTTTATCAAACCTAAACATCGTGCCAGTCTCTCAGGCTGAAACCCTCTGCTGAGTTAGATTAGGTTTAGTTAGACTAACTTTAGAATTAAAATACTGATAAATATTGAAGTGTTAATGTTCCACTCTTAGTGATCCACACTCTACTTACCAACTAGGCTACATTGATCGGGTACACTACCGGTTAGTGTTTGTTATAGGTTAAGTTAGCTAAATATAAATTTAAAACTTGATAAACATAATCTATACCTAAAACGATAGCACATCAAGTTTTTGGCGCTGGGGAGTGAATTGTTTAATACTTGTATTTATTAGTATTTTGAATTAGGTTTTTAACTTAGTTTAATCTTTTGATTTTAGTATTAATTTGACTAACTCTGTTGTATATTTGTATTGCTTGTGTATTTGCATTTTTCTTGTTTTTGTGTTTGTTTGATTTATGTATCTTTGTTTTTGTGTTTTCTGCATTATTGTTGTCTGCTGTATTTTCTGAACAAAATGATATGGCGCATTAGGGTGTATTGCATTTTTTATTATTCATACAGCATATCAAGTAAAATAATTTTGGTACGACATATCTAATTTTTTTAGATATGGCGTATTCTGTTATTTATCAGAATTTTAAAACTCTAATAGACGTACAGAGTATAAGCTTTTGCTTATACGTCGTATTTATTTCTTATAGACATATTTGAATTATTTTTAATTTAATTTTACGGCGCATTGATTACTGTCAATACGACATATATCTTTATCTGATTAAATGGCTGATTTAAATTTTTATTAGGAATATAGCGTATACAGATTACTGGATACGGCGTATCATCTACAGATATCAGTGATAACATCAAATAGTTCCGTTATTTTATTGTTAATTTCCCCTAATTATGCTCATCTTTTATATCATTTTATTAGGATATATACTTTTATTTATTTATATTATATTTTCAGGTAAAAAATGAGCATTGGAATGAAAGGACGTGGATTTGGAAGGTTTTAAATGAAAATTATTGAAGTATGCCAAAATTACACTAACTACGGCGTAGAGGCTCTCTCTACCTACGTCGTAGTTACCTTTTTCATGAAGACTGAAGTCAATGAGGACCTACGGCGTAATTGGCCTCACCAACTACGACGTAGATGCCACTACGAGACATTCTACGGGGCGTAGTTATCATTCAAGCTACGCCGTAGAATCTTCATTCTAATACTTATAAGAAATTTCGTTATCTTTTATGAAGCTACGGCGTAGTTCCTCATCTGGCTACACCGTAGATGTGTTAACAAGAGTTCTGCGGGCGTAGCAGAAGAACCAACTATGGCGTAGTTGGAAATAACAAAGGCTACGGCGTAGCTAGACCTAATGGCCCCGCCGTAGTAAAGTCGAGACTATAAATACAAGCCCTAATTCCGCATTTCAATCATCACTTTCTCACACACAGAAGTCAGGGAGGAATTAGGGAGCAAGAAGGATGAAAATTCTGAAGCATACAAGTCATTTCCAAGGGAGAATTCGCGCTACAATCATAAGTTTTATCATTTATATTTATTGTATCGAATTTATGTTTTCATCATTCATGTTAAACATTGATTTTGCTGCAATTATAAATATGAGTGGCTAAACACCTTTCGTGTTAGCCTAGTTATGAAATCGTTATTGTTATGATTTAGTTTTCTGGCATTTCATATTGTTTTATTTGTATACTTTCTTAGCATGTCTTAGGACACCTTTGTTTCGGTAGTGATGATGTTTGGTAGTTCCATTCAGGCTAGGAGAATTGACCATATGACCCATAGCGGATAAGGGTGTGTTTGGTGATAAGAATTGACCATAGGACTATCACCGTTCGTGTCGAAATTTCAACGAACGACCACCTACCAAACTGACTTGCTTAAGGAATGAGGAGGGATGTAAGTTTCGACCGGCCGCATCCTGTTAGACTATTCTAAGTTAATAGAGGTGCTTAATGACTCTTTCACCTTGTATTTGCCAGCGAACTCTTGTAATCATTAGGCTACGGAATAGGGTAAGGTGAAAGATATGATTAGACGATTTGACCATCTGAGTCTATCGACTTGAATCCCCAGATGAAATGATAGGATGCATTAATTAGAAAACTTGTCATAATAATAACAAGAGTAGTAATTAGGTTAACACATTTCTCCCATCTGATTTCTCTTCATCATTTAATTGTCTATTTATTGTTTTGTTTATTTCATTTCTTTAGTATAAATGATGCGTGGGAATCGCACCTTGCTTTACCTCTCGAGGGATCTCGCGAGGCTTACAACCCCCACCAGGCAGTGTACCTGATCGTTGTAGTATAGTATAGTGACAAGTACCGGGGGATTGATCGTTCAGCTTAGGAATAGTGTCGCTAGGATTAGAAAACCTAATTAATAGTTCTAGAGATGAAAGATGATTATTTTTGTGTTTTTATAATTTTATGAAAGCAATTAAAATCTCGGGTTTTGAAAGAGTGGGCAGAATTAGTTGTTATTCAACTAACCCAAAAACTACTTTGTAACTAATTAAACTAATGAAAATAAAATTAAACTAATATTAAACTAAGGTTGTGAGCAGTAATTGGAGAAATTGTGTTTACTTAGACTTCATTACTCCCTAGATATCTTTTACATGTTAATTACTTGTTACACTTGTATGAATGACGGGTTGTATTCCTTAATACCATTCGTGGAGTGGCATACATAACTCCCCAACTCTATGAGCTCTTATCTCCTCCTACACTATGACCCAGCACAACTATAGGGATTGTAAACAGTGGCTCATGCATTAAATACAACCAATAAAGACCTAGTACGCCTCGGTTCATGTTTCTTAAGACGTTCAAGCATGTTACCATTTGGAGATCTGCCAGTTTTCTTAAGCCTAACATATAAAATCATTCATTCAAAACAAGAATAGACAAGTAATCAACACATAATCAACATCTAGGTTTCATTAGATCTAAGCAAACACAAGAGAGATCTAGCCTAGCATAGTAGAATTAAGATAAGAACAAAAGATAAACAACCAACACATAGACATATTGATTGAATTAAGAGTATACTTATCTCAATTACAATGCAAGGTCTCAAGGGTTTGGAACCCTTGAAAAACCTGTAAAAGAGGCACCAAAATCGTCTTTAGGGTTTCACCAAAACTTCTCTCTTTTTTAATGAAAAAACTAGAAAACTATATATAGGAAAATCGTCCTGACGGCGTCAAGAGTTAAATCTGACGCCGTCAACTCGCCGCCATACACTTCCTCGGACGCCCTAGATCCAATCGTGACGGCCTATGTGACGCCGTCACCACCCACGGTAAATTAATCTTGGTCACTTTGACGCCGTCATAACTCCATCAGACGCCGTCACCAGCTACGGTAAATTATTCTTCATGTCTGACGCCGTCAAGAGAAAACCCTTGACGCCGTCACCTTGTATTTCCGGCTTGGATTTTTGGTACTTTGTCGTTTTCTTCACTTTATGCTCCAAAAACGTCCAAAATAGCCTCTTTTCCAGAATTCACTCTCCAAACACCTAAAATCACAAAAGGAACGATTTAGGGCAATATTTGATCAAATAAATTCGGATTCGGGCTTAAATGACCCCCTAAAAACGGATCATTTTTCGCCTCATCAATAAATCAATTAATCATAAACCCCCTTTAAAACAGTGACATTAGACTTAGATAATATCCACACGCATAGCTCTTTGGACGACCTCGGCTTTATCGTTAGCTATACCATGCACGACCGGGTACACCGCCCGATAGTGCATTAGGTAGACCTTAGGTAGACGAGCAACTTACAAATATTAAAACCTGGTCGGTAAATCCCGCATCAATCAGCAACTTTTATTTTTTGTATTTTGTTTTTGTTCTCTGTTTTCTATGGTTCTAGTTTTTCAAACCTATCCTACTGATATTATTGTCTTGATTTCAGGTAGTGCATGACCAGGAGTTCTACTGTAGACCTCGTTGAACCATATAGTGAACATGGAAAAGCTTTTCACTTGCTAAGGATGCTTTTCAAGACCACAAGTCTTGATTGTTCGAGTTCATTAGAGCTTGATTACTTTTCTGATCAAGAAACTCAATGATAACGCTCAAATTGAGTATGTTTTTAGGAGCAGTATCATGGTTTTTGTACATGTTATTTGGTTAGTCTAACGAACTTTTGGTACTTATATGCACAAAGTTATGTTTTCATGTTTGTAGTTAGCCAAGACGAAGAAAACGAAGAAAAAGAAGAAGAAATGATGAATAAACAAATATTTATGCTTGTAGGAAGAATCACTCATCAAGAGCTATCTCGAGAAGCCTTGAAATAGCAAAAGAATCAACAAATCAATGCTTCAAAGACCTAAGATAAAGAAAAGATAAAGTTTTGTTGAAGAAAGATGAGCCACGGTCAAGAAACGAGCAAACCGAAAGCTAAAAATGAAAAAAAAAAAAAAAAAAAAAAACAAAAACAAAAAAAAACAAAAAACAAAAACAAAAACAAAAACAAAACAAAACAAAACAAAACAAAACAAAACAAAACAAAACAAAACAAAACAAACAAATAAAAAGCTGATTGTTTCGATGAAAAGCTGATAGACTACTCTTTAAACCGAATAGGCTGCTCTTCAAACCGAATAGGCTGGATGACATATCGATAGGCTGGAGGAATTATGCCCTCGAAACCAATCTACATGAGCCCGCAATCGATTGGTTGGACCAAACTGATCTTCCCTAGTTATTTTTAATGCTTATTTAAGTGTCATTAAGCCCCAAGTCAAATCATATAGTCCTAATAACTCATAAACCTGCACTTTGACACTTAGTGCCCAAGTTTCATGCTTGGAGGCTAAGGGTTGATTTCTACTATATATAAGAGTGCTTAGGATTGGTTTTCAATATGAAAACTCACCCTTACACCCTAAGGATGAATTTTCTCTCATTTACCACTCCCAAAAGACCTCAAACACCTCTGCCATTTCCAGGAGAGTGCACAAGACATTGAAGCCAAGTGTTGGGCATAATTTTTCGGTTTGGTTATAATTTTTAATCAATTGCAGGCTTAAGGGTTGCTCTAAATCATTTACCTTTGCCTATTTTAATTCATACTTTTGGTAAACCTTGTTACTTTTATATTTCATTATGTTTATGATTACCATGATTGTTGAAGTCTTGTGTTTGGTTGAATACAATATGGAGTAGTTTAAATATTCACTTGTTTGGAATCATGTGAATATTGATATAGAGTGTTTGTTATTTGGCAATATAGACAAATGGTTTTGTTTATGAGTTTGTTTGAATTGTAACATGTCTAAATAACTTATTGATGAATCATAACCGGATTTATAGGTCGAAAGGTCTTCTTGTCATGATTTGTTTCAAATGTTAATGCGCATATATGTTTGGTATTTCATAATTGACAACTATGAATAAACATGTTAAATGGACTTGTAATGATTAATTTAAGACTATAGGCCAAAATGACTCTTGTGAACGAATGATAAAATCATATTTCTAACAAATGGTTTATAATGACTTGGTTTATAATAACGTTCATAGGTTGAAAGGTTTCGTTAGTCTAAACCATGATATATACAATTCCATGATATTACCCATTGACTTGGAATTGTATGACTTTGATTTGTATGCTATTGCTTGATTTCTACCCGAAACTTTCATACACTCCATAGAAATATATACTAGTTCCAAACAAGTATTGTTTTTAATCTTATTGAATTCGCGCAATCATCATTTTCGTGTTACTTGTTGCTTATATGGTATTTTGGGACGTGATAACCAATTACCACCTTTTTATTGCTTATTGTTCATAGATTCTTCACAATTGAAAACACCCAAATCCTAGTGAACGACCTCGGTTTACCAACTAAAACTAGCTACATACGAAAGGGTCATACTTGGCCATGTGTTCTTATCTTTATCAAGTAATTCGTGTTAAAATTTTAAAACTAGTAGTCACGAGACACATCAAGTTTTTGGCGGCATTTCCGGGGATTTGTTTGTGCTTTTGTGTGATTTAAATTTGAGTTTTAACCATTCCCTAGTTGTGCCACCCTTGCTTGTGAAAAAAAAAAATCTTTTTTTACCAGTTTAGTCCAACTGATCGGCTGGAACACCAAACCGATTGGCTAGAACGATTCACCCTGACCAACCACCATCTAACAGATCGGCTGGAAGCCTAAGCCGATCGGCTAAACCATTCTGCCCCAAAAAACAAAAGTTTTTTACAAAACCCATTGAAGGTTTCACCTTAGTTCGAGCCTTACCCAAAACCCTTCCTACTTGTGTTTTGCTCTTTTATGAACGTTCGTTCATTGGGAGAGGAACTAAGTAGTCAATTATTGTCCAATCCCGATAGACCAAAATAAACACCACCCACCCTTATGAATGATTTATTTTTCTTATGTCTTTGTTATTTTCTTTGTTTGTTTATTTGTTTGGTATATTATTTCATAGATTTTCTTTTTAAAATTTTAAACACCTTTTTAAATAATAGTTGGAAAATACAAAAAAAAAAAATTTAGTTAGATTATTTATTTTAAGGCGTTTTTTGAAAAGATAAAAAAAATGTCTTGTTTAGTTGTCTTTGTAGCCTATTCCAATATAGTGAAAATCAAGAGGAAGCGGTTAAGTTAAGGACTTTTCCTTTCTCATTAACTGGAGAAGCTAAGATTTGGTTAGACGAATTAAATGAAGGAACGATTACTACGTGGGAAGAAATGAGAGAAGCTTTTGTTAGCCAATACTTTTCTCCCGCAATGTTTAAACGTCTCCTGAACGAAATTTACAACTTTCACCAACTCGATCACAAAACTCTCGTTGACGCTTAGCTCCGTATGAAAGATATGCTTCGCACTTGTTACGGACATGGTCTAACCAAAGGAGCAATAATTCAAACATTCTATCATGATTTAGATGATCTAACTCAAGGAATTCTCGACGCTGGAAGAATCTTCCTCTATAGAACTCCCAACGAAGCATTCAAAATCCTCGAGGACAAGGTTCTTTTGAGATCCGATTTATCAAAGAGTTCCCAAAATGATCCCAATCCGAAAACCGTTGTTTCCACCGGTGGAAGAAACATCTACTCCAATTACGTCATTTTGATGGAGAAACTTAATGCTCTCGCTACAAAAATCAATTCCGAATTCCTGAAAATAAGACGAGAGCTGAAGGAGATGCGAAATGATCATATAAAAAATGGAGGACACTACGATGTAGATTACTACATGAAGGATGATACGCCGATGTGTAAACCTCATGAAGCCAATTACATCCAAGAATATCATGAAGGATATCACAATTAAAAATCTAAAAATTCGTACTCATATCCAAACCGCAACCCAAACCGTTACTATCCTCACTTTCGACCCCAAGATGAGATGCCACATCCATCACAATATTTCAAATTGTCCAAAACCTCAACAGAGGAGATGATGAAAGAGTGGACAGCTAGCCAGATGAAAGCAAATGAGGGTATGAAGAACCAAGCGGTAGAATTGGAACGTCAAGTCGATCAAGGAAGAAAGAACCACCAAGCCATAATCCCAAACTTGGAAAGGAGGATAAAAGGATTAAATAAGGAGCATGAAGTCCATCATACCGAATCTCTTCCTCATACTACAGAGTCTAACCTGAGACATGAATATGTCTACAAACCAATCTCAATTCGAAATGAGCATGGTAAGGGTGATGTTGAAGTTATCAAGGAAGATAAAATCAAACCTCTTAATGCAAATAATGTCAAAAATGTTATTTGCATTATTCGGTCTTTATACGTTTTGCTAATCACAAAATATAAAAACGCGATACGTAAAATTACGTTTAATAAGTTTTTCGAGAAAACTCGTTTCGTCAATGTATCTACTACAACGTCGCTTCAGGTATGAACAAACATGATGCCGACATTAGTAAAGTGATAAAAGATTTTATTTTCTCAAAACTTCACATTTTTATTTTTGTCATTAAAAAGACATGTTTTATTAAAGAAAATAAATTTAAATTTCAAATATTGCAACAGCCATTTTCCCGCCTAAACCCGACAGGATTTTTCACCCGATAAATTTTCACCATATCATGACAAAAATGGGAGCGTCTGTCAGGACGGTCCCTTAGTGATAAAGGACCGTTCACCTTTAAGGGACCATCCCCCGCTCCTCCTGATGGCTATAAATACTGCACTGTTTCTTTCAGAAAAATAACCCTCTTGGCACGAAAACTTTCTGTTCTTTCTTCCTCCCTTCTTTGATCATTATAACATGTCAATAAGTCTTTATAAGGGAATGGGAAAACCCATGATTGGAGATGGTGGTAGAGTAGAAGGAGTATAGTCTAAAGCAAGAAGTATTTGGTGGAAGTGGATGTGGGCTTCTTGGTGGAGGTGACAAGTCTCCAAGATAAGGTGAGAAGTTACCAATGAAAGTTGAGAATTGAGAGGATGATGGTCTATAAGAAGAGAAGGATGTTCCATTTGTGGATGGAGTTTTCATTGGTGTACTTGGTGCTTGAGGAGATAATGGTCGATATTTTGGAGAAGGGGTAGTGTCTTCTTGAGTGAGATCAATGAAGTTGGGTTTTGGTGGTATGATGGTGATTTTAGGCATTTTGTTTGTGAGAGATAATGAGGTTGAAGAAGAACCCATTGTAAGAGAATGAAGAAGATGAAGTGAAGAAGAAAGATGGTGATGAAGGAAGAAGAGAAATGGAGTTTAAATAATCAAGGATGATTATAATTTAGGCAAAGCATGCATTAGGAAGTTTATAGCACTAATATTTGTTTAACTAATGGTGGTGATAGACATGCAATAGGGTCAAGGATTGCAGGAAGGAAGAAATAGTCCAGAAACCTGTGACCCACGATGGACGGTCACTTAAATAGGTGTTGGATCGATATACTCTGACCAAACTACTTTGTAGCTTGTAATGATTTAACAATATTGAGTAAACTCAACACTATTAATATTGAAACACTGTTTGACCTTGTAAAGTATGCGGAATCTACTAACACAAAGCTTAAGAAGAACTTTTATATTAACCAAACTTTGAACCTGCTTTGTTACACAGATTCACTAACAATCCCTAACTATTTAACTTGATCGACTTCTAAACATATCTAACTTGTAAAACTTATAAAACTTATCTCGACCAATACCTCTTAAGGCTCTTTATATAGATAACCTTAAGTCGGTTTACAACATATAATTCTTGAACGACAAGTAATTATCCCTAACTAATTCTAGAATATTCATCTAATATTACACATTAATCCTTATCTAATATTGCATATTAATCCTTGTTTCCTTCGAAGTACTTTAAGCATTCTTCAATATCAGCAGTACTTTGACTTTATTCTTCAGCAGTACTTTGACTTTATTCCTCATGCAGCAGTACTTTGACATCCAGAAGTACTTTGATATTTCATATCCCAACAATCCTCCCCTAACTTGAACTCTACTTGCTTGATTTCAAGTTTCTTTGTTATTTATAATCTTCAAATCTTTAATCATACATTGAGGTTGTTTCTTTATTCCTTTTCTTCTATCTGTCATCTGTCAAAGTACTCTTCATCAACATCATATCTTCCATAGCATCTTTTCAGCAACTCAGCAATATTTAAGTACAAAAATCATCAAATCTTAAAAGTTTCATACTATTCTCATCACTTCCAGGTGTGTTAACTCTTGTGAGAGGTGAATCATTGAAAATTATGATTTTTAGCAAATCACCAGCTATCAACAGATTTGATATGTCTTTACCATTAGCCGTTTGCTATGGACTAGCCAACTCTTGATCACTTGGATGTATGGTGAGTTGAAAACCTAGTTTTTGGTAAACTATCAACCATCAACGGATTTGATTATCACATCAGAGCCGTACCCTCATGATGAGTCAAACTCTTTCTTGTTTGTTAAACATGGTGAGTTGATTACCATTTGTTGTGTAGTATAAATACTAACACCATGTGTTTCTTTTCAAATCCTTTTTCCTTTTTATTTAAACATCAAAAACATTTATGTTTATTTAAAAAAACTTATACTGGTTTATATCAGCAAGCAGTACTTTGATAAAGTACTGTTTGTTTTTGCAGTACTTAGAAAAATACTTTAACTTTACAAAACAGATCATACCAGTATTATGCAATATTACTCTTCAGACTTAACCCATCTGATAAATAGCTTGATAACATCCAAAGCTACTTCAGATTCTTCTTCAAGTTCCATTCCATGATCCAGCATTCTGAGCATTATTTCTCTGATCAATGGATATCTTCTCTCAGCCAACATGTGAATCATGGTACCATCTTCCATCTCTAGTGTATGAACTCCTGATGACTCAAAGAATCTCCATCTTGTTATTTCCCAATTCTATTGATCATTCCAGAGAGGATCAACACTTGTTTCTTCAGTATCCCAGATGGTAAATAAGTCTTCAAGTAAAACTAATCCCACTTCTGAAGCTTCATTCTCTGAATAGTAAGTCTGCACTTGCACATATAAATCATAAAGATCTTCCCTTGAGATACAGTGCAACAAATCCCATAACATATAGAATGTTGTGAAGCTTTCATCTTCTCTGTGGATCATAAAATAATTTCCCTCTTTAGATTCAACCACAGTAAATGAGATTATCTTGGACTTCTTTTCAGAATCATCAATCCTTTTGTTCTCAAAATCAACAACTCTGAAATAATTTCTGAGTTCATCAACTGTATCTTCATGAACTAACTTCAGCCTTTTTGTCAGTTGATCATTTTCAGCTGATTTCTTTCTTTTCAATCTCCTTTGCTCAGCTTCTTCCTTTCTGACATCTTTCAATCTCTTCTTTCTATCAACTTCCATGGGTACAAAACTTTCTATCTCTCTTCTGATATCTTCTTGTACTTTGTCCCATAAAACTTTTATTTCTGGATACCTTTGTTTATGTAAATTCTTGTATCCCTTCTTTCTTAAAAATTGCGTCATCCAATTTCTTTCCTGAGCTTTGGTCATTGGCTTCTTTGTAATTGGCCTGCTAACTTCTTCCAAATATTCAGCATCATATTCAGCTTGTTGCTTTTTAGCAAGCTCTAAATCTTCTGCAATCTCTAATTCTCTAATCTGAGCAATAGAAAATTTCTTCTTCTTCTTAGTATCTTTCTGAACCATTATACCTTTCCCTTTATCTTTTGGATCTAGTTTCTCTGATTCAGAAGTACTTTCATCATCCTTTTGTGCAGGCTCAGATATATGTATTCCTCCAGTAGGTCTTCTTAAATTCATCATAACCTGAGCAATTGTTGCATCATCACTAAGAGTATGCACTCTTTCTTCTTCTTGTTGTATAAAAGTGGAAGGACCAGCTTCATCTTCATGATACTTTGTAGAAGGACCAGCAATATCTTGTTCATCAGTACCTTGCACAACAGTATTTTCAACAAAAGTACTTTGAGCATTATTTCCTTCTAAATCAATTTGCTCTGTATCCCCACTTTTTACATTCTCTTGCTCAACTTCAAGATCAATTTGCTCAATCTCACCACCTTTTCTTTCAGTACTGATTTGAGCTACATTAGCATCTTGATTTTTCTTGTTATCTGAAAATTGAACCATATCATCAAATCCATCCATATCATCAAATCTATCCAAATTATCATCCTGATTCCTCCCCAATTTGATAGTTGATGATTTCCTATGCCTCCTCTTAGAGTTAGACTTTTTCTGTTTAGATTGTTGCTTCTGAGACTGCTTCTTTTCTTTCACAAAAAGCCTAAAATGCTTAATAAGAGGCCAGACAAATTTCTTCAATCTTCTGAACTTCTTCCTTAACTTTTTAATTTCTGCAGCTTGAGTATGAACAGTTAACTTGAGCTTCGCCAATTCCTTAGCCAAATCAGAATGACCCTCAGTACCTGGAATTCCCTCATCTTCTCCAGGTGTTTGAAGCCCACCTGTGAAAGTATAATCATTGGGATGAGGTACTATGGAATCCTCTGAAGCAGTACCTTGTGGATCAGTACTTTGTGGAGAAGTACCTTGAGCAGAAACAGATTGATCCAAAGAAGCTGTAGCTGAGGGAGTTCTTTCATCTGAAACATCATGCTGAGGAGAAACAATAGGTGGTGTGGGAGTATGTACTGAAGCAAAATGCTCAGCAGAATCAGATGGAGCAACATTATCAGAATGTGCAGAACCACTATTGTCTTCTTCATTCCTAACAGCTTGACCTACCTCTAACATATAAGCATTAAGAGGTGTATTCCTACCCGAAAAATTAACTCCCTTATGTGACATAAAAGTGAACTTTAGGTGGCATCCTAATGGTAGGTACATAATCCTGAGGTTTGGGTACATCATCTAGTGGAAACAGCTAAAGAGCATTATCAGAATGTGCAGAAACAATAGTTGGTTTTGGTTCATCTTTGGCTAAAGAGCTTCCACAAGCATTGACTCAGGCCCTGGAAACAGCTATCCAGAATATGAAGTGGCCTGCTCCAAGAAAAGAAAGACCTCCCAAACAGGTACTTGGCCTGGCCTGCCCAAGAAAACAGACTTCTTTTGATGACAAGAGAAGGACTGCTCAAAAAGGAAAGCAAAGCTATGAGGGCAAGGGTAAAAGGCCTATGGAGTAGGATGTGGAGCTTGGTAGTAGGTGGATGTAGTCTTGTGTTTGTGTTGTGTTTGTTGTGTTTGTTGTGTCTGTGTCTTGTACTTGAAAGTAAGATTGTGGTTGTACTTCTGAATCATGAATAAAATTCTTACTTTGGAATGATACATGTAGCCTCCCCTCAAATAATGACTAACTAATAACTACTTATGCCTCCCCTAAAAAATAGCTTACATATTAATCATGCCAATACTCACAACTAAGAAAGTAAATCTTGAAACATCAAAGCCTTTTGTGAGTAGATCTGCTACATTATCATCAGTATGAACTTTAACCACATTAATAAGCCTTTGTTCATAGCAATCTCTTATGAAGTGATGTCTAATCTGAATGTGTTTGGTTTTGGAATGATAGACTGGATTCTTAACAATGCAAATGGTACTCTCATTATCAATATTGATGGGAGTATTCTTGAAATTGAACCCATAATCCAAAAGCTGATTCTGCAACCAAAGTACTTGTGCACAACAACTTGCAGCAGCTACATACTCTGCTTCTGTAGAAGAAGTTGCTGCAATTGTTTGCTTCTTACATTGCCATAACACTAATCTGCTTCCAAGGTACTGGCATCCTCCAGTTGTGGACCTTTTGTCATAATTATCTCCAGCATAATCACTATCTGAGAAGGCATGGAGATGGAAAGGTGAATCTCTAGGATACCATAATCCTAGCTTAGGTTGTTGATGAGGCGAAAAATGATCCGTTTTTAGGGGGTCATTTAAGCCCGAATCCGACTTTATTTGATCAAATATTGCCCTAAATCGTTCCTTTTGTGATTTTAGGTACTTGGAGAGTGAATTCTGGAAAAGAAGCCATTTTGGACGTTTTTGGAGCATAAAAGTGAAGAAAACGGCAAAGTCTCAAATTTCTATGCTGGGAACAGTGCATGAAGGCGTCAAGAGTTGCTCTTGACGGCGTCAAAGTCCCAAGAATAAAATACCGTGGTTGATGACGGCGTCACATAGGCCGTCAGAAGTAGATCAAGGCCGTCCGAGGAAGTATTTGGCGGCGAGATGACGGCGTCACACCATTGCTCTTGACGCCGTCACCCCTGTTTTCCTATATATAGTTTTCTAGTTTTTCACAAAAAAAGGAGAGAAGTTTTGGTGAAACCCTAAAGACGAATTTGGTGCAACTTTTACAGGTTTTTCAAGGGTTCCAAACCCTTGATACCTTGCATTGTAATTGAGATAAGTGTTCTTCTAATTCAATCAATATGTCTATGTGTTGGTTGTCTATATCTTGTTCTTGTCTCAATTCCATTATGCTAGGCTAGATCTCTTTTGTGTTTGCTTAGATCTAATGAAACCTAGATGTTGATTATGTGTTGATTACTTGTTTATTCTTGTCTTGGATGAATGATTCTATATGTTAGGCTTAAGAAAACTGGCAGATCTCCAAATGGTAACATGCTTGAACGTCTTAAGAAACATGAACCGAGGCGTACTAGGTCTTTATTGGTTGTATTTAATGCATGAGCCACTGTTTACAATCCCTATAGTTGTGCTGGGTCATGGTGTAGGAGGAGATAAGAGCTCATAGAATTGGGGAGTTATGTATGCCACCATTCATACCCCATGAATGGTATTAAGGAATACAATCTGTCATCCATACAATTATAACAAGTAATTAACGTATAAAAGATATCTAGGGAGTAGTGAAGTCTAAGTAAACACATTTTCTCCAATTACTGCTCACAACCTTAGTAATAATTAGTTTAATTTCATTTTTAGTATTTTATTTTGATTGCATCTTAGTTTTGGGTTAGTTGAATAGCAACTAATTCCGCCCACTCTTCCAAAAACCCGAGATTTTACTTGCTTTCATAAAAACATAAAAATACAAAAATAATCATCCCTCACCTTTAGAACTAGTAATTAGGCTTTCTAATCCTAGCGACACTATTCCTAAGCTGAACGATCAATCCCCCGGTACTTGTCACTATACTATACTACAACGATCAGGTACACTGCCTGGTGGGGGTTGTAAGCTTCTCGAGATCCCTCGAGAGGTAAAGCCTGTTGCGATTCCCACGCATCAAGTTTTTGGCGCCGTAGCCCGGGGACTAGTTATTGTCTAGGTTAGGATTTCTTTTTATTAGGTCTACTTGCTAGATTCCTTTCTAGTAAGACTTTTATTTTTATTTTTTAGGTCTTATTTAGTCTATCTTATTTCTTCGTGCCTTTGTTCGTAACTCGTTACCATCCGACATCATGGAAGGTGGTAACATCTTTGAACCCGTCATCCCACCACAACAAAACCCACCACTAGAACCCCTTAGGCCCCGAACCTTAGGAGAGTATTCCCGACCTAGCCACCAAGGCTACCGAAACACCATTGAGCTCACCGGAGACAATGTGACCCCCTTGCGATCCGACACCATCCGGTTGGTGTAAAGCGGATGTGCATTCCATGAACTTCGTTCCGAAGATCCAAACCAACATCTTAAGGACTTTCTCAAAATTATAGATTCCATAGACCTAGGTGTTGAAACTAGAGAGACAACCCGTTTACGCCTATTCCAATTCTCTCTACGGGATCAAGCTAATCAATGGCTTGAGCGTTTACCCGCGGGATCCATCACCACATGGGATGATCTCACCACTCGTTTCCTTGCTCAGTTTTTCCCACCGGGGAGAACTACTAAGCTTAGGAATGACATCTTGATGTTTCAACAACGTCAAAATGAATCTCTTTATGAAGCATGGACTCGTTTCAAGGACTTACTCCAAAAAGTCCCTCATCATGGCATAGATCTTTGGCTCCAAGTCCAAATCTTCTAGGACCATATCGACATCTCCACGAGGCGAACCATTGACCAATCGGCCGGTGGTAAGCTACGTGATCTTAGTGCGGAACAATCATGGGAACTCATAGAAGATCTTGCTCTCTATGACAACGAAAGTTGGAATGATCCCCGTGATTTGAACAAAACGGTCAAGGCAATATCTTTGCCTTCGAACAATTCTAGCACTCCCGACCGTAGGATCATGGAACTTGAGGACCAAGTCAAGTTTCTCATGAAATCTTACGAAGCTCCGAAGCCTTCAAGCCAAGTAAACAAAATCACTTCTTCATGCGAATTATGTAGTGGTCCCCATGACACTCGTGATTGTGTGGAACTCCCCAGAACAGCTTTTGCGGACTACGCATCCACGCGTACCGACGAAGCGGGAGATAAGTGGTACACTTTCAAGCCCGAGCCAAACATTTACGGTGATTCATACAACCCCTCATGGAAAAATCACCCAAACCTTAGGTGGAAACAAAATCAACCCAATTCTTCCAATCCACCTAATCGTTACCAACCAAACGGTCCACCATCCAACCATACTTTCAACAACAATCCTTCTAACAACTATGGTAGTACCAACAATCTTGAAGGATTGATGTCAAAGTTCATGGCATCTCAAGAAGCCCGCATAGCTAGGTTTGAAACCGAATTCAACCAACAACAAACGGAGATGACCAACAAGATTGACAACTTGTTGAAAGCCCTCAACAACCTATCGTTAATCACACCTAGGAAGGACACTAGGGACACCAATAGTGGAATCCAAATTAAGGACCCCTCATCATCCAAACATGTCCACTTTGTCAATGTTGTCACCATTAAACCAATAGATAAGGAGATAGAGGAGAGTGACAAGGATGAAGTTAGAGTAGAAGCCGATAGTAAGGATGAGAGTAGAGAAGTTGAGGTTAATAAGGGTGAGGAATTAGAGGAGGTAGAACCTATAGAAGAATACTTTGATAAGTTGCCAACCAAGGAAGAACGGGAATACCATAAGGATTTATTCGATGGTCCCGAGAGAACATATATCTTTGGTGACCCCCTTATCAAAATGGGAGACCCCTCTAACATTAACATCCCATGTAATATCGGGCACATGCATATATGGAAAGCTTACATCGACCTTAGATCCCCCGTGAACATCATGACTAGGACCTATTACAATTGGGTGATGAAGAAGCAACTCAATTTTAGGATGATGCCCGGTAAAAATCTGATAAGTAATTTTGTAGGGAGAGTTAAGGGATTACATGTGATTATAGGGAATTTCACCTATGAGATTGATTTTATGATAGTGGAAGACACTCGTCCGGTGATAGATGCTTGCCTAAGCCAAATAATATTCGGAAAACCATTTGTTGAGGCCACTAGGATGAGTTATGATCCGACTTTAGGGATAGTTAGGTTCAAGAAAGAGAATGATGAGGTTGCTTATCAAATGCCCTACAAGATCGAACAATACCGCCTTCTCACTAATTTCGAAAAGGAACATAAGCAAGCGGCTTATTATAGGAATGAGGAGGATAGACGTAGAGGAGTAGAGTATGTTAGAAATAGGATGCTTGGTTTCTACAAAGAGTGCTTGCAACTAGGTCCGAAATACAAAACTGGTCTAGAAGACGACCTAGAGAGTGGAACCAATGATGAGGTCACGTAGTAACCCATGACCTTGAGTCTAGCTACAAGACTCGTAAATAAAGAAAAGTGCTTCTTGGGAGGCAACCCATGTTTTGTGTGATTTTATTTGTTTGATTGTTATTTGCTTCCGTATGCATGTTTTATTTTTATTGTTGGTTGATCATGTTTCTAAATTAAAATGTGGAAATACTTTACTATGTTGTTTGGCCTAGTCTTAACTCCAACTTAAAAGTATTTTTGCAAAAGATAAGTGTAAGGGGAAACCCCAAATATGTTTTCAAGAAACAAACCGATCATGATTCTCCACAATATTAAATGAACATGTATATTCGTATTCGTTAGAGTCAAATGCTTGTATTGAGTCATAATGAAGTTTTGCAGGATTTTCCAGGAAGTAGGACCAAGTTTTTCCAGAAATTTTCCGGAAACTTAACATAAGAATTTCTGCAGGTCCATTCTGACGGCGTCAGGGGTTTATTCTTGACGGCGTCAGGAGTTAAAATCTGGAAATTTTACCGGTTTTGTTTTTCTAATGGAGTCTTATGGTTTTTGTGAATTATTAAGTTTTATAATCTCCAGGAAATTTGCAAACTTCATTCCACAAGCATTATATCTTACTTTGTTTTCTAGGATTTAGTAACTTATATAGGATGCCGCCGATTTTACGCGAGGTTGTCTTGTCTATTTTTGTCAGGATTTACAGGTTATGTTCGACAAGGAGATGATTTATATTCTGGAAGGGAAGCTTTGATTGTTCATTTTCTTGGAGGAAGATCTAACCTGGCCAACCTATAATCCATACCGAGCGAATCAGGGGAGTATTTGATTTCATTCTCTTTACTTTTTCACTTTTACATTCTTTACTTGAACATTGGGGACAATGTTCATCTTAAGTGTAAGGGGAGGGTAAAAAGATGATACCTTACATATGCACTTTCGCTTGAGTTTGTTTTGTTTAATGGTAGATGTGTAATAAAACTATGAGAAATACTTGTTAGTGCAATTTTAGCGCCAAATTTAAATTTTTTTACAACATTTAGGAGTGAAACTTTAGCCATAGCAAGCGTCTCATGGATAGGAGATTGTATGACTAGCACATAACCGTATATTCAGAAAAATTTTCCACCCAAAAATGTGAGGTTCACCTTTAGATTTGATAGGAAAAGCATTCATTATTAGTGCTTATGAGTGTACCGGTAGCATTTAGATTCTAGAACTTGCGTTAGTGATGCATCCCGAGACCGCTAGTGAGACTACATTCGTGTGGTAGGATTTACTACATGATAAGAGGCATTAGGATTACCCTTGTGTTAAACCCGTATTATAATTACTTGACCATTTAAGTCATATTACTTGGCTAGTTAAGTCAACTAATTTTTCCCACACCCTTAGCGTTGTACTCATTTTTAGTACACGATACCCCTAGTACACCCCTCCGAGCCTATCTTTTCGTTTCTAACTTTAAGCATCTTACTTAAAGGAAGAATTTGTTACACCCCACTTAAATGTACACCCAAATCGCCTTAGCCTTCCGTGTATGCGCTCATCTTTAGTGCATTATTGTTATTTGTTAAACCCTAAGTTAACTTTCTAATTGATTACATCGTTGCTAAGTCGAGTCATATCCTTGTACATATTGTTTTGGGACGATTGGGACTCATGGGTAAGTACTTATTTTATGGAGTAATGGGGAAGAACATAATATTATTACCCCCATATGTACGTTAATCTTAAAAGTACTCCAAGTGTTTTGATTTTCTTAATTCGAGTCATTAGAATAGTTGAATGTAAAGTATGTAAAGATTCAAGTGTAAGGGGAATCTTCATACCCCTATGATGTATTATTTTGGATGGTAGGGTAAGAGTGTATGTCTAAAAAAAAAAAAAAAAAAAAAATTGAAAAAAAAAATTAAGAAAAAGAAAAAAAAAATAAAAAAAAAGAGAAAAAAAACATACGGACTACCATCCCTTTTTATTCTATGTTCATTTTATGTTTTTGTTATTTTTCATTTATTAGCTTAAGTCGAGTCTAGTCTTGGCTTAGCAACGCCATCTTGTACATGTAATTAACTAAGATTGTTAACTCGCCACCAGTAAAACTTCCTTTATCCAACAAAACCGTGTAATTCATATCCCTATACCTAACGTTACAACCCTTTAAAAGACCTCTTTGATAGTTTATCCTAGGTGCTTACGCCATGTGGTGGAGGTTTGATCCTTTCCCAAGCCTATGGTAATCTATTTTGCTATGACAAGTAGTGAGAGATATCTTCCATTTCCATAATGTTATATTACTTTATTACACCCGAGAGATGTGAGTATCTAAACACTATTTGTGAGGTGCTTGTGTATGACCTCCGTGCTTGTCTATTGGTATTTAGTGGAACGATTATTTGTTGTAATTACTTTTATATTAGTGTTAAATGACCCCTAACTTGTCTTTTGAGTAGAATAAAAGCGCATTTGCTTGAGGACAAGCAAATCTCAAGTGTAAGGGTATATGATGAGGCGAAAAATGATCCGTTTTTAGGGGGTCATTTAAGCCCGAATCCGACTTTATTTGATCAAATATTGCCCTAAATCGTTCCTTTTGTGATTTTAGGTACTTGGAGAGTGAATTCTGGAAAAGAAGCCATTTTGGACGTCTTTGGAGCATAAAAGTGAAGAAAACGGCAAAGTCTCAAATTTCTATGCTGGGAACAGTGCATGAAGGCGTCAAGAGTTGCTCTTGACGGCGTCAAAGTCCCAAGAATAAAATACCGTGGTTGATGACGGCGTCACATAGGCTGTCAAAAGTAGATCAAGGCCGTCCGAGGAAGTATTTGGCGGCTAGATGACGGCGTCACACCATTGCTCTTGACGCCGTCACCCCTGTTTTCCTATATATAGTTTTCTAGTTTTTCACAAAAAAAGGAGAGAAGTTTTGGTGAAACCCTAAAGACGAATTTGGTGCAACTTTTACAGGTTTTTCAAGGGTTCCAAACCCTTGATACCTTGCATTGTAATTGAGATAAGTGTTCTTCTAATTCAATCAATATGTCTATGTGTTGGTTGTCTATATCTTGTTCTTGTCTCAATTCCATTATGCTAGGTTAGATCTCTTTTGTGTTTGCTTAGATCTAATGAAACCTAGATGTTGATTATGTGTTGATTACTTGTTTATTCTTGTCTTGGATGAATGATTCTATATGTTAGGCTTAAGAAAACTGGCAGATCTCCAAATGGTAACATGCTTGAACGTCTTAAGAAACATGAACCGAGGCGTACTAGGTCTTTATTGGTTGTATTTAATGCATGAGCCACTGTTTACAATCCCTATAGTTGTGCTGGGTCATGGTGTAGGAGGAGATAAGAGCTCATAGAATTGGGGAGTTATGTATGCCACCATTCATACCCCATGAATGGTATTAAGGAATACAATCCGTCATCCATACAATTATAACAAGTAATTAACGTATAAAAGATATCTAGGGAGTAGTGAAGTCTAAGTAAACACATTTTCTCCAATTACTGCTCACAACCTTAGTAATAATTAGTTTAATTTCATTTTTAGTATTTTATTTTGATTGCATCTTAGTTTTGGGTTAGTTGAATAGCAACTAATTCCGCCCACTCTTCCAAAAACCCGAGATTTTACTTGCTTTCATAAAAACATAAAAATACAAAAATAATCATCCCTCACCTTTAGAACTAGTAATTAGGCTTTCTAATCCTAGCGACACTATTCCTAAGCTGAACGATCAATCCCCCGGTACTTGTCACTATACTATACTACAACGATCAGGTACACTGCCTGGTGGGGGTTGTAAGCTTCTCGAGATCCCTCGAGAGGTAAAGCCTGTTGCGATTCCCACGCATCAGTTGTTGCCTATGATACTTGAAAATCCTCTTAACAGCATTCAAATGAGATACTTTAGGATTAACCTGATGTCTTGCACATAAGCTCACAGCAAAAGTAATATCAGGTCTTGATGCAGTTAAATACATAAGACATCCAATCATAGACCTGTATAATGTGACATCAACATCTTTTCTGTAAGGATTTTTGTCAAAGTCAAGTTACTGCTGAAAGATACTGCTGACGAGTTACTGCGGAAGACTAGATTCTGCTGAAGACTTGATACTGCGGATATTTCAGAGATCCTACGGATGGACATAATCCGTAGATAGAACTTTATAGAATATCTATTTTAGTACAAGATATGTAGAATATCTTTGTTTAGTTTATTTTTATTCGTTTCTTGTAAGAAAGTTTAGGGTTTCCACTAGTATATAAGGAACCCTAGGTCATTGTAATAGGTACGAGTCTTAACAAAGTTTTAGTATGATTAGTAAAAGCAATATAGATCCATAGAGGATCAAAGTTTAGTAATAGTGTTTGTTATTATATTCCGCAATAATTACAAGCATACAGAGTTTGTCTACTTAGCATTACTAGTGATTACATTGGTAAGCTAACGATCCATTGGCTCAAGAGATCTATCAAGGTTTAGATCCCTACAAAACTTAAATGGAAAATTCTCAAGAATTTCAGAAATTTAATTTAAGAGTCCCTAAATCAAATAAGCTAAGCAAAATTAGGCAAAAGTGAAATTTTACTTAAAAAATCAAACTTACGGGAAATACCGAGCCAAAAAAGCAAAATGATGGAAAACTAATCCTAGAAATGCAATTCTATTTTTCCTATGTCCTATTTGATAAAAGAAAATTTTAGAAAAAAGAAAAATATTTTTTTGACTTTTATTATTATTATGATTTAAAAACTAATTTAAAGAAATTAAATGGTAAAAATACTAAAACTTAAATGAAAAATCTAAATTTTTTTAAAAAACTAAATAATACTAAAAGGAAAATAAGAAAAATAAAATTGGATAAAAAGCAGTTTTCAATAAGCTGTAAAAAGTAGTTTAGTGAAATAAGCTAAAGGACTAAAAGAGGCTAAGTAATTAATTATGTAAATTAAGATTGATAAAAGTCCCTAGGGTAAATGGTTATCTGTGTGTGGTATGAGGTGTTGTTGTGGTGAGGTCCCAGGTTCGAACTTTGGCCTCACCTTTTATTTATTTTTTTTAAATTTTTTATTAAAACTTGTAAAACATGTAAGAATAAGCAATTTTTATAAAAACAACTTTTATAAAAACTTGAAATTAGTTGAGATAAATAAGAAAAATGCAAAGAGTTAAGTAAATGCTTTAAAAACCAAAAAGATTTAAAATTATAAAGCTAATCCTAGTGACTAAAAGCTAAAAGCTATAATCTAATTAGCTGAAGTGGACTAAAGTCAATCTAAATAAGCTTAAACTAAACCAACTAGCTGCCTTAAAAAGCATATAAGCAATAAAAAGCTCAAAAAGTAAATAAGCAAAACTGATGCAAAAACAGCCTACAAGGCCTATTTTAATCTATCTAAAAGCTATCAAGGTGAATAAGCTAAGGGCTAAAAAGCTGAAGCAGGTAAAGTTAAGCAAATAAAGAACTTATAAAACTAATTTGGGAGATTTTGGATTAGATATCTACTCTGACAGTTTTAGCAATTTTAAAAACTTTTATAACTTAGAAAAACAGCCTAAACCCTACTTTTTAAGCTAAAATTTAAGCTAAGAGATAATTAGACTAATGTGTAAAAGCTAGAAACAGGTTAAGTTAAGCCACTAGAGATTATGAAAACGCATTTTTTTAGGGATTTTGTTTAAGTAAATAAGCTAGAAACTAGGTTTGAAAACCCCATTTTGACTCAGCATACCAATACTATGCTGATGTGCATATGGGTTGAAATGGGTCAAAAATAGGTTTCTACCTAAGGGCTTTTACCCAGAACTTGTAACATGTATTTAAACACTTGTAACATCCCGCCTACTCAGACCAAAATATTGTCCGCAGGCTCACGGCTTTGTTTTTGTGGCCTCATTTGAAGACTTCCCGGCAGGTCACCCAAGCCAGTACTACTCTCACAACAGCACGCTTAACTGCCAGTTCCGAAGAACTCCACTCGCAGTAGACCACAAAACGCGTTGTGTCATTGTAAGACGAATGTTATCTTATAATCCTAGCATCTCTCCAGGCTACAACCGATGTGGGATTTGCCTAGGGTGTTACAATATTTTATAGCAAAACTAACAACTAATATAAACTTAATCTAAAATTCAACTAAATTATACTATAAAAACAGTTTAAACCTAAAATATTGAAAAGACTTACTAAAAGGCTTAAAAACTATTTGAAATTACTTTATGTAACTCTTAAATCATATCTAATACTAATTTAAAGTAATTTGAAATTCAGAAAATGGTGAAAACAACTTTTAACTAAAAATAAACTACTGAGCCAAACACCCCCTTAAAGTTGACTGTTTTGAATTTTAAGTAGTTTAAGCAAGTTTTAAGCAAAGAAATTGAAGGACAGGGGATTAATAAGCTATATTAAGACTTAAAAGGTAAATTTGAACTATGAATAAGCACTAGAGATAAGCTAAGAGTAAAAAGCACTATTTTTGAATTTAAATAATTTTTGATGAAAACTTAAGTAAACAAGCAACCACTAGATTAAAGCACTAAAAAAAATCCATAAACAAGCAATATAAAGCAGAAATAAGCTATTAAAAAATCAAATAAGCAATATGATAAGCAATAGACAGAAATTAAGCTAAAAGTGAATTTAAATGCAACCTTACTTCAACCCTTGCTCAAAACAGGGCTACAATATAAATCTACAAGCTCTAGCTTGTCAAAAGACAAGCTAGTAAAGCATATAAGCCCTACCCTTTCTGGCTTATCATCCAAGTGCTTTTTTTTTGGATTTTTGAAATAAAATACTTTAAACTTTAAAACACAGCTCACACAAGCTATGTAGAGCTTGTATGAGCTTATGAGGCTGAATGGAACTTATAAAAGCTTATCACAGCTTATTTTTAACCAAAACAAAACATTATGACTTCTTTTATTTTCTTTTTCTTTTGTTAAAACAAAAATACCAAAAGTAAACTATTAAAAGGCTGAAAATGAACTTTAAGGAAGCTTATGAACTAAATTCAGAGCTTAAATAAACTTACGTAACCGTAACTAAACATGTTTAAAAGCATTTAAATTGAAATAAGACAAGAGCAATAAGATTAAAAGCTGAATTTATATTAATTTGATGAGTAAATTACAATACTTGAATAAACTTGACAGAAATAAGCTAAAAATACAATAAAAGCATAAAACTAAACCCTAAAAAAATACACTCAAAATGTGAATGAGAAGGCCTCTATTTATAGGCACATGCTAAGGTGATCCTAGGGTTTCATGGAGCCTTCTGGAACTCTGATCATAGCCCTTGATTATCATCTCACATGGAACTTGTATTAGTAGCTCTAGGATCAATCAATGAGGTTGTTCATCTAATAGAAAGTTTCCCTTTGTCCATGTTGTCATTCTTTGGTGTATCAGCTTGCTCTGACCTGTCAGACCTTCTATAACCCCTTTAATTGTACAGGTAAATCTTGAGGATCAGGGTAAATGGGAGGTGAGTGGTGATAAATAGTAACCTGGTAATATTTAGGGCATTTGGATTGTTTGACCAAGTTTTATTAGTGGGTTTGACCAGGGTGTGGATACGGGTTAAAGCGGGTAAAATGGGATACGGGTAAGGGTAAAGTGGTGGATTGGGTTGTTATTAAAGGGGTGATGGCTGGGTAAAGGATTAGATTTGTTTTAGTTTGATCCGGATATTTGTAACATTATTAATAAAAGGTTTAATTTAGGTTCAGGTTTAAAATCATAAGGACCAAAATTGCCATTGTTGTAAATTCAAGGACCAACTATGTCAAACTTGCAAAGTACTTCCAAGGATTAATATTGACAACTTGAGCATAATTATGGTATATTCTTGTAAAGTCTTCCATGGCCTCGGCTTTATATGATCTTTCTATTTCTCGTGTTCGTTTTGTCGTTTTCTCTTGATTTTTGTCCATTTTTCTAGATATTCGTACCTGCACAAACACAAAAACAAAAACACATATATTTGGCATTTATTTATCAGTTTTTGGTTATTTTGGTCCGTTTTTGGTCTAATAAAAGTATGTGAATAAGCACATACCATTCAGTGACAAGACAGTACAACATATGAGCACACCATTCAGGAAGATGCTCATGGTTGTGAGGAAGACAAAAGGCATTTTCACGAATGACTTCTACCCATCTACACAGATATGGATGCAATTCATTTACGCAAATTTTGAGAGGATCCAAGTCTGATGCGTAGGAATCGCACCAGGCTTTACCTCTCGAGGGATCTCGAGAAGCTTACAACCCCCACCAGGCAGTGTACCTGATCGTTGTAGTATAGTATAGTGACAAGTACCGGGGGATTGATCGTCCAGCTTAGGAATAGTGTCGCTAGGATTAGAAAACCTAAATACTAATTCTAAAGGTGAGGGATGATTATTTTTGTATTTTATATTTTTTTAGTAAGCAATTAAAATCTCGGGTTTGAAGGATTTGGGCGGAATTAGTTGCTAATCAACTAACCCAATACTAAAGATGCAATCAAAATAAAATACTAGAAATGAAAATAAACTAAATTATACTAAAGTTGTGAGCAATAAGTGGAGAAAATGTGTTTACTTAGACTTCACTACTCCCTAGACATCTTTTACACGTTAATTACTTGTTATAATTGCATGGATGACGGATCGTATTCCTTAATACCATTCATGGGGTGGCACACTTAACTCCCCAATTCTATGAGCTCTTATCTCCTCCTATACCATGCCCAGCACAACTATAGGGATTGTAAATAGTGGCTTATGCATTAAATACAACCAATAAAGACCTAGTGCGCGTCGGTTCATGTTTCTTAAGACGTTCAAGCATGTTACCAATTGGAGATCTGCCAGTTTTCTTAAGCCTAACATATAAATCATTCATCCAAGACAAGTATGAACAAGTAATCAACACATAATTAACATCTAGGTTTCATTAGATCTAAGCAAACACAAGATAGATCTAGCCTAGTATGATGGAATTAAGACAAGAACAAGATATAGACAACCAACACATAGACATATTGATTGAATTGAAAGAACACTTATCTCAATTACACATGAAAGGTATCAAGGGCTTGGAACCCTTGAAAAACCTGTAAAATTCGCACCAAGTTCGTACTTAGGGTTTCTCCAAAACTTCTCTCTTTTTTAATGTGAAAATTAGAAAACTATATATAGGAAAAGGGGTCTGACGGCGTCAAGACCAAGCTTGTGACGCCGTCACCTCGCCGCCAAAACTTTTCTCGGACTGCCTTGATCTACATTTGACGCCGTCAAGTGATAATCATTTTCAGGCCGTCATGACTTTTACTCTTGACGCCCTACCTTGTGACGCCGTCAAATCTTTACTGGATCGTCATGGAATTTTGCTCTTGACGCCGTCAGGGAGTTACTCTTGACGCCGTCACCTACTGTTCCCAGCATGGAAAATTAAGACTTTGGCGTTTTCTTCACTTTTATGCTTCAAAAACGTCCGAATTGCTTCCTTTTCCAGATTTCATTCCCAAAGTACCTAAAATCACAAAAGGAATGATTTAGGGCAATATTTGATCAAATAAGTTCAATTCCGGGCTTAAATGACCCGCTAAAAACGGATCATTTTTCGCCTCATCAAAGTCATAGTTGTGTGACTCGCGAAACTCAATTTGTCCATTCTCCTTGAGAGATCCGTAAACCTTTTGAGGGAGGCGAATATGTTCTTTGATTTGAGAGGGAGTAGGTATGAACATGAGGTATGGACCTGACATTTCTTGGTGATTTATAAGAGATCTAAGTGACCACCCTTTGGTGTAGGCTCATTGCCCGTGACACGAAATACGAAGAATTTGAGCAAATCGCTCAAGAGTGAGGGACACGACAGTGTTACCTATGATGAACTTGACAGAGAGAGTCAGGTCATTGTTATTACTACACGAATGTAGTCTCACTAGCGGTCTCGGGATGCATCACTACCGCAAGTTCTAGAATCTAAATGCTACCGGTACACTCATAAGCACTAATAGTAAACGCTTTTCCTATCAAATCTAAAGGCGAACCTCACATATTTGGATGGAAAATTTTTCTGAATATACGGTTATGTGCTAGTCATACAATCTCCTATCCATGAGACGCTTGCTATGGCTAAAGTTTCACTCCTAAATGTTGTAAAAAATTTTAAATTTGGCGCTAAAATTACACTAACAAGTATTTCTCATAGTCTTATTACACATCTACCATTAAACAAAACAAACTCAAGCGAAAGTGCATATATAAGGTATCATCTTTTTACCCTCCCCTTACACTTAAGATGAACATTGTCCCCAATGTTCAAGTAAAGAATGTAAAAGTGAAAAAGTTAAAAAGAATGAAATCAAATACTCCCCTGATTCGCTCGGTATGGATAATGAGGTGGCCAGGTTAGATCTTCCTCCAAGAAAATGAACAATCAAAGCTTCCCTTCCAGAATATAAATCATCTTCTTGTCATACATAACCTGTAAAACCTGATAAAATAGACAAGACAACCTCGCCTAAAATCGGCGGCATCCTATATAAGTTACTAAATCCTATAAAACAAGATAAGATATAATGCTTGTGGAATGAAGTTTGCAGATCTCCTGGAGATTATAAAACTTAATAATTCACAAAAACCATAAGACTCCGTTAGAAAAACAAAACTGGTAAAATTTCCAGATTTTTACACTTGACGCCGTCAAGAGTAAACTCTTGACGCCGTCAGAAGTGACCTGCAGAAATTCTTATGTTAAGTTTCCGAAAAATTTCTGGAAAAACTTGGTCCTGCTTCCTGGAAAATCCTGCAAAACTTCATTATGACTCAATACAAGCATTTGACTCTAACAAATACGAATATACATGTTCATTTAATATTGTGGATAATCATGATCGGTTTGTTTCTTGAAAACATATTTGGGGTTTCCCCTTACACTTATCTTTTGCAAAAATACTTTTAGGTGGAGTTAAGACTAGGCCAAAACAACAAAGTAAAGTATTTCCACTATTTAGTTTAGAAACATGATCTACCAACAATAAAAATTAAGCATGCATACGGAAGCAAATAAGAAATAAACAAAAATAAAATCACACAAAGCATGGGTTGCCTCCCAAGGAGCGCTTTTCTTTATTTACGAGTCTTGTAGCTAGACTCAAGGTCATGGGTTACTACGTGACTTCATCATTGGTTCCACTCTCTGATTGTAGATATTCCTTGTAGAAACCAATCACCTTTTTCTCAACCGCCCCCATAATCATTTGGGCAAATTCTTTGTCGACTTTATACCTTGGTCCAAGGGCCAAGCAATCTTTGTAATAAAGACTCCTTTTTTCCCATACATAATTGTTGGGTCTGAAACTGCTGCTATAAGTGAAACTGCTGCTAGTGGTAATGATTCTGCTGCTAATGTCAAAGTGCTGCTGAGGCTAAATGTTGCTGACAGAATCTACTGCTGATGGGATAAGGATGTATACGGTTTAGATAAATATAGAATAGATTGTGTAAATATTATATTTATCTAGAATATACTTATCGTGTAGAGAAAGGTATTGTAAACCTAGTACGATTCCTTAGTCTATAAAAGGAGGATCCTAGGGTTAGTTTATGTACGTATTATTATTCACTTCAAGGTTGTAAAACCCTAGCATTGTTGAGTGCTCGTATTAATAATATTGAAGTGTTGAAAGAGAATCATTATTCTTCTTAAGTTAAGCTTTTACATTCCGCATATTAGCTTAAGTGTTTAATCAAGTTAACTTCTATACAAGATCGTTTAAGCTCAACTGGGATCAACAAGTGGTATCAGAGCTTGTGATCTAGAAGTTATTATCAAGAAGATTTTGTTTTTTAAGAGTTTGCTGTTCCAAATCTACTTCTAAGATGGGTGATGAAACTCATATGGTGACTGCTTCTAGGGTGCCCATGCTGAATCCTTCTGAGTATGAGCTTTGGAAGAGAAGGATCAGACAGTACATTCGCATGATTGATTTCAACATGTGGAATGTGATTGTTAATGGTGATTCTGTACCTGAGAAGAGTGCTGATGGGAAGGAGATACCAATCAAGTCTGCTGAAGCTAAAGCAGTAAGGAAGATGGAAATCAAAGCACACAATATTCTATTAATGGGAATACCTAATGAATTCCAAATGGACTTTGATGACTGTGAATCTGGAAAAGAATTAATGGATGCTGTTGAATTCAGGTTTGGAGGGAATGATGCTACTAAGAAGTCCAGGAAAAACATGCTGAAGCATCAGTTTGAGAATTTTACTTCTGAAAGTGGAGAGAAGATAATTGACACATACAACAGGCTAAACCAACTTGTTAGTCATCTAAAGCTTGTTGGCTATGTGGTTCCACAAGAAGATGTAAACCTAAAGTTTCTTAGAAGTCTTGCACCTGAATGGAGTATGCACACAGTTGTGTGGAGGAATAAGCCTGATTTTGAAACTATGAAGTTGGAAAGTCTCTACAACAATTTAAGAGTGTATGAATCAGAACTATCTACCTCTTCTACTTCATCTTCTGGTACTCAAAATCTTGCCTTTGTATCCTCTAAAGGAAAAGGATCTCAAGAATCTCACTCTGCTGCTCATTCTACTGCTTATGGAGTATCTGCTGCTGATGGATCTGCTGCTAGTTCAAATGATGAGATCTCTACCAGTGATATTGCTTTGTGTGCATTCTTGGCTGAGCTCACAACTACTATAAGGTCACATGTCATTAATCAAGACTTGGATTATATTGATCCTGATGATCTTGAAGAAATTGATCTTAAATGGCAAATGGCTATGTTGACCTTGAGGGCAAGAAAGTTTTTGAAGAAGACTGGAAAAGAAGTCAATTATAAAGCAAATGACAGTCCAGGCTTTGACAAATCAAAGATAGAGTGCTATAATTGCAATAGGAAGGGACATTTTGCCAGAGAGTGTAGAGCTCCAAAGAAGAATGTTGATGCTGCAAAGAAGGTCACTGAAGAATCAAAGACTGCACTGGTGTCTTGTGATGGACTGGGAGATTATGATAGGAGTGATATGGCTGAAGAAGAACCAAATTTCTCTTTGGTAGCTGTTGCTCAACCCAAGGTGCAGAACTTTGCACTTATGGCCTATGGTTCATCATCAGGATCCGACTCTGAGGTATCAAATGATTCAGACTTTTCTGTGTGTTCTTTTAAATCTTGTGCTGATACAATAGAAGAACTTAAGTCTAGGAATGAGAGTTTAAATAGAGAAATTGAACACCTAAAACTTGATAACTTAGGTTATAAAGTAGGTATTCAAAATGTTGAAAGGAGGTTAGAATATCTCGAAGAGTGTGAGAAAGAATATGTAGATCAACTTAATCTCAGAGATATAGAAATTTTTAAGAAAAACAGTGAAGTAGAAGTTCTTAAAAATAAGTTAGAAGAAGCTGAAAAAGAAAAAGAGGAAGCTCTTGCTGAAAAAGATAAACATGTAGTAAGAGTACAAAAACAACAATATGCTTCTGATTTGGTTCATAAATCTATAGAGAATAACTTGATGAGAAAAGGTAGTGGAATTGGGTATAATGAAGTGGCTCCTCCAGCCAAAAGTGCTTTTGCTTCACCAGGAAAAGAACTATCCTTTATTAGTGAGCTAAATATTGAAAAACCTGTAGGTGAATGTAGCAAAAGTGTTAATGAAACACCTAAAGTTGAGGCTAGAAAATTTCCTGAAGCTCCTATTATAGAAGATTGGTATTCTGATAGTGATAGTGATGAGGAACAGGTTAAACCAGAACAAAGTGTGTAAAAGGAAGAAATTCCTACAAAGAATAAACCTAAAATTGAACAGGTTAAATTTGTCAAACCTGTGTTAGGAAATAACTTCTCTAGGAAAATGGTAGAATACAATGAGGTACCTAGAGAACAGATGGAAAGATTCAATAATAAGCCTAGGGGTAACCAGAGAAACTTCAACAACCTAGTTTCACACAGATTAGGTAATCAGTTTCACTTACAAAAGAAGGCTTGTTATAAGTGTGGTAGCTTTGACCATTTGATTGTTAGATGTCCTGAACACCAAAAGCCTGTTTGGAATCAATACACTAGGGTGAATCACAAATATGTAACTAAACAAACTCACTCACATCCTAATAGAAATATGGTTCCAAGAGCTGTTTTATTGAGATCTGGTGCAACTAGATCTATTTATGCTGCTAAATCAAATGGTGTTTTCAAAACCACAACTGGTTCTTCTACTGGCTCTACTGCTAGTAAGCATTCTGCTGCCAGTATGCACTCTGCTGCTGGTAAGCTACCTGCTGCTAGTACAAAACTTTCTACTTCTGGGCAAAAAGTTTTAACAAATACAGTTGTTGGTAATCACTTTTATGCTGTTAAGGCCTCAGCTTGCTGGACTTGGAAACCAAAAACTAATGATTCAAATTCTGTTTCCAAGAATAGCAGTGCATCAAGTGATTTAAAGAAATTTGATTATGTTGATGCACAGGACAGATCCAAGTCAGTAATGGCTTGGGTCGTCAAGAGGAACTAATGTCTCTACTTTTCATGTGCAGGTCAATCTACTGGATGAGCTTAAGGATATGGTTATTGTTGACAGTGGATGTTCTGGACACATGACAGGAGATGAGTCTCAACTTGAAGACTTTGAGGCTTTTGATGGTGGTTATGTTGCTTTTGGGAATGATCCAAAAGGTGGAAAGATTGTTGGAAGAGGAACTCTAAAACTGGAAATTTGGACTTTGAGAAGGTGTTTCTTGTGAAAGGACTTAAGTTTAACCTCTTTAGTGTCTCACAAATGTGTGACAAAAAGAACTTTGTTTTTTTTACAGACACTGAGTGTATGATCCTTTCTCCTGACTATCAATTGCCAGATGACAAATCTGTGCTTTTGAAGGTCCCTAGAAATGAGAATATATACAGTGACCACATTAAGAACATTGTTCCTAAGAGGGCTTTGACTTGTCTAATTGCAAAGGCCACTGTTGATGAGTCCAAATTATGGCATAGGAGATTGGGACATCTGAACTACAAGACCATGAACAAATTGGTAAAAGGGAATCTGGTCAGAGGAATGCCTACAAAGACTTTTGAAAATTGTGAAACTTGTGTTGCTTGTCAAAAGGGTAAACAACACAGAGTTTCATTCAAGTCCAAGACTGTGAACACAAATACTGAGCCATTACACCTACTACACATGGATTTATTTGGGCCTGTATTTGTCAAAAGCTTGAACAAGAAGTCATATTGTCTTGTTGTCACTGATGACTTTAGCAGGTTTACTTGGGTATTCTTTCTAGCCACTAAAGATGAAACTCCAGAAATACTCAAGGCATTTATTACAAGAGTTGAAAACCTGTACAATCACAAGGTGAAGATAATCAGATGTGACAATGGTACTGAGTTCAAGAACAGTGTGATGAATCAATTCTGTGTGGGGAAAGGAATTCTTAGACAGTATAGTGTAGCAAGAACTCCACAACAGAATTGTGTTGCAGAAAGAAGAAACATGACACTTATTGAGGCTGCAAGAACAATGTTATCTGATTCAAAACTACCTATTCCTTTTTGGGCTGAAGCTGTGAACACTGCATGCTTTGTGCAAAATAGAAGTAAGGTAGTCAAGCCTCATAATAAGACTCCATATGAGTTATTTCATGGAAAGAAGCCACTGATTGATTTTCTCAAACCATTTGGATGTCCTGTTACAATTTTGAACACTAAGGATCAGCTAGTCAAATTTGATGAAAAAGCTGATGAAGGGAATTTGGTTGGTTACTCTGTGATTAGTAAAGCTTTCAGGGTATACAATAAGAGAACCAAACATGTAGAGGAGAATCTGCATATCAAGTTTTCTGAGAATTCATCTAATACTGAAGGGAGAGGACCAAAATGGTTGTTTAATGTTGATATGCTTACCAAAACAATGAATTATGTACCAGTTATTGCCAGTGTTGACAAACCACAAGAAGAATTTGTTTTGGTTGAGAAACTAAAGGTTGGTCCTACTCTACTACCCTTTCAGACTGATCTAGGTCCTAAAGAAGATGATGTTCCTCAAGAGAAACCCAAGGAAGTTGAAAAAGACATTGAAATACCTATTGAAGCAGAAAAAGAAACTAATGAAGTTCCCAAAGTAGTTGTTGATGTCTCTCCTACACAACCAGAAGACTCTACTGCTGACTCAGAAGACTCTACTGCTAGGCCAAAAGATACAACTACTGCTCCACCACATTCTGCTTCCAAGCCTACTAACTCTACTGCTACTTCAGTGTTTCCTAATTTGGACTCTCAGGGTAGACCTATTGCTGATTCTATCTATCCTGATGATCCAAATATGCCTCCTCTTGAGAATATTTATTATGACACAGATGATGATGCACTTGATGGTCAGTTATTTGGAGCTGCTGCAGATTTTACTAATTTGGAACTCAATATTCATGTTAGTCCCACACCTACCACAAGAGTACACAAGGATCATCCCAAAGATCAAATTTTAAGTGATCCACAATCATCTATTCAAACTAGGCAGATGACTAAAGCACTGAAAGATCTTCAACATCAAAGTTTCTTTGCCAGATCTCTGCATCAAAGAAATAGTCATAAAGATCTTCAATTGCCTGTTTGCATGTTTTCTTTCTCAAATTGAACCCAAAAACACTTACAAAGCCTTACAAGAAGCAAGTTGGGTGGAAGCAATACAAGATGAGCTTCTACAATTTAAGCTGCAAGAAGTTTGGACTTTGGCTGATCTGCCAAATGGAAAAAGAGTGATTGGCACAAAATGGGTTTTCAGATGCAAAAGAGATGAGAGAGGAATAGTCATAAGGAATAAGGCAAGGTTAGTAGCACAGGGATACACACAACAAGAAGGCCTTGATTATGATGAGGTATTTGCTCCAGTGGCAAGAATAGAAGCAATTAGAATATTCTTGGCTTATGCTTCATACAAAGATTTTGTAGTGTATCAAATGGGTGTGAAAAGTGCTTTTCTGTATGGGACCATTACAGAAGAAGTTTATGTGTCTCAACCACCAGGCTTTGAAGACCCTGATCATCCTGACAAAGTTTACAAGATAAATAGAGCAATGTATGGCCTACATCAAGCTCCTAGAGCTTGGTATGACACTTTGTCAACATACTTGCTAGAATCTGGATTTAGCAGAGGAAAGATTGATAAAACTCTGTTTCTCAAAAGACAAAAGGATGATATTTTGCTGGTTCAAATCAATGTTGATGACATCATCTTTGGGTCTACAAACAAAGCTATGTGTGTTAGTTTTGAGAAGCTTATGAAGGACAAGTTTGCTATGAGTTCAATGTGAGAACTCACCTTCTTCTTAGGTCTGCAAGTTACACAGAAAGAAAATGGTATATTTATCAGTAAGGATAAGTATGTCAATGATATTTTGAAGAAATTTGGTTTTGAAGATGCTAAACCTGCCAAGACTACCATGGAAACCAATAAACCATTGCTGAAGGATGAATATGGAAAGGAAGTGGATATACACTTGTACAGGTCTATGATTGGCTCATTGATGTATCTTACAGCATCAAGGCCTGATATCATGTTTGCTGTGTGTGCCTGTGCAAGATTTCAAGTGTGTCCCAAGGAATCACATCTCAATGCAGTGAAGAGAATTTTTAGATATCTGAGGCATCAACCAAAATTGGGCCTTTGGTATCCTAAGGATTCACCATTTGATTTGGTCTCCTATTCAGATAGTGACTATGCTGGAGCTTCTTTGGATAGAAAGTCTACAACAGGGGGTTGTCAATTTCTTGGAAGCAGATTGGTGTCATGGCAATGCAAGAAGCAAACAGTGGTGGCTAATTCTACAACTGAAGCTGAGTATGTGGCTGCTTCAAGTTGTTGTGGACAAGTTCTATGGATGCAGAATCAATTATTGGATTATGGGTACAATTTTATGAATACCAAAATTCATATTGATAACAACAGCACACTTTGCATAATTAAAAACCCTGTTTTTCATTCTAAAACAAAACATATTGAGATAAGACATCACTTTATCAGGGATTGCTATGAAAAGAAGTTGATCCAAATTGTTAAAGTTCATACTGATAACAATGTTGCTGATCTTCTCACTAAACATTTTGATGTGGGGAGGTTTCAATTTTTAATTGCAAACATTGGTATGATAAATCTTTGAAAAACTTATCTCTTTGTTTTTGTACAAGTGTGTAAAGAAATTGTGCTGCTTGTTACTCTGCTGCTTATCTTACAGCATATGTTTGTGATGGAATGTACTATGCTGCTATTTCTAACTCTACTGCTAGTACATATGTTTGTTTGCTTTGTGGTGTTTGGTCTAATATTGTGCAGGAATAAGTCTTAATGATGATTTGCAATAACAATATTATGACAACAAAAGAAGAACATTTGTCATTCATCATTCATCAAGTTCAGAAGTTCATACATCAAAAGAGAAATTACAAAGACTACTTCTGAAACCACAAAAGAGTGCAACAATCTAAGATGAAATTAAAAACTACAAGCACTACTTCCTAGGGCATGGAAGTCCAAGAACAATTTTCCTTTCTTTAGGGAGAGGAGAGTTTGTCTTCCTTGTCTTCTTTGTCTTGGTGGACTTCTTTGGTCGTGGCCTTGATGACTGAGGCCTCTCAGGAGTGGAAGGTGGTTCATTTGGAGGCTCATCCTTATCTGATGATGTGTAGATGAAAGGGGAAACAAGCTCCCTTGGGGATGGTTGCCTGACAGGGATCCATGCTGGGTCTTCTGATGATTCTGAAGACGATGGAGATTTTGGGGACATCACAGCTTTACCCCTGGCAACACAACAGTGTGGTCGTTCTTGATGCAGAATCCATTAATGAAGAGTTCACAGATATGGTAAAATTTTTGAATGCTACTTCTCTTAGGTATGCACTCACTATGAATCCTACTATATTTGCTTCCCACATCAAACAGTTTTGGCTTACTGCTAAAATCAAAACTAATAATGGGGAAAAATATGTTAGTGCCTTAGTAGATGGGCAAAAGGTTCGTGTAACTGAATCATTAATAAGAGAAACTCTTCTCTTAAATGATGAAACAGATACCACTTGTCTTGCCAATTCTGCTATTTTTGCTGGGTTAAAAGATTTGGGATATGAGGGGAATCATACAAATTTAAAATTTCAAAAATCTCTCCTCTGTCATAAATACAAGTTTTTGATACATCTTCTTCTTCATTGTTTGAGTCCTAAAACTTCTGGATGGCATGAGTTTAGTACTACTATTGCTTCTGCAATGGTATGCTTAAGCACAGGTCAACCATTTAATTTTTCAAGAATGATTTTGGAAGTTATGTTTCAAAGTATCAAAGAGTCTGGTTCCTATTTGCTTTATCCAAGGTTTATACAACTCTTTGTTCAAAAACAACTTACAAAGTTTAGAGGCCATGTTGCTACCTATGATGCTCCAAAATTGGTTTCTAAAACCTTTACTTTCTTGGTTAAACATGGAAAAGGTTTTTCAGGCACAAATACAAATCTTACACCTTACATGGTGCAACTTGTGCAAAACTATCAGGGTGAAGGATCAGGAAATCCCACTGACTCCCATCACACACCCAATTTTTCTGCATCTGCTACACAACCTAAAATACTCTATATCCGTAGGAAAACCAAAAAGAACACTGATCTTCCTCAGGATAGTGTTAGTATGGCTGTACCAGATGAGGCTGTCCTAGGTGATGAAGAGGACATGTTGGCAAGGGCTGTCACTACTGCTTCTAGCTTAGCAGCAGAGCAGGATAGTGATAACATCATTAAGACCCAAACCAAGGCAACATCTAGAGATGCTGATTCTTTTGAATCAAATTCTCAGGATGGTAACCCTAGCCAAATGGCAAATACAGGGGGCTCAGCTGATCAAACTAGGTTTGATACTGAGTTTATGTCCCAAGATTCACCTCTCGGACCAGGTAACACAGGTCGAAGTGATAAGGACAGACCAGTGACCAATGAATTGACAGAAAACCTTGTACATAATGACAACGTCCATGATTTACCTCTTGGACCAGGTAACACAGGTCGAAGTGATGAGACTATTATGAAACTCATTCAGGAATTGACGGTTACTTGTACCAACTTGAGGGTGAAATGTACTACATTGGAGGACAAAGTTCTTAATCTTTCATCTGTTGTTGCTGATTAGGACAAGACTATCATCAAATTGCAAAAACAGATTAAGAACTTTCAGAAATCAAGATCTTCAACCTCCTTGAAAAGATTGAAGAAAGTGGGCACTTCTCAGATTGTTAGTTCTCCTGATGTCTCCACTCACTTGGAAGATGATGCTTCCAAACAGGGGAGGAATGAAGAGGCAATGGGTTCAGGGGAGGCAAATTTGGAAAAGGTTGATAGTGCTCTGGGTTTGAATGATGGAATGGTTTCAGGGGAGGTTCCAGTGATTGGTGATATGGATGTTGAAAGTCCTCAGGATGCTGAAGAGTTTGTGGTTGCTGATAAATCAGGGAATGAGGTTGTTATGGAAGAGGTAATTGCTACTCAAGAGAAGGTGGTAGAACAACTTACAACTTTGGAGCATGAGCAATTAGTGAAGGCAACAGGGTTGATGGGTGAAACATTGATGAAGTTGGGAGATTTGGTGAAAAACAAAAGTCTTGACTCTGCTGTTCAAGATTCTGCTGCTCAAGAATCTACTGCAAAGGAAATTACTAACTTTGCTGCTAGTGGATCTGCTGATGCACAAGACTCTGCTGCTGGGTCTGGTGACAATGCTGCTGCTGAAGCCATGGTATTGTTGAGCAAAAAGATTACTCCATTATCAACTCCTTCACTACCACAACAAAAAAGAACAACAATCAAATCATCAGTACCAAGAAAACCTGAAAAAGGGATTGTTATTAAAGAACCTGCTGCTCAACAAAAGAAGGTTATTTCTTCATCTTCTACTGATAAAGGCAAGGGCAAGCAAGTTGAAAAACCAAGGATAATGTATAAGGGGATTGATTTCACTGATGTACCATTTGAGTCTTGGCCTAAGGCATTACAAGTTGAACATGATACAGCTGCTGCACTTAGAGAATCAGAGTTGATTAATATGGAAGAACAACAGTTAGCTGAGAAAGAGGCTGAAGGCTTAAAGAGGTATGATGAATGGATAAATGAGAAGATCAGAATAGCTACTGATATTGAACTCAATAAGCTGGTCAAGATTGAAGAAAATGAAGTTCCAACTTTTAATGTGCAATCTTGGTACAGAGAGTTTACTACAAAGAAGAGAAAAGAAAATGCTACTGCTAGAACAAAGATAAAGATATTTAAGGGTCCAACTGTTAAACAACAAAGAAGAGAATATGAAAGGTATCTAAAGAATATGGCTGGATGGACATTGGTACAGTTGAAACCTTATTCTGATAAAGAAATTTTTAACTTGTATCAACAAGCTAAGAGGAGAACAGATACTTTTTATGCTATGGGATGTGCTGAGGATTTGGAACAAATTGCTCAGATGAACAAGAAGTTGGTACCTGAAAAGGTAGCTGAAGCAGAGCATATTCAAGAAGCTGATGTTGTTAAACAGCTTGATATTGATGCAGCAAAGACTATTTCTTCTTTGCAAGGTGATAAAAGAAAAGGTGTTATTCATAAGTCATCTGCAAAGAAGAAGAGAAAGATTGGGGAAGGAAGTAGTTCTATGCCTGAAGGAGATGAGTTTAAACATGATCTTGATCACATTCCTTCTGAGCATCTTAAAGAACAATTGAAGGTTTACACTATGGTTGGTAAGATGGAAGATCCTGAAGTAGTTGATGCCAAACCATTAGGAGTTAAATATCCTATTATCAAAGTAACTACAGGATATGATACTAACATTGGAGCATTTCATGATGTCCAGAGATCTGATGGTAAGACTCACAGGTTTCTTAGATTTCAACAGATGCTACATTACTTTGATAGAGAGGATGTTGAAGACTTGTGGAAGTTATACAAGGCAAAGTTTGGAGCTGAGAAGTTTGATGGTAAAAAGTATGAGGTAGATAAAATTGATCACATCATAACTTCTTTTGATAATGTTATGTGGAGAGCTCTTAAACTTATGTTTGAACCTTCAATGGATGATTCTGAATGGACAGAGATAGTAGATTACAAAGTAAGAAAATGGAGACTCTTTCAAGATTCTGGAGTTCATGTGTTAGATATTGGACCAATTACTTTGTATATGCTAGTTGAAATGGATTATCCAGTGGTAAGATACTGGAATATTGTCAATCAGATGGTTAATGGTGATAAATCACTTAAGTTGCAGAAAGACTATGATTCTGATGATCAAGCATTCAATTTGCTGTCAAAGTATAAGAAGATATTTGATCAACTGAATTCTCAAGAGTTGAAGTGTTTGGAAGCATCCTCCAAGTGATTAATTGTGCTTAGAAGAAACTTACTTATTTAGTAATAAATAATAAGTTTAGGGGAGGATTGTTGGGTCTGAAACTGCTGCTGAGTGAAACTGCTGCTATAAGTGAAACTGCTGCTAGTGGTAATGATTCTGCTACTAATGTCAAAGTGCTGCTGAGGCTAAATGTTGCTGACAGAATCTACTGCTGATGGGATAATGATGTATACGGTTTAGATAAATACAGAATAGATTGTGTAAATATTATATTTATCTAGAATATACTTATCGTGTAGAGAAAGGTATTGTAAACCTAGTAGGATTCCTTAGTCTATAAAAGGAGGATCCTAGGGTTAGTTTATGTACGTATTATTATTCACTTCAAGGTTGTAAAACCCTAGCATTGTTGAGTGCTCGTATTAATAATATTGAAGTGTTGAAAGAGAATCATTATTCTTCTTAAGTTAAGCTTTTACATTCCGCATATTAGCTTAAGTGTTTAATCAAGTTAACTTCTATACAAGATCGTTTAAGCTCAACTGGGATCAACAATAATCCATGCCCTTTTTCTTATCCTCCTCATTAGTATCCTCAAAAGCACCAACGTTGTCCTTATCAAAACGGGATATAAAGTGAAATTCTTTCATCCTATTAGGCATCCTATAAGTGATACTATCGGTGTTACTTGCAAATCGGGCCGTTCCTTCTATCACATCATATTCCAACTTAGACTCCTCAACAAATGGTTTGCCAAACACAACATTGGATAATCGACAATCAATAATATTAGCAAGATCCTCCACAATCATAAAGTCGGTGACAAAAGTGAAATTACCAATAAAGACATGTAAACCTTTAACTCTCCCGACAAAGTTACAAACTCCACCGGGGTATTTGGGATCTCTTCTAGGTTCAAGTCTTGTTTTCACTATATCATTATAAACAGTTGAGGACATAATGTTGATTGGAGATTTAAAGTCACTGTAAGCATTGCTAATGTGCCTATATCCAATCATACATGGTATCTTAGCATTCTTAGGATCGCCTCTCTTGATCTTAGGTTCAATTATGGTGAAAGGAGATCGCGGGTTATCAATAAGATTATTATAATATGCAATCTCCTCCTTAGTGGGGTATAGATTCAAATAGTCATTAAGCTTCGGATCTATTTCCCCCTCTTCAAGTCCCTCAATAACATTCACAAAGTCATTAGGCCCTAGGTCCTCATTTGAATACAAGGCGGTCGCTAGGTCACTAAATGCATGTTCGAGCTCAACCTTGATCAAACTATTAAGCTCCCTAAGTTCCCTAATCTCGCTCTCAATTTGTTCACGTAACAAAGCCACTTCTCTAGGGGAAAGGGGTGGATTCGCGTTTTCCATAATTGTCAACGGAATAGTCAATGAATTTGATTTACTAACAAAGGCACAAAGAAAAAGATAGACTAAAGAGAACCTAAAAATAAAAATAAAATCTTACTAGAAAGGAATCTAGCAAGTAGACCTAATAAAAAGAAATTCTAACCTAGACAATAACTATTCCCCGGGCTGCGGCGCCAAAAACTTGATGCGTGGGAATCGCACCAGGCTTTACCTCTCGAGGAATCTCGAGAAGCTTACAACCCCCACCAGGCAGTGTACCTGATCGTTGTAGTATAGTATAGTGACAAGTACCGGGGGATTGATCGTTCAGCTTAGGAATAGTGTCGCTAGGATTAGAAAACCTAAATACTAGTTCTAAAGGTGAGGGATAATTATTTTTGTATTTTATATTTTTTTAGTAAGCAATTAAAATCTCGGGTTTGAAGGATTTGGGCGGAATTAGTTGCTAATCAACTAACCCAATACTAAAGATGCAATCAAAATAAAATACTAGAAATGAAAATAAACTAAATTATACTAAAGTTGTGAGCAATAAGTGGAGAAAATGTGTTTACTTAGACTTCACTACTCCCTAGACATCTTTTACACGTTAATTACTTGTTATAATTGCATGGATGACGGATCGTATTCCTTAATACCATTCATGGGGTGGCACACTTAACTCCCCAATTCTATGAGCTCTTATCTCCTCCTATACCATGCCCAGCACAACTATAGGGATTGTAAACAGTGGCTCATGCATTAAATACAACCAATAAAGACCTAGTGCGTGTCGGTTCATGTTTCTTAAGACGTTCAAGCATGTTACCAATTGGAGATCTGCCAGTTTTCTTAAGCCTAACATATAAATCATTCATCCAAGACAAGTATAAACAAGTAATCAACGCATAATTAACATCTAGGTTTCATTAGATCTAAGCAAACACAAAATAGATCTAGCCTAGCATGATGGAATTAAGACAAGAACAAGATATAGACAACCAACACATAGACATATTGATTGAATTGAAAGAACACTTATCTCAATTACACATGAAAGGTATCAAGGGCTTGGAACCCTTGAAAAACCTGTAAAATTCGCACCAAGTTCGTACTTAGGGTTTCTCCAAAACTTCTCTCTTTTTTAATGTGAAAATTAGAAAACTATATATAGGAAAAGGGGTCTGACGGCGTCAAGACCAAGCTTGTGACGCCGTCACCTCGCCGCCAAAACTTTTCTCGGACTGCCTTGATCTACATTTGACGCCGTCAAGTGATAATCATTTCCAGGCCGTCATGACTTTTACTCTTGACGCCCTACCTTGTGACGCCATCAAATCTTTACTGGATCGTCATGGAATTTTGCTCTTGACGCCGTTAGGGAGTTACTCTTGACGCCGTCACCTACTGTTCCCAGCATGGAAAATTAAGACTTTGGCGTTTTCTTCACTTTTATGCTTCAAAAACGTCCGAATTGTTTCCTTTTCCAGATTTCACTCCCAAAGTACCTAAAATCACAAAAGGAACGATTTAGGGCAATATTTGATCAAATAAGTTCAATTCCGGGCTTAAATGACCCCCTAAAAACGGATCATTTTTCGCCTCATCAAAGTCATAGTTGTGTGACTCGCGAAACTTAATTTGTCCATTCTCCTTAAGAGATCCGTAAACCTTTTGAGGGAGGCGAATGTGTTCTTTGATTTGAGAGGGAGTAGGTATGAACATGAGGTATGGACCTGACATTTCTTGGTGATTTATAAGAGATCTAAGTGACCACCCTTTGGTGTAGGCTCATTGCCCATGACACGAAATACGAAGAATTTGAGCAAATCGCTCAAGAGTGAGGGACACGACAGTGTTACCTATGATGAACTTGACAGAGAGAGTCAGGTCATTGTTATTAATAATTTTGACTCGACTATAGAATTCTAGCACAAAACGATGACAAATTTTCTCATTATTGTTGAGCAAACTATCAACCTTATGGACCTAAACATTCTGTTAATATGGTCATGCTCTAAGAAAGAAGACTCAACTAGTCGTCCTTCGTGGAAGTAACGAGACTCAAGATTATGAAAGGCTTTATTAAGACTTGATGAGGTACTTGATTCTTGTGAAATTTTTAGAATGTATTCTTCAGTGAGCTCATGATCATAATCAAACATGCAAAAGCCTTGATGAGACATGATAACCTATAAAAGAGCATACTATGAATATTTTGTACATATCATATATTTTAATGTGCTTGACTAATGTTAATGAAAGGTTTGAAAAGCATTTTTGATATGTATTAATAATGTTTAATTGTGTTTTTATTACGTTCCTAGATGTGATTAACTACATCAAATTGAATTGGGGATTATCAAATGTTTTGACCTTTTTCAAAATTCATGCAATTAAACAATTCTTACATCTAGGTAAGTTATAAGAATTGTACACTGTTAAATTTAGTTGTTAATTTCAAACAATTGTATGAAAAATTGAAGATCCCCAATTTTAATTTCATGTTCTTGTAAACCCTAGAATGAATTATGAAAATCTTGATAAAATGACTTACAATAGTTGATTAGAAGAAATGATGGATTGATGATGCTTGAATTTGAAACTTTTAATTTTAGATTTAGTGAAGTAATTTAGGATTTGGGTGGTTTTGGTTTGTTTTCGTCACTGCTGTTGTAGAGAGAGTTAATTGATTTTAGTTTTTTGCAAATGTGAAGGAAAACGGACCATCACCTCCGTCGCCAGTAAGGGGGTTTTTAGGAGATAGAAATTTTGACTAGTCTTCTAATTTTTAGTTTTTAGAAAAAGTGTTTTCTTGAGGACTCTCAGAACAAGAATTTAGAAATCTAGACACAGAATAGAGGACACGGAGGAGACACAATACGCATGAGTAGTCTAGAGGAATTGGTATTCGGGAGAATCGAGACAGAAGAAGTAGGAGAGATTCATTTAGGGTAAGGAGGTTGATGACAGGCTGAATGTGGAGTAGGAATAGAGTCGAGACTTAAGAAATAGAAGAAATGTAGATGAGACAAGGATCAAGTACGAGACTTGCATCGAGTAGCCTAGAAGTCAATCATGTCTATGGCGAGAAGAGACAAGGATAAAACTCGCAGACGAGAAATAGAGAAGAGAAGAGATGTCGAGAACATTAAAGGTGTGTGTCATCTGTTAGTACAAATATTACGATATTTAAACTAAACAATTTCTTCGGTTTTAATGATGACAAACATGTAACTTGTAATACATAACGTAAAATGCACAAGTTACTTGTAAACACTAATCATTGATGTATACTTACACCAACATCTCTCGACGTCTCAAGTATGGTTCAACATAGTCGAAGATTTCCATTCCGACATAAATCACTCAAGGTATGAACAAACAAATTTAAACTTGACTGATCATCAAAGAAATAAATTTTTTGTTTTAAACTTCACATTTTTATGAATGTGACAAAACATTTTTCAAAAATACATTTTACAAATTATTTTTAAATTAGAAAGAAATGTTTTATTTGAGAAAATTATTTCAAAAATTGTAACTGCTATTCCCCCCCCCCCCCCCCCCCAAACAGCTCCAAACTTCCCCAAATAAATCTTAACCTCTAAAAACAAAAAAAGGAGCGTCTCTGGTACGTACGGTACCACTAAATACCCGACAGTACCGTTAAATTTAGTGGTACCATCTAATAATTAGTGGTGTCGTCCCTCTGTAACGGCTAGTTTTCTCTTTGCCTAAAATAATTAATGGTGTCGTCCCAAATAAATCTTAACCTCTAAAAACAAAAAAGGGAGTGTCTCTGGTACGGACGGTACCACTAAATACCTGACAGTACCGTTAAATTTAGTGGTACCATCTAATAATTAGTGGTGTCGTCCCTCTGTAACGTCTAGTTATCTCTGGTACGGACGGTACCACTAAATACCCGACAGTACCGTTAAATTTAGTGGTACCATCTAATAATTAGTGGTGTCGTCCCTCTGTAACGGCTAGTTTTCAACTTGATTTTTCCAGCCAGTTTTCTCTAGTCTAATACCTTCTTAGTTAGATCACTTTCTTTGATCATTTAGAGAGTTTTTATTTTGTTTAAGAGTGATCCTTTCATCCAACCAAAGATTACCTTCATTCCTCTATTAGTCCAAGAGAAGAACACAAAGTATCAAGAAGATACAAGGTGTTAGAGTCATTGTGTAGTTCACTTGCATTACTTGTTGTTTACTTGTTGTATCTAGACATACATCAAGTTGTCACCGTCTTGTTTAGTCATCTTGTGTGGATCATTTTGATCTTTTAAAGATTAGAGAGATCTTGTGTAGCTTGTGTTGATAGTGAGTAGATCGTGTAGATTGTGTTGGTTGGGTAGATCGAGTAGATCGTGAGTAGATCGAGTAAATCATGTGGAGATCAGGTAGATTGTGTAGATTGTGTTGGTTGGGTAGATCGGGTAGATCGTGAGTAGATCAGGTAGATTGAGTGTAGATTATGTGGATCTTATAGCTTGTGTGATTTGTGAGGATCAGGTAGATTGTGAGTGAGATTGGTACTAGTTAGATTACTACTCAACATCTAGCTTAGTGTCAGAAAATAATGTAAGTGACGCGGTTTATGTGTTTAGGCCTTAAAACACAAGGTTTGTTATGTTGGGCCATAAAACATAATGGGTTTGGTTGTACCCGAAGAAGAACTTGACATCTAGCTTAGTGTCGGAAAATATTGTAAGCCATGTTGTATGGTTTTCTCCGTCGAGAAGGGAGCTTGTTGATTAGTGCAGTAACTCTCGAGTTGGGTACTCGGGGAGTGGAGTAGGGCGAAGAGGAGCTTCGTGACCGAACTACTATAAATCGCCGTGTCCGAGTTTTTGTTTTCTTTACTTATCTCTGTAGAGAATCGTTTAAGCCCATCTAGGATATGTTTTACGAATAACATAAACACGTAACGGAATATAAAACAATATGTTATTCAACAAGGTTTTCATTATTCACTATATCCCCAAGATCAAAAGATCCTTGAGGCTAAACTAACTAATACATAGATCGATCTGTTACTAATAAACTAACTAACTAATAAACCCTAGGCATCCATTGTAGGAACTTGACGCCTAGACACACACACACACACTTTTAAGTTGACTACATATTTTCTGTGCACCCTAAACCTAATGACCCATGTCCTCTTTATATACTAGAGGATTAGGGTTTACAAGATACTACGAATGACTAATAAATAAATATTCTTTTGCAAGCTAGTCCTTCATGTTTCATTCTTCTTTATATACTGCTTGAGAAGTACTTTGATTCAAAATACTTTGATTAAGAAGTACTTTGGTTAAGCAAAAAGTACTTTGGTTCAGCAAAAAGTACTTTGGTTCAGCAAAGTACTTTCATTATTCTTCATATAAGCACATGTAGTTTTGTAATAATCAAATCTATAATTCCCAACAATCTTCCCTTATTTGATATTACAAAACTATCTCCATGAATGAAACAATCTTCAATGCTTCCGCTTGACTTAAGATCTTCTTGAACATGTCACCATACATAATAAGCTGCAAATCATATCACTGTAGTCTTCTTCCCCTTTTTTTAATCATCTAATAGGGGACATGGAAGGATATGCAACTTTGATCGTCACTACCCCACATCATATATCAAAACTTCCAATCCAATCTTTCCAATGTCTTGAATTACCCTCAATGAAGAACGCCAAAAAGCTTACGAAAAATGAACTCAAGACAATAGAAATTTTAAACTAGCAGTATTAATGATGACTAGAAGTAGTAATGAAACACTTCCCCATAAATGGTGCATGTAGATGGTTAAACAATTAAACAATAAGCTTCCCCTAAAACTAATATGTTTACCATCTTCTTGAATCTTCAATTCTGTTAGGCTCTTATGTAATGATCATTGATGAAGAAAATTGAATATAACGAATTTGATGAAGAAGTTGAATTTCCCAAACTTGCGTCTTATATCTTGTACTATCCACGTGACTCCAAACTCATACCAAACTAGAAAGTATAAGTAGACCTCAACCTCTTGATAAATCCTCAACTAAATATGAGACACTGAGCACTACAACGTAACTCCTTAAAGTGATAGCAAATGTGAACATTAAGCACCTTCAGTTTGTAGATCACACACCTTTGCTAGATTCATTAAGTCTTTGTCACAACAATAAAGCACGAACAAGTTATCTCCAAAGTGTAACACCCACCTTGAGATATGATAAGAACACGCACCTGTGAAACTCAACTACAACATCAAATAAATGGTATTCACCTTTCTTCGTAACCAATTAATCCAATAAAACCAATAACGAGCCTTTAAACCGTTAAGAACAAAATAACCAATCACCTTGTGTGTATGAACCAATATCCCATATGTAACTTTGAAAACCAATCGTGAAAAAAATATCCTTCACCGACCTCCACTGACTCATTGAAAAATATCGATCAATCAATATTAACTCATTAGTACGAGGTTTGTGAATCAGCCAATAATACCACTTCTTCACTTGCATTCAATCAATATTCATCAATTAATGTACGAGGTTTATTAAATATAGAATCTCAGCTCCCATGTGCTGAATACGACAAACTCTCCAATAAATTGGTACAAGGTTACAATCATATAAGGTTGAAATCCTGTATGCGTCATTCTGCACCGACCCACTATGCTTCTTCCACCAATACGAGGTAAATAATAAAATTTACTTTCACCTTACCTTGCAAAGACGACATACCTCACAATAATATAGGATCGATCAATCAGTATTACTAATTCCACCAAATGAGAAACCAAAATCGTTATTTAATGAATGCTCTGATGCCACATGTAGAGAATCGTTTAAGCCCATCTAGGATATGTTTTACAAATAACATAAACACGTAGCGGAATATAAAACAATATGTTATTCAACAAGGTTTTCATTATTCACTATATCCCCAAGATCAAAAGATCCTTGAGGCTAAACTAACTAATACATAGATCGATATGTTACTAATAAACTAACTAACTAATAAACCCTAGGCGTCCATTGTAGGAACTTGACGCCTAGACATACACACACTTTTAAGTCGACTACATATTTTCTGTGCACCCTAAACCTAATGACCCATGTCCTCTTTATATACTAGAGGATTAGGGTTTACAAGATACTACGAAGGACTAATAAATAAATATTCTTTTGTAAGCTAGTCCTTCATGTTTCATTCTTCTTCATATAATGCTTGAGAAGTACTTTGATTCAAAGTACTTTGATTAAGAAGTTCTTTGGTTCAGCAGAAAGTACTTTGGTTCAGCAAAGTACTTTCATTCAAAGTACTTTCATTCTTCTTCATATAAGCACATGTAGTTTTTTGATAATCAAATCTATAATTCCCAACAATCTCTTTACCTTTTATCTTTGCATTTACCATTTTATATTTTCATTGCTTTTATGTTTGTGTGGCTTATTGCTTATATGGTGTGGTATATATGTTGTGTCTATGTTTGCGTTATGGCAATATGCTTCATTTATGGAATTCCACTATCACTAGTTGTTGCAAGAATTTTTGTTAACACTTCTCATATTACGCCACACTTGATTGGTTATTTGACACTAAAGATTTAAATTTTTTAATGGAAACGTATTCACCCCCTTCTACAGTTTCCACATCATCCATAGTGATTGATAAACGTGAGTAGTCGACTATTGATAATGGTTGTGGTAAAACCATTATTTTCAAATATTTGCTTAGATCCCAAAAATGATAAGCATTTAGACATAAGGTCTAATTCTATAATTTTACATATCACAACTATTAACACTTAATCATAATGTAGCACATAAACATATAACAAGCAAACACATAACAAATAAGCACATACCAGATAGGCATATAGCAAACAAGACAGTCAAGGTTTTAAGAAAGAGTACCTTTGTCGCTAACTATTTCTAAGGATACTTTACCATGAGAGCTTTTGTGCGTGATGCAAGATTTAAGTATTGATAAGTTTTCACACGTGCGACGAGAATATGAACGTATATTCGTATCCATTATATGCTTCCCTCGTGCATCTAAAGACATAACTTGCAATAAAACTTGGTACCTAGTTTCTCACTGGTCTGATATGGTTAGTCAAAGACATCCATTGCATTTATATGCACATGGTGAGGATGTCGCCAAAGAGCAAAAGTATCCCTTTGCATTTTATTCCAATTTATAGACAATTTTAATTAAAGATGGTTTTCTTGATTTTCATTAGTGATGACTATTATTTTAAAAATACTTATTTTTCTAAACATCCAGTTTAGCTTTGTCTAAGAGGTTTAAAAAATTTAATTTGTTTTGATTTGCTTGTTGATGACTCAATGATTTAAAACCTAAGCCCGTTTTATCTCCGAATGCCTTTTGACTATTTAGTAAACCTTTAAGAGATTTAGAACTCTTTTCAAATTTAGCTAGCTTATTAGCCCTTTCATTAACCATTCTAATTTCACTTTTGTAATCTTAACACACTTTACATTCTGGATCAATTTCTATACCACTTTCAAGTCTAGACATTTTATCTTCCAAAATGATTTCTTTTTCAAAATTACTTTCAAAGGATTTTAGAGATTAATTTTCTGAAAATGTTTTTCGACTTATGTTGTGTAGATGTTTAAACTCATTTTCTAATTTTGAAAATTCTAGAATAAACGGTTCATAACAAAATTGTTCTATTTCAGAGTGTACCTCACTTGAAGTTTCAACCTTGTGGCATATTTCGCATTCTGAGTGCACATTGTGTTTTTCATTCGTATCATTCCAAGATTCTTCAATGATTTCTCTTTGATTACTCATATAGTCCTTGTCGGCATTACCTTCATTGAAAACACTTGAACTAGTAGCATCTGAATTAATCTATCTGAATGTCTATCTAGTGATTCGTCTTCAAAAGTGACGAATTGTTCATGTATATTTTCAAGATCAATATGGTTATCTTTGGCTTGACTATTTCCTTGATGAAAGTTTACAAGATTTTTCCAAATGTCATTTGCCATTTGACACAAAAATATTCTTTCATATTCAAATCTTGGCAAAGCTTTATAAATTATTAGTTTGGCCTTAATATTTTTACAAAACTTTCTTTCGAAATAACCACTTTGAATTTCAAAATTTATTTTCATTGGTTAAAAATCACCAATTGAAATAACATGCCAAAGATCTTGATCTATTGATTTCACATAACTTTCAAATCTATTTTTCCATTCAATAAATTTATTGTTTTCGAAAAATGGTGGTTCGTTCAAAGAACCCCCTTCTAGATAACTTCCAGACTCCATAGATCGATTCAAGTTTTAAAGCACAATATACTTTAAAGCTCTTGAGTGACCCGCTCTGATACCAATTGTAAAAACTAGAAGAGGGGGTTGAATAGTTTCACCATTTAGAATTACGTTTTTAAAGGAATTTTCGTTCTTTTAAGTTCTTTTTGAAAAAACGTTAGGTTCAATAGTTATGTGAGATCTATAAATACAATATGTGGAAAATTATAAGGGGTTGAATAGTTTTACGTCTTTTTCAAAATTTATTAAGAAAACTTTGTTTAATTTTTAAAAGGTTTGATTCGAATTTATGTGAACTCAACTCTTAAACAATATGAACAACTATATCTAAGTATGAAAAATAATAATAATATAGTAAGTAACTGAAAGATAGGGATGGAAAGATCAAACCGCAAGACAAAGGATTTATAGTGGTTCGGCTACGAAGCACCTCTTCGCCCTACTCCATTCCCCGAGCACCTAACTTGAGAGTTCTCTTCACTATGTCAACAAGCTCCGTTATGGCGGAGAAAACCTTACACACCTTCGCTTACACTAAGCTAAATGTCGAGTTATAATCCTAGCTAGAACCAATCTCACAACTATAATCACTACACGACTTCTTCACGACTTCACAACTTCTTCACCACTTCACGACTTCTGTCTACTTCACGACTTATTCACACACCTATTTCTTCACACCTTCACTACTTACACACCTCTACTTCTACACACCTTAACTACTTACACACCGTAACTAATCTACACACTTATGTTCATACCTATCTAACTAATATATACACCTTATACACAAAAGAATGAATGATATACAAGGAATGATACACTAACTACTTCAGAGGTTGGATCACACAAAATGATAATACTTTTTGTCTTGAAGGATAGAAGAATACTTCTTTTGCACTTGAATGGTTGAAGCTCGAACACTTGGAAACAAAAGCTTATGATTAAATGATCAAAGGATTTAGAAGGATAAGAATAGAGTATTAGAACAGAAAGTTTGAGGTGCGAAAGGTGAGGAAAAAGTTCAGGGATTGTCCAGTATTTATAGGCAAAGCTGAGGAGCTGAGGAGCATGGCTGGTCCCCTTAATAATTAAGGGGGCTGCCTAGCAAATTAAAGGGGCCGCCCAATATATACGTTGCTCAGGTTTGTATTTTTGTGAGGGAAGTTTTTCTGGAATAATTTTGCCATTTTTAGTTGAAAATTTGAATTTATATATTTATGGTGAATTAAACATATTTATTTAATACCAAAAATGATTTTCTAAAAGATATAAAATGTTTATGAGATTTTATAAAAAATCTAGTGATTAAGAGAATGTTTCTTTGATCATAAAATATATTAGGCATTTTGTTTATTCATACCTTAAGTGATTATTTTGTTAAAGTGAATATTTACTACTAAATACTTGTTTACGTCACAATCTTTAGTTTAATGAGTTTACATTTTGTGATTATCAAAACGTAAAGATATCGAAAAATATTAGTAACGTTTTTAGGCATTATTTATATCATCACAATAGTAATATGTAAAGTGAGTAAAGTAAAGACAAGAGATAAGGAAAGAACACAACCTTACGGAAACGCCTAGATTTGTAGTGGTTCGGCACGAAGCTCACTCTTCGCCCTACTCCACTTCCCGAGTACCACACTCGAGAGTTCACAATCACTATGTCAACACACTCCCTTCTGGCGGAGCAAACCGTACATAAAGCTTACACCAAGTTTAATGACACTTAGCGGAGTGTCAAGTTCTAATCCTGGCCAGAACCAATCTACACAAAACCCACGTAGCTACACTGATAACGCTCAAATTATACATATTCCTAGATGCGTTATATATGCTTTTATATGAATATATTGATGAGTTATATGAACTTTTGATACTTAATAGATTAAATATGCTATTGTAGGTTCATGTGATGTGTCGTGGAGGAACCAGAAGAAAACACGAAGAAATAAAGCTTAAACGAAGAAACACACTTAAGTTAAAGATCTCCCGACACCTGTCCTCTATTTTGGTCATATCTGGAGCATACAGACTCCATTTTATCCCCCGTTCACGGCCACGGAAAGCTAAAAGAATTGTCTACAACATCCATTTGGTGTCTACTGCTGAAACGACCAAAAAACCGCCATACTTGACAAGAAGTATGGCGTACTTATGAGTTTGACAGCAAATCAACATTTATTTTGGCTTTCATTCAATGTTTATCCGATCATTTGCCATCCAAATTGGTCCCCAAGTGTTTCTAATGCCTATATAAATTCCATTTCGCCACAGGAACTCGAACTGGAACATATACTATCAAAAATACAACTTAGAGGAAGAAGAGAACTAGGTGAGGGTCTTAGGATCCAATGATCCAAACACTCCTTAACCTCGACACCATTGTAACACCCCCAAAATATCGCAGCGGAAGTTAGTGTCACTGGGGTATTACTTCATGGTTACAGTACAAGTTACATAAATGACTTATCATTCGATTAAATTATCATTCGATTAAAATATCAGAGTTTATAAAGAGGTCCCACAAGATTACAAAATGTACAACATAAAAGTTGTAAAGTTTTTTGAATGATAATATATGCATCGTCTTCAAAAATTTTTTCCGTGTGCCTTCACATGCCAACTAATTCCTTTCGAACCTGAGATAAACATGTTAAAAAGTTAACACAATGGTTGAGTGAATTCATAGGTTTATAGCAATGCAGTTGATCACAAGATTTCAAGTCAAATAGATAGTGGGTTACGTTGTTATACACCCATAATTCAAAAGTAGTATATTATTGCATCTAAGCTCATGGCACTCAAACTGACGGTATATATCAACAATGATATATAGAATAATAATTGCCCCGTGTAGGTACTTGCCATATACCTAGAGTTACAAATATAGTGAATTTGGTTACTTATCTAACTAACACAAACGGGACTCGTCAATCCCGATAGGCCTATCTACTGTATTCGCGTTCACTCGCAAGTGATTAATGGTCCATGATGTAGGGACATATGGCATAAGGGAACTTAGACACAAGCAATAATATATTCAGTTTAGAGCATAGTTTTCAAACAATTATGATCATAATAAAAGTAGTAGCATGTATCTCCCCCAAGTAGTTTATAAACCAGTTAAACAAAAGTAGGGGCTATGAACTCAACGTAGTAATCAGTAGTAGTTTAATACAACAGATAATGTATGGTAGGACAACAATCTTTAACGATAACCTACGAGTGTATAGTGATCGCGTAAATTCATTGACTTGAATAAGATGTTGTACATATGTCTTAAGTTGTGTAAAGGAGTGAAGTATCCTTAAAATGTGGTTTGGCTAAGTGTGATGTCGAAATGGTTTAAATTATATGTCGTGAAATGGTTTAGCGTAACACTTGTCAAGTATGAATGTTACTAATTTAATAGTCTAGTGTGTTGTGATGAAATCGCTAACGGCGTTTCATAACTTTGTCAAGTAAAGTGTTCAAAATGATATTTAGATATAATATTAGTTATTACAATTTCGCGGATCAAGTGGAAGTTATGACTTTGTGGAAAATGATATCCATATAGTTAATATATGATATGGTAATTTTCCTAGGTTGTCGAGGTCGGGAAAAAGGTTCAATTTGGTAAGCAAATCTCAAAAACAAGATTTGAGCCATCGAACCCAAGCTAGCGGTGCGGCTAGACACACAACCTTGAGACAACAACCAAGGCCATAGCCACGGCTATGTGTTGGCTAGAAGGCCTTGAGACAACAGCCTTGGCTTAGCCTTGGCTTTGTCTCGGCCTCAAGAGATCAAAACGCCACCAAAGCTCTTTAGCCATGACTGTTTTTATAGTCTAAACAGGTCCAGTTGGTTTTTATAGTCTACAGCCTTCGTTTTTCACTTTTAGCTTACGTGCTCGTGAGTTTTTGTATAAAACATCATTCTGAGAAACTTTCGTGCTTTACACTTTCAGTGGTTCGGACCAGAAAAGGGTCTAAATCGAGTTTTAATTCCAGATCAGTAAGCTTTTTGTTCAAGCACCAAATTTAACTTGTGATTAAGTGCAGAAAGTTGGACATATGATTAAGTGCAGAAATTTAACTCTGCAGTCTTGCGGCAAAGGCCATATCTTGAGTTCTACAAAACTTTAGGATGCGAGGCTTTTTCCTACGTTTATGTTTATGTCTTAGCTTCATATCATAAAACTACGACGAGTTCCAGAAATGGCCAGAACTGTCCCGTTTTGTCCAATGAATTCTGTTAGTCAGATTTTGACATGTTTTACCATTTTAGCTCTAGTTTATTCATAGGGATGAGTTATGAGGTGCGCCACCCGGCGAAACGACCACAAGACATAGCTCTACCGGCTTATCTCATTGCCTTAACCTCAAAGTTTATGAGATGATCAGTTTAATCATTCTTTGGGGATGTTCAGAATTTTAGCTTCATAAGTCATATCTAGAGCTTGTTCTAGTTTATTTTCATGATTAAAACTTTATGTACAACATCATATCTTGTCAAAATATATATAAGACTTGTACAAGGTATAAATTACATCAACATGAATGAAAGACTTGAAAAAAAAATATGGTCTTACAAATTCTTGGATGGAAAACACCAAAAACCAAGAACCACTACTCTAAATCTTTCAATCACCAACAAGTCCTTCAATCTTTAACCCAAGTTGTTGTAGCCTTAAGGAAACCTTGTAATAGTCTTTTACTTCAGTCTTCAGTCCTTGATCTTGTGTAAGTCTTGTTGTAAGCTTGGAGTCAACAATTCTTCACTTGGACTATGTAGGAATCACCTAAGTCTTCATTTTTGTAGTATAACTTAAGTATTGATTTAAAATAGATAATGGTGATGGGGTTGATATGGTGTATGGATAAAGAGGAAACCAGGAGGGAGTTTTGCTTTCTTTCTATGTATTTTATTTTGAGATTTAGGTAAGTGCAAAGTATTATACGGAGGTGGTAACTTATGTGTCTAATCCTTAGACAAATATGTTTAGCCAAAGCCACATGGCTAGTGACTAACACAAATACACGCCACCTCCTACTTGAGGTGGTGTGGAGCTTAGTTACTAGCTTGTGAGGTAGCTTCAAGGTGAAGCAATGTTTTTACGGGGTATAATTTGGTCCCAATAATTGTGTTAAGCCCTTAAGTCACGAAACTTAAAACCGGATAACATAAAAATATAATGCTTATAAAAATGTTAAAACTTATCAATATACTCCAACTAAGTATATTAGATGTGTGATAAGTTTAACGGTCAGCGTAAATGTTGATAAAACCTAATAACGAAGGTTTGAGTATGCATATTACGTAAAGAGTATAATGTTTACATAAAAGTAAGAAAGTGTCACTAGTTCATATAAAATATGACTATTGATGAATTTTGAGTATTTTGAACACATAGACTTATCCTAGTCCTATGTTGGTCGCGAGGAAAGTTCACATAATTAAAATTTTGTGATTATTACTAAAAGTAATATCATTTAATAAAAACGTAATAATAATGAACATTAAATAGTTAAATATAGCCAGAGGTGAACGAAAACGTTCGGAGAGTAATGATTCGAAGCAAAGGGAATTATTTAACATGTAAAATCACCGATTAACTACCGGTTACAGTAATTGCTTTTACGTTACGGTAAGAGTCAAATAGTCAAAGTCTAAGTCTAAGGGCAAAATAGTCACTTTGCCTTATGAAAATTTACGGGTTGCTACAACCATCACCATTGTATCACAGGAAAGCTTTCTGAGTTTGTCGTACTTGTAATGTTTGATTCTCATTTGTTTAGACATGTGAAACATGATATAGTATTTGGATGATTTGTTATTACTTGTGAATATGAATGCTTATGAATTCGATATTACTTTTGCTTGGATCTTGTTTATCCTTTGATTGATTATTGCAACTATCATAGGTCGAAAGGGTTATTTGTTATTGATGCGTGGAATTGCACCCACGCAAAAGGTTTTACCTCTCAAGGGATCTTGAGAAGCTTGCAATCCCCACCAGGCAGTGTACCTATTCGTTGTAGTATGGTATAGTGACAAGTACCGGGGGTTTGATCATTCAACTCAGGAATAGTGTTCACTAGGATTAAAAAGTCTACTAAACTAGGTCTAAAGGTGAGGGATGATTCTTTTTGTATTTTTATATTTTTATAAAAGCAGGTAAAATCTCGGGGTTTGAAGGAGTGAGCGGAATTAGTTGCTAGTCAACTAACCCAATTAACTAAAGATGCAATCAAAATAAAATAAAATAAACTAAAACTAAATTGTGGTGTAAACAATAATAAAAGAAAATGTGTTTACTTAGATTTCATTACTCCCTAGATATCTTTTACCGGTTGATTAGGTTGTTACAATTGCATGGATGACGGGTTATATTCCTTAATACCAGTCATAGGGCCATGTATGAAATTCCCTAACTCTATAAGCTCCTACTTCACTCCTATGTTGAGCCGACTAAAAGCTCCTAACATGGGATCACTAGAATTCGCTTATGCATTAAATACAACCATAAATTGTAGTACACCTCCGATCATGTTTCTTAAGACGTTCAAGCAAGTTACCAATTGGAAGTCTGCCAGTTTTCTTAAGCCTAACATCGAATACAATCATCCACAACAACTATAAACAAATCATCAACCAATAATCAACATCTAGGTTTAGTTACATCTAAGCAAACACAATAAAAACCTAGCCTAGCATGTTAAAAAGAAGAAAAGCATAAGATAGAATCACACAACACATAGACATATTGTTTGATTATTCGAAAACTTATCTTTAATTGAACATGGATGGAACAAGGGTTGAAACCCTTATTATTACAGAAAATTCGTCTAGGGTTTTCACAAAGAAGCTCTCCAAAAGTTCCACACTTAATGAATGAAAATTAGAAAACTATATATAGATTTTACAACTTGACGGAGTCACGTTATAGCTTGTGACGCCATCAACTCGCCGCCAATATAAAATTCGTATTGCCTAGATCCACTTCTGACGCCGTCATGTGTAATTTTACTCTGAGCTGTCACATGTATTTTGACCCTGACGGCCTTGGTGACGCCGTCAGGCCAAATTTCCTTGAAAATGTTCTGGGCTGTCATGTGTATTTTCCACATCCACCTCTTTTGCCAAGCTTGACGCCGTCACTTGCATAGCCTTGACGCCGTCAGGTACTGTTCCCAGCAATGATTTTGAGACTTTGTCGTTTTCTTCACTAAATTGCTCCAAAAACGTCAAAAATGCTTCCTTTTGTAAATTTCCTCTCAAAAGTACCTAAAATGACAAAAGGAACGATTTAGGCCAATAATTGATCAAATAATTACAAATTCGAGCTTAAATGACCCCCCAAAAGTGGTACACTTTTCGCCTTATCAAATACCCTTACACTTGAGATTTGCTTATCCTCAAGCAAATGCGCTTTTATTCTAATCAAAATACAAGTTAGGGGTCATTTAACACTAAGATAAAAGTAATTACAAGAAATAATCGTTCCACTTAAAACCAAAAACAAGCACGGAGGTTATACACTAGCACCGCACAAATAGTGTTTAGATACTCACATCTCTCAGGTGTAATAAAGTATATATCACAATAAGGAAATGGAAAACATCTCTGATATGGGGGATTGCGCCCTCGCAATAGGTTTTACCTCTTAAGGGATCTTGAGAAGCTTGCAACCCCCACCAGGCAGTGTACCTGATCGTTGTAGTATAGTATAGTGACAAGTACCGGGGGATTGATCATTCAACTCAGGAATAGTGTCGCTAGGATTAGAAAGCCTACTAAACTAGGTATAGAGGTGAGGGATGATTCTTTTTTGTATTTTTTATATTTTATGAAAGCAAGTAAAATCTCGGGTTTTGAAGGAGTGGGCGGAATTAGTTGCTAGCCAACTAACCTAATTAACTACAAATGCAATCAAAATAAAATAAAAGAAATGAAATTAAACTAATGTGGTGAAAACAATAATGAGAAAAGTTGTGTTTACTTAGATTTCATTACTCCCTAGATATCTTTTACCGGTTGATTAGCTTGTTACAATTGCATGGATGACGGGTTATATTCTTTAATACTAGCCGTAGGGCTGTGTACAATATTCCCTAACTCTATAAGATCCTACTTCATTCCTATGTTGAGCCGACTAAAAGCTCCTAACATGGGATCATTAGAATTCACTTATGCATTAAATACAACCAAAAATCGTAGTACACCTCCGATCATGTTTCTTAAGACGTTCAAGCAAGTTACCAATGGAAGTCTGCCAATTTTCTTAAGCCTAACATCGAATACAATTATCCGTAACAATTATAAACAAACAATCAACCAATAATCAAAATCTAGGTTTCACTACATCTAAGCAAACACAATAAAAACCTAGCCTAACATGTTAAAAGAAAGATAATCATAAGATAGAATCAAACAATACATAGACATATTGAATGATTATTGGAGAACTTATCTTTATTAAAACATGGAAGAAAGAAGGGTTTGAAACCCATTCAATATGCAAGAAATTCGGCCTAGGGTTTGTATTTAGTATTCCACAATTTGTCCCACACTTTACAATGAAAAATTGAAATATATATATATATATATATATATATATATATATATATATATACATATATATATATATATATATATATATATATATATATATATATATATATATATATATATATATATATATATATATATATATATATAGACTAAGCATCCTGACAGCGTCATGTGTTGGCTTCTGACGCTGTCAACTCGCTACCAAGTTGAAATTCGTATTGCCTAGATCCAGTCTTGACACCTTCATGTGTAAATCTCCTCTGGGCCGTCACTTGTATTTAGACCCTGAAGGCCTTGGTGACGCCGTCAGGCTATTAATACTGAAAATGTTCTGGGCTGTCACGTTATAAATTCCACATCCACCTCTTTTGCCATTCTTGATGCCGTCATGTGTTATGGCTTGATGTCGTCAGGTACTGTTCCCAGCAAGGAATTAGAGACTTTGCTGTTTTCTTCACTTTTATGCTCCAAAAATGTCCTAAATGCTTCCTTTTCCAGATTTCTCCTCAAAAGTATCTAAATTGACAAAATGAACGATTTAGGGCAATAATTGATCAAATAATCACGAATTCGAGCTTAAATGACCCCTTAAAAAGCGGTACACTTTTCGCCTCATCAAATACCCTTACACTTGAGATTTGCTTGTCCTCAAGCAAATGCGCTTTTATTATAATCAAAATACAAGTTAGGGGTTATTTAATACTAATATAAAAGTAATTACAACAAATAATCGTTCCACTTAAAATAAAAAACAAGCTGGAGGTCATACACTAGCACCTCACAAATAGTGTTTAGATACTAACATCTCTCGGGTGTAATAAAGTGTATATCACAATAAGGAAATGGAAAACATCTCTCACTACCTGTCATAGCAAATAGATTACCATAGGCTTGGGAAAGGATCAAACCTCCACCACTTGGCGTAAGCACCTAGGATAAACTATCAAAGAGGTCTTTTAAAGGGTTATAACGTTAGGTGTAGGGATATGGAAAACACGGTTTTGTTAGAAAAAGGCAATATTTACTGGTGGCGAGTTAATCATCTTGGTTAATTACATGTACAATACGGCATTTCTAAGCCAAGACTCGATTTGACTTATGCTAATAAATCAAAAATAACAAAAAACTTAAAACAAACATAGAATAAAACAGGATGGTAGTCCGTACGTCTCTCTTTTCTTTTTCTTTTTCTTTTTCTTGATTTTTAGATTTTTTTTTGGCATACACTTTTACCCTACCATCCAAAATAATACATCGTAGGGGATTTACATTCCCCTTACACTTGAATTTTTACATACTTTACAATAAACTACTCTAATGACTCGAATCAAGATAATCAAAACACTTTGAGTACTTTTTAAGATTAACGCACATATGGGGGTAATATATGATTTTCTTCCCCATTACTCCATAACACTAGTACTTTACCCATGAGTCCCAATCGTCCCAAAACAATATGTACAAGATATGACTCGACTTAGCAACCATGTAGTCAATTAAACAATTAACTAAGGGTTTAAACAAATAACAATAATGCACTAAAGATGAGTGCATACAAGGAAGGCTAAGGCGATTTGGTTGCACATTTAGGTGGGTTGTAACAAATTCTTCCTTTAAGTAAGATGCTTAAAGTTAGAAACGAAAAGATAGGCTCGGAGGGGTGTACTAGGGGTATCGTGTACTAAAAATGAGTACCACGCTAAGGTGTGGGAAAAATTAATTGACTTTACTAGTCAAGTAATATGACTTAAATGGTCAAGTAATTATGATACGGGTTTAAACACAAGGGTGATCCTAATGCCTCTTATCATGTAGTAAATCCTACTACACGAATGTAGTCTCACTAGCGGTCTCGGGATGTATCACTAACGCAAGCTATAGAATCTAAATGCTACCGGTACACTCATAAGCACTAATAATGAATGCTTTTCATATCAAATCTAAAGGCAAACCTCACATATTTGGGTGGAATTTTTTTTTAAGTTGAACGGTTTTGTGCTAGTCATACGACTCCTATCAATGAGACGCTTGTTAAGGCTAAAGTTTCACTCCTAAATGTTGTAAAAAAAATTAAATTTGGCACTAAAATTACACTAACAAGTATTTCTCTTAGTTTTATTACACACCTACTATCAAACAAACAAACTTAAGTGCAATTGTATCCTATAAGGTATCATCATTTACCCTCCCCTTACACTTAGGATGAACATTGTCCCCAATGTTCAATTAAAGGATGTAAAAGTAAAACATGTAAAAGAATGAAAACAAATACTCCCCTGATTCGTTCGATGTGGATAGTGTGTCAACAAGGTTAGATCTTCCTCCAAGAAAATGAACTTTGAAAGCTTCCCTCCAGAAATATAAATCATCTTCTTGTCATATATAACCTGTTAAACCTGAGAAAACAAGGCAACCTCGCATAAAATTGGCGGCAATCTATATATACTAACAAATCTAGAAAACAATTTAAGATATAATGTTTGTGGAATGAATGTTTGCAGATTTCCTGGAGTTTATAAAACTAAAGAATTAACAAAAACTTTAAGACTCCGGTATAAACAAAACTCGCAAAAATTTTCAGAATTTTGGTACCTGACGTCGTCAGGTTGTAACTCCTGACGCCGTCAGAATGTTCCTAAAAAAATCTTATGTTAAGTTTCCAGAAAATTTCTAGAAAAACTTATGCCTTATTTCCTGGAAAATCCTGCAAAACAGCATTATGACTCGATACAAGCATTTGACTCTAACGAATACTAATATATATGTTCATTTAATATTGTGGCGAATCATGATCAGTTTCGTTCTTATAAACAAACTTGGATTTCCCTTACACTTAGCTTTTGCAAAATACCTTTATATGTAATTAAGACGAAGTTAAAAATAAAATAAAGCATTTTCACAATTTAGTTTGAAACATGATTTACCAACAATAAAAATAAAACATGCATACGAAAACAAATAAAATCAAACAAATAAAAAACACACAAAACATGGTTGCCTCCCAAGAAGCGCTTTTCTTTATTAACGAATCTTATAGCTAGACTCAAGGTCATGGACTACTATGTGACCTCATCATCAAATGTTACATCCTCCTCACTAATCATTTCATTACCACTTTCTTGATAATGTTTTACGCATTGTATGTTTATAGTGAATTCTCTATTTTCATCGTCCATTAACACAACAACGCCCGCTTTAGAGGAGCTTTTCACCGTAAATGGTCCATACCATCTAGACTTAAGTTTCCCGGGAAATAACCTTAACCGGGAATTATACAATAGAACTTTGTCCCCTTCTAAGAATTCCTTAGGTTTCTTAATTCACTGGTCATGCCATCTTTTTGCTCTCTCTTTATAAGTAACGGAGGATTCATATGCTTCTAGCCTTAATTCATCAAGCTCATGGAGTTGTAAGAACCTATTCGTCCCAACGACCGTATAATCCAAATTACATGCCTTAAGTGCCCAATAAGCCTTGTGTTCAAGTTCCACTGGAAGGTGACACGCCTTGCCATAAACCATGCGGAATGGGGTCGTTCCTATAGGTGTCTTATAGGCCGTTCGAAATGCCCATAAGGCCTCATCGAGTTTAAATGACCAATCCTTTCTGTTCTGATTGACCGTCTTTTCCAATATTCTCTTAATCGCCCTGTTGGTGTTTTCAACTTGACCGTTGGTTTGCGGGTGATAAGCGGTGGAGAACCGGTGGGAGACTCCATATCTTTTCATGACCTTTTCTATTTGTGCGTTGCAGAAGTGGGTTCCCCTATCACTAATGAGAGCTTTAGGAATGCCGAACCTAGCAAACAGCTTTTTCAAAAAATGAATGACTACCCTAGCATCGTTGGTCCTAAGGGCTTGTGCCTCCACCCATTTTGAAACATAATCAATATCCACTAATATGTATTCGTTCATCCCAGAAGTAGTATTTTAGTTGGGTAAAGAACCTTTTCCTTTCGTGTCTAGTCATGTGTTCCAGAATGAGTCTGCTTGCATGATAATTAGCATAATCAGCGTACCACGGCTCAGAATCTGCTATTGACATAAGCTGTTCGTCAGGAAATGAGTCCCGAATCTCACTCTTGTCAAGTTCACTAAGGAGGGGATGACGAGAGAGATGATCAGCAGCTAAATTCTCTGCTCCCCTTTTATCACGAATTTCAACATCAAATTCTTGTAATAACAAGATCCACCGAATTAGTCGTGGTTTAGCATCTTGCTTAGCAAAAAGGTATCGAAGAGCTGAATGATCAGTAAAAATGACCATCTTTGAAAGGACAAGATATTGGCGGAATTTGTCGAAAGTGAACACCACGGCTGTTAGGAATCATCCTAACACGTAAATGGAACGACATTTACGGGATTACATTAGTTATCCTATTTAGCCAAAACACAAGGACTAGTTATGTAATATTCCAATAGTTGTTATGTGTTAGGCTATATAAGCCCTCCTAGACTTCACTAGGAGGGTGAGACTTGTGTAATTTACTCTTTCATTTTATCATTCAATAAAACACACTTGTTTCCCTTCTCTCTCTACTCCCTCTCTCTCTAACCATGGCTTTCATATTCTTCCATCTAAACCGACCTCCCGAATTCACATATCAATATAAACATACGATCCTACAAGTGACATCAGAGCCAAAGTTGTATATTTGTTGATTTGTGATATTATCTTGTCAAAAAAAGTCATCTTTATGTGGATCCGTACACTGTTTTGAAGCTGTTATACCCACTTTTTGTGGATCTGAATATTTTTTATCTTTAAAGTGGTACAGTGTTCATAACAGTTTTTTATATCAATATTTGGTCCAAAAGTCATGACCTTTATCTGTCATCATCATTTATCTGTTTTTGAGGTACCTCGTTAACAGGTCTATGTTACATCGTGTTTGAGACTGTTTGATACCACACACGCGAAATATTTGTGGTAAAAAATGGTGGGTTTTATTTCTAGGTTATGCTTAAATGGTCATCGGAATCTGCAAAAAGGGTAGCCGGAATTTTTGGTCGGAATAATCGTCAGAAAAAATCAGAATTTCTTGTATAAGAAGTTCTCGATATGTACTTGTTTTCGAGAACACATGTAGTTTTCGAAAACATAATACCTTAAATTATCGAAATCACGTTCTCGATAACCATGATCTCGATAAGCCACATTCTCGATAAATCATGTTCTCGATAAGTTAAAGTATTCTCGATAAGGTTCAAAAGTTTCGAAAATTTCTGAAGTTGGAAAAAGTTTCGAAAATTAAAGTTTCGCAAATTAAAACTTTCGAAAATTTAATCAAAAAGAAAAGGAGATGAAGTTGAAGTTGACCATGACCTTTAACACAACCAGAATACCATGACTACAACAAACTAACAACAATTAAACTACATCTCCACAGCCTAGCTAAGATCCATTAACAACAACACTATTATACAACTTAATATAATTATCCCACTCCCGTTCACTGTCTCACGTCACCTTTCACCATCTTAGATTCAAAACTAAATAAAGAAAATAATATCAAATAATCTCATATATTCTTTCGTGAGTCAAACATTAACATCAGACCTTGGAGGTCAAACAAAAGGAAAGAAATCATCATCGATTCATTTTTGAAGGTTTGGCTTCAATTACTATACGAAACCAAAAAGGAATAAGAATTATAACAAAGTTGTTATATTCTTTTTCCTGTTTCGATTTAGAGACAAGCAATACAAAGCAACATCTATCCCTACCTTAGACCTTGATCTCTTAGGAGATCTTGAAGCCTCGTATTATGTTCAAACAACTTTAATCAAACCACGGAAGAGATATGGTGTTCGTGTGGGGTGTTGATGGTTACGATTGTTGCTTGTGCGTGTTTATTGGAGGATGTATGAGCTTGATTATTGAAGGTGATGACTGAGTTTGATGAGATGAGATTTTTTTTATGCGTCATTTTTTTTATCTGTTTGAAGTAAGAAAAGGAGGATGGGGGCAGAAGTGTTATGTTGTGTGTGATAATTAGGGTTATCTAATGACAACATATTAGGGTATACCGGGTATTATGTATTGTGAAATAGGTTGTATCAGTTTATTGGACCCGGTTGAGGTTACGTGTGGAGTTGGACCGGGCTTCATTGTGGTGATGGGCCTAGTATAAGTTTGGGCCTAAAAGATCCTTAACCAGGCTTATAGGATTTGTGTTAGTTTGGAGTAAAATGTGAACCATTGGATTCATTTTTTTTGGGCTGTTGGATTCGAAAATTATACACATGGGCTACAAATTTATTATCTAATGTGTTTAATACATTGCTTGAAAGCGTGGTATTTTGGATCCAAAAAATTATAGACACTTAGATAGAATGCATGGTATTTTTGGTTATTGCAAATTCTCACGGGGATACATTTTTGACAAGATCGGGAAACCATTATCAAGTTCATTAAACTGTCAAAAGGCTAGTTTTGAGCATTTAACCGCAAGATGTGACTACGGCGTTAAGTCATTATCATTTATTTGAGGTTGAAGTGGGATTTCACGGGCACGTGTACTTAGTATCTGAAGATATCGGGGTTGGTTGGATGATGATTCTTCGAGATCCTTGTTCAAGCTTTTAACCTTTAAAATGATGAAGACTTTGATATCTAGTTATTTTTGTGATTCTTTCTTTCTATTACCACAAAATAACTATCACTTTAAGGAGTTACGTTGTAGTGCTCAGTGTCACACGAAGTTGTGGATAGTTAAGAGGTGATGTACGTCTTATACTTGATGGTTGGTTGGTTGATGAGTATAGAGTACTTAGGGATTCGATGGGGAGCGAACTCTCTACATCGCTCTTTGTCATACATTAGTGCAAGTTTAAGTCACAAGTTTGGGTTATTTTACTTCAGTCTCAAGTTTGTCATATTGAGTTTTCTCCATCAGTAGTCACTATAAAAAGCCGTCATAATGATAATGGGGTCGGTAAAGAGTTAGCTGAGAGGAGTATCAAAGAGTAGAGATGTTTATCAGCAGTTGATTCTCACGGGCTATTTATGATACTTCACACGTAATCTGTTAGTTAGACATATGGGGTTACGCTGCCTCCATTTCCATCGTAAACATAATGTGTATGCTTCCGATTCCGCGAAGACATCGTGGGGGAAGAGAGAGTGGGTGTTCTTTGCTTTCTTTGACTTTTCTTGATTTCTTTGCAAAAACACTCATTTTCCACGAGGATCTGCAATTAGGGGGAAGAAATGTGCACATCAGGGACACATAATAGACTCATGTGATCGAGCTTACAATTTTATTACTACCAGAGAGACGTCCGCAGAGATGATCAGTGGTTCAATTTTGTGATTTCGGTGTAATCGTTTCAACTCTCACGGGTTGTGAAGTGTGAAGTTGCCTACTTAAGTGAGAAGATCTTGCTGATTTCCTGTATGTTACCCCCGAACGGAGCTTCCGTGTTGAGTACAACTGTGATTAAGTGACTAGTCAGATTTGCTTGGTATGGTTTACGATGTTATCTACAAATTCCGCTGCGTACTCAATACATCAAAAGTTAGAAGACATGTTGACTACATCAAAGTTTTGAATCTGCTGAAGACGGTTGCCAGTTTGGGGGGAAGCTGATTCAGAAACTTTGCCAAAAAGAAGTGTATGGAGAAGCTGATAAAGACATGTAGCATGAATTGGGGGGAAGTTAATCCATTTCATGCATATTACATCATTTGCCTACAAGTGAAGATAAAGTTTTCAAGCCGAGGTACAAGATGAAGACAAAGAGCGTCAACTGTAGTCATCCTCAGCATTTGAAGAGCTTATGAAGACCTTTCTTTATTCTTATTTGTACTTGTAGGAAATATTGTAAGTAATCCCTTATGTCATCCCATTGGGGGAAGATTGTTAGGAATCATCCTAACATGTAAATGAAACGACATTTACGGGATTACATTAGTTATCCTTTTTAGTCAAAACACAAGGACTAGTTATGTAATATTCCAATAGTTGTTATGTGTTATGCTATATAAGCCCTCCTAGACTTCACTAGGAGGGTGAGACTTGTGTAATTTATTCTTTCATTTTATCATTCAATAAAACACACTTGTTTCCCTTCTCTCTCTACTCTCTCTCTCTAACCATGGCTTTCATATTCTTCCATCTAAACCGACCTCCCGAATTCACATATCAACATAAACATACGATCCTACAACGGCTAATAGTTCCTTTTCGGTGGTAGAATAATTCTCTTGAGCGGGATTCATAGTTTTGCTAGCGTAGTATACTGGTTAGAATTGTTTGTTAAACCTTTGGCCTAATACTGCTCCAACAGCATAGTCGCTAGCGTCACACATGATCTCGAAAGGTAATTCCCAGTTGGGTGTAACCATGATTGGGGCTTGCGTGAGTTCCCTTTTCAGGAGATTGAATGCATCCTTGCATTCTTGAGAGAAATCGAAAGGGGCATCCTTTACGAGCAATTGAGTCATTGGTCGAGCTATTTTAGAGAAGTCCTTAATGAACCTCCTGTAGAACCCGACATGACCCAAGAAGCTACATATTGCCTTGACAGTAGTGGGATAAGGTAGTTTAGATATAGCTTCAGCCTTTGCTTGGTCTACCTCAATCCCATTTCCTGAGACCTTATGCCCTAGCACAATCCCTTCTTTTACCATAAAATGGCATTTATCCCAATTTAGGACCAAGTTGGTTTCCTCGCAACGTTTGAGCATTTTTTCGAGGTTAGCGAGACAGCGATCGAAAGAGTCCCCGAAGACCGAGAAATCATCCATGAAAACTTCCATGTTGTCTTCCATTAACTCGTGAAAGATCGCGGTCATACATCGCTAAAAAGTGGTGGGAGCGTTACATAGCCCAAAAGGCATTCTCTTATAGGCGAATGTTCCATAAGGGCAAGTAAATGTGGTTTTTTCTTGGTCCTCAGGGCCTATGGGTATTTGGAAATATCCTGAGAATCCATCCAAGAAACAGTAGTACTCGTGCCCGGCTAATCTTTCCAACATTTGGTCAATGAACGGGATGGGAAAGTGATCCTTTCTGGTGGCATCATTGGGCTTTCTATAGTTGATGCATACCCGCCAACTAGTAACCGTTCTTTGGGGTACCATCTCACCGTTGTCATTTTTCACCAGTCATCCCTCATTTCTTTGGTACAACCTGTACAGGACTAACCCACGGGCTATCCGAAATCAGGTATATCAGCCCTGCATCCAAGAGTTTGATGACTTCCTTTTTCACCACCTCCTTAATATTGGGATTTACCCGCCTCTGGGGTTGCACGGCTAGTTTATAGTCTTCTTCCATAAGAATCTTATGCATGCAGAAGGTTGAGTCAATCCCCTTAATGTCGGCTATACTCCATGCATGGAGTCCCTTATATTTCTTTAAAACTCCTAAGAGTTTATCCTTTTGCCCATGTTCAAGGGAAGAATTTATGATCACTGGCAGTTAATCCTCTCCCTGGAGGAAAGCATATTCCAAGTGGTTTGGGAGTTTTTTAAGTTCTAGCTTGGGTGGGTCGATAATGGATGGTTTTAGCTTGTTTTCGGGTTTACGGAGTTCGAGCAGTTCAGTGGTCTCTTGTCTGGGGTAGAAGGAGACTGCGCTAGCGCCCTCCGTCTTCTCCTTCTCCATTATGGGGAAGAAAACCTCATCCCGTAACCAGCCTTCTTCCATTTGTTCATCAACACAGTTGTCAATGACATCAGTTAATTCATCGACCTCTCCGATGAAATAGAGCCAGTTAGTTGCTTCGAGAGATAGATTCATAGTGTCTTTAATATCAAATGTCAAGCTATCGGTCCCTACTCGTAAGGTTAACTTGCCGTCGTAAACATCGATAACTGCATGAGTGGTGGCAAGAAAGGTCTCCCTAAGATAATGGGCACCAGTTCATCCTCCTCCATCTCCAAGATCATGAAGTCAACCGGAAATTTGAACTTCCCTACTTTAACTAGCACATTCTCGCATATCCCCATGGGATATTTGACCGATCTATCGGCTAGTTGGATGTTCATACGGGATGGTTTTAATCTGGAATATCCTAGTTTGAGGAACATGGAGTAGGGCATGAGGTTGATGCTTGCCCCTAAATCGGCAAGAGCATTCTTTATCGATAGAGATCCTATGGAACAGGGCAAGGTGAAGCTGCCTGGGTCGTCTACCTTTTTTGGTAGCTCTCGTTGGGTCACCACCGAACATTCTTCTCCCAGAGTCACAAGACCCTCAGGTTTCTTTTAGTTGGCAAGCAATCTTTTGAAGTATGAGCTATACTTGGGCATGTGATAGCAAGCATCAAGGAGAGGTATGGTGACCACTGAATCTTTTAGATATGACAAGAATCTCTTATTATCGTTTTCAATCTTTTGATTTTTTAGACGGGATGGAAATGGGATTCTCACAGGTTGGTTAGGTGGAGTTGATGGAGATGGGGTCATCAGAGGAGGTTGTTCGGGAGACTCGTTGCTCACATTACCTTCCTCCTCGTGGGGATTATTTGGCTCAACGGTGACAGGATGTTGGTTCGGATAAGGAGGGTCTTTGGTTGTTGTTCCAGCTCGAGTAGTAACCGCAAGCAAGGGGTCTTTTTGGCTTACTGGGGGCCTGTCATGGCCATCAAGGGTGGAATTAAGCTTGTTGAACCATTTTTCCATGTCATTCTGTTGTTCAGTGATGAGCTCGTCAAGCCCTTTCAATTGTAAGCCTTTTTCCTGAGTAAAGTGTCCAAGGTCATCCTCAAAAGTGCTCCTGATTTTGAAGTCAGGGCCTTCCTCTCCTTCTTTTCTTTTCACTAGATTCCCCCAAAGGGTATAATCATTGTTTTGGTAAAAAGGCAAAAGGGAGGGGTCAGCGTAGATGTCATGTCCCGACAAACACGCATGTTTGGTAGTGATTTCTCCTCCGCATTCTTCTACTTCGTGCGGGCCCCCACAGTAGTCGCAGATCAAGTAAGGATTTGAAAGTTGTTTAGTTGTTCGCGACCATGCTAGGTATAACACCCTTTCGTGAATTTTCTTCAGCCGATCCGAGGGTGTTTGTGTGATTTCGGATATCCTCATAGTTGATACGGGGCTCATCCCAAGTATCGTCCTGGTCTTGAGCATATTCCTCAATCCTATTCCACCCTTCCTTGGGGCTCAGATTAGCTATTTTTCCTTTTCTTGAATTATTGATTCTATTCTGGTCTTTTGGGGAGACATTGTCGTAGAAGATTTGGACCAGAAGCCAAAGTTCTATGCCATGATGGGGGACTTGTCTTATTTGAATCTAATCCATGATTTATAGATGGGTTCGTCCTTTCCCTTTCAGAAATGGAGGATCCTATCCCTAAATGTTGAGGTTTTCCCTGCTGGGAAGAACTTCTCATAAAACTTGGATATAAGTTGCTCCCATGTAAAAATAGACTCGGAGGGAAGTTTATCATACCACTCCTTGGCTTTTTCATAAAGAGTGAAAGGAAAGAATCGTAATCGGGACGTAGTGGCCCCGTCCGTATGGAGGGTGTCCACTATCTTCAAGAAATCCCTAATATGTTGAATCGGGTCATCGGTATGTAGTCCACAAAACTTGCATACACTTTGGACAAGCCAAACATCGTTTGCACGCAAGACCTCATCGGTGCGTTCGTTTGGGAAAACAATGGCATTAGAGAAGCCGCGAAGATTCAGGGAAGAATAGTCCTTAAGGAGCTTAGGGGTGGGAGTTTCGGGGGTGCTCGTATCGTGGTTGGATTGGGGGCTAGAGGGCGTGAGGTGATTATATGAATCTTTTTCAGAAAGAGCCTCATTGTTGGGATCATACTTTTGTATTTAGTCAAGTCTCGGTCATTGCCTTTTGTAATAGGTTGCTTTAGTATTTATTTCATTAAGTTTCATGTTACAAGGCTTATGTATTAAAGCCCCATGGGCTTGAAAGCCCACGAATTTGAAGATAAGGGAGGAAGGGAGTGTTGCCCTAACTCCTCCCTTATAAATAGTAAGCTCATGTAAACATTATGTTTGTTGGTTATTTGAATACACTAGTGTAACTCTTGCAATTTATCTTCTCTCATTTCTTATAATCAACCATCTCTCCATCTCATCTTATTTCATTCTTAATCATACTTGTGTTTACATAAATGGTGACCTAACAAGTGGTATCATTCGCCTAATAGAGATTGAAGTGTGTTTCTTGGTTCTAACGTGGGGTTTGGTGCTTATTCTTCATCTTTTTGCATTTTTCTTGGTTTCTTTCACTCAAATCTTGAAGCTTGGATAAGTTTCAAGGTTGATATAGTGATTTGAAGCTTAGTTTTTGCATAAAGTTATGATTTTTTAAAGTTTTTTAAGGTTTTATAGCTTCTTTGATATTGGAAAACTAGTTTTTGGTAGCAAAATCTTCAATAGTTAGTGTTTTCTAAGTATTGGTGAAGTTATTTGATCAAAAGTACCTTATTTTTAAGCATTTTTTCTTCAAAAATTTGAGATTTTTCAAGTTTCTGACCTGTTTACGCGTAACTTTAGTGAACAGTACGACTCAAAAGCTGTGAATAGTACTTTGTGTCCTTTCTACGCGTAATTCTTGGCTAAAACCCTTTTCTTACGCGTAACTACGGTCAAAACCCTGTTCTTACGAGTAACTTTGGTTTTCTACGCGTAAGTCCTAATTCCTACGCTTAAGATTCTACGAGTAAGTTGTGAGTTCTACGCAGAAGACAGATCCTACGCATAAGTTGCCAACTACGCATAAACTTTACGCATAAGTAAATCTTACGCGTAAGTTTCAGTATCTACGCTTAATTTTTCAACAAAGATCTTCTCCTCGTGTTACGGTGACTCAGTACTTCCCTAGCTTGGAAAAGTTAGTGGAATACTTCGACTTCGGATATCTTTCAAGCTTGGATAAGTTTGGAAGATTTGTTTGGTTGTTTAAACCTTACGCATAAGTCTACACTTACGCATAAGCCTAAGCTTACGCGTAAAGAGGAAACTTACGCCTAAACTTTTTGTTTACGCCTAAACCTACTCTTTACGCATAATCTAATAGTTTACGCGTAAGATTAAAGTTACGCATAAGAATTGAACTTACCCCAAGGATTTTGGAACTTGCTCAAAGGAACGTGCATTTCAATCTTCTACAAAGATCCATTTCTACACAAGTGTTCTAAGATGTCTCAACCACCTAATCACTACTTCCCTCATACTCAGCAACATCAACATCAGCAGTATCAGCAACAACAATACCATTAGCAACAACTGTATCAACAACCTTCTCAAAAACAAACGTATAATCCACTACATCATTACCTAATGATGCAACAACATCAGATCATTCCTCAACAACAACCATATCAAGTGCCACTACAAAACACTCAGTTTTCCTCCAAACAACCTCACTGGTTTGACAGAATGTGTGAAGTTATTACAACTCAACAATCCCGACATGAGGCAGGATCACTTGAAACACCTCCAATGCTTACACCTGGGAACTATGTTCAATGGTCAAGTCGATTCTTACGATTTCTTGAACTTAAGAAACCTCATGGGAAACTCTTGAAGCAAGTGATACTAGAAGGACCATTTGAGTGGCCAACAAGATTTGAAGCTGGTGATCCACATGCTGATCCTCCACGTCCTCCTGGTGATAGACCCCTTCCAGAATCTGCACTCACTGAAGAACAGAAACTACATCGTGAAGCTGATCAGTATGCAATGGCTTATATACTTCAAGGTATACCTAATCCAATTTATCGAAGTGTCGATGCTCAGAAAACAGCCAAAGCTATGTGGGAACATGTTCATCTTCTTATGGAAGGCACTCAGTTGAACAAAGATGCTATGGAATCCAAACTCTACATGGAATACACTAACATCACAATTGAACCAGGAGAGTCACTTGAGTCCTACTATCATCGTTTCACAAATGTGGTTAATGATCTGGAACGTCACAAAATCACAGTACCAAGGATTGCTGTGAACTCCAAATTTGTTGGTAGTCTTGGCCCTGATTGGCATAAATATGTGACATTTGTTCGTCAAACAAAAAATCTTCATGATGCTCCATATGGTTTGTTGTATGATTTCCTGAAACACCATGAACCTGAAGTTGAAAAAGATCGAGCTCTACGAGGAGGATACACACCAACACCAACACCAAATTCTTTGGCTCTCGTAGCTCAATCTCCATATGCTCCACCACCAATGACAAATCATGCATATGTTCAAGAGCAAAACTACTTCAGTTATCCACAATCTTCTACCTCGAACCAAATGGTCCCATATGATTCATCTCCACAGAATGATTCTACTCAACTTGTTCCATTAAACAACAATGATGCAGTGTATTACTCAAATTCCAATGACGATGACGATGATAACTTTAACACGTTGAATCAGGGACTTGCTCTTATTGCACGTGCTTTTAGCAAATTCTCCAACAAAACAAACAACCGTCAACGTTCATCTTCTAACACAAGGAATCAAGCTGTTGTCAATGATGGAAGAGTGGAAATTCAGAATCGTAGTTATGGTCGATCTGGTTCAGGAAGTTCTTCAGGAAACTTTGGGAATGGACAGAGGTTTAGTAACAATGCGGGGTTTAGGAACAACTCAGGGTCCTCTCAGCAAAAGTCTGAACCGGTTGCAACTAGGAACTCCAACTCAGGGAATGCAGTGTGGTGCTACAATTGTAATGAACAAGGTCATATAGCAACAGCATGTCCCAAACCGAGAACTCGGGGTAGTAAGTTTCACAAGCAAGCATTACTCATGGCTCTTCAAGATGAAAAAGATGGACATTTCCCTGAACAAGATAACAACTTCATGGCAAATGTGTACAATGATGATGACATGGAAGATCTGGAAGCTAATGCAGCTGTGATGCTTATGGCCAACATGCAGGAACTTCAGTTTAATGATTCAGGTCCAGTGTATGACACTGACAGCTTGTCTCAGGTACATGACCAAAAAGCATGCCTAATACATGAAATAGCCTCACCCTCTGCTTCTGAATCAGATATGGCGCAAGTTGTTCCATCTAAATCATCTTCATCCTCTCAAACAGATGAACAAATAAGCACAGTTGTCATATTTGATGATGACACAGTTGTTTCATTTGATGATCCTATTGAGAATGATAAACATGATCATTTAGAACAACATGAACCATCATTTGATCCAGACCCTGACCTCATATTGTTATCTAAACAACTGGATGCTCAACAATTGCAAATCATAAAATGCAACGAGAAAAACAAAGTTTTAAAAGAGAAAAATGCGTCACTTGCAAGAGATATTGAGTGTTATAAAATTCAACTTTCTAATCAGGAAGACAAGATTAAAAATGCAAAAAGTTTTGAAAAAGCTTTTCAAGATTCTTACAACAGAGAACAAGATCTTCAACGCAAAATACAAGATTTAATTGAGTCAAACGGAAAGTTGATTTCGAAACTCGAAAGTGAAAAGTGTGACTTGAAAATGGAAGTTGAACGTCTTCAAACAGTTCTTTCAAAAACAGAAACAGAATTGTCAAATTGCAAAAAGGAGTTTTGTGAACATAAAATACGTAAAAGGAAGTATATAGATGACTTACTCGGTGATATTGTTGATCTCGAAAAACAACTCAAAGAATTTCGTCACATTGTTTACAAACACAGGAACTCTGTCACAACAATTCAGAAATTTGCTTTAAAACCGAGACCCGATAAAGGATTTGCACTTTGCGATTTTTAATCAATGTTTCTTCACAAAGCTTTCAAAGAAAATCCTAAGGTTTACAGTATAGATCACATGTTTGATAATACAATTGTGCGTGCTATTGTTTTTGATACTGAGGAAGAAGAAGAACTTGAAGACGAGAGTCGATCAAAAATGAGTTATGTTCAATATTGGACACCATATGACTATTCAAAAGCTCCACCTCTTTCTAAATCTTTTGTTACTCAAAAGGACGTACCTGAGAAATCATGGTTTGTCGAAGAGTCATATGTTTCATCTTCTAATGCGGTCCCTGTCCAAACTGTAGCACAAATAAATGGTCCTTTACCATCATCCGGTGAACTTACACCTTTACCAAAAAGTTGTCGTGTCTTAAATTATTTCAAAACCTTTATGGAAGACATCGAAATTTTGGAGGAAACAATTGCACGCAATTCTGAAATAAAAGTTGAAACTTTTCAATCCGCTTACGAGCGAGAAAAAAGAGATATTTTTCAAAAACAAATGCTGCCAATTGTCAAACACCTCCGTCTATGTGCTACACGTTGGGATCAGGAACTTCAAAACGAGGTAAAAAATATGATAAACGTTTTCAACTCAACTGAAAATGAAATTTTGACTCAAAAGCAAAGAAATCGAGTTTTACAAAAAGATGTTGATTGACTCTTGGAACAAGTTCTGAATGCTGATATTTTGTCTGTTATCATGAATGATCTCTATAAATTTGGTACTTCTATACTTATGGATGATCTTTGTGTTGATAATAACTTGTTGAATGCGGAAATTGAGACACTCAAATAGGAAAATGATAAGTTGAGAATTACAAATGATGATGTGACAAAACAGTTTTCAAAAGAAATTTGTCTACTCAAACAGAGGATTGAATGGTGTCAAGCTCAAAGTCTTGAACGGAAATTGAAACTTCAAAATCAAAATATTTCAAACTCTTGTCAGCTTTGCAAAAACAATGAGTCTTTCAAAAGTTTGTGTCTCAAATACGAGCAAGAAATTGCGGATTTAAAAATTGAAAATGACACATTTCTACAAAACCACATAGACATTAAATATTGCAATGGCATACTTGAGTCAAATATTCAGGATAAGAATCACATCATCATTGATTTGAAAGAGAAAATTAAGATACTCCAAAAAGGAAAGTTTGTTGACACCACGGTAATAGCACCAGGAATGTATCAATTAGATAAAACTGATAAAGGAAATGTTGTTCAAAACACTAATGTTGATAACTCCACTTCTACAGGACTAGTCTCCACTAGTAGCGTTAGCAGACCCAAGCGAAAAAGTAAAAAGAAGAATAGGCTCTAGCAACGTAAAAGAGGATCACTAGAAGCTCAAGAAGTAGAAGACCAACTTAGGAATTTGAATAAAACTCATGTTGCATCAGATTTAGATTCTAATCTGGCAAATTGTAATCAAAATCTAAATGTAACGAATGATGAACCTTTGAATGTTTTGAATATTAATGCATCTTGTGTGTTTTGTCGTAAAAGTGTATCATCTGGTGATCATACAAAATGTATTGCTAATTCTCTCCTTTATCGTCATAAGAAACGTAGGACAAGCATTCCTCTTAGGCCCACTACTGCATCTAAGTCTATCTTAGGAAAGCCGCCTCCTATGGTTTCAAATGATGTTGATGTCACCCCCATAAGTGCAGAGAACAAGTCTAGGAATCAGCCAAACACTAGTGAATTCACAATTAAGAAAGCACGAACTAGTTGGAATTGGCAACGTTGGTTACAACACAAACCAGACTTTAAATGGATTCCTAAATTATTGAATAAATGTGTTTCTAACCAATAGGAACCCGCAGTTTCTTTGGGTTCCACCCTTACTTCTGTTCCATCCGTGTCCTCTTCTTGTGATGCAGGTGATACAGATTGTTCTTTGGATTGTTGATAGCAGATGCACCCGACATATGACAGGCAATCTCAAACTGTTGAAAAACTTTGTCTCAAAGTTCATTGGTACTGTCAGATTCGGGAATGATCATTACGCTTTAATAATGGGATATGGTGACTATGTAAGTGGAAACATCGAACTCAGCCGTGTTTACTAAGTGGAAGGCCTTGGACACAACCTTTTCTCTGTTGGTCAATTCTGTGATGGGGATCTAGAAGTTGCATTCCGAGAGAAAACTTGTTTCGTTCGTGACTTACAAGGAAACGATCTGATGTCTGGCTCACGTGGTTCTAATCTCTATACTATATCAATGTCAGATATGATTGCCACATCTCCGATATGTCTTCTCTCCAAAGCAGAATTGACTAAATCTTGGTTATGGCACAAACGTCTTTCGCACTTGAATTTCAAAACAATGACTGACCTTGCTCGTTATAAAATTGTTGATGGATTTCCAAGATTCCGATTTACCAAAGATCACTTATGTTTAGCCTGTGAACAAGGAAAAAGTACTCGTGCTCATTTTCCTTCTAAACCAGAGCACAGTACGAATCATGTTCTACAATTGCTTCATATGGATTTGTGTGGACCGATGCGTGTTCAAAGTATCAACGGTAAACGCTACATTCTTGTAATTGTGGATGATTACTCCAGATGGACTTGGGTTTATTTTCTACGAAGTAAAGATCAGGCTCCTTCAATGATCATCACCTTTCTCACTAAAATTCAAGTTCAACTACGCAACACAGTACGAATCGTCAAAACTGACAATGGAACTGAATTTAAGAATCAGACACTTCGGTCATACTTTGAGAAAGTGGGAATTGAACATCAAACATCTATTCCTAGAAGCCCTGAACAGAATGGAGTTGTTGAAAGACGCAACAGGACGTTAGTGGAAGCTGCTAGAACTATGTTGATTAATGCTCAATTACCAGATTACTTATGGGCGGAAGCTGTTTCAACTGCTTGTTATACCCAAAACCGTTGCATGATCACAAAACGTCATCGTAAAACACCTTATCAAATTGTTCACAAAAGGAAACCGAACATCGATTACTTTCATGTATTTGGAGCACTTTGTTATCCGAAAAATGATCATGACGATTTAGGTAAACTTAAAGCAAAGGCTGACATCGGAGTGTTCGTTGGATACTGTGAAAATTCCAAAGGTTTTCGGATATGGAATCGTCGTACAAGAGAAATTCAAGAAACCATTCACGCTAATTTTGATGAACTCACACAAATGGCTTCTGAGCAACACAGCTTAGGACCCGAATTTAACCGTCTTAACTCTCCGGTATCTTTGGCTGAACCTTTGCCACTAAACCGCAAAGAATTAGAAACCTTGTTTGCTCCACTATTTGATGACACAATTGAATACCGTCCTACTGAGGTCTCACCTGATTCCGCTGCTCAACCTGATAACATTCCAGTACCAGACTCACCTCAACAAACCACTACAAGTGTTGAGAGAGACGGTCCTCCAATTGTATCACCATCTACAGCAGAACAAACTGGTTCTAACTCCCGCCATCCAGCTGAAGATCCAACACCACAATCAGTTCCACAACCCACAGAGCATGATCCTGATGCGTTCTTTAATCCTTTTATACCAGCTCCTCCAGTTCCTGATATTGCTGAGTCGTCAACACGCAATTTGGATCCTGCTAACATGCGAGATACTTATCAACTACACCCTTCAACACACAAATGGACTCGAGACCATCCACTAGTTCATATTATTGGCCATCCAGATGCACCTGTAATGACAAGACAACGTCTTCACACTGATGGAGAAACTTGTATCTACGCACTCACAGTTTGTCATGAAGAACCTAAGAACATCAAAGACGCAATGACTTATGACAACTGGATTGAATCTATGCAAGAGGAATTTCAGCAATTCATAAGATTAGAAGTCTGGGAATTAGTTGAAAGACCTGACGGAGTCTTTGTCATCGGGTTAAAATGGATCTGGAAGAATAAGCTTGATGCAGAAGGGACTGTCATACGCAACAAATCACGTCTGGTAGCGAAAGGATACTCCCAACTTGAAGGACTTGACTTTGCTGAATCCTTTGCTCCAGTGGCTAGACATGAAGCTGTTCGGATCTTTTTGGCTTATGCTACACACAGGAACATGGTGGTTTACCAAATGGATGTGAAAACAGCATTTCTTAATGGAGAACTCCGTGAAGAAGTTTATGTTAGCCAACCTGAAGGCTTCGTTGATCCTGAGCGTCCTAATCACGTCTACCGACTCAAAAAGACACTCTACGGACTTAAGCAAGCCCCACGGGCGTGGTATGACAAACTGTCCACTTTCTTGCTGGCCAATAAATTTTCTAAAGGATCGGTGGATCCAACACTATTTACAAAAACCTACGGGGAGGACTTACTTGTTGTTCAAATATATGTCGATGACATCATTTTTGCCTCAACAAAACGAAGTTACTCTAATGATTTTGCAAAATTAATGAAAGATAATTTTGAAATGTCCATGATGGGTGGACTTTCGTTCTTTCTAGGACTACAAGTTCATCAATCACCCCGTGGAATTTTTATAAATCAGTCCAAATATGCTCTTGAAATTTTAAAGAAACATGGAATGATGTCTTGTGATACTTATAATACACCAATGGGCTATACCACAAAAGTAGATGCTGATTTACATGGGACTCCAGTTGACCCTACCAAATACCGAAGTATGATTGGGTCCCTCATGTATCTCACAGCTAGTAGACCTGATATAGTATTTGCTGTCTACATGTGCTCTCGTTATCAGTCCAAACCAACTGAAAAACACCTCAGTGAGGTCAAGAGAATCCTTCGATACATAAAGGGAACCATTAACTTGGGAATCTGGTATCCGAAGGATTCTGGTTTTGAACTAATTGCTTTTTCAGATGCTGACCATGCAGGATGTTTAGACACACGCAAAAGTACATCTGGTGGATTACAATTTCTCGGAGACAAACTTGTGTCATGGCAATCAAAGAAGCAGGACTGCACATCACTGTCGTCTACAGAATCTGAATACGTAGCCATGTCTGCTTGTTGTGCTCAAGTCATTTGGATGAGATCACAACTTAAGGATTATGGCTACCTATTCAACAAGATTCCTATCTACTGTGATTCCAAGAGTGCAATTGCTATCTCCTGCAACACAGTACATCATTGCAAATCAAAACACATCGATCTCCGATATCATTTCATCAAAGAGCACGTGGAAAAGGGTACCGTTGAACTTTATTTTGTTGGGACTGAGTACCAATTGGCGGACTTACTTACCAAATCCTTAGCACCATCAAGGTTTGCTAGTCTAGTTCACCAAATTGGTATGCGATGTTTGACTCCAGAGGATCTGGAAAAGTTTTTAAAACACAATTGATCGTCAAACATCTTAACTATCTTTTGTAAATATTTTTTTCAAAAACAAAATACAAAAATAGAAAATCAATCAAAAACACAAAAAGATTTTTTGGTTTAAAAAAAACAAAAAATGCAAGTATAAACCACCTCTTTCAACACTATTTTATAAAATGTCTTCAATTAGTTAAAACAAGTGTTGAGGGGGAGGAAAAGTAATTTTTCAAATTTCTCAAAAAGATATTAACTTTTATACTTGCATTTTACCAAAAACAAATACGTTTTATCAATAATGTTGATTCAAAAGTGTTTCGGGTTACTCTCCTTGACCAATATAATTATTTTTCCAGTATTTTACTACGGTCTAAGGTCGAGGGGGAGTACCACAAGTTGTTCTTATCATGTATTGGTGTTAATTAACGAAAGTTAAATGTGATTAAGTGTTTGGGCATTAGGTTTGCATAAAACTTGAGGTTAAGGGACCATTTGTGTCAATTTATCAAACTTGTTTGAACCCATGGTCAAAACCAATTTGACTCACTTATTAACTGCACCTGCAAAAAATCATTTATCACCTTCAACTACCTAATCTACGATCCACAATCATTTGCTTGATCTAATCATCCATCTTCGAATCTGTAAGTTGATACAAGTTTTGATCATTATTTCAAACGAAGGTTTTTAATTTCATAACGATCCAACGGTTAAATCTTTCAAATCGATTAAATTTCTCTTAGGATTGTGCGTAGATTTTAAACCCAGAAATTTGTAATGTTATGATTGATTTGATTAATGGGATATGGTCTAAGGTTGATTATAAACATGTTTTCATACTCTAATTGCACCCAGAAACACCAAATCGTCTAGTTTGATTTTAGGGTTCATACGTGTGATTTAGGGGTTCTTGAGTTTGAGCGTTAGGATTGAGATTAGTGATGGGGATAGTGTTCTTGTATGCCTAGGATCATTTGAATATGGTTTAATTGTTTCAGTAACGTGTATTGATCATGAATTGTGAAATTTAGGGCTCATTGCACTAGCAGTCATGATCTCTTGATTTGGTGGAAGATTGTTGTTATAACTTGGACCATATGATCTTTAGGATATAATAATCACTTGCCCCATGTTAATCTCAACCCAGATTCATGTTTAATCGTATACGTGATTATGGGTTCATACGGGTTTACGCGTATCTCATATATATGCATGTTTACGCATAAAATGGGTATTTAAGTGTGATAAAATGATTATTGATCAGTGGTTGTGTGTTACACTTTCAGGAATCAAACCAATCTTGTTACGAAAGGTGATTTTTCTGGAAAAAGGCAAATTTACGCACAACTTGTTCATCCTACGCGTAAGATTGAGTCTTACGCGTAAGATTCGACACGTGGACAAACTTTGTCTTGGATAAGACATAGTTTACGCATAAATATAATTCTTACGCATAAGTTCTGACCTTACGCATAAGTCTGGAACTTACGCATAAGTCATTACCTACGCATAAGTTATACTTTACGCTTAAGGGTAATCCTACGCATAATTTCAATTCCTACGCATAAGATTTATCTTACGCATAAAATTGACCTTACGCATTAGATTCACCTTACGCATAATATTCTAACTTACGCGTAGCTTTTGCTCTTACGCATAATTTCTAATCTTACGCTTAAGTCAGGTTACGCGTAAAGTTACCCACTTACGCGTAAACTTGTCAAAATCTAAATTTTTTCTAAGTGTTGTGAATTTTTCCAAAGAGTAACTTCTTGTAATGATAAACTTATGATGTAACTGATTTGTTATAAGTTTCTACCATATAATATAACTCAAGTTTGTCATATATCAAAAGTTTTCTCACACACAAACACCCACTGATCAATGTCTAATATGCAAATCATGTAATCTTATGTCTGAACTAACACGATAAACCATTGCCATGTTTGTATTTGTTTATGATAATTCAGATGGCAAAACACAATGATGTTCCATATGGAGCAGAACCCGAACCTAAACTTTCATGGGAAGAGACATTTCCAGATAATTACTCCAGGAAGATTGGAAAGAACAACCTCCGAATCAACTTCAACAAGATGACTTACAACGAGTCCTCTTGTATTGTGGCTGTAGATGCTCTTCTTTACCACCCAAATAAGCTGTTGTTCACCAAGTCTGCCTCGGTTTCCTGCTTCTACATCCACCAGTTTTGGCATACACTACAGCTAGATCTTGGGGAGGCTTCTTTCACCTGTACGCTTCATAACCGTCAGGTCACTGTGGACATTGATGTGCTCAGGAATGTACTTGGGTTACCAGAACTCGGCTCAAATGAAGAGTATGTTCCAGTCCCCACTAAAGAAGAGTTGATCATGTGGTTAAGGGATATTGGGTATGACGAATCAGAAGAGGTTATTACCAGACATTCTAGGGTCAACATCAGATATCTTCCACAACCATGGAGAACCCTATACATTCTGATTGCCAAGTCCTTATCTGGCAGAGATACTGGCCACGAACACCCAAAGCTCCAACACCTCAAACTCTTCTGGGGTGTGGCTAATGTGAAGAAAGTTGATTATGCCAGCATCATTTGGGAAGACCTGGTATGGCACATTCAACACAAGACAACCAATATTCCGTTTGTCCGCTTCACAAAACTACTCATCGAAAGCTTTCTTCGTGAGTACGACGATATCCCACAGAGACTCGATGACCAGGATAAGAACACGTTCAGAAATGAACACACTCTTAGAGTCATCAAGAGAATGGACACCAGCACACGAAAGCAGGGAAAGAAACTTCCCGATTGTCTCCTGAATGCCAAAGTCAAGGCTTGCAAGCACTACAAGTATTATGAACAAGCCCTAGAAGCTGAGAATGTTGGATTCTTTGACGAAGTTGTTCTACCTTCCTTCATGCAAAAGAAGGGTAAGAAAGGCAGTAAGGCTGGGAGCTCCGGCAGTTCCACTCAGTCTAAGAAAAAGAAGGGTACTCTCAAGAGAAGGATTCCTACCGAGAAGCCTGCATCTATTCCAGAACCTGGGTGGTTTCCCTCACCACAATCCTCTCCTAAACCATCTGACTCTGAGCAAACCGAATCCGACGAAGGTCCAGTATATAGGGAAGCATTTGCTAACATTGACAAGGATGTCAACCTTGATGACATAGATGACAAAGACTTGACCTTCGAAGATTGGAATAATGACATTGATGAGTTTGCTGACAATGCTATATATCCATCATACCTCAATCAAAGACCATTCACCGAAGCTCAGACTATTTTGGAAGAAGAAATGATCAGGAGAAAGAAGATGAAGGAACCAGTAATAGCTGAACAAGAGACTGAAGGCCTTTCAGTCGAAGAAGAAAATGAAAGGGCTCTCAATCTGGGTCTCCTCCATAGCCGAATTGATGCAATCAATGCTGATCTACCTCCACCTCCAGTGTTCTCTCAGACCACCGAAGCTGGCGGATCAAGCAGCATCCCTGAGCCTACCACAGGGATCAACACAGAATTAGTTGCTTATGACAATCCCTCAGTATCTCCCACAGACATTGAAATGACTACAGCAATGGGAGAGGAAGAAGAGGATGATCCCATGGACACTGATGCTCCAAGACTTATGACTATGGAAGAAATGGAGCTCAGAGAAAGGGCTCAGGAAGAAGAATTAAAGAGGAAACAGGAAGCAGAAGAGGCCAGGCTTGAAGAGATTGCTCAAGCTAAACTGGAGGAAACTATCAGAATGAAAGAGAGCAGGAAAGCAGAAGAGGCAGCCAAACTGGCTGAAGAAAAGTTAAAGAAGGAAGAAGAAGCCAGGCTTGCTGAAGAACTAAAGCTTAAGGCCGAAGCTGATAAACTGGCTGAAGAACAAAGGATGAAAGAAGAAGCAGCCAAAGAAAAGAAAGTTGAACAACCCGAACCACAGAAAGGAGATGACAAAGACTCTACCACCATCATTGAATCCTCACAGTCATCACCCCCTGCATCTGAATCAACACATGACAAATCGATCAAGAAACCGAGCACCAAAGCCTCTGCTGCATCAAAGTTACTCAAGTCAGCCTTCAAGAGAGTACATGAAAAGAAGAGAAGCAGACTGGAAGATCAGGTTGCAACACTTGCGACCCAAGTTTTTGAATTGACGAAGCTGAACTCGAACGTCCAAGAGCTACAAGATAAAGTTGATACTTTCTTAGCTAAAGACGTACAAGAGAACTTGGAAGCCACGCTAGCAGCTCAAGCACAAGAATACATGGCACAACACTTAGTTGCTGAGTTGAAAGATCTGCTGGCACCCATGAGAGATGAACTCACCAAGTTCGCAGAGCAAGCGGTCAAGAAAGTAATCCGATCGACAACCTTTACTCTTCGAGCCGATAAGTCTACTGCTCCTCTACCAGGACTATCTCTGGACGATTTGGAAGCTCAACTCTTGGACAAGCTGGCAAGCAAGTTCACCTTGACTCCTGAAGAAGCCAAAGTCCTGGAAGCATTAAAAGAAAAAATGAACAAAGAGTCTTGCAGCACAGAGGCCGATAAACTAAAACGTCAAAGAGATGATGAAGATAGGGATCCTAATTCTCAGGCAAAGAAACAGAAACAAGCCGAAGGACCCTCAACTCAATCCAAAACACCGGTCATCCCTCCAACAACAACAACTTCCTCACAACAACCGAAGGCTTCAGGTTCTGCTCCCAAGGCACACGACCACTTCGAATACACCAGTGGTGACGAGATTCCTCAACCCAATGAAGTTCCAAAACCGTCATCCAAGAAGAAGAAGAAAGTAAGAAAAGGAAAGCATCATCAACCCAAACCGGACACCTCATCAAAAGGAAAGGAACCTAAGAAACCTAAAACCGTCCTCCAATGGCTCGAAAAAGATGAGACTGCCGAATATTCCTGGTTTGAGAAGATGATCAATTCACAACCACCGCTGGAAGACAATCAGGAACCTCAAGATGGTAGAACAGTGGAATATGCTCAATTAATTCAGCACAAGTTTCAGATGAAAAAGATGAATAAGAAAGAGCTGCGAAGAATTAAGAATGAAGCATTTAATCTTCTCAAAGATTGGTCTGCAAACTCCATCGAGCTTGAGTATCATCTGGAAAATATTGCTCGAGCCATGTCAAGCGATATTGACTGGATTAATCCTGAATCTTTTGTCAATCCAATCCGCACCCTACATTACTGACTGGTCGAAACCACTACCAATGGTTGGGAGGCCTAAGGAACCTAAGATCCCATACATGTTCTTCTTCAACACAGACTTGGAATTTCTGAAACTCGGCAGTGCGATTGAGAAGAAGTACGTGACCTCACTCGCCTTTCTCCCTGCAGCTCGATATCTCAACAATGCCATCGAAGAAGAAGCTTCAGCATTATTCGTTGATAAAATTGTTGAATATGACCGGAACGCACTTTACGGTATTCATCATTGGCCAGAAAACCGGGCACAATACTATCGAAGCAGCAGACTTAATCAGACGATGGGCGATGTGACAAGTGATTTGAAGATAGTCTCTATTCAGTTCATCTCGACTGTCACTCACTTTGGGTACCCATTCCTCAGCAAAATCACACTGAAAAGACTTGATGAAAAGGAGTACGACATTTCCGAGTCTGACTTTCCACGACTACTTCTCAATGACATCGAAGACTTGTATCTGCTCAAAGTTCAAGGAAAACTCTGTGGCTTGCCGATAGAGATACAACTTGCCTTTATCCAAGCTCTCCTAATCTTTATCAGGCAAATAGTCATCAGAGAAAGAGTAGAAGATCTTCAATTAGGAGTGGAAAGTTATCAGAAGAAGCTCAATCTCACCAAACCCAACATGTTCAACATCCCCGACCTTCAACATCTGCCTCAATACACCTTGATCAAGCAACCATTTAGGTTCACCTACCGCAGTGTTAATGGTCGCAACTGCTTCATGGCTTACAACGAAATTCAGAAGTTCTGTGATGAAACATTGAAGTTCGTCAGAGATGGAATCAAAAGCAGAGTCGATGACATTGCTTTGGGTAAATCGAAACGGTGGAATACTATAGAGGTCAGGGATGCCCGCAGATTCATCTTAAGGATCGAGAACCGATTAAGGCGCAGGGATCAGTTTCGAAGGTTGGAAAGTTATGTGGGAGGCAGACAGAAATTTCCGGTGTTGACATTTCAGAGACCTGATTGGTAGATCATTGTAAGAGTTTGATTTGATTTGTCAATCTTTATACTTCTTTATGGCTTGTGCACATATTACAGTGCACAACCCGAACTTGTAAAGAAAGGACCCTGAGGTACGCATCAGTGCCTCAATCCTAATATAAGGAGCGAAGGCTTCTTACTTTTGAGTAGAATTAATCAAACATTTATGATTTTTTCATAATTCTGCTCAAAAGGACAAGTATTTCACCTCAATAAGACCTAATCACTTGTTGAGGGGGAGCACTTGTCAATACAAAAATACTTTGCTCTAAATCAAAAGTTCTTGGTGAATCTCCCCGTAAGACTCAAAAGGCATATTTTAATCTAAAAGTTTGTCAAAAACATCATTTTATATGCTATTTTTGAGGGGGAGAAAATGAAAAAGTGATTAAAATATACGCAGTCAAAGCTTAAAAGTTGTATCATGTGCGAGCTAGACTCAGTATTGACCCAGGAATTGACGAGACAATAAAAGTTAGTAATATCGAAAGGACTTATCCTCGACGGGTAATAACATCAAGTTAGTTACTAGAGCTAGTTGTCACCTAAAAGCTGACAATGTATCTCTTTAACTAACCAAGTAAGCGTGTCTCGAAAAGGATATGTCTTAGTAGAAATGTACCGTCTTGAGAAACTTTCTGTGAACTTGATCAGGCCGGGTAATAACTTCAAGCTAGTTTAACTAGTGATGTAAGCGTGTCTCGAATCGGTCTTGTTCACGGAAAGTGGATCAATTCAAAAGTGCTTGCTCCTCCCGCATGTGCAAATTTATTAAATACTTATGAGCACATGTGCAGGGGGAGCCCTTCAAAAGTGTACACAAAACTCTCAAAGTGTTAAACAAAATATTTGATTAACATAAACACTTTGAGAGATTTTCAATCAAAGGTTTCTTGGCTACTGTCGGAGTTATAAGGTGATTAAGATAGGAATATCCGTCCTATGATCCGCCAGAGCCGGAGGGATCTACCCAAGGACATCTCCCATAGTTAGAATTAGAAGTCCTTAGGTGTGACACGGAAAAAGGAGAAAAGAATGAAAGGGAAAGAAGGAGTTGAAGAATTAAAAAGAAAAGTAAAGAAAAGGGTGAAAAGAAATAGCCCTCCATATGTTCAACCTTAGGGCAGACACCGGGTTCAATACGTATGCTACTGATTGTTGCAAAAGTCAACACCGGTATTGAAGACAAAGTCGTCATGGACCCAGTGACGCAATGCACTAAACCTTCTTAACCACTCAAGTTCTCTTAAAAGAACTTTTTCATTCTCACGGGGAACCAGCGTAACCTATCGACCTATCTCTTAGAGACGGTTGATATTGAAGCAGGAGACCCCTCCCTAGTCTCCGCATAGGAAACCTAGGAGTGCACTTATAGAGTCTAGAGCCTTGAGATACATCAAAGATCTCTTAGGAACACTTAGTATTTCTACAACTGGTGTTCTACATCAATGGGCATCAGCTGTAAACTATCGAGTCCTTCGCAGATCTTAGCAATCTGCCAAGAACGTTTATGAGAGGATTACTTATGTGTTTCTCAATGATTGAACGGAAATCCTGCCAGGGTCAACATCAAACAGCCCTGACAGCAGGTCACTTCGGTAACCTCACAAGGGTTATGATTAGTGTTTGCGGTGGTTCCATAGCGGTCTACAGTCGTGGAGTGATCCCCAGCGACTCACCCAGTCATTGAGCTACTTAGTAGGTCTCGTAAGCTCCCTCGGGAGTATCTGATATGGGAACGGCCTGGATAAGGATTAGAGGGAGTCTTCACAATATGCTGTTGATGAACTCTAATTCCTTATCTGTAAGTACCGGGTATTTATTGCTAACTGATTACTCGCAGGTACCTCACTTCCATGATGGTAGATTCCAGCATGCTCATACATACATCTTGAAGTCAAAGAAAGCTCCCCCAAAGATCTTAGCACCACAATTTCAAAGAAAGATTCTACGTAAATAAAGAAGAATCTACAAAGTGCAAAGACTTAAAGATCTCAGCATATGAAAAGGAACTTCGTGTACGTGATAGTCAAAGTTCAAAGATGTATGAGTATGTTGGAATGGCGGATAACCACCACAGACGCAGGAGTGACGAACGGCAGACTACTTCATAACATTATCACTACATCATCACCAAAGAACAAAGACAAAGAGCAAAGTACATTCATTACCATTCAACCATTTTGAAGACGTCTTAGAATTTTACATGTCACAAGTCAACAACAAAGATGAAGACGTCAAGCAACCGTGATGACCGACCCTTAGGGGGAGATTGTTGGGATCATACTTTTGTATTTAGTCAAGTCTCGGTCATTGCCTTTTGTAATAGGTTGCTTTAGTATTTATTTCATTAAGTTTCATGTTACAAGGCTTATGTATTAAAGCCCCATGGGCTTGAAAGCCCACGAATTTGAAGATAAGGGAGGAAGGGAGTGTTTCCCTAACTCCTCCCTTATAAATAGTAAGCTCATGTAAACATTATGTTTGTTGGTTATTTGAATACACTAGTGTAACTCTTGCAATTTATCTTCTCTCATTTCTTATAATCAACCATCTCTCCATCTCATCTTATTTCACTCTTAATCATACTTGTGTTTACATAAATGGTGACCTAACACTCATCAAAGTTGATGGCTATGCTAGATGGTTCGGGTGTTGGGAGAGATTGCCTTAGCCTATGCATTTCCCTTTCAGGTTCTGCATATGGCAAAACAAGATTTCTTACGGAACTACGACTCCTAGTGATTCTAAGGTTAGAGAGATCTTCATTTGCCATGATGGTGGATGGTAATGGTTACGAACAAAAGAACAAAGAAATGAGACAGACTAAAGAAAACCTAAAAATAAAAATAAAAATCTTACTAGAAAGGAATCTAGTAAGTAGTCCTAATAAAAAGAAATTCTAACCTAGACAATAACTATTCCCCGGCAGCGGCGCCAAAAACTTGATACGGGGGATTACGCCCTCGCAACAGGTTTTACCTCTCAAGGGATCTTGAGAAGCTTGCAACCCCCACCAGGCAGTGTACCTGATCGTTGTAGTATAGTATAGTGACAAGTACTGGGGGATTGATCGTTCAACTCAAGAATAGTGTCGCTAGGATTAGAAAGCCTACTAAACTAGGTCTAGAGGTGAGGGATGATTCTTTTTTGTATTTTTTATATTTTATGAAAGCAAGTAAAATCTCGGGTTTTGAAGGAGTGGGCGGAATTAGTTGCTAGCCAACTAACCCAATTAACTACAAATGCAATCAAAATAAAATAAAATAAATGAAATTAAACTAATGTGGTGGAAACAATAATGAGAAAAGTTGTGTTTACTTAGATTTCATTACTCCCTAGATATCTTTTACCGGTTGATTAGCTTGTTACAATTGCCTGGATGACGGGTTATATTCCTTAACGAGCGGGGTACCCGCGCGTTGCTGCGAAAATGTTGTGGTTAATCTAAACTCGAAATAAAACTATTGAAAAAAATTATTTTTGTTATTAAAGACTAAATTTGCAAAAGATCGATAACCGCAAGTAATATTTTTTTAAAGTTAGTCCTTTGGGACTAACTTTGAAATTAAAACATGAGGTGGTGTTTTAAAAAAATGAACAGTAATTTTTAACGGGATCGATATGTTGCAAAGTTAGTTCTTTGGGACTATCTTTGAAATTATAATTTAACATGAGGTGCTGATTTTATTAAATATTTAACCTCATGGTCAAAAAAAATAATAAAAAATGAACACTGTTGCTATAGTAACATTGCTACAGTACCGCAACGCACATAATTATTGTTATAATCAATGTAGCTACAGTGAATTGCTACAGTAACTCTCACTGACTTTTAGTATATACGAGTGGGCTTGCCTGAACGTTACTGCGAGGCATTTTCCGTAATATTAATTTCAAATTTTGTTCATACATTTCTGTAAACTGAAAAAGTAATACCATATCATGTGCAGGATTCCATAATTATAACTGCCATTGCAGGATCTTAAGAAATCAGTGCAAGTGGTATTGCAAACACAATTATTTTCATTATTGCCAAACTACATTTTAAGTTTAAATGAACAAACATAATACATGATAGTGTTCCACAACCAATCCAAATTTGTATCAAATAAAATGTTTTTCATATTTCCTTAAAAAAGACCTAGTATGTGCTGACTCTACTTCAACATTCAAACACACCTACATCAGACCCCAGTTCAGTAGCCGAACGCACCCATTTCAGCCCGAATCCAACACTCGCAAATTAATAGTTGGCCGTCTACTGAAAACATCCCCTGCAAAAACACATGATGTCAACAAACTTCTGGTCCAAATTCTTGAGATTAAAAATAGATGTAGTTTATTATACTTAATATCAGTTGCACAAATCAAAGTAGTTTCAGGAAAAAAAATCTTATCTACAGACAGAATTCACAGAATCAGATATTGGGATATAATTTGCATACACATTCAATTGATACAATATTCATATACTCAATAAATCTGAGTCAACAGTAGGTGCTATATGGTCCCAATTAATCCAGCAAACAACTATGCAGTGCCTAGCATTTTTCAGTTGTGTACCGAAACATATCAAAAGGGGTGTTTCACATTGCGCTTAAACCCGTCAATAATCAGGTTCGGATTTATCTATTGTGAACTCGATATCAACTATATTACTATTCACTATCTAGAATAAAATAAATAAATCCTAACATTACAGGGGCGTTTATTGTAGCTTTCTATGGGGCTTATAAGCTGAAACAAAAAATAAATAATAAATAAATAAATAAATAAATAAATAAAATGAAATGAACTATTAGAGTGTTTAGCTAAGCTTATAAGGTCGAACTTTCAAGGTTAAGTCTATAAGCTTTTTATCCCCTTTCTACCGTAAGCTAATCTAAACATTCCATATAACCTTTTATAAGCGTTTTCATCATAAACCATTAAACCATAAAATATTTATTAAATAGAAGCTGAAGCGCAATTAGTAAGCTTAAACAAACACTCCTGCTTATTAATTCCTAAGGTTGTCAGCTTATATTCCATAAGGGAAAAAAATAACTAAATAAAAAGAGGCAATCCGAACTGCACTTTAGGCGAAAAAAAAATTACCTTGAGAAGCAGTTGTAGGTAGTAAGTGATGTCTTGTAACATCCTTGGTTGCTTCTCATATCATGATCCTCTCCCATCCCTCGGCATCCTGGTTGCCAGCTCCTTTTTGCGATTCCTCGGCATGGTTATGATACTACATCTTCATCCTATTAACAAACAAAATTCAACAATCATACAAACATAAACCTCATAAGTCAGCTAGTTTAGTGAAACGAACATATCTACTAACCTTCAACCCCACACATCTGTATCGTCAATTATTACAAATCAATTATAAGTTTATGTTGTTTTTTATTTTGTTTTGTCATTGAATAGTAAACATTATCCGTGCACTACCTTGAACGGAGGTTGACATGCTGGATTGCGTTCGCTTGGCTGGCCTTTTGTGTAGCCTAGAACTTGACTCAATGGATCTCTCAATGTGCACTGGCCCACCTTGCAAGCAGGCAGTTGGGTCCTCTTGAGATATCTTCTTAACGGCTTGTAAGGACTGTTACCAAGAAATATCACCATTAACTCAAATACTGTAACATAAAGATTCGATATTTAAGGCAACGTTAAATATTTTAGCTAAAGAATTGCAATTTGCTATAATGCATAATTACTAAGTGGCTAACTATTTTCTTTTAAAACTTCTCTGACCCTAAGTAAATTATGGAACATGTCTCTCGTTTCTTTACTTTTCTTGACTGCCAACCGACAACAAAATTAAGCTATAAAATAGTGCATGTACCTTTTAGTCTTTTGCATCTACAAACTCCCACTGCTTTCAGATCTTGGTGCCATGCTGTTAAAAAAACATAAGTTGGTTACTACTATATAAATTAGTACATATATGTATCAGTAATTCATTAACATAGCAATCCTAAACCATTTACATAGTTCCATGACCATTTATAGAGTTGCTAAACCATTAATTCAGTAACATACCAAAGCTAAACAATATATACAACTAAGAGTATGCATCAACTAAGATGGGACCTTATGTAACTCAAGTCTATTCAATCATGGACTTGTCACAGCGCAATGGCAAAACAATGAGATAAACCATTTAACGGGTGAGGTTGGGTCAACCCATGAATATTATTTTTGTTTCTTTAACAATTAATGTATTATAACTGAAAATTAATTTAGTATACGTGAGGAGACGTTCGAGTCATACCTGTGTGAGCCTCACCGGTTTGACCCATTTCGCTCTTAGGCAATTTATTTACCCATTTGACCTATTATGAAATAGATACAGCCGACACTGATTAGTTTTCATACAAATGAATTGTAACGCTACTATAAATAATCTAAGATACCTCTGCTCTTGTGTTCAGCTTATATCCGATGTTCATGACCAGGCTAGGAGCGTAGTTTGGCCTGTGACTGATAAGCCGGCCTGCGTTGAGTGGCTGAATGATTTTGTGTGATGCTGGTATGTGGGGACACAAAATCCTTCCCCCATGTTTTCATTGACATCTGTAACAACACATTCCAAAGAATCAGTAATACCCAAACCATCACTTATATCTTATACCAACAATGTAAATCTTAAACTGATTATAGTGATCGAAACTCCCAATAATTAGTTCCAAACACAGCAAAAGATGAAGTGAATTAGTACCCACCTTCAGCTTCAATCTGATTTCATATAGAGGCATTTGGAGGAAGCTTGGATTTGTATACAGGAATAGTCAAAGCTACACGAAGATGATGAGAACCCAATAGTTTATAAAAATGATGGTGAGGAACAGGTTCTCATCATCTTAGTGTGAATAAGCCAAGCCAAAGCTAGACGGCACAACACACATTAAGCGAATAGCAGCTGTGGAAAACTAGAAGGGGGGTTGAATAGTTTTACGTGCTTTTACTTCGTTATAAAAATTAGTTTTAGAGTTTTGCTTAGCTTTTAAAAACTTAGATTCGATAATATGTGATCTCAAGTCTTGTACAATATAAACAATTAATACTACACAATATATTATAATGATAAGTAATGAAATAAGTAAGAGATGGAAAGATCGAACCGCGAGACAAGAGATTTATAGTGGTTCGGCTACAAGGACACCTTCCTTGCCCTACTCCACTCCCCGAGCACCTAACTCGAGAGTTTTCTTCACTATATCAACAAGCTCCCTTATGGCGGAGAAAACCGTACACACCAATATATACACCAATCTACACACCACTTTTCACACCACAACTTCGTCACACCTAAGTCACAACTTCTACACAACTTCTTCAAATCTATCTACTTCACAACTAACTACTCCACACCTATCTTCTTCACACCAATCTAGTACCTATCTTATCTTCTTCACACCAAGCAACTAACTAATCACACAATCAATATCTAACACAACTATCTACAATCAAATATTCACAACTATCTTCACAAAGAATAATGTAAATGATCTTTGATGATACACCAACAACTTGGATGTGGAGATCACAACAAGTTATAATACTTCTTGTCTTGAGGGATAGAAGTATTCTTCTCTTGCACTTGAGGGGATGAAGGTTGGATCACTTTGAAACAAAGAATTTATATACTTATGATCAAAGGATAAAAGAGTGGAGATTTGGATCTAGATCAGAAAGTTTAGTAGTGCAAAAGGTGAGGAAAAAATTCAGGTTTAAGGTGGTATTTATAGACAACAAAATCTGACAGAGGAGCGTGGCCGGTCCCCTTAAATCATGGCCGGCCCCCTTAAAATTAAGGGGACCGCCCTTTATAATTAAGGGGGCCGCCCAGCTGAAACGGCTAGATTCTTTGTCTTTTAGTGGGGAAAGTTTATTTGGTGAAAAACTAACTGATTTTGGTTAAAAATTTGAATTCATATATTTAGTATGAATAAAACATTTTTCTTTATTACCAAAAGTGTTTTTCAAAAATATATAATATGTTTATATAATTAAATAAACTTTGTAATGCTTAATTAAACTTTCCTTTGATCATAAAATACACTAAACACTTTGTTTATTCATACCTTAAGTGATTTGGATGTAAAGAGAAATATTAATCACTAAATACTTGTTTATGTCACAAGTTTTAGTTCTATGAGTTTATATTTTGTGATAATTAAAACATAGAGATATTGATAACATGTTAATAATGTTTTTAGGCATTATTTATGTCACCAATCTCCCCCTTTTTGATTATTACAAAACCTTAAACTCAATATATCTAAAACTTGTTTTTAGACAAGTATTATATAGTTTACATTTCTCTTCTCCCCCTTTTTGTATTAATTAAAAAGGTTATCCCGAGTAAGCTCCGCGAGGGAAGTTTAAACGGGTAGAAAGCTCCCCCTTAATGTATGCTCCCCCTCATTTGAGAGCACCAAGGGAACGAGCAATGGAGATCTTTGCTACAAAAATATTTGAAGAGAGCAAGATACACATATATGCAAAGCAACAATTATGCAACTAAACATAGATTCATTCAAGCATTATAGGAATGATAAGCATTACAACATTCAATATGCTTGGAGCATATTGATAAAAATAACACAAAAGAAAAGACATAGTCCTATTTTGCCTAAGAGAGCACTTGGACTTGCTTGCAACCCATGGTTGATTGTTTTATTTGCTTGAAGAGAAACATAAGCATAAAGCTTAGATGTTTGATTGAGAGGGATATGGAGTGGAGTGTGGAACGGAAGAAGTGGATCTCACGATGTTGTATCGTGTTAAGGGTGGTATTGGATGATTGCGAGTGAGAAGATATTCAATCCAAGAAATATCTTCACTCAAGTAGAGGATTTGTTTTTGAAGGAATATGCAACAAGGGCAAAAGTGAGTGTGATTTGTAACTTGATCCAAGTTGAGAGAGTGGGGAAGGCAATTTGCATAGGGTGATGATGGAGGTAGCCCTTTGTTGCGTTGTGCAAGATGCATAGCAAGGAGATCACTAAGATCATGGATTTGGTTTATTTCATCACGGAACTTTTGTTTTTCCGTGGCAATGTGGAGGGGATCATAGGTTTGGTATGGATGAGTTGGGTTTGTGTAGTTGGAATTGTAGTTTGATGGTTGATCAAACTTGCATGGATCATTATAAGTTGTTGGAGGTTGAGAGGTGTAGTTTGGCTTGAAGGAAGATGTTTGGCCAATGTTGTATGGTTTGTAAAGTGGATCAAATGAATTACTTTGTTGGTTTGATGTAAAGTTTGGGAAATAAGAAGTTGGTGGTGAGGAATGATTTCCAACTTCATTTATGATGATGGATTTGTTTCGAGGGCTTTTTCTTCGCCAAACGGGTTTTTCCGTCATCCTTGCTAGCCTTGAGGCTTTTGATTTTGGTTTGTTTGGAGAGTTCATGATGGGATGAATGGAGAGGTTTGAGGATTGGGGATATTTATAGTGTAAGATTTGTGTGTTTAAGGATGGATAGGGATTGTTTGGGGGATTAGGACAAAATGTGTTGGTGAAAAATGGGAAATGTAGGTTGAAATGGGCTAAAAAGCAGAAAAGATTATGTAAACCCGACCATCAGATGGCCGGTCCCCTTAATTAGGGGGCGGTCCCCTTAATGATTAAGGGGGCCGCCCATCTGGTGATTTCCAGGTTGCCAGAATTGGGTTTTTGGCAGAAAATTTGCAGAAAGGTTATGTGTTTGGATTAGAATTCAAGCAAGTTCAATTCTCTTAGGCAATATAGAGTCTAATCTAATCAAGATATAGCATGCATGCAAAAACACATAAACACAAGAGCAAATAATCAACATATAATAAGCAAGAGAAAGCAAATAAAAGTAAGCACAATTAAGCTTCCTAAGGCATCTATCTTAGATTAAAGGCAAGGGTAATTAGTGAGTGAGTAACTAATGATGGATCAAGATGACACCATTATTAATGAATTTGTCCTAGTAAGTGTCTATATGCAACAAATGTGGAGTTGTGATTGTTTCGACTCCTAGAAGCAAAAAGAGATAACGATCCTAAGAAACAATCCAAATAATCTCCTTGATTCAATTTTTGCTCGATCATGAATGTCAAAGACATATATTAGATTATATATCTTGACAATTTATGTGAGAATTTATGCATGATTTTGAAATAGAATGTTTTTAGGATTATGCATGATTTTGAAATAGAATGTTTTTAGGATTAGTCAACAATTCAAGGAAAATGATTTTCATGGGGTTCCTAGATTGTGAGAATAATTTTTAGAGAAAATTGATTGAGTTTTACCAAATGGTTTATGCAAAGAAAATAGCTTTTCTCAATCTTTAGTTTTGTGCGAAATAGATTCCTAGACTCAGAATAATTGAAGTGGAAGAAAAATGAATTTCATGCAAGTATAAATTTGAAATAATTCAATATAATTTAGTCAACTTGTTCCATCATTCCTAATCCTAAACGCAAGTGGTTAAATAATTCACGCTTAAGGGGTTTTGTGAATATATCCGCAATGTTGTCTTCCGATGCAACCTTTTCTATAGATATATTCCCTTTTTGTACATTATCCCTAAGAAAATGGTGACGTATTTCTATGTGTTTAGTCCTAGAGTGTTGCACCGGATTTTTACTTAAATCTATCGCACCTTTGTTATCGCACATAATGGGGACATTTTCTAACCTAATGCCATAGTCTACGAGAGCTTGTTTCATCCATAGTGCTTGTTGACATGCCTTTCCGGCGCTTACATATTTGGCTTCGGTGGTAGAAATAGCAAGAGCGGTTTACTTCTTCGAAAACCAAGACGTTAGACAACATCCCATAAACGTGCAAATACCGCTAGTGCTCTTTCTATCTACGTAGTCTCCCGCATGATCCGAATCCGCATAGACAATGGTTTCTATGCCAGATTCCTTAGGATACCATAATCCTAAGTGTATAGTGCCTTTAACGTATCGGAAGATACGCTTAACCGCTTCTAGGTGAGAGGTTTTGGGATCCTCTTGAAAACGGGCACAAAGGCAGACACTAAACATGATGTCGGGTCTACTTGCCGTCAAGTATAGTAAACTACCTATCATTCCTCTATACTTGGCGTTATCTACGGACTCACCTTCATCATCCTTTGTGAGCTTTACCTCCGTAGACATGGGAGTTTTCATGGGTTTTGAGTCTTCTAGGCCAAACTTCTTAAGCATTTCCTTAATGTACTTAGATTGGTTAAAAAATATTCCATCTTCTAATTGTTTTATTTGTAATCCTAGGAAGAAGTTAAGTTCACCCATCATACTCATCTCAAACTCATCATGCATGATTTTGGCAAATTCATCACACATATCTTGACAAGTCGATCCAAATATAATGTCATCAACATATATTTGGACAATGATGAGATTTGGGTCTTTCCTTTTAGTGAAAAGAGTGTTATCTACCATTCCCATGGAATAATCATGTTTAATAAGAAAAGCTTTTAATCGATCATACCAAGCTTTGGGAGCTTGTTTGAGTCCATACAAAGCTTTCTTTAACTTATAAACATAATCAGGTTTTGCGAAGTCAATGAATCCTGGAGGTTGTGCCACATATACCTTCTCATTGATAAAACCGTTAAGGAATGCACTTTTCACATCCATTTGGAATAACTTAAAATCTAGGGCGCAAGCATAGGCAAGTAATATCCTAATCGATTCTAGTCTAGCTACAGGGGCATAAGTTTCATCATAGTCAATTCCTTCTTGTTGATTATAACCTTGGGCAACTAACCTAGCTTTATTCCTAGTAACTATTCCATTCTCGTCTAACTTATTCCTATATACCCATTTGGTTCCTATGATGGTCATATCCTTTGGATTTGGGACTAATTCCCAAACATCATTTGCCTTAAATTGATTTAATTCTTCTTGCATAGCTATAACCCAACTTTCATCCTTTAAAGCCTCGCTAATATTCTTAGGTTCTATTGCTGAGAGGAAACAAAAGAAATTATTTTTATCTTGGGCTTGTGACCTAAGGGTTCTTTGGTTAAGATGTCCTATTATATTATCTAATGGATGAGATCTAGATTCTTTAATATTAACAGTTTCGTTATTTTCTAAGTGAATGTCTTCATTATCATTTCCTATGAGTTTTGTTTTACTAACCTCAATAGCTTCATCTTCGATTAAATCATCATCTTCTAAAGGTAATGTTTTAGGAGGTGGTGGTGTTTCATCAAATGTTACATTTAGTGATTCCTCTACTTTCATGGAGTGTTTGTTAAGTATTATATACGCTTTGCTATTTTGTGAGTATCCTAAAAATATTCCTTCATATGATTTTGGATCAAACTTAGTGAGATAGTCCTTAGTGTTTAAAATATAGCATTTACTTCCAAATACCTTAAAGTAGCTTAAGTTTGGTTTTCTACCTCTTAATAACTCATAAGGAGTTTTTCCTAGAATTCTTCTAATTGATACTCTATTTAAAATATAAGTTGATGTATCTACGGCGTGACACCAAAATTTTTGTGGGATGGATTGTTCATTTAACATAGTTCTACTCATTTCTTGTAGTGACCTATTTTTTCTTTCTACTACGCCATTTGATTGAGGAGTACGAGGAGCGGAGAAATTGTGAGATATTCTATTTAACTCGCAATATTTTCCGAATTGTACTTCGTTATCAAATTCCCTACCATGGTCCGTCCTAATGGCAACTATTGAGCATCCTAATTTATTTTGAATCATTCTACTAAATATTTCGAATTTTTCAAAGGCTTGGGTCTTGTCACTTAAAAACCTAGTCCACGTGTATCGTGAGTAGTCATCTACTATCACTAAGGTATATTTGTTTCCTCCATAGCTCCGCACAGCGGATGGACCAAAAAGATCCATATGTAATAATTCTAGGCATCTAGTAGTGGATACTATATTCTTGGCTTTGTGACTAGCATGAGCTTGTTTTCCAATTTTACATGCATCACAAAAATGCTTGTCATATTTTAGATTAGGCAAATTTCTAACTAATTCTTTAGAGGCCAAAGATTGTATTTGTTGCATATTAGCATGTCCTAATCTCCTATGCCATAGTGTAGAGTTTTCATCTAGGGTAGTTAGGCATATCCTATCCTCAGGTTTGTTTCCTAGTTTCATAACATATATGCCACCTTTTCTAATTCCTCTACCTATAATTTTTCCATCCTTAACTATTTCGCTATCATCTTCGGTAAATGTGACTCTACATTTATTATCACATATTTGTCCTACACTAAGCAAGTTATATGTTAATTTATCTACATGCTCTACATTTTCAATAGTAAGTGAGTCTTGAGAGATCGTACCTTTGCCAATGATTTTTCCACGTAAGTCACTACCGAAAATAACGTTACCTCCATTGTATGCCTTGTATGTAGAGAATAGATTGCGATTCCCCGTCATGTGCCTCGAACTTCCGCTATCTTTGATCCATTCGTCAGGTTCCAAGTCAATTCCTAAACATATTTCGTCGGTTTCTTTTGCCATAAAACACTTTTCGTCTCTTGGCTTTTCAACTTCTTCTTTGTCACTATCACTCCATGTTCCACTAACAAAAGCACCTTGACTTTCGTAACCCGGTGGCTTTAGACATTCGCCAACGAGATGATTTGGACTTCCACATCTAAAGCATTTTCTCTTCCTGTAGTTGTCACTTCTATTCCTTTGGAATGCTTTTCTTTCGTCTCGTGATGATCTAGTGAATCTTCCTCGTCTCTTGAAGAACTTCTTGAATTCTCTTACGGCCATTGCATATTCTTCGTCTTCACTTTCGTCACTTGAATCATCATCATCACTAGGTTCCTTTTTGGCTTTTAGAGCAATTGATTTGGTTTGTTCTTTCTTGACTTTGACCATTTCCGAATCTCTTCTTATGATTTCTTCATGAACCTTCAAGTTGCCAATTAGTTCATCTAGTGATAACGTCATCAAGTTCTTTGATTCTTCGATTGCCGTGACCTTAGCTCGCCATTTTGGATGCAATGCCCTAAGAAATTTCCTAACACAATTTTTACTAGAAAATGTCTCATCAAGTGCTTTTAAACTTGTGATGATAGTGTTAAACTTAGCAAAAGCATTATCAATTGATTCCTCTTCCGGAATCGTAAATTGTTCATATTGTTGTACAAGAAGATCTATTTTATTATCTTTGACTTGGCTATTACCTTGGTGAGTAATTAGTAAAGAATCCCAAATTTCTTTGGCGGTTTTACACATAAAAATTCTTTCATATTCTTTGCGTGGTAACGCATTATAAATTACCATTTTAGCCTCATTATTTTTTGCTAATTTTTTTTCAAATCATCATTTTGTTTTTCAAAAGATACAATTTCATTCATTTTAGTTTCAACATTATATTGAATAGGAGGAAAATCACCAAAAGTAATAATATGCCAAAGATCAAGATCTTTTGATTTCACATACGTTTCGAATCTATTTTTCCAATATAAAAATCCATCACTTTCAAATAGTGATGGTCTTTGCATAGATTGCCCTTCTAAATATTTTTCAGATTCTATAGATCGTTACAAGTTTTAAAATACAATATATTTTAAAAATCTTGCTAGACGTGGCTCTTGATACCAATTGTAGAAAACTAGAAGGGGGTTGAATAGTTTTACGTGTTTTTACTTCGTTATAAAAATTAGTTTTAGAGTTTTGCTTAGCTTTTAAAAACTTAGATTCAATAATATGTGATCTCAAGTCTTGTACAATATAAACAATTAATACTACACAATATATTATAATGATAAGTAATGAAATAAGTAAGAAATGGAAAGATCGAACCGCGAGACAAGAGATTTATAGTGGTTCGGCTACAAGGACACCTTCCTTGCCCTACTCCACTCCCCGAGCACCTAACTCGAGAGTTTTCTTCACTATATCAACAAGCTCCCTTATGGCGGAGAAAACCGTACACACCAATATACACACCAATCTACACACCACTTTTCACACCACAACTTCGTCACACCTAAGTCACAACTTCTACACAACTTCTTCAAATCTATCTACTTCACAACTAACTACTCCAAACCTATCTTCTTCACACCAATCTAGTACCTAGCTTATCTTCTTCACAGCAAGCAACTAACTAACACAATCAATATCTAACACAACTATCTACAATCAAATATTCACAACTATCTTCACAAAGAATAATGTAAATGATCTTTGATGATACACCAACAACTTGGATGTGGAGATCACAACAAGTTGTAATACTTCTTGTCTTGAGGGATAGAAGTATTCTTCTCTTGCACTTGAGGGGATGAAGGTTGGATCACTTTGAAACAAAGAATTTATATACTTATGATCAAAGGATAAAAGAGTGGAGATTTGGATCTAGATCAGAAAGTTTAGTAGTGCAAAAGGTGAGGAAAAAATTCAGGTTTAAGGTGGTATTTAAAGGCAACAAAATCTGACAAAGGAGCGTGGCCGGTCCCGTTAAATCATGGCCGGCCCCCTTAAAATTAAGGGGACCGCCCTTTATAATTAAGGGGGCCGCCCCAACTGAAACGGTCAGATTCTTTGTCTTTGAGTGGGGAAAGTTTATTTGATGAAAAACTAACTGATTTTGGTTAAAAATTTGAATTCATATATTTAGTATGAATAAAACATTTTTCTTTATTACCAAAAGTGTTTTTCAAAAATATATAATATGTTTATATAATTAAATAAACTTTGTAATGCTTAATTAAACTTTCCTTTGATCATAAAATACACTAAACACTTTGTTTATTCATACCTTAAGTGATTTGGATGTAAAGAGAAATATTAATCACTAAATACTTATTTATGTCACAAGTTTTAGTTCTATGAGTTTATATTTTGTGATAATTAAAACATAGAGATATTGATAACATGTTAATAATGTTTTTAGGCATTATTTATGTCACCAGCAGCTTAAGGTTTGTATGAATAAGCCAAGCCAAATTTGACCTGACATCCTCGCTTTTCCCATTATCTATTTTACAGACACGTGCAACAAAATACGCAACACACAAACAATCAAATTCAGTCTTTTTTAAGAATATGTCCACCATGGCTGGTAGGTTGGTAAGCCTGCCCCGCCACTACACCAATGATCTCATCCACACCACTTTTTTAGTTTTTAAATCCTTTAGTTTTTATACAACTAATTCTGATACACATGTAAAATTCGAAATACATTTTACCTATTACACCTTTAGATAAAAAATGATTATTTACTATATTCGCAGTGGGTCGTTTGCGACAATGTATAAATCGTTCATAACTTCTATAAACTGCATTTCAGCAACCAAAGAATCTTTGCCTTTAAACCAATAGTATGTCTTCATATAGCAGATACCAGTTGAGGCAACCGGAAGGAAGGCGAGCGAGGTGTGTTTGGTTAAGCTATAAAATTGTAGTCTAGCATTTGGATTGACATTTAGAATTAGAACATAAATTAAAAAAGCTGCGTGTTTGGATATCACTTTTATAAGGTTTCAAATATGCAAAATACCTCAATATTTGATCCCCATTTTGATGTTTGTTGATTCGCAGCACGATTTTGTTTTCTCATATTTACCCTGCTTACCCCCATCTGTTCCATTAACTTTTACTGCCCTGAGACCCTGAGCCTGTAAGACATAGAAGAACCTTAAAATTTTGCAGAATTTAAACTTACTATTGGTATGTAAACAATAAACTGTTGTCATAGCATTAGGTTCAGCATCGGTCGCACCCGTGTTCATATACTTTTATATAAAACAGAAACCAAAATATTGAAATATAAATAATCAAAATGGATGTTTTGCTACCATGGCATGCATCCATTTTGACCCGTTACTCGACCCTAAACAACTTTTTTTTTCTTTTTTTTTTCTTATAGGCTAATCAACAATTGTTTAGCTAATTAATAAAATATGAAAGGTCAGACTTAAATTGTTTGAGTCAACCCAATCTGACTCGTCAAGAGGAAAAATTTTGATATGTTACCAAACCAATTCGACTTGGCCCTTTTTCTATCATTAGTTTACAGTTTCATGTGATGATACCTTTATAGTATAATCTGAAACGACATTAGTTTCTTCACTTTTTGTTGCAGGAGCCTGTATAACAACAAAACAATAAAAAAAAAAATAATCTCGGTTACAAATGATTGTTTGCAACATAATTGATCTCGGTCAACAGGTTATCATCAAAAACTGGCAGGAATAGAGGATTTATACCATAATAGGACGAACCACAACAGCACGAACTGCTATCAATATGTCCACATTTAAGCCTTTACTTACCAGCAGGTTGTTCAACGTACAGGGACGGGCAGTGATTTACATCTGGTTGGGCAACATAAACAGAAGTAGAGCAGCCGGGTTGTACCTGAACAGCCCCAGCCTCAAAGTCCAAAATAAGTAAGATGTTGGGGAAATCTGCAAACATTTAGAAATAATTAAGGAAAACGTGTAAACAAATACCCAAAAAACCATAAAGGTATGCATAATATGAAACATGAACCTGTGAAATTATCGCCAATAGACTCCCAATATTAGGGCAAGCTTATATAGCAAAAATATTGGAGACGAAACAAATAGCCAAACAGCCTTTAGAAATTTATCTGATATTTGCAAACAACCATATAGGCCGAAAAAAGTAAGCTAATAAACTTTACGAAAGGATTTAAAAACTAAAAAGATACCCTAAATCCTAAATCGAACCATACCCGGATGAACATAAACGCAATTTTGAAACTACCCAATTTATAAAAACACAAACAGTATGAAAACCCACGACCATTGCTGAAATTTGTACATCACCATAATCCATAATCTTGGGTCATTGGGTTTTTCAAAAAGATGGGTGTTAATCAGTTCTACAGCAATAGCTTTTTTTTCCAATAAACGGTAACAAAAGACCACTTTTTTTCTTTTTCATGAGGCACAGATCTGCAGTTCCTTGGGCAACTCGACGCACCCGACATAGCTGCACCTATATAACAATCGTGGTTACCCTGCCAAGGTATGGGAATGCGTAAGCTACGCTCATGGAAAACCTAACACGCAGAAAATTCATCATCGCCCCTGAAATATCATCAAACACCAACCACCACACGGGTAAGGTTGCTCTGCCAAGATGGTAATATGAGCCATAAGAAGTGATCAGTATTCGACCACTAAAAAAACTCAGGCATTATTACTATCAACACATATACCAGATATCCTTTTTCGGAATTGAATACTAAGCACCACAAACTTTCTTGACAAACTAACGAAGGCCAAGCGATCCCCAAATAAACTGGGCCATAATAGATGTGCACATACACCCAACAAAAATTAATTGTTTGCAAAGGGAAGTTTGGCCACGCAAAGGATCAGATTTCTGAACACAATTGCACTACCCAAAGCTCTGGATGGCGGCAATCACAATCGGTGTGACTACCTAGCCAAGATATGAGCATGGTTAAATTGCGCAAAGCAATCAGTAGATTATAATCATCGGCTATAAAAAAATGAGCCTCAAGTCTACAAATATAGCAGTAAAACTAAAGCCATTTTTGGCTGCAACAAAAACTCAAGGCCTTTTACCCCACCAAATTGCAGGTGCTGGTATATTACTCCCATTTGTCATCATTTACACAACATCAAGCCGAAACCCTTAAAATTAACAAAAAACCTAAATTAAAATATAACCCTAATTTTATTTATACCCATTATCAAAAACACAAAAGATTAAACAGGAATCATAAAAACTAAATCCTATCAGTACCCGCTTAAATCAAACAGGAAATAACCATAGATCAGTAAAAGAAAAATGACGATCACATACGTTGTAAGAAAAAATCATGGCAGTGGGACTCCATCCTTTTTTTCAATTCATGGATCTCACTTAAAATATTTAAAACCTGCAATTAAACATAAACATGTGATTAAAAATACAAACTTTTTATCAAAAATAATAATAATAATAATAGTTGGAGTAAAGTAAAATGATGAACCCTAGATCTCAGTGGATGTATTTTACTATATGTGTGTGTGGTCTTATGAAGAATCCAGAACACCAAAACAATGAATAAATGTGTGGCTATGAAAAAAGAGCACTACCACCAAACAACATTTGGGTCAAAATCAGCCACAAACTGTGTTTCCTCTCACAAAGAAGACCTAAACCCGGTCAAAGTTCCATGTACTGTAGATACCACTGTAGCTACACTCACAGAATTTACTATAGACGCCCCGACTCCGTTTTGATTTCGGGTTTTTTTTGCTCTGATGGATCTCCAGTAAACCGGAAAACGTATGAAGGATGTGTGAGAGGATAAAGTTTTTCGGATGTGGGTACTAAAGAGTGGGTCGGATATGGAAATGGGCTAAAAAAGAATGAACAGTAAAGGTGTACAGTAAAACCACGGGTTTTAGTATATTGATATAATACTAGTCGTAGGGCTGTGAACAATATTCCCTAACTCTATAAGATCCTACTTCACTCCTATGTCGAGCTGACTAAAAGCTCCTAACAGGGGATCATTAGAATTCACTTATGCATTAAATACAACCAAAAATCGTAGTACACCTCCAATCATGTTTCTTAAGACGTTCATGCAAGTTACCAATGGAAGTCTGCCAATTTTCTTAAGCCTAATGATATGTGGGAATTGCGCCCTCACAACAGGTTTTACCTCTCAAGGGATCTCGAGAAGCTTACAACCCCCACCAGGCAATGTACCTGATTGTTGTAGTATAGTATAGTGACAAGTACCGGGGGATTGATCGTTCAACTCAGGAATAGTGTCGCTAGGATTAGAAAGCCTACTAAACTAGGTCTAGAGGTGAGGGATGATTCTTTTTGTATTTTTATATCTTATAGAAAGCAAGTAAAATCTCGGGTTTTGAAGGAGTGGGTGAAATTAGTTGCTAGCCAACTAACCCAATTAACTAAAAATGCAATCAAAATAAAATAACAAAAATGAAAATGAAACTATTATACTAATGTGGTGGAAACAATAATGAGGAAAGTTGTGTTTACTTAGCTTTTATTACTCCCTAGATATCTTTTACAGGTTGATTAGCTTGTGACAATTGCATGGATGACGGGTCATATTCCTTAATACTAGTCGTAGGGCCGTGTACAATATTCCCTAACTCTATAAGATCCTACTTTACTCCTATGTCGAGCCGTTAGAAGCTCCTAACATGGGATCATTAGAATTCTCTTACGCATTAAATACAACTAAAAATCGTAGTACACCTCCGATCATGTTTCTTAAGACGTTAAAGCAAGTTACCAATGGAAGTCTGCCAGTTTTCTTAAGCCTAACATCGAATACAATCATCCGTAACAATTATAAACAAACAATCAACCCATAATTAACATCTAGGTTTCACTACATCTAAGCAAACACAATGAAAATCTAGCCTAGCATGATAAAGAGAAGACAAGCGTAAGATATAATCACACAACACATAGACATATTGAATGATTTGAATGAATACTTATCTTAAATTGAACATGGAAGAATCAAGGGGTTGAAACCCTTGAAAAGCTGATAAAATTTGGACTAGGGTTTATTCCCTCAAAGTTGCACACTAATGAATGAAATTTGGAAAACTATATATAGAGTTTACATCTTGACGGCGTCATGTATTAGCTCGTGACGCCGTAAACTTGTCGCCATGATAAAATCGTATTGCCTAGATCTATTTGTGACGCCGTTATGTGGAGAAATACTCTGGGCCGTCACTAGTAATTGGACCCTGACGGCCTTGGTGACGCCGTCAGGCCATAAGCTTGCAAACTTTCTGGGCCGTCATGTTATAAGTTCCATATCCACCTCTTTTGTAACTCTTGACGCCGTCATGTGTAGAGGCTTGACGCCGTCATGTACTGTTCCAGCAAGGAAAATTGAGACTTTGCCGTTTTTGTCACTTTTATGCTCCAAAAACATCCAAAATGCTTCCTTCTCCAGATTCTTCCTCAAAAGTACCTAAAATGACAAAAGGAACGATTTAGGGCAATATTTGATCAAATAATATCGAATTCGGGCTTAAATGACCCCTTAAAAGCGGTACACTTTTCGCCTCATCAAATACCCTTACACTTGAGATTTGCTTGTCCTCAAGCAAATGCGCTTTTATTCTAATCAAAATACAAGTTAGGGGTCACTTAACACTAACATAAAAGTAATTACAACAAATAATCGTTCCACTAAAAACCAAAAGCAAGCACGGAGGTCATACACTAGCACCTCACAAATAGTGTTTAGATACTCACATCTCTCGGGTGTAATAAAGTGTATATCACAATAAGGAAATAGAAAACATCTCTCACTACCTGTCATAGCAAATAGATTACCTTAGGCTTGGGAAAGGATCAAACCTCCACCACTTGGCATAAGCACTTAGGATAAACTATCAAAGAGGTCTTTTAAAGGGTTATAACGTTAGGTGTAGGGATATGGAAAACACGGTTTTGTTGGATAAAGGCAATATTTACTGGTGGCGAGTTAATCATCCTGGTTAATTACATGTACAATATTGCGTTGCTAAGCCAAGACTCAACTCGACTTAAGCTAATAAATCAAAAAAAAAAAAAAAAAAAAAAAAAAAAAAAAAAAAAAAAAAAAAAACATATAATGAAACGGGATGGTAGTCCGTATGCTTTTCTCTTTTTCTCTTTTTTTCTTTTTTTTTTCTTTTTCTTGATTTTTTGATTTTTTTTTATTTTTTATTTATTTATTTATTTATTTATTTATTTTGCATACACTCTTATCCTACCATCCAAAATAATACATCATAGGGAATGTACATTCCCCTTACACTTGAATTTTTACATACTTTACAATAAACTACTCTAATGACTCGAATCAAGATAATCAAAACACTTGGAGTACATTTAAATATTAACGCACATATGAGGGTAATATATGATGTTCTTCCCCATTACTCCATAACACAAGTACTTTACCCATGAGTCCCAATCGTCCCAAAACAATATGTACAAGATATGACTCGACTTAGCAACCATGTAATCAATTAGATAATTAACTAAGGGTTTAAAAAAATAACAATAATGCACTAAAGATGAGTGCATACAAGGAAGGCTAAGGTGATTTGGTTGCACATTTGGGTGGGTTGTAACAAATTCTTCCTTTAAGTAAGATGCTTTAAGTTAGAAACGAAAATATAGGCTCGGAGGGGTGTACTAGAGGTATCGTGTACTAAAAATGAGTACAACGCTAAGGTGTGGGAAAAATTAATTGACTTTACTAGTCAAGTAATATGACTTAAATGGTCAAGTAATTATGATACGGGTTTAACACAAGGGTGATCCTAATGCCACTTATCATGTAGTAAATCCTACTACACGAATGTAGTCTCACTGGAGGTCTTGGGATACATCACTAACGCATGTTCTAGAATCTAAATGCTACCGGTACACTCATAAACACTAATAACGAATGGTTTTCCTATCAAATCTAAAGGCGAACCTCACATATTTGGGTGGAAAATTTTTCTGAATGGTACAGTTTTGTGCTAGTCATACAACTCCTATCCATGAGACGCTTGTTAAGGCTAAAGTTTCACTCCTAAATGTTGTAAAAAAATTTAAATTTGGCGCTAAAATTACACTAACAAGTATTTCTCTTAGTTTTATTACACACCTACCATTGAACAAACAAACTCAAGTGCAATTGTATCCTATAAGGTATCATCATTTACCCTCCCCTTACACTTAGGATGAACATTGTCCCCAATGTTCATTTAAATAATGTAAAAGTAAAATATGTAAAGGAATGAAAACAAATACTCCCCTGATTCGTTCGGTGTGGATAGTGTGTTAACAAGGTTAGATCTTCCTCCAAGAAAATGAAATTTCAAAGCTTCCCTTCCAGAAATATAAATCATCTTCTTGTCATGTATAACCTGTTAAACCTGAGAAAACAATCAAGGCAACCTCGCGTAAAATCGGCGGCAATCTATATATACTAACAAATCCTAGAAAGCAATTTAAGATATAATGCTTGTGGAATGAATGTTAGCAGATTTCCTGGAGTTTATAAACTAAAGAATTAACAAAATCTTTTAAGACTCCGTTAGAAAAACAAAACTCGCAAAATTTCCAGAATTTTACACATGACACCGTCAGGTTTTAAACCCTGGCGCCGTCAGAAGTGACCTGCAGAAATCTTTATGTTAAGTTTCCGAAAATTTTTTGGAAAGACTTATGTCCTACTTCCTGGAAAATCCTGCAAAACATCATTATGAATCGATACAAGCATTTGACTCTAACAAATACTAATATACATGTTCATTCAATATTGTGGCGAATCAAGATCATTTTCGTTCTGATAAACAAATTTAGGGTTTCCCCATACACTTATCTTTTGCAAAATACCTTTATATGAAGTTAAGACGAAGTTAAACAACAAAATAAAGCATTTTCACTATTTAGTTTGAAACATGATCTACCAACAATAAAAATAAAGCATGCATACGGAAACAAATAACATCAAACAATTAAAAATCAAAACACACAAAACATGGGTTGCCTCCCAAGAAGCGCTTTTCTTTATTTATGAGTCTTATAGCTAGACTCAAGGTCATGGGCTATCGTGTGTCGCTTATGCTCACATACCCTAGGGTGTGCCATCTGATAGTCGCCTCATCTTTCTTATAGTCATCACTTAGCTCTAAACATCCACGATAATACCTTTTATTTTTTTTATGAGGATAATTAAGCCCTTTCCTTTTATCATTCTCACTTAGCATTTCAAGGGGCGGATACCTATTACATTTCTCCATAGAAAAATCCTTGAACCTAGGGTGTGATCGGGGCATTTGGTAAACAAAATCTTCATCCCCATCCGAGAATGTAATTAACCCTACCATAAGTTTTTCATCGAGGTTGGTTAATCTTTTGAAGGGTTTCCCAAACACAACTTGGGTTAACTTACTATTGATAAATTCTCCTAGTGGTAGCATAGGAATTGCACCAGGCTTTACCTCTCGAGGGATCCCGAGAAGCTTACAACCCCTACCAGGCAGTGTACCTGATCGATGTAGTATAGTATAATGACAAGTACCGGGGGATTGATCGTTCAGCTAGGAATAGTGTCGCTAGGATTAGAAAACCTAAAGACTAGGTCTAGAGATGAGGGATGATTCTTTTTGTATTTTTATATTTTTATGAAAGCAATTAAAAATCTCGGGTTTGAAGGATTTGGGCGGAATTAGTTGCTAGTCAACTAACCCAATACTAAAGATGCAATCAAAATAAAATACTAAAAACGAAAACAAACTATATTAAACTAAAGTTGTGAGCAATATGTGGGAGAATTGTGTTTACTTAGATTTCACTACTCCCTAGATATCTTTTACACGTTAATTACTTGTTATAGTTGCGTGGATGACGGATTGTATTCCTTAATACCATTCATGGGGTGGCGTACTTACTTCCCCAATCCTATAAGCGCCTACTTCACTCCTATGTCGAGCCGGCTAAGAAGCTCCTAACATGGGATCATTAGAATTTACTCATGCATTAAATACAACCAATAAAACCTAGTACACATCGGTTCATGTTTCCTAAGACGTTCAAGCATGCTACACAATGGAGATCTGCCAGTTTTCTTAAGCCTAACATTGAAATCATTCATCCAATACAACCATAAACAAGTAATCAACACATAATTAACATCTAGGTTTCATTAGATCCAAGCAAACACAAGATAGATCAAGCCTAGCATGTTGAAATCAAGACAAGCAAAAGATATAATCAACCAACACATAGACATATTGATTGAATTAATAAGAAGACTTATCTCAATAGAACATAAAAGGATTCAAGGGGTCCTCAATCATCTTCCTAAAGACTAAGGGGTCCTCAAAAGGATCTAGCTCTTCATCTCTAGCTATGAGTTGTTCCACCGAATGTGTCTTTTCGATGAAATCTTTTTCTAAATAGAATGGGCGTTGAGGTCCTATAAAGTTCCTTTCTATCCAAGGTCCATATCTAGATGGTCTCCTATTCATCTCTACCCAATGTGGTGTCGGTTCATCCTCACAATCATAGCTATGTTTCTTAACATCGTATACCGACCAAGTGTCGCCTTCACCTACCGCTATCTTAGACTCCTTACAATCTATCATGGCGCTAGCGGTTGCTAAAAATCCACTTCCTACCAACAATGGGCATGTAGTGTTACTAACCATGTCTAGGACGTGAAAATCCGCTAAGATAGCTAATTTTCCTACGTGAACAACTACATCCTTAATCATTCCAATCAGGTGGGCAATACTCCCATCCGCTAGACCTATCAATACCTCCGTCTCCTCTAACTTTCCTAGCTTGAGAGTGGTGAAAAGGGATAAGGGAATCAAGTTGAGGCTTGACCCTAAATCGGCTAGTGTGTCGAAAGCTTCGGATCTTCCTATCTTACAAGGCAAAACAAATATACCCGGATCATCAAGCTTTTTAGGCAACTTGTTTTGAACGAAGGCGGTCCCATTTTTACCTAGTTTAAACTTCTCATACTTTTCTAGGAGGGCACTATGGTAGGGAGCACGGGCTAAGACATCAATGACGGGGCGTTCAAGGTGAAGTTCCTTGAATTCATCGTCAAGGTCTTGCGAAGGAGGTGTTTCAACTATGCTTTTGACCGGTTTTATATCGGGTGTTTTATTCGATAGGTCCTTTTGAAGAATTTGGTTTTGTTTGAAACACGTGCTCATAGATTTGACCGAGTAGTTTTATGGACAAGAAGTAGGTGACGAAACTGATGATATGGAATTAACGTTTAATTTTGGGTTCTTGACCGTATCGCTTGGGAGTGCTCCCATTTCTCGGTCATTGAGAACTTTCAACAATGTGTCAATTTTGGTGGTCATCTCGCTTTGCTTTTGTTTGAAATCGACTTCAAACTTAGATATGCGAGCTTCTTGAGATGCCATGAACTTAGACATCAATCCTTCAAGATTGTTGGTACTACCATAGTTGTTAGAAGGAATGTTGTTGAAAGTACGGTTGGAGGGTGGACCGTTTGGTTGGTAACGATTAGGCGGATTGGAAGAATTGGATTTATTTTGTTTCCACCTAAGGTTTGGGTGATTTTTTCAAGAGGGGTTGTAGGATTCATCGTAAGGGTTTGGCTCGGGTTTGAAAGTGTACCACTTATCTCCCGCTTCGTCGGTACGCGAGGATGAGTAGTCTGCAAAAGCTGTTTCGGGGAGTTCCACACAATCACGAGTGTCATGAGGACCACTACATAATTCGCATGAAGAAGTGATTTTGTTCACTTGGCTTGAAGGCTTAGAAGCTTCGTAAGATTTCATGAGAAACTTGACTTGGTCCTCAAGTTCCATGATCCTACGGTCAGGAGTGCTAGAATTGGTCGAAGGCAAAGATATTGCCTTGACCGTTTTGTTCAAGTCACGGGGATCATTCCAATTTTCATTGTCATAGAGAGCAAGATCTTCTATGAGTTCCCATGATTGTTCCGCACTTAGATCACGTAGCTTACCACCGGCCGATTGGTCAATGGCTCGCCTTGTGTAGAGATCGATATGGTCATAGAAGATTTGGACTTGGAGCCAAAGATCTATGCCATGATGAGGGACTTTTTGGAGTAAGTCCTTGAATCGAGTCCATGCTTCATAAAGAGTTTCACCTTGACGTTGTTGGAACATCAAGATATCATTTATGAGCTTGGTAGTTCTACCCGGTGGGAAAAATTGAGCAAGGAAGCGAGTGGTGAGATCATCCCCATGTGGTGATGGATCCCGCGGGTAAACATTCAAGCCATTGACTAGCTTGATCACGTAGAGAGAATTGGAATAGGCGTAATCGGGTTGACTCTCTAGTTGTAACATCAAGGTCTATAGAATCTACGATTTTAAGGAAGTCCTTGAGATGTTGGTTTGGATCTTCGGAACGAAGTCCATGGAATGCACATCCACTTTGCACCAACCGGATGGTGTCGGATCGCAAGGGGGTCACATTGGCTCCGGTGAGCTCAATGATGTTTCGGTAGCCTTGGTGGCTAGGTCGGGAATACTCTCCTAGGGTTCGGGGCCTAAGAGGTTCTAGTGGTGGGTTTTGTTGTGGTGGGATGACGGGTTCAAAAATGTTCCGATCGTCCATGATGTCGGGTGGTGAAGAGTTACGAACAAAAACACGAAGAAATAAGATAGACTAAAGAGATCCTAAAAATAAAAATAAAATCTTACTAGAAAGGAATCTAGCAATTAGACCTAATAAAAAGAGATTCTAACCTAGACAATAACTATTCCCCGGGCTGCGGCGCCAAAAACTTGGTAGCGTAGGAATTGCACCAGGCTTTACCTCTCGAGGGATCCTGAGAAGCTTACAACCCCCACCAGGTAGTGTACCTGATCGATGTAGTATAGTATAATGACAAGTACCGGGGGATTGATCGTTCAGCTAGGAATAGTGTCGCTAGGATTAGAAAACCTAAAGACTATGTCTAGAGATGAGGGATGATTCTTTTTGTATTTTTATATTTTTATGAAAGCAATTAAAAATCTCGGGTTTGAAGGATTTGGGCGGAATTAGTTGCTAGTCAACTAACCCAATACTAAAGATGCAATCAAAATAAAATACTAAAAACGAAAACAAACTATATTAAACTAAAGTTGTGAGCAATATGTGGGAGAATTGTGTTTACTTAGATTTCACTACTCCCTAGATATCTTTTACACGTTAATTACTTGTTATAGTTGCATGGATGACGGATTGTATTCCTTAATACCATTCATGGGGTGGCGTACTTACTTCCCCAATCCTATGAGCGCCTACTTCACTCCTATGTCGAGCCGGCTAAGAAGCTCCTAACATGGGATCATTAGAATTTACTCATGCATTAAATACAACCAATAAAACCTAGTACACATCGGTTCATGTTTTCTAAGACGTTCAAGCATGTTACACAATGGAGATCTGCCAGTTTTCTTAAGCCTAACATTGAAATCATTCATCCAATACAACCATAAACAAGTAATCAACACATAATTAACATCTAGGTTTCATTAGATCCAAGCAAACACAAGATAGATCTAGCCTAGAATGTTGAAATCAAGACAAGCAAAAGATATAATCAACCAACACATAGACATATTGATTGAATTAACGAGAAGACTTATCTCAATAGAACATGAAAGGATTCAAGGGGTGAAAACACTGTAAAATATGACCTAGGGTTTACAAAGTTCGGCCCTAGTTTCTCCACACAAGTTCCTCTCCAATGAATGAAAAATAGAAAACTATATATAGAGTTTAGTAGGTGACGCCGTCAAGAACAAATGTCTGACGCCGTCATCTCGCCGCCAAATAGTTCCTCGGACTGCCTAGATCTGGGTCTGATGCCGTCATGTATACACCTTATGCAGGCCGTCACCAATTTAACTCTTGACGCCCTTGTTGTGACGCCGTCAGGTTTGCACTGGGTCGTCACCACTTTTACTCTTGACGCCGTCAGGATATTCCTCTTGACACCGTCAGGTACTGTTCTCAGCATGGAAAATTAAGTCTTTGGCGTTTTCTTCACTTTTATGCTCCAAAAACATCCGAATTGCTTCCTTTTCCAGGATTCACTCCCAAAGTACCTAAAATCACAAAAGGAACGATTTAGGGTAATATTTGATCAAATAAATTCAATTCCGGGCTTAAATGACCCCCTAAAAGTGGTTCATTTCTCGCCTCATCACCTAGATTCTCCATAACCATGAACTCAACCAGATAAACAAAGCATCCTACAAACACATGCAATGCCATTGCCCTAGCAGCAATATTATCTCCTTTGTATTCTAACTCATCTACCATAAGACCCTTCCTTATGTACAAATGCTGGGTTGGAAGGAATTCATATGTATGCATATTCGATATAAACCATTCTTAATGCGCTCATGATGATGTAGTCTATAGGTCGAAAGGATTCTATATCATTATTGGTAGATATATTTGTTACGGTTAAAACACCATTAATTGTAACTTGCATGATTTTGTTTATATAAGTCTTCCTTTATCTCTATCAATTATCTCATGCGGATCATACCTTGTTTGGTACTTTGCTTTGCTATACACACGTTTAGGCCGTTTGATATGTAACAATCATTTGGCTTTGTTACTTGATAAACATTCTGTGAATTTGATGCGTGGGAATTGCACCAGGCTTTACCTCTCAAGGGATCTCGAGAAGCTTACAACCCCCACCAGGCAGTGTACCTGATCGTTGTAGTATAGTATAGTGACAAGTACCGGGGGATTGATCGTTCAACTCAGGAATAGTGTCGCTAGGAATAGAAAGCCTAAAAACTAGGTCTAGAGGTGAGGGATGATTCTTTTTGTATTTTTATATTTTTATAAAAGCAATTAAAATCTCGGGTTTTTCGAAGAGTGGGCGGAATTAGTTGCTAATCAACTAACCCAATAACTAAAGATGCAATCAAAATAAAATAACAAAAATGAAAATAAAACTAATTAAACTAGTGGTGTGAACAATAATGGGAAAATTGTGTTTACTTAGATTTCTACTGCCTGGATATCTTTTACAGATTAATAGTTTGTTACAATTGCGTGGATGACGGGTTATATTCCTTAATACCATTCGTGGGGTGGCGTACGTACTTCCCCAACTCTATAAGCTCCTACTTCACTCCTATGTCGAGCCTGCAAGAAGCTCCTAACATAGGATCATTAGAATTCTCTCATGCATTAAATACAACCATAAAAACCTAGTACGCATTGGTTCATGTTTCTTAAGGCTTTCAAGCATGTTACCCTATGGAAGTCTGCCAGTTTTCTTAAGCCTAACATCGAAATCATTCATCCGTAACAATTATAAACAAGCAATCAACCCATAATCAACATCTAGGTTTCACTACATCTAAGCAAACACACAAGAGATCTAGCCTAGCATGTTAAAATCAAGACAAGCGTAAGATATATTCAAACAACACATAGACATATTGAATGAATTGAAAGGATACTTATCTTAATTGAACATGAAAGGTTTCAAAGGGTAAAAACCCTTGAAAGAACAGTAAAAATCGTGCTAGGGTTTCTCCAAGTTATCCCTCTAATCGTCCTCTCTTAATGAATGAAAATTACAAAACTATATATAGATTTTCCATCGTGACGGCGTCAAGAAGAAATGTCTGACGCCGTCAACTCGCCGCCCATAGTAATATCGGATTGCCTAGATCCAGATCTGACGCCGTCAAGTGCAAAGTTACTCTGGGCCGTCACATGCAATGGGACCATGACGGCCTATGGTGACGCTGTCATGCCCATAGTGTAAAACTCTCTGGACCTTCACGGACTCTATCCACTTCACCTCTTGTTTTACTCTTGACGCCGTCATGTAGAACCTTGTGACGCCATCAGGTACTGTTCCCAGCAAGGAAAATTAAGACTTTGCCGTTTTCTTCACTTTTATGCTCCAAAAATGTCCAAAATGCTTCCTTTTCCAGAATTCACACCAAAAGTACCTAAAATCACAAAAGGAACGATTTAGGGCAATATTTGATCAAATAAATTCAATTCCGGGCTTAAATGACCCCCTAAAAATGGATCATTTTTCGCCTCATCATATACCCTTACACTTGAGATTTGCTTGTCCTCAAGCAAATGCGCTTTTATTCTAATTAAAATACAAGTTAGGGGTCATTTAACACTAATATAAAAGTAATTACAACAAATAATCGTTCCACTAAAGACCAAAGACAAGCACAGAGGTCATACACTAGCACCTCACAAATAGTGTTTAGATACTCACATCTCTCGGGTGTAATAAAGTATATATCACAATATGGAAATGGAAAACATCTCTCACTACCTGTCATAGGAAAATAGATTACCACTGGCTTGGGAAAGGATCAAACCTCCACCACATGGCGTAAGCACCTAGGATAAACTATCAAAGAGATCTTTTAAAGGGTTATAATGTTAGGTGTAGGGATAAACTATCAAAGAGATCTTTTAAGAAACAAAATTGATCATGATTTTCCACAATATTAAATGGACATGTATATTCGTATCTGTTAGAGTCAAATGCTTGTATCGAGTCATAATGATGTTTTGCAGGATTTTCCAGGAAGTAGGACATAAGTTTTTCCATAAATTTTCCGAAAACTTAACGTAAAGATTTATGCAGGTCACTTCTGACGGCGTCATGAGTTTACTCTTGACGGTGTCATGTGTAAAATTCTAGAAATTTTGCTAGTTTTGTTTTTCTAACGGGGTCTTAAAGTTTTTGTTAATTCTTTAGTTTTATAAACTCCAAGAAATCTGCAAACATTCATTCCACAAGCATTATATCTTACATTGCTTCCTAGGATTTATTAGTATATATAGATTGCCGCCGATTTTACGCGAGGTTGCCTTGTTTGTTTTCTCAGGATTAACAGGTTATGTATGACAAGAAGATGATTTATATTCTGAAAGGGAAGCTTTGATTGTTCATTTTCTTGGAGGAAGAACTAACCTTGTTACAGCACTATCCACACCGAACGAATCAGGGGAGTATTTTATTTCATTCTTTTACCTTTTTCACTTTTACATTCTTTAATTGAACATTGGGGACAATGTTCATCCTAAGTGTAAGGGGAGGGTAAATGATGATACCTTATAGGATACACTTTCACTTGAGTTTGTTTGTTTGATGGTAGGTGTGTAATAAAACTAAGAGAAATACTTGTTAGTGTAATTTTAGCGCCAAATTTAAAATTTTTTACAATATTTAGGAGTGAAACTTTAGCCTTAGCAAGCGTCTCATGGATAGGAGTCGTATGACTAGCACAAAACCGTATCATTCAGAAAAATTTTCCACCCAAATATGTGAAGTTCGCCTTTAGATTTGATAGGAAAAGCATTTATTATTAGTGCTTATTTGTAGGGATATTGCTCGTGTTCCTCCTTGGACTTAGAATACACAAGGATGTCATCAATGAAGACAATGACGAACTTATCGAGGAATTCGTGAAATACCCGGTTCATAAGGTCCATGAAAACTGCAGGAGCATTGGTCAACCCGAAAGGCATAACCAAGAATTCATAATGACCGTACCGAGTTCGAAAAGCCGTTTTAGGAACATCTTGCTCCCTCACCCGAAGTTGGTGATAACCGGACCTCAGATCAATCTTAGAGAAATGCCTCGCTCCTTGCAATTGGTCAAATAGATCATCAATGCGTGGAAGAGGGTAACGGTTACGAATTGTGATACGGTTAAGTTCCCGATAATCAATACAAAGACGCATACTTCCATCCTTCTTCTTAACAAACAATATGGGAGCACCCCATGGAGACACACTCGGACGAATGAATCCATTATCTAACAGTTCTTGCAATTGCTCCTTCAGTTCTTTCAATTCGATCGGTGCCATACGGTATGGAGCTTTAGATATGGGTTCAGCACCCGGAATCAGATCGATGCTGAACTCAATTTCTCGAACAGGAGGAATACCAGGAAGTTCATCTGGAAACACATCAGTAAAATCGCGCACAACGCGAATACCATCAATGCTCGGAACATCCACAGAAGTATCCTTGATAGAAGCAAGGAAACCAATACAGCCATGTGAAATCAGTGTCCGGGCTTTCATAGCCGAGATGATCTTTACGGATTTCAGAGGTTGTGAACCAGAATAGACAAAATCAGGATGATGAAGATTACCAAAGATCACTTTACGAGCATAACAATCAATGGTCGCTTTATGAGCAGCCAACCAGTCCATGCCCAGAATAATATCAAAGTCAATCATATCGATGGGAAGAAGGTTCGCAGCACGAATACGATCATCGAAACGAAGAGGGCAATTCACATACTCAACATCAATAATCACATGAGTTTTCATCGGAGTAGCAATAGATATACGGTTCATTAGTTGTGTTGGGGTTATGTTTATTTTATTTGCAAGTGAAGTAGATATTATGGAATGTGTAGCACCGGTGTCAAATAAAACAAAGACAGTACGATCTCCAATATAAAGAAAGCCCGTAATAGTACCTGAGGAACCAGCTGCCTGATCACGAGTCATAGAGTAAACCCGGCCTGAATTAGGAGCAGTCCTATCATCAATCTTAGGTCCACCAGTCTTCTTCTTAGGGCAGTCGATGACTTTATGATGAGTAGATCCACACCCGAAACAACCACCAGAAGCTCTATAACAAGGACCCGGATGAGTCTTCCCACAAGAAGGACATGTAGGAGGAGGGGGTAGAGCTTCAATCTTCTTCTGACCCGACGATCCCGACTGCTGATACTGCTGAGAATCCCTACGTCGGTTGTTATTATTCTGCCCTTGACGATCACCACCATACCTACCAGTATCCCGACGATCCTGGTTCCTGTAATCCTGCTGTCTATTATTATAACCACGGTCCTGACGACCCCTCTGATCATACCCCTGGTCCTGTCGACCCCGAGAATCCTGCCTATGGTCCTGCCGACCATGACTACGAGAATCCACCCTGTTACCATCCCTATCACGCTTATAAGACACCCGATCCGCATGCAGCAACTCAATGTTACGGGCGGCATCCTGCACTCCAGCAACATCCTCAAAAGTAGTGTTAACGATCTTGTCCAACACCCACTTCTTCAAAGCCCATTTAAAATGACGTGCCTGACGCACAGCATCACCAGTAACCTCTGGCCCAACAAAACTAGCCAAACGCAAGAATCTCTGCATAAACTCTCCGGATGACTCCTGATCACCTTGACGAATCGACCCGTAATCTCTCTCATACCTTAACTGTTCTGCCATAGGAAGATACTGTCTGTAAAATGCCTCAATGAAATCAGCCCACGAACAAGTCTCAGCAAAATCACCTCCTTTGGCCTGAACAAGAGCAGTCCACCAGTTCTGAGCATCACCTTCCAATTTGAATGTAGCCAAACGAGTTTTAAACTCGTCACCACATCCCAGAACACGAAACAATTTCTCAACATGTGTGATCCAGTCCTCCGCTTCATGGGGAGCAGCAGCGGACTTGAATGAGAGAGGCTTGAGCTTGTTAAACCTCTCGATCCACACATGGATACCAGTTGGGGGAACATGAGGTGGAGCATTAGGTTGACCATTTGGTGGAGTAGGAGGTCTAGCACCACTACCAGAAGAACTCGGCCCATTCCTGAGGTTATTGGCCACTTCAGTCACTACTCGTGGAATAGCAGCTTCCAAAGCAGCGTTAATCATAGCTTGGAAATCAGGGGCATCATCATCCCCATCAGTGTACTGAGTAAAGCGGGTGTTCACCATCTGAATGATCATGGAAAGGGATTAGCAAAACATAAGAGAAAATAAGCACGAAATGGAAGACGAAGCAGAAACCTATGCTACCCAAATCCTCACCAGTCAAACCTAAAGTCTTAAGGGTCAAATCCTAAGGTCCATAAGACTCACAGGCCATGTTTATGTACTACAGGTCGCAGCCTGGGCTCTGATACCATAATTGTAACACCCCAACCCGACAAGGGTAGAAGTGCCACAAGGATGGTGACATATCAAAGCATACATACATAATATCATACACAGCGGAAGTCTTAAACATAATTCAATAAGAAAGACCAAGCCAACACAGCTTAAGTCAAAGTACATAAGTTCAATGATGAAGAAATAATCCAAAGGAAATAAGAACATAATCCAAATCCAAAGTCATAACATAGGGTGGTCATCTAAGGTAAAAGCTTCAACACAAGCTCTAACTCTCATCCCATAGCAAAAGCCCAGCTCCTAGCTTAGAAACCTGCCGCAGGGAAAAGGAAATGCGGCTGAGCTTAAAAAGCCCAGTGAACAGATACATAAACAAAGCAACGATAATGAAATAGAACTGAAATATAGTGCATTGGGGAATATCATAAGGAATAAACAAATGAATAATAGAAAGGAAAAATAGGATAGTCATCTACCACGAGCCCAGAAACATATCATATCATATCATATAAGCCGTCAATATCATAATCTCATAATCAGAGGGGATACCTCTCAGGCAACCAGATAATATGAAGGGTGTCCTCATGTATCATAAAGTGAAGTGATCAGCTCCCAGAAGTTGTGAAAGGCATGTATAGCACACAGTACCAGTCACCAGACAGATATCATAAACATAATCATAGTTAAATCCACTAAACAGAACAGATCTAGGATGCATCCATTCGCCCCCACAGAAATCAGATTGGCCATAATAAATCATATCATAAGTGTGCACATAATATAACAGAAAGGGGACGGTGTAGCCAAATCACTAGGGCCACACACTAGTCATGCCAGTGGTGCATCACAGACACGCCTATGGTACCTCCATAGGTAGGGAAACAGAAATGGCTCGGGTATCAAACTAAGAGTCAGGTCTCATATCATACAAAAGGTCATATGGCAAATGTGTATCTCAGAATCGTATCAAGGTTCAATCAAAGGGAACATAGCAATGGCTTGGGGAATCTTAAGTGTATCATATTTCCAAAATCATAATAGCATAATGGAGCCTTTACTGAAAAGGCAAAGTATCTGTACCTTATTGCAAGCACAGAAAAATAGAAACAAACTCAGAAAACAGATGTGGCTCAGGACCTCTCCTTCTTCACACCTAGAGGAGAAGAGGGAGAATCATAAATCATCCTTTAAATTCATATCTTTCCATTTTAAGTAACTTTCCATTTTTAGCAGGTTTCCATAAATAGTAAGTTTCCACTTTTAGAAAGTTTCCATATATAGTAAGTTGAATCATTATTAATGGAAATAAAGTATCTTTTAACCTTTTTACTCATTTGGTCCTTAGGGTTTCATAACTTTGCATTTTATACCCTTTACTTTCCAAAATTACACTTTAAACCTTTTAGTATTCAAAGTAACACATTAAACCCTTAACTTATCCATTTTACATAATGAGCACTTATTTTATTAAGTTATTCGAATGAATCCTCAAATATTCATAATTTACACTTTAAGTCCCTCAAGTTATAAAAGTTACATATTTAACCCTTTAATTTATAATTTCAACTTTTAATTACCACTAATTACATATTAGGCCATTAAATTATCAAAGTGACACATAAATCCCTGAATATATTAAATTACTCAAAACAACCTTAAGTTTCCAGAAATTACATATTTAGTCCCTCTCTTTTAATTATTTTCAAAACAAACCCTAATTAGGTTTAAAATACATTTTAATCCATTTAAATGCAAAACTTACACTTAGCACCCTCATTATATATTTTATTCGAATATTATACAGCTCAAATAAAGTTCCAGAATTAACCCTTAAGTTTTAAAGTTTACAAAACTCACCCAAAACTTTTTTAGCCAAATCGTATAACACAAAAATAAAGAAATTAGAAACCCTAATCCATCCAATCCATTTTTAATCATTACCAAATCATTAAAGATCATTAATAGTCACAAATTTCCAGCCCTAAACACAAACCCTAGATCCCACGATTTTATTTTCTTTTTCTCCTTATACGTTTTATACAAAACTCAATAAATCAAAATAAATTCGAAACACATGATTCAAGCCATGATAATTCTTCCAACATTTTTACAGATCACTATACATTATAACAAGTGTAAATAAATTATATTTAGAATTATTATGGATCGCATGGTGTCTTTTACATTTTAAACATGTTTTTAGGGTTTAATTAGCCAAAATGATGTCGAGCATGCATGGATCGATTAGAGCATTTTAGATGATGTTCATAGGGTGTAAGGGACCTGAGAAAAATACCAAACCAATACTTAGACGTGTGGATAGGCTGTACGAATTTCTTTACCACGCGTATAACCCAAATCGAACCAAAATGACCACGACTTCACCAACAATCTTCCAACCTTGAAATCAATTTTCGTGGGTTGTATATGATGTAAGAATCACCAGAAAAATAGGAAATAATTTTTGTGGAGGTCAAATGAATCAAAAACGAATTACCTTGTTTATTAAGCTCGACAAAAAGAAACCTTCACCACGAACAAACCAAGCTTCAATAATTTGAAAAGGGATTTTTCTAGGACCTCTTGGATGTTTTTTGATCACAGAAAAATTCTTAGGAATATTGTGAGAGTCGAATGGGGGCTGTGAGAATTGTTTGTGTTTTATTGAAATCGGTTTTAGGGTTTTTAAAAGAAAAGATATGGTTTTTGGTTTTAAAGAAAAATGCCGTGTGATGAGGGGGAGGGAGGACCAAAATTTCGGAATTTAGGTTAGCCCAAATATTCATGGTGATATACTTCCTTAATTATCCAATAGTTATCCTTTTTAAACCAATTTAAATCATAATAAAATCAAGTTTGGTTTATTCGGCCCTTGTGAGGGTATTTTGGTAATTTTACCACTTGTATAAATGTTAAATGTAATTGTTAAAATTATTTGGATACATAACTTGTGCATTGTTTGAAGTTTGGGGTTTATTTGGAGACTTTATAAGCTTTTAATTAAATTTTAAATATGTAGGGGCATTATGGTCATTTCACATGCTTTTAGATTTTAGGTGTTACAAAAATCGTGCTAGGGTTTCTCCAAGTTATCCCTCTAATTGTCCTCTCTTAATGAATGAAAATTGCAAAACTATATATAGATTTTCCATCGTGACGGCGCCAACAAGAAATGTCTGACGCCGTCAACTCGCCGCCCATAGTAATATCGGATTGCCTAGATCCAGATCTGACACCGTCAAGTGCAAAGTTACTCTGGGCCATCACATGCAATGGGACCATGACGGCCTATGGTGACGCCGTCATGCCCTTAGTGTAAAACTCTCTGGATAGTCACGGACTCTATCCACTTCACCTCTTGTTTTACTCTTGACGCCGTCATGTAGAACCTTGTGACGCCGTCAGGTACTGTTCCCAGCAAGGAAAATTAAGACTTTACCGTTTTCTTCACTTTTATGCTCCAAAAACATCCAAAATGCTTCCTTTTCCAGAATTCACTCCAAAAGTACCTAAAATCACAAAAGGAACGATTTAGGGCAATATTTGATCAAATATATTCAATTTCGAGCTTAAATGACCCCCTAAAAATGGATCATTTTTTGCCTCATCATATACCCTTACACTTGAGATTTGCTTGTCCTCAAGCAAATACGCTTTTATTCTAATCAAAATACAAGTTAGGGGTCATTTAACACTAATATAAAAGTAATTACAACAAATAATCGTTCCACTAAAGACCAAAGACAAGCACGGAGGTCATATACTAGCACCTCACAAATAGTGTTTAGATACTCACATCTCTCGGGTGTAATAAAGTAGATATCACAATATGGAGATGGAAAACATCTCTCACTACATGTCATAGCAAAATAGATTACCATAGGCTTGGGAAAGGATCAAACCTCCACCACATGGCGTAAGCACCTAGGATAAACTATCAAAGAGATCTTTTAAAGGATTATAATGTTAGGTGTAGGGATGTGGAATACACGGTTTTGTTGGATAAAGGCAATATTTACTGGTGGCGAGTTAATCATCTTGGTTAATTACATGTACAATATGGCGTTGCTAAGCCAAGACTAGACTCGACTTAAGCTAATAAATGAAAAATAACAAAAACTTAAAACAAACATAGAATAAAAAGGGATGGTAGTCCGTATGTTTTTCTCTTTTCGTTTTCTATTTTTTTTCGATTTTTTTTTCATATACTCTTACCCTACCATCCAAAATAATACATCATAGGGAATGAACATTCCCCTTACACTTGAATTTTTATATACTTTACAATAAACTAATCTAATGACTCGAATCAAGATAATCAAAACACTTGGAGTACTTTTAAGATTAATGCACATATGGGGGTAATATATGATGTTCTTCCCCATTACTCCATAACATAATTACTTTACCCATGAGTCCCAATCATCCCAAAACAATATGTACAAGATATGACTCGACTTAGCAACCATGTAATCAATTAGATAATTAACTAAGGGTTTAAACAAATAACAATAATGCACTAAAGATGAGTGCATACACGGAAGGCTAAGGCGATTTGGTTGTACATTTAAGTGGGTTGTAACAAATTCTTCCTTTAAGTAAGATGCTTAAAGTTAGAAACGAAAAGATAGGCTCGGAGGGGTGTACTAGGGGTTTCGTGTACTAAAAATGAGTACAACGCTAAGGTGTGGGAAAAATTAATTGACTTAACTAGCCAAGTAATATGACTTAAATGGTCAAGTAATTATGATACGGGTTTAACACAAGGGTGATCCTAATGCCTCTTATCATGTAGTAAATCCTACTACACGAATGTAGCCTCACTAGCGGTCTCGGGATGCATCACTAACGTAAGTTCTAGAATCTAAATGCTACCGGTACACTCATAAGCAATAATAATAAATGCTTTTCCTATCAAATCTAAAGGCGAAAATCACATATTTGGGTGGAAAATTTTTCTGAATAGTACGGTTTTGTGCTAGTCGTACAACTCCTATCCATGAGACGCTTGCTAAGGCTAAAGTTTCACTCCTAAATGTTGTAAAAAAATTTAAATTTGGCGCTAAAATTACACTAACAAGTATTTCTCATAGTTTTATTACACACCTACCATCAAACAAACAAACACAAGTGAAAGTGTATCCTATAAGGTATCATTATTTACCCTCCCCTTACACTTAGGATGAACATTGTCCCCAATGTTCAATTAAAGAATGTAAAAGTGAAATAGGTAAAAGAACGAAATCAAATATTCCCCTGATTCGTTCGGTGTGGATAGTGTGGTAACAAGATTAGATCTTCCTCCAAAAACAGAATATAAATCATCTTCTTGTCATACATAACCTGTTAAACCTGAGAAAACAAACAAGGCAACTTCGCGTAAAATCGGCGGCAATCTATATATACTAATAAATCCTAGAAAGCAATGTAAGATATAATGCTTATGGAATGAATGTTTGCGGATTTCCTGGAGTTTATAAAACTAAAGAATTAACAAAAACTTTAAGACTCCATTAGAAAAACAAAACTAGCAAAATTTCCAGAATTTTACACATGACGCCGTCAAGAGTAAACTCATGACGCCGTCAGAAGTGACCTGCAAAAATCTTTACGTTAAGTTTCCGGAAAATTTCTGGAAAAACTTATGTCCTACTTCCTGGAAAATCCTGCAAAACATCATTATGACTCGATACAAGCATTTGACTCTAACAAATACGAATATACATGTCCATTTAATATTGTGAAAAATCATGATCAATTTTGTTTCTTAAAAACATATTTGGGGTTTCCCCTTACACTTATCTTTTGCGAAATACCTTGGTATGAAGTTAAGACGAAGTCAAACGACAAAATAAAGTATTTTCACCATTTTAGTTTGAAACATGATCTACCAACAATAAAAATAAAGCATGCATACGGAAACAAATAACACTCAAACAATTAAAAATCACACAAAGCATGGGTTGCCTCCCAAGAAGCGCTTTTCTTTATTTACGAGTCTTGTAGCTAGACTCATAGTCATGGGTGATTACGTGACCTCATCGTTGGTCTCACTCTCTAAGTCATCTCCTATATTAGTTTTGTATTCCGGACCTAGCTGCAAGCATTCTTTGTAGAAACCAAGTATTCTATTCAAAAGATATTCTACTCCTCTACGTCTATTCTCATCATTCCTATAGTAAACCGCTTGTCTGTGTTCCTTTTCTATGTTTGATAAGAGGCGGTATTGTTCAATCTTATAGGGCATTTGGTAAGCAATCTCATCATTCTCTTCCTTGAATCTAACTATCCCTAGAGTCGGATCATAACTCATTTTAGAGGCCTCAACGAACGGTTTTTCGAACACTACTTGACTTAGGCAATCATCTATCACCGGACGAGTATCCTCCACTATCACAAAGTCGGTCACATAAGTGAAGTTTCCTACAATTACATGCAATCCTTTCACTCTTCCTACAAAGTTGCTTATCAAATTCGTGTTGGGCATCATCCTATAACCAAGTTGCTTCTTCATTACCCAATTATAATAAGTCCTAGTCATGATGTTTATAGGAGACCTAGGATCGATATAAGCTTTCCATACATGCATATGCCCAATGCTGCATGGTATGTTGATGTTAGAGGGATCACCTACTTTAATAAGGGGTGAACCAAGGATATATGGTGTCTCAGGATTATCGAATAAATCCTTGTGATATTCCCGTTCTTCCTTAGTGGGCAATTTATCAAAGTATTCTTCTACGTTTTCTACTTCCTCTAACTTTTCTCCATTTTTAACCTCAACTTCCTTAATTTCATCCCTAGTCTCGATTTCTATTCCAACTTCATCCTTGTCACTTTCTTCTATATCCTTATCTTTTGGCTTAATAGTGACAACATTGACAAAGTGGACGTGTTTGGATGACGAGGGGTCCTTAATTTGGATTCCGCTATTGGCGTCCCTAGTGTCCTTTCTAGGTGTAGTTAGCGCTTGGTTGTTGAGGGCTTTCAACAAGTTGTCAATCTTGTTGGTCATCTCCGTTTGTTGTTGATTGAATTCGGTTTCAAACTTAGCTATGCGAGCTTCTTGAGATGCCATAAACTTGGACATCAATCCTTCAAGATTATTAGTACTACCATACTTATTAGAAGGATTGTTGTTGAAAGTGCAGTTGGAGGGTAGACCGTTAGGTTGGTAACGATTAGGCGGATTGGAAGAATTGTTTTGATTTTGTTTCCACCTAAGGTTCGGGTGATTTTTCCAAGAAGGGTTGTAGGAATCACCGTAAGGGTTTGGCTCGGGTTTGAAAGTGTACCACTTGTCTCCCGCTTCGTCGGTACGTGAGGATGCGTAGTCCGCAAAAGCTGTTCCGGGGAGTTCCACGCAATCACGAGTGTCATGGGGACCACTACATAATTCGCATGAAGAAGTGATTTTGTTCACTTGGCTTGAAGGCTTAGGAGCTTCGTAAGATTTCATGAGAAACTTGACTTGGTCCTCAAGTTCCATGATCCTACGGTCGGGAGTGCTAGAATTGTTCGAAGGCAAAGATATTGCCTTGACCGTTTTGTTCAAATCATGGGGATCATTCCAACTTTCGTTGTCATAGAGAGCAAGATCTTCTATAAGTTCCCATGATTCTTCCGCACTTAGATCACGTAGCTTACCACCGGCCGATTGGTCATGGTTCGCCTTATGGAGAGATCGGTATGGTCATAGAAGATTTGGACTTGGAGCCAAAGATCTATGCCATGATGAGGGACTTTTTGGAGTAAGTCCTTGAAACGAGTCCATGCTTCATATAGAGTTTCACCTTGACGTTGTTGGAACATCAAGATATCATTTCTAAGCTTGGTAGTTCTCCCCGGTGAGAAAAATTGAGCAAGGAAACGAGTGGTGAGATCATCCCATGAGGTGATGGATCCCGCGGGTAAACGTTCAAGCCATTGACTAGCTTGATCACGTAGAGAGAATTGGAATAGGCGTAATCGGGTCGACTCTCTAGTTGTAACATCAAGGTCTATAGAATCTACGATTTTAAGGAAGTCCTTGAGATGTTGGTTAGGATCTTCGGAACGAAGTCCATGGAATGCACATCCGCTTTGCATCAACTGGATGGTGTCGGATCGCAAGGGGGACACATTGGCTCCTTGGGTGAGCTCAATAGTGTTTCGATAGCCTTGGTGGCTAGGATGGGAATACTCTCCTAGGGTTCGGGGCCTAAGAGGTTGGTTTGCTAGTGGTGGGTTTTGTGGGTGGTTTTGTTGTGGTGGGTTGATGGGTTCAAAGATGTTACCACCTTCCATGATGTCAGATGGTAAAGGTTACGAACAAAGACGTGAAGAAATAAGATAGACTAAAGAAAACCTAAAAATAAAAATAAAATCTTACCAGAAAGGAATCTAGCAAGTAGACCTAATAAAAAGAAATCCTAACCTAGACAATAACTATTCCCCGGGTTGCGGCACCAAAAACTTGATGCGTGAGAATTGCACTAGGCTTTACCTCTCAATGGATCTCAAGAAGCTTACAACCCCCACCAGGCAGTGTACCTGATCGTTGTAGTATAGTATAATGACAAGTACCGGGGGATTGATCGTTCAACTCAGGAATAGTGTTGCTAGGATTAGAAAGCCTAAAAACTAGGTCTAGAGGTGAGGGATGATTCTTTTTGTATTTTTATATTTTTATAAAAGCAATTAAAATCTCGGGTTTGAAAGAGTGGGCGGAATTAGTTGCTAATCAACTAACCCAATAACTAAAGATGCAATCAAAATAAAATAACAAAAATGAAAATAAAACTAATTAAACTAGAGGTGTGAACAATAATGGGAAAATTGTGTTTACTTAGATTTCATTACTCGCTAGATATCTTTTACAGGTTGATAGTTTGTTACAATTGCGTGGATGATGGGTTATATTCCTTAATACTATTCGTGGGGTGGCGTACGTACTTCCCCAACTCTATAAGCTCCTACTTCACTCCCATGTTGAGCCTGCAAGAAGCTCCTAACATGGGATCATTAGAATTCGCTCATGCATTAAATACAACCATAAAAACCTAGTACGCATTGGTTCATGTTTCTTAAGACGTTCAAGCATGTTACCCTATGAAAGTCTACCAGTTTTCTTAAGCCTAACATCGAAATCATTCATCCGTAACAATTATAAACAAGCAATCAACCCATAATCAACATCTAGGTTTCACTACATCTAAGCAAACACACAAGAGATCTAGCCTAGCATGTTAAAATGAAGACAAGCGTAAGATATATTCAAACAACACATAGACATATTGAATGAATTGAAAGGATACTTATCTCAATTGAACATGAAAGGTTTCAAAGGGTAAAAACCCTTGAAAGAACAGTAAAAATCGTGCTAGGGTTTCTCCAAGTTATCCCTCTAATTTTCCTCTCTTATGAATGAAAATTGCAAAACTATATAAAGATTTTCCATCGTGACGGCGTCAAGAGGAAATGTCTGACGCCATCAACTCGCCGCCCATAGTAATATCGGATTGCCTAGATCCAGATCTGACGCCGTCAAGTGCAAAGTTATTCTGGGCCGTCACATGCAATGGGACCATGACGGCCTATGGTGACGCCGTCATGCCCTTAGTGTAAAACTCTCTGGACCGTCACGGACTTTATCCACTTCACCTCTTGTTTTACTCTTGACGCCGTCATGTAGAACCTTGTGACGCCGTCAGGTACTGTTCCCAGCAAGAAAAATTAAGACTTTGCCGTTCTCTTCACTTTTATGCTCCAAAAACGTCCAAAATGCTTCCTTTTCCAGAATTCACTCCAAAAGTACCTAAAATCACAAAAGGAACGATTTAGGGCAATATTTGATCAAATAAATTCAATTTCGGGCTTAAATGACCCCCTAAAAACGGATCATTTTTCGCCTCATCAATTGATCACCTTCTATTTGTATTTTTTGTGGTGTATGCTTATATTAAGTGTGGGGGAAGTGTTGATTGTGTCAGTATAGAGAGTGGAGTAGAAAAAAAATTGTTGAAAAAAAAATGAAAAAAAAAAAGAAAAAGAAAAAAAGTATGATGAAAAAGGAATAAGAGTTGGCGTATTGATATATCATTCTAGTTCGAGTTAGATTGGTTAGGTTGAGATGTTGAATAACCTCATGGGTTTGTGGTATGTCGTAGCTAGCAACATTGGGTTTCTTGGACTTTTCGACATTTCATTTTTATTTTAAACCAATTTTAGTAAATATTTCTCATGCCTAATCCATACCCTTATTAACCCTTAGCATAACATTATAACCCGAATAAAAGTCCTCTTTTGATATTTATACTTGGTGCTTACGCCACGTCGGTGCAGTTTTGTTCCTTGTACAAGCTTATGGTAATTTAATGAATCATGTCTAAGCAATTGAGTGTGATTCCCTTATATTCTCCATCATATAAATAATGAGTGTGAGTGAATTATACTTTTCCTTATTCGTGAGGTGCTCAGTCATGTTATGATAGCTTGAGAATTATTATATGTCTATTCTCGCATATAAAAAAAATCCAAAAATATTTTCATCATTCTATTTTTGTTTTGTAAAGCTCATTTTCTAATTTGCTTGAGGACAAGCAAACCCTTAAGTGTGGGGGAGTGTTTGCGCTTCTTGCAATTTTTATAAAAACCAAAAATATTTTTTGATAATTTCAGACCATTTTTAAAGTTTTCTTTTCATTTGTTATTTAGGAACTTGTTTTTAATTTGTCTTTTCTTAGATTTTCTTGAGGGCAAACAAAGGTTTAAGTGTGGGGGAATTTGATAACGCTAAAATTATACATATTCCTAGATGCGTTATCTATGCTTTTATATGAATATATTGATGAGTTGTATGAACTTTTGATACTTAATAGATTAAATATGCTATTGTAAGTTCATATGATGTGTCGTGGAGGAATCGGAAGAAAACACGAAGAAATAAAGCTTAAACGGAGAAACAAACTTAAGTTAAAGATCTCCCGACACTTGTCCATTGTTTTAGCCATATCTGGAGCATACGGACTCTGTTTTATCCCCCGTTTGCAGCCACGGAAAGCTAAGAGAATTGTCTACAACATCCATTTGGTGCCAACTGCTGAAACAACCACAAAACCACCATATTTTACAAGAAGTACGGCGTACTTCTGAGTTTGACAGCAAATCAGCATTTATTTTAGTTTCATTCAATGTTTATCCGATCATTTGCCATCCAACTTGGTCCCCAAGTGTTCCTAAAGCCTATATAAACCCCATTTGGCCACAGGAACTCGAACTGGAACATATACTATCAAAAATACAACTTAGAGGGAGAAGAGAAATAGGTGAGGGTCTTAGGATCCAATGATCCAAACACTCCTCAACCTCGACACCATCACCATCGTATCACAGGAAAGCTTTCTGAGTTTGTCGTACTTGTAATGTTTGATTCTCATTTATTTAGACATGTGAAACATGATATAGTATTTGGATGGTTTGTTATTACTTGTGAATATGAATGCTTATGAATTCGATATTACTTTTGCTTGGATCTTGTTTATCCTTTGATTGATTATTGCAACTATCATAGGTCGAAAGGGTTAGTTGTTATGATTATATTTTGGAACATCTGTCTATAATGGTCCAATATCATGCTTGTAGAAATTGTGTGATAAATTGATAAACAAACCAAGTGGAATGATGTTTAAGACCCTTCCTTATGTAGAAATGCCGGGTTGGGAGGAATTCATATGTATGCATATTCGATATAAACCATTCTTAATGCGCTCGTAATGATGTAGTCTATAGGTCGAAAGGATTCTATATCATTATTGTTAGATATGTTTGTTACGGTTAAAACACCATTAATTGTAACTTGCATGATCTTGTTTATATAAGTCTTGCTTTATCTCTATCTATTATCTCATGCGGATCATACCTTGTTTGGTACTTTGCTTTGCTATACACACGTTTAGGCCGTTTGATATGTGACAATCATTTGGCTTTGTTACTTGATAAATATTATGTGAATTGCTACAAATCTCTTGGGACGACCTGGTCTTACCTAAACACCTATACTATAAACGGGGGTTATACTTTACCCGTGTGTTTTGTGTATTATGGAATCGGTAAAACTAGTATTATAAATTTAAAGCTTTCGAAACACATCTTACACGAATAAGTACTCTTGTCCACTTGGATTTACACACAATCCAAGTTTTCACACAGACGATCACCCCGTCCAAATCTTCACATGGGCGATTACCCCGTCCACTTGAATCTTCACCTGATCCAAGTCTTTAAGAACCTTCACTAGGTCCTAGTGTTCACTTCACAGACTCACACTAAGTTTAAGTCTTCACACACATCTACACACTGACTTACACAAAGTCCTAATCTAGATACGACACTTCACAGACTTACACTTTGTCCGTATTTGTCCTAACACACCTAATCACGACTCATACACAAGTCGGATACATAAATATATACAACTTAGAGAGTTTGGGGGAAGAAGAGAATCGTAACACAAGTTATGTTTGTGTGTGATGACTGTAACACTTCGTTTCTTGATGAATACGAGTGTTCTTCTCTAGCACTTTGATATAAAGGGTAACGGGATTGCTTATAATCACATATCGACATGTTATATTGATCAAAGAAAAGAGGAAGAAAGAACAGAATATTTTTGTGCAAAGAGGGTTTGTTTTTATGAGAAAACAGTGTAGTATTTATAGGCACCGGGAGGAGCGGGAGACGGTCCTTTAAATACTCGACGGTCCCATATATATAAGGGACCATCATAATGTTTATGGGACCGCCCGACATACGCTCCTATTTTTGTCCTGATGCAGTGAAAGTTTATCTGGTGAAAAACTTATCTGATTTTAGGCGGAAAAACTAGCTTGATAACGCTTAAATTATGCATGTTTTTAGTAGCGTTATACGTATGTTTTTCGGTTATTTTTATATGTTTTTGTCTAATAATCGTATCAAAGTGTGTTCGCAAGCATTTGTAACCAAAAACAGGAAAAAGGAAGAAAAAGTGAAGTAAATGAAGGATTTGTCATTTCCATCTCGAGATTCAATTCGTTCAAGCATTTCACAAAGAAGAATCCAAGTTTTCATCATTCCAAAGATCGTTGACAAGGAATAATCAAGATTGGACAAAGAACGAAGAGCCAAGTTAATAATCAAGTTTGTTGCTGTCAGAACGAAAGCAACCGATCGGTATTCATCCAACCGATCGGTCAGAGGAATTTGTCACATCCAACCGATCGGTTATGAATCCAACCGACCGGTTAGTCGCAGAGGTCACAACCAACCGATCGGTCAGAGCCCGATACCGATCGGTTGGTCAGCTCGTTAATATTTTGCAAGAAGTTTTCTATCTCATTCTACCCGATTCTAGGCCCTTCTCTCTGCTATTCTAGGTCCTTCTACTCACCTTGGAGGCCAAGTTGCTGCATTGATGAGCCTAGGCTTGAGGAATAGTATAAATAGAGGCTTTGTACACACAATTCAAAACACAACTCAATATCTCTCATTACACCAACAACAAAGCAATCCTTTACTAGTCTCAAAGTTCTCAAATTCGTCCATAAAGGTACAGGAAGCATTGGAAGTCCAAAAAGTCAACATCCGGAGGTCAAACTTTCAAGAAGTCAACACCAATACTTAGGAAATCATTTCCTACTCATCTGTAATCATATTCTAAACATTTGTAAGACTTTAATCATGATTACTAATGTTCAATATTCTGAATTTATGTTCATGTTTGCTATGAGTGGCTAGTAACCTTTTGCATTTGCTTAGATGATGTTAATTACTTAATGATTAGTCTATGATTGTGATAACATGTTTTAATTCAATTTCAAGTCAATTCTATAACCCAATTAGACTAAAAGTTTCATAGTGACATTTGTTGAGTCAAGTTTAACTAGTTGCTTATAATATCATTGGCCGAAAGGGTTGTTATCATTAAACTAGTTATAATCTTTTGTCTATAAAAGATTGTTTTTCACCATAATTATTCTTGGCTAAACAAAAGAACTAAGGTGTAATTGTAATGAGAATACTTTTTGTTAATCAAATCGGATTGGTTGTAAACGCCTAATTGTCGAAAGTTTTAGTAGTTTATAATCAATTGTAACCTTGTTGTCTATGATTAGGTTACCTTTTGTATTGACAATTTCTTAAAAGTATTTGATTAAACAAGAAACTATTTTTGTATTTAAGGTTGTTAACTCAACTTTATGAACATTGAATTGATTGGTCCAAACCTAATGCTTGTTTTTATAAACTAAGATCTTGACGAAGGTTTAACTTGTAGAAACAATAGATTAGAATACCAACTAATTCTTAATTACCAACATGTTAAGGAAGTTATCACAATCATGTTTTTCTTATGAGTAGTTAACTAGTCTAAGCAAATGTAGTTTTTAATCATTTGAATTATCTTATAATCATTATCGCTTGTGTTAGAGATTTACCTTTTTAACTTACGCTTAGATTCACTCACAAATCCCTGCGAACGATCCCGACTTACCAACCCAATCTTGCTATAACGGACGAGTTCACTTGCTCGTATGTGTTATTTCTAGATCCGGTAATCGTGTTTATAAATTTAAACTTGTACACACCGTGAGCACATCATAGCTGTTGGGAGATTTGAAATTCAAAATTATTTTCTTAATAAAACATTTTTTTTTAATTACAAAAATACTTTTGTAAAAATATTTTTTCACATAAAAATGTGAAGTTTTGAGAAAATAAAATTTTTGATCACTTTACTAATGTCGGTATTGTGTTTGTTCATACATGAAGTGATGTTGTAGTCGATACGTTGTCGAAACGATTTTTCTCGGTTAAAAACTTATCAAATGTAGTTTTACATATCGTGTTTTTATATTTTGTGATTATCAAAACGTATAGAGTTCGAATAATGCAAATAACGTTTTTGACATTATTTGTATTAACAAGATGGTCGAGAATGTCTAAAATACTTTTAACTCTAATTTAAATTTATCGGTTAAAATTACTTTTTATTCTTTTTATTTTAGTGTACTTCTCATTTGATCCAAACTCAATATAATAATATGATATGGGGATAACATCCCTGCTGTAACACAGCAGGGAGTTACCTGCTGTAACACACAAAACCCACCCCCCGATGTTACTAAATGGTCCTTGAATGTTCATTTTGCAGCAAAAATGGTCCCCCGACGAAGCCTTGACAGTAGCTAATGATCACTGCTGTGACAGCAGTGATCATTTTCCCATATGATATACTTTATTAAAATATTTTATCTATTTTTAATAATGAACAATTAATTTTGAACAATAAATATGAAACGAAGGCAATAACTCTTTTAAATAGGCTAATAAACTCGAAAAATAAGCTACTTGTAATAATATTATAACCGAATGACTTAAATCACAATCTCACTTAACTGAGAGGTATCAAAGTGCAACTTCACGGCTATATATACATCCTTCTAAAAAATCCCATCCCACACAGTAAAAACACCGTCGGAAAACACACACTTCGCCGGCGACACCGTTAACTCTCCGGCACCATCAACTTTCCGGTAATTTCAGTTTTATAATGTCTGTTAGCAGTTATATAACAATCTTATTACTTAAAACCCTAGATTTAACTGTACTTTATTTGAAACCCTAGATTAAATATTTTATATTGTTTGTGAATTATCTTTTTTTTTTTTTTTTTTTTTTGCTTTTAGTTGTTTGGAATATTAGGCCGTGTTTAGCGAAAAATTCGAAGAAAAGTTTGTTCGAGTAGGTAACGTTGCGGCTCGTTGGTTATACCCCCTAAGTTAAGTGATGAGCGCTAGCTAAGAAAAGTCGGTTGATAGCTGATTAAAGTTTTGACAAGCTTAGTTCGGTTGTTGGATTCTATAAAACAATGTAGGAATTTCTTAGGTAAGTGATTAAGCGACTCTAGCTAATCTGACATAGTGGGGCTAAGTTTAACCCGTTGGTAGTTGTTTAAGCCTTATAAATTGGAACCCTTGGCAAGAAGAACAGTTTGGACCAACGAGATAACAAATTTTGATGTTGCTAGCATGTGCTTACAACAATGGTTTCTTACACGAGTTTCTAACTCCTGGCTAAAAGTCATTGGAACAAGTGCTCATTGGTTGCAGCTATGTTCTTAGGGAAGGGTCAGTAGGCACCACAGGGTCAGGATGTCCCTGCCGATTTTAACCTTTTGGAGGAGTTTTTAAATGAGTTTCCCGGTTTAGGGGTAGTGAATTTTTCTATTAACCAGAACTTATACACTATGGTGTTTCATTGTTATATATGCGAATGCAATATTTCTCTTAAGGCTTAAGAAGATAATCGAGTCATATTCTTGTGCTTATTATGAATATAGTTTTTCGGTATGTTTGCTGTTAGAGCTGTATGTTACCTCTTGGAAAGGGAATCTAGGACATTGGGAATTCCGAATTCGGGATGTTATAAAGTTTGATGCCTTTGATAAAATTAAGCTGATCTGAACTATTGTGACTAACATCAAAATTTACGAAGAAAAGGATTGTGCTATACTAGTGCACAAAGTATCTTCCCTTGACCAAAATAGTCGAACCATATTTTTTTTGTTGATTTGCAGATGTGTTTTATCAGGGGTTGTTAATATAGGACTTGATGGGCAGGATGAGATCCCGCATCTGAACTGGTCAAATGTAGGTTTGACTTTTAAGAAAACAGCCTTTTAGTGGTTAGGAGATAATGTAAATCGCTTAAACATAATTACATTTCTCTACATATTCAATGCTCCACGTTTATAAAGCAGCCATTATTCTGATATCTTCTTCTGACCAGTGTAGCAATATCTCACTTTGTCCTTGAGGTTTGTTAACTGGTTTGATCTCTTTAAGGATTTGTTGCGTTGATTGTTTAATTGCTAGATATTATAGATCTGGTGGAAAACAGTTATATTCCAATATCGTAGAATTGGTTCAACTCTTCGATTTGTTTCATGTGCATCTAGGCTTAGCATTTTAACTTTTCCCCCCACAAAAACTGACACAAGCATATTGATGATTTTCCATTTTCGCTTTCTTCCTTTCATGTAAGCTTTTATGTATGTTATTTAACATGATATCTAAATTGCTTTATAGATATGGAATCAAAATCTATATAATTAAACCCCTATCTTAAGACAGAGTAACACTTCCGTGATTTGTGTTGGTATCAAATTAGCAGAAAACTATAATTGAAACTAGGTTCCTGCATACCGCAAAATTTTGTGTTAATTGAAACTAGGTTTTGTGTTATATCGAATTAACAAAAAGCTTGGCTAAAAAGTAGTGAAAATGAATTTTCTAATGTTGCAGAAGTCTCTAGAGTCTGATTTCCCCCTGCTGATGACACCATATTAAATAGAAGAAAATGAGCATTGTGCCTAAAGAGACGGTCGAGGTTATAGCACAGAGCATTGGTATAAATAGTTTGTCTCCAGATGCTGCATTGGCTCTTGCTCCTGATGTTGAATATCGTATGCGGGAAATAATACAGGTGATTGCTGTTCATCTATTGCTCTTTTCCTTTATGAGTTTTTGTAAAACGAATAGTATTAATTGTTCAGGTCATTAAGTCCATAATCGAGGTTTAACTTGCCATCACTATTCTCCCAGCCAGTTCGTAAATCTAAATGGGTCTTCGGTTTTCTTGTTAAAACTGCAGGAGGGGATCAAATGCATGCATCATTCAAAGAGGACTACACTGACTACAGATGATATAGACAGCGCACTGAGCATGAGAAATGTTGAGGTGAATCATAAGTTGTATACTCTGCTTATTTTGTATGATATTATGATTCATTGAAAGTTAAGAAGTTTTTTACATTTTGACTTAAAAAGATGTTGGAGGATTAATGTTTAGATACAAGAATCTGGCTGTAATAAAATTTATGACTGTTTATTATTGTCAGTGCAGCCACTCTATGGATTTGCATCTGGAGATCCTTTGCGTTTTAAGAGAGCTCTTGGACACAAAGATTTGTTTTACCTTGATGACAAGGAAGTCGATTTTAAAGAGGTGAGGAAAGCACACCTCGTGAATTTCCCTAATATTATAGTTGGAAAATGTTCACGGTGTCCTTAGAAAATATTATTATTCTTCTTTCATGAAGGTGATTGAAGCTCCATTACCGAAAGCACCACTTGATACTTCACTTTTCTGTCACTGGCTAGCCATTGAAGGTGTACAACCTGCTATTCCTGAAAATGCTCCCATCGAAGGTTTGTTTTAATGTTGCAGGAGCAAAGAACGGCTGTGTTTTGAATTTCTATGCAAATTTTAAAATCAAAAATTATATTTTATATATATGCATGCACTGTGGCAGAGCTGACATTTGGAGATGTTATGGGTCATCTGCAGTTATTGCTTCTTTACCAGAGACTAAAAAGCCTGAACAAAAGAGTGATGAACTTCCTGTCGATATCAGATTGCCTGTAAAACATGTATTATCTAAAGAGCTTCAGGTATATCCTACCGTTTCATCATAATTTTTCATTTTAAAAAACAAAATTTGTTTCACCATTCTTAAATTTGGTTTGTTTGCAGTTGTACTTCAATAAGATTACCGAGCTTGTAGTAAGTATGCCTGATTCCATTCTGTTCAAGGAAGCACTTGGTAGTTTGGCCACAGACTCTGGAATCCATCCTTTAGTTCCTTACTTTACGTTGTTTATTGAAGATGAGGTAATCATAGGGATAAGTTTCTGTGAAGCAGAGTGAAAACTAAGATTTTATTATTGTACAGATCAAGTATTGATTCCGCTCAACACTGGGATAAATTTCAGGTTGCTCGTGGTTTGAATGATTTCCAGTTGCTTTTTGCTCTAATGCGGCTTGTTTGGAGTCTTCTCCAGAACCCACACATACATGTGGAGCCTTATGTAAGCGAATACGATACCTATATTTATAGTAATATAGTATTATTTTCTGAAATAATACCTTTATCTGTAATATCATCTGGTCTCTAAAATGTTGCATGATCCTGCAGCTGCACCAACTCATGCCAGCTGTTGTTACATGCATTCTTGCAAAAAAGTTAGGAAAACGAATTGCTGACAACCATTGGGAGCTTAGAGACTTCGCTGCCAACCTTGTTGCCCACATATGTAAAAGGTGAAACTTTGAAGCGTTATTCTATTAATGCTGCTATTGTTAAGCTAATAATGAAGTTGACATGCTTCTTATTAACAAGTTGCAATATATTTAGCAGGTTCGGACATAATTATACCAGTCTACAGACGCGCTTGACTACAACGTTGCTCAAACCATTTTTGGATCCGAAACGGTCATTACCTCAACATTACGGCGCTGTACAAGGACTAGCAGCTCTTGGACCTCACGTGGTAAATAAATATTACACTTTTCCTCTTTTTAACTTCAACTAATGTGCAATACGTATTAAATTCGATATCTGTCAACTCTTTTGCAGGTTCGCCTTCGTATTCTTCCAAATCTTGAGACTAATTTAGGAATTCTTGAAGAAATACTTCATGACAATAAAAAAAAGGAAATGACCAGACATGAAGCTTGGCGTGTATATGGTGCACTCTTGGTAAGTTTATTTTACAAAACAATCATGTGTTGATGTGTAGTGGTGCATTCCTGCTTCTCTTAACTGAGCCGTAAGTTCCGATTTTATATTATTTTTTTGGTAGCGTGCTGCAGGTAGATCTATATATGATGTGCTCAAGCTTTTCCCAATCTTACCTTCCCCACCTGCAAACTCTGTTTGGAAGACCAATTCGAGGGTTATTGGTACAAGTGAAACTCGTAAGTTTCCAGTAACTTTGTATATACGTGGTTGAAACTTTCGTCTGGTCTTATATTATATGTGAATTATTTGAATATTTTTTGTAAAGATAAACGCAAGGCGAGTTCAGAGGAGTTGGAACATCAACCTTCCCCAAAGAAAATGATGACAGATGGACCTGTGGTCTCACCATCTAGTAACAACGATATGGCCATAGCTGCTCAAGGTGAAACTGCTGCTGATGCTGTTGAAACTGCTGCTAACGACGATATGGTAATAGATGTTCAATCTGAAACTGCTGCGAATTCTGGTGAAACTGCTGTTAATGCTGGTAAACCAGAGCCCGAAACTTCATCTGCTCGTAAGCAAATGTCTGATAATGGTGGTGCTAAAGATACAAATGGAAAAAGAGAGAAGGGTAATAGTAGTAGACAAGCATTGCGGACACCTGCGTATCTTGAGCAGGTTTGGAAAGACGATCTAAATTCAGGACAACTTGTTATTTCACTATTCGAACTGTTTGGTGAAGGTATCATGTCCTTCATTCCAGCTCCTGAGATGTCTCTGTTTCTGTAACTGTTAACATTGTTGTAAAGGTTAATCAAGAATCTTATTTTCTTTTTCGTAACTTCGTAACCCCGCCAAAACCAAAAGATGGGCTACTATCCTCTTTCAGTAGCATATAAACAGACAAAAATCACTTTAGTAGCACTTGTCTAAGCTTCCGAGCCCATTAAGGTTGGCATTCGGGCTAGTCAATCAGTCTAAATGTTGTCATCTTGCATTGTCTTTCATTTGATTGTTTAGAAGTGAGATGAAATGTCAAGTGAAGTGAACTAGTTCACATAAGCTGATATATTCATTAGGCCTGTGCATGCATTCATTCCGCGTGTTTGGCTTCCAGGTGTATTATTGCAGTTTCGTTTTTGTTTTCGTTTGTGGGTCAACTTGAACCTTTTCAACTCATACTAAAATGACCCGTTTTATACTGGTTTGACCCTGCAAACCAGACACGCAGTGACAGAGTAAGATCTGATATTGCATTTTTCTGCATTTAAAAGACTAGGTGTATTTTTTGTCGTTCTAAGCACGACCCAACCCGAGATGGTTCATAATTGTCTTTTAAGATTGCAAAAGTGATTTATGAAATAGGTGTGATTTTTTTATTAACGGTATCAAAAATTTAATCTATAATTCTTGCTCAATAGTAAAGGTTTGATCACGTTGTAAACACTATGTGTACACACACTGTAAATTTTAAGCCAACATATAAGCAAAGTAAGCTAGGATATATAATGAAACACTAAAATTGGCTTAGGAAAGTTTTTTTTTTTTTTTTTGCCATGTTAATGCTAATAAAATATAATTATAAGAGCATCCATTATAATAAACCTTTACAAAAGTTTATAAGTATGTCACATCACAAGTACATAAACCTTTTAGATTTATAAACCTATTTTCAATATGGATAAACTTGTTAAAGCTTTATAAATATATAACATAACTCAATGCATTAAATTGTGAAAAAGTCTAAGATATTGGACATCTTCATGTCATGTAAGCATGAAATTGATGTCCACTATGGTTAACAATATTATGGATCTCTTCACCTTTTTATAAAGGCAAAAATATATTTTAATACCTTGAATTTGGTTAACTGGGTCTTATAGTACCTTGAACTTTTAAGTGTGTAGAATAGTACCCTGAATTTGTCTAATCGAATTTTGCACTACCTTGACTCAGTTGCGTACAAGACATGTGACTTTTATTCGTTAATAAATTGACAGAGGAAATCAAAGCTCATGTTCACAATTCCCTTAACCCTGTGTTTTTGAACGAGAGAACAAAGTGTAACATAAAAGCTCCGTCCATGTCACTTCTCCTCGTCAAAACTAATCAATATGCAATTCTTTAAGTTTGAAGATCATGCATAAGCCTAACTTTTCAAAATATATTTTCATTCTTGCAAAGCTATATATGTTTTAGAATTGCATCAGTTGTAACCTTTCATACATAAAATGATTTTTTTCAAAGGCTTAAGGTGGATTTAATTTTTGTTTTTAATTTATGATTTATTAATCAAGATATGGAGTATAGAGCTGACACATTACGTCTCGTTTATAAGTTAGTTGTAACTTTTGTGCTTTTAACTAATATCAAATTATCATATTTTGTAATTTATATGCAATGGAGAACCATCCCACTACCATTTGTTTAATCCAGTTATGATTAACAAGTAATAGACGAGTTATTTGTTATTCTTGCTAAAGCATCCCAAAAAGCTTGATGTAGGGCGTGATGGTTTCATTTAAGTTTTAATTGACAATAATGGATATAGAGTTTCCATTTATTAATTTCGACTACAAAAAATTTGCAGGTTAGAAGTTTGATTTACTCCGTCAAAATGCTAACGAAAAAGTCACATGTTTTGCACATGGCCGAGTTAGGGTAGTTCAAGACCCGGTTAGACAAATTCAAGGTACTAATCTATACCCTTAAAAGTTCAAGGTAGTATAAGACCCAGTTAGCCAAATTTAAGGTATTAAAATACACTTTGGCCTATTTAAAGTTATTATATGACTTTAAAACACATTTTTTTACTTGTTTTTTATACATAAAACGTAGTCAAAGCATATAACCATTGATTACCTTTTTCGTGTCATTTCATTTTTATTTTTATTTTTAGCTTTTCCTATATCAACTATTGGTACTAGAAATATTAACACTTTATATTTTCTTATGATATTAACACTCTAGTAGTGAGAAAATATATTCAAAATTGTTGCTAATTAGTATATCAACTATTATTTTTGCTTTAGTCGTTGCTAAATTAACAACAAATATTTATGGTTTATAATGAGTATGGTTTATCATTCTCTATATCAACAAATATTTTTGCTTTAGTCGTTGCTAAATTAGCAACAAATATTTATGGTCATTTGTAAATGTAGCAACTAATATTTTTGTTGCTAAAAAAATTGCAACTTTGTTAATAATTTCGTTACTAAAATTAGATGCTAAATGCATAATTTAGCAACGATTTCTCTATTGTTGTTAAAATAATTGTTGCTAATGGCATTTTTTCTAGTAGTGTCTTATAAGTTACTAAGATAAAGCATCATGTATTCAAAATTGCGCCAAATTAGTATTCAAGATCGCCGCATCATGTATTCAAAATTGTGCCAAATTAGTATTGAAGATCGCCGCATTGCTAACCGGTACCTATTGGGCATTATTTTGTAAGATGTAAATGAATGGAAAGTTTGAGTGTATCAGGCGGAAAATCACATTTAATTAACTATTATAGCAATTTAAAAGCTTAATTAATGTCTATTAATGCATTTTTAACTCAAAAAGAAAAGTTTTGAGTGTATTAAGTATTAACTACATGTTAAATGCATTTTTTACATTTTATAAGGTGTCCGGTGGGCATCCGTTAGCAAATCTCTTAATATATAACTTTTTCTATTCTTAATGATAATAGTAATTTTAGCAAGAACTAAATGAAGGCACTAAAATATTTGAATTAGCAATAAAAGTTGGAAGTTATTCTTAATTATTGAAGACTTGAAGTGTTATGGCATCCACTATGGTGATTTATAAATGGCCAAAGTGTATTTTAATACCTTAAATTTGGCTAACTGGGTCTTATACTACCGTGCAAAATTCGATTAGACAAATTCAGGGTACTATTCTACACACTTAAAAGTTCAAGGTACTATAAGACCCAGTTAACCAAATTCAAGGTATTAAAATATATTTTTGCCCTTTAAATAATATATATATGTAGTAACAAATTAATACGTAAAAAAAATTATGTTAATAATAGTTGTCATAATCGTGGTTAGCTGGCATAATTTTAATATATCATCTTTTAGAGTGATTGCTCGGATAGATAATATAAACATTTATATTTTTAATGAAAATAAACCCAATGATTCGCAAAGAGGCAAACATGAACTAATCATCTTTTCTGTTTATTGATACATACAAATCTCCTTTGGACTAAAAAATATTATGTTTGTCTATTATACATCTCATCGAGTTTATAGCCGAAATTAAACTAAAATTGTGCTAAAAAGTACACGATAAAAAGTTCGCTCAGCGAGTTCAACTGAACTTGGCATCAATGGGTCTAACGCGAGACGATTTTGACCGCGAAAGAGAGCTCAAGGCGTTTGACGAAACAAAAGGAGGTGTTAAAGGCCTTGTGGACTCAGGAATCACCAAAGTACCTCAAATTTTCATACAACCACCTGATGATTTCCCACAAGCCGATAACAAGTTCGATTTACCTATCATAGACCTCCATGGGTTCGACTCAAATCCAGTTCGAAGAAATGAGATTGTTAAGGAAATAGAAGAAGCGTCCAGGACATGGGGTTTTTTCCAAGTGATTAATCATGAGATTCCGGTTAGTGTTTTGAGAGAAATGAGGGATGGAGCGCTTCGATTTTTTAATATGGATCATGAGGTGAAGAAAGAATGGTATGTTACGGATAGTACTAAGAAGATCTTTTATAATAGCAATGTTGATCTTTCGAGTACTCTTCCTGTTAGATGGAGAGACTCGTTTCATTGCAGGATGGCTCCTGATCCTCCTAATCCGCAAGAACTACCTCCTCTTTGCAGGTATGATTCTTTCTTATAACGCGAGTCCTAGTAAAAGTAAATTACTGTTAAGGAAGTTGGGTATCTTTGCATGCATAGCCAAACTATCTAATAATGAAACTACTTTATAGTCTACAGATATATGTATTTATTTATGTTTTGTTTCTTCAAATACTTTAAGGTTATCAAACTTATGAACATTAATTCCTAAGAACCAAACCTCATAGATTGGATCCAAAAGGTGATCACTCTTTGGAAAACTTAAGTGATGTCAGCTAAATGGTTTATCCCTTATAACTGGACTAGTACAGTATGAAATAAATTAGATTGACAAAAGAAGAGTTTGAAATATTCATGTCTCATCGCAGAGATATACTGATCGAGTACTCAAAACAAGTAACCAAACTGGGGAGTTCGTTATTCGAGTTAATATCCGAGGCTCTTGGGCTTCGTTCAAGTTACCTCAAAGACATTGGCTGTGTGGATGGACTTGCTACCATCTGTCATTACTATCCAGCGTCTCCACAGCCAGAACTAACCATTGGGGCACGAAAACATGCCGACAATGACTTCCTAACAGTACTTCTACAAGACCATATCGGGGGCCTCCAGTTCCTTCACAAGAATCAATGGGTTAATGTACCGTTTGTTCCTGGAGCTCTTGTAGTCAATATTGGCGATCTGTTACATGTCAGATAACAAGTTATTTCACGGAATTCATCAAAATAGCCGTATTACAAAGCTTTTTAACAAATGTCACAAGCATAAGTGTTTATACCAAAATGACCATCAATTTTGCACACTCCTTCTGAGACTACCCATGTTTTGCGAAAATTCTTGGAACATTTTTGTGAAGTTGGACTTCTCTTTTTGGCAAAATTATGCAAAAACATATTTTGGGGAGTTTTTATTACAGTACAAAATAAGTGAGCAAAATTGGTGGTCAATTTGATGAGCACAAATTTTCAATGACATTTTGTTTAAAATTAAATTTTGTATTGTTTTTTCTTTATAAATGTCCAGTTTTTATGTATATTATTAGTACTTTAATGGTCTAAAAGACTTGATGAACGAATTGCAGTTGATGTCAAACGACAAGCTCATGAGTGCAGAACACAGGGTGGTGTCAAGCTGTGCTGGTCCACGAGTATCAGTAGCATGTTTCTTTACGACAGGAATGGTTGAAACTGGAAAGGTTTTTGAACCCATTAAAGAGTTGTTATCCGAGGAAAATCCAGCCAAGTATCGGCCTACCACGATGAAGGCATTCGTTCAACACTCACATTCCAAGGTCTTTGATAAATCTTCTATGTCTCATTTCAGGATCTGAGTAATTTAAGCAAATGTTATACCACTCGGCATGTAATTTATGTCGTGTTGGTATTAGGGTGTGATAATCACAAGATTGCTTGGATAATTCTTGAATCATGTAAAGTGCTAGCTGATACAATATTTTTACCCTAACGATTGCCTTGGGTTACAAGAAATTTGTATAAAGATATGATAAGAATGAAACTCAATGTCTAGGTAAAAGAAAGAGAGCAAAACATGAAAAATTTGATGTATATGTCGTTGTATTGAATGAAAGACCAAAACCATGTTTATATAGTAAACAAAATAACTTTTGGTGAAAAGTCACAACCCTTCATGAATGGTTACAACTTTCGGTGAAAAGTAACCACTTTTCATAAATAATTTAGTGACACTTTAATAGCGAAAGTTTTTCAGTTACGATTGAGAATAGTCACATCTATTGAACAGTTGCAACATCCTAGTGACGAATAATCCGTCACTAAAAGTTTTACATCATATCCAAAATCAAGTTAATTAGTTTATACAAGTGTTCACTCTACACTTCCCAACTCGTATTATAATTTAACTTGAAATTCCTTTGGTCTCGGGTATCTTGATTACACAAAAATGCTTGATGATACTAGATCACCAACATGTCGAACGTCAAGTAAGATGATAGAACATTGGATATACTATAACATTACTTTTTGAAATAAGTCCGACTACTAAGAAGGAACAAGGATTGTATCTTTGTGACTGATAATTTCATGCAGAAAAGTGGTTTATCATGTAACCAAAATTTAAGAAACAACATAACATGTACTCCAAAATATTTGGCTTGATTAACGTATGATTGTCAATACATATATGTATGCAAAAACTACACGCACCATTTATAAACTTACGAATCAAACCACAAGTCTCTACAGCTCCCCGCCCGATTTTATCACCACATAGTACAATTGTTGGTTGTTATATTAAGTGTAAACAAGTTCCCAGATTAGGGTTAAGATAATCAATAAAGGTACCGGATATTCACTTGAAATCGTGGTATCACTTTCCAATAGAAACTATTCGACCCTATGCCTGGGTTACACGAATATCTCTATGGGATAAGACCAAGTGATGTTCTTGCTTTAGGCACAAACCAAGAACCAGATGCGTATTGAAGTGTTTAGGGTTTTGTGTTTTCGAATTGTATCTTCTATCTCATCATGCAGAATGATGTGACCACTATTTATAATAGAGAATACTCAAAACCCTAGCCCATGAAATTATGTATAATTAACGGCCCATTAATTATAACATAATACTTTCCATAATAATAGGGAACAGTGGTTATCAGTGGAAACATTATCACTAGCAGTGGTAATGTTTACACTATCAGTGGTAACAATAACCCTTGCAGTGGTAATGTTAACACATCAGTGGAAACATTAACCCTTGCAGTGGTAACATTAACACATCAGTGGAAACACACTAGCAGCAGAATCTACTAACAGTAGAATCACACTATCAGCAGGATCACCTATCAGCAGTATCATGCTATCAGCAGAATCATGCTATCAGCAGATTTAACACATAACCACTATTGAGTCAGGGGATTCAGTGACCAAATGGGTGTATACTCCATACCTCCAAACCCATTACCAGGTGTGAATTGATCCTTCAAGAGCACTAAATTTTCCAACAATCCTCCCCAAATTTAGTTTTCTTCCTTTGCATGAAAAATCAAACACAAACCAAAACAAGTGCATAAATGAAAATATCCCGAGGATTGAATTTCCACATTAGTACATATACTTTCAAATATTCGAGAATCAGGGTGTTCTAAGAATTGAACCCTTCAACCCATTTGAATACCTGATGATAAATACACACAAGTTTTCAAACACTAAAATACTCCTGACACTATACAAGCCATGTGTCCATATCCAATTCATAAATGTTGTAAAAACTAAAAGTCCAAAGCTTCCTGAAGCGGCAAAACTTCAACATTTACATAGGTGGTTCATCTTTAATTCATGCTCCTGCTTAGCACTTTTCCAAAGAAAATTAACCATTAAGAAGTGAAGACTTCATCTTCCTTTCAGCAGGTAACAAGCACAACCTTGGGATGTTTGTGATACATGTGCTTCAGTCCACTAAATGATCAGCTTTCCACATTGAACTCAGCTTCCAAGTTTCCTTAGAAGGGAGTTGGGTATCCTTGCATTCAGTGACTAAGTTGGACTTAAACCCATCCCTTTAGCAGACTTCAAAACCAAGTCTCTAGCTAAACCCTTCGTCAAGTGATCAGCTAAGTTTTGTTGAGATTTAACAAACACTATAGATACCACCCCATTCATGATAAGCTCACGAATCATGCTATGTCTGACACCTAAGTGTCTAGACTTCCCATTGTACATCTGGCTATAAGCATTTGCCAATGTAGCAGCACTATCACAACGGATAGAAATAGGTGCTATAGGTTTAGACCACAATGGAATCTCAAGAAGCAAGTTTTTCAACCATTCAGCTTCTTTGCCAGCAGCAGCTAAAGCCACAAATTCAGATTCCATGGTTGAACTGGTAATGCAAGTTTGTTTCTTGGATGCCCAAGAAATTGCACCTCCACCAAGTAGGAATACCCAGCCACTAGTAGACGAATTGTCTTCAGTGTTACTGATCCAACTTGCATCAGTATATCCTTCTAATACTGAAGGATAACCAGTATATGAGAGACTATAATCCATAGTTCTCTTCAAATACTTAAAGACCCTCTGAATTGCTTGCCAATGATGAGCACTAGGATTACTAGTATACCTGCTCAGTTTACCCACAGTAAAAGCAATATCAGGTCTTGTACAAGTCATGGCATACATCAAGCAGCCAATCACCCTAGAATACTCAAGTTGAGATACAGCTTTGCCAGTATTAGGCATAAGATTCTCACTTGTATCCATGGGAGTACTCACTGGAGTACAATCAAAGTAATTAAATTTCTTTAACACCTTATCAATGTAATGAGACTGAGAGATAGAAATTTTGTTACTTTCATGTTTAATCCTTATGCCAAGGATAACATCTGCCTCCCCCATATCCTTCATGGAGAACTTTGATGACAAAAATTATTTTGTAAGATCAACTTGATTTTGGTCAGTGCCAAAGATCAACATGTCATCAACATATAGACAAATGATGACTCCTTTACCAGATTCATCAAATTTGCTATATACACATTTGTCAGCTTGATTAAGTAAATAACCACTAGACAAAACCACTTCATCAAACTTTTGATGCCATTGCTTAGGTGCCTGTTTTAGCCCATAAAGAGACTTAATCAGTTTACACACCTTGTTTTCATTGCCAGGCATGATGAAGCCCTGAGGTTGGTTCATGTAAACCTCCTCATCTAAATCACCATTCAAGAAAGCTGTCTTCACATCCATCTGATGAATAATCAGATTGTGAATTGATGCCAAAGCAATTAGCAATCTTATGGTACTGATACGTGCCACTGGAGCATAAGTATCAAAGTAGTCTATTCCTGACTTTTGTTTAAAGCCTTGAATAACTAATCTTGCCTTGAACTTTTCAACAGTTCCATCTACCTTCATTTTCTTTTTGAAAATCCATTTGCTACCTAGAGATTTGCAACCAGGTGGTAGATCAGTCAACACATAAGTGTTATTGCCCATGATAGAGTCCATCTCATCATTAATTGCTTCTTTCCAGAAAGCAACATCCTGGGACTTCATTGCTTCTTCAAATGTTTTGGGATCATCCTCCACAATGAAGCAATAGGAGTATTGGTCAGAGACCTCACTCCTTGTACCTTCAATTAAGTATAATTGAAACTCAGGTCCAAATGATTTTGGAGTCCTCACCCTATTGCTCCTTCTGAGCTCAGGTTCAGGTTATTGTTCCACAACCTCAGCAGGAACCTCATCAGCAGGAACCTCTGAAACACCATTGTCATTGGTTCCATTTGGAATCCTTTGACTTGGTCTAGGGATAGATGAGAATCTGTTCTCATCAAAGAGTTCATCCCTTGATTCAATTATTGAGTTAATTGAAACAGACTCATTAGGTTCTATAACATAAAACCTATATGCCTTGGAATGCTCAGCATATCCAACAAAGATGCATTCAATGCCTCTTTCACCTAAAGTTTTCTGCTTTGGATCAGGGAGTCTTACAACAGCCCTACAACCCCATATCCTAAGATAATTAAGGTTAGGTTTCTTTTTAGTCCAAAGTTCATAAGGGGTAACTTTGTTTCTTTTGTTGGGAACTCTATTTAATAAATAACAAGTTGTTAACATAGCTTCACCCCAGAACCCTTGACTCAGCCCATAATAGGACAACATGGAATTAACCATCTCCTTCAGCACCCTGTTTTTCCTTTCAGAAATACCATTTTGCTGAGGAGTATAAGGGGCAGTCGTTTCATGGATTATACCAACAGACTGAAAATACAGAGTATCCATGTACTCACCTCCCCTATCAGTCCTTAATCTTTTGATCAAAGAACTTTGTTGCAATTCAACTTCAGTTTTAAATACCTTAAATTTATCTAATGCTTCATCTTTAGAATGTAATAAATAAACATGACAAAACCTAGAAGCATCATCAATAAAAGTCACAAAGTATTTCTTATTCCCCAAAGAGGGAGTTGCATGTAAATCACAAAGGTCACTGTGAATTAACTCCAAAACTTTAGTTTCACGTTTTACTCCTTGAAAAGGTTCCTTAGTTATCTTGTTCAACATACAAGTTTTACACTTTTCAGTGTTCATATCAAAAGCAGGTATTAACCCATCCTTAGACATATCTTGCATTCTTTTAAAATGTACATGGCCAAGTCTTGCATGCCATAGGTTTGAATCATAAAGTTTAGATGTAGAGATAAAAGCAGAATCAATATTATCATGAACAATATTAAGTCTGAACATTTGATTACATAAGTAGCCAAAACCAATAAACACACCATTTTTAGACAAAACAAACTTATCAGATTCAATAACCTGTTTATAACCACAATTATTTAAAACACTACTAGAAACCAAATTCTTTCTAATATCAGGAACATGTAAAACATTAAATAAAGAAACAATCTTTCCAGAACTAAACTTCAAATCAACACATCATTTTCCATGCACCAGGGCAGTTGACTCGTTTCCCATATGAAGAATAGAACCATCATTCATTGACTTATAGGTCTTGAACCAGCTTCTATCTTTACACACATGAATTGTTGCTCCAGAGTCAACCCACCACGCAACATCATCATCCTGCACAAAGTAAATGTCAGATATATATGTAACATAATAAATCTTAAAAGACTTATTAAACACATTCTGACCTTTCAGAGAATTGGTGTTACCATTCCCTCCATTTGTGCCTGATCCATTTGATTTGTTTCCAACTTTACCACCCTTGCAATCTTTCCTGAAGTGTCCAGGTTTCCCACACTTCCAACAAGTCACTTTAGGTTTCTTGTTAAAATCAGATTTGGTGTTATCTTGATGCTTACGCTTGCCCTTGTTGTCATTGTACTTGGAGGAGTTGTTATGCTCCACCATATTGACAACTGATGGACCAGTAGCAGTGCTACTCTTTGGCTTGTCAATGTCTTGAGCTTTGAGTGAATCCTCAATGCGCAAGTGACTGCCCAACTCAATAAGAGTTAACTCCTCCTTCTTATGCTTAAGCATATGCTTGAACTCTTTCCAAGAAGGAGGTAGTTTATCGATGATACAAGAGACTGAAATAGCCTCATCCATGTTCATCTTGTGTTGTGTGAATCGACCAAGTATACTAAGAAGTTCATTGTATTATTCCATGACAGGTCTAGAATCAACCATTTTGTAATTGTTAAAATTACTTACAAGGAACTTCTTACTTGATGCGTCCTCAGCCATATATTTGGCTTCCAAGGAATCCCATAGTTCTTGAGAAGTTTCAAAATTCTGATAAATATCAAATAGAGAATCAAACATACCATTGAGAATTAAACCTCTGCATACGTAGTCATCATTCTCCCACTTGCTTCTTGCCCTCATCTGATCCATAGTAGCATCATCTCCATGATCTTCTGGAATCTCAGTTGTGAGAACATACACCACATTCATACTTGACAATAAGAAGTGCATCTTCTTTTGCCATCTTCTGAAATCAACACCTTCAAACTTTTCCAACTTGGAAAAGTTAGCAGCCATTTGTCTCATAGCAGCAGCCATTGATTATCACTTATAGTTTCTATTAATTGTTGGTTGTTATATTAAGTGTAAACAAGTTCCCAGATTAGGGTTAAGATAATCAATAAAGGTACCGGATATTCACTTGAAATCGTGGTATCACTTTCCAATAGAAACTATTCGACCCTATGCCTGGGTTACACGAATATCTCTATGGGATAAGACCAAGTGATGTTCTTGCTTTAGGCACAAACCAAGAACCAGATGCGTATTGAAGTGTTTAGGGTTTTGTGTTTTCGAATTGTATCTTCTATCTCATCATGCAGAATGATGTGACCTCTATTTATAATAGAGAATACTCAAAACCCTAGCCCATGAAATTATGTATAATTAACGGCCCATTAATTAGAACATAATACTTTCCATAATAATAGGGAACAGTGGTTATCAGTGGAAACATTATCACTAGCAGTGGTAATGTTTACACTATCAGTGGTAACAATAACCCTTGCAGTGGTAATGTTAACACATCAGTGGAAACATTAACCCTTGCAGTGGTAACATTAACACATCAGTGGAAACACACTAGCAGCAGAATCTACTAACAGTAGAATCACACTATCAGCAGTATCATGCTATCAGCAGAATCATGCTATCAGCAGATTCAACACATAACCACTATTGAGTCAGGGGATTCAGTGACCAAATGGGTGTATACTCTATACATCCAAACCCATTACCAGGTGTGAATTGATCCCTCAAGAGCACTAAATTTTCCAACAATGGTCACCACTTTGGTACTTACTCGATCAGTATCTACAATTGGGGTATACCTATGAAATACTCATCCATCTCAACTCTTAAGACCCTCAAAACATAAAGCCCTGCTCACGATAATGTCTTATATATTCCGGCCCCCAAAATATAGGCGACATTGCTATATATGGAAATACGTGTCTTACATATTGCCAGTTTGTGAAATGACACTGTTGGCTTAATCCTTGAAGTCGAGTCATGCAAATGGACACTCATTAAGTGATTTTACAACTTAGTTTCGTATTATAGCTAACAAAGCTTTAGGAAATATGACACTATTGTTGATGGACTCACAGTCACGTATGCTTCGAATATTCGTGTCAACTAGTGTTCCATAAGAGAAGATATTTACAGAAATAATCTCCCCGAAAAATTCTACAATTGTTAAAAATGTTTTGCAAAAATGATTATTTGTAAATTTTTTACGCTATTTAATACTATATAAATATGTTGGGTAAATTGCAAATTTAATCACAAACGTTCTGCAAAAGTGCAAAAAATACACCGAGACATAAATGCATGTAAAAACGCCACTCACGTTCCATATAAATGCAAAAAAACCATCGAGACCTAACTCTCGTTATTTTCCTCGTTAACTGCCACGTCATTGAGGGTAGTAATGTCTTTTTATTGTTCATATTTATTCAATTGCCGCCATAATCACCTCTGTGTTTGGATATCAATGCAACATGACCTCAATGGCTAAATTTGCAAAGTAACTTCAAAGTTTTACACCCATAAACCCCCTACAACCCACAGCTTGTAAACCACGAGTCAGAGTTAAGACTAAAAAAACACGGTCTTCGAAAATACAATCATCACCACCACAGTCACCAAACACCGCAATAATCACCACCACCATAACTACAACCACCACCACCAACACACACCAAGAAACATCAATGTTGATCACCACAACAACTGTTAAACAACCCCCACAACAACGTTCATGTCCACGTTATCATTCACAAGACACAAAATTATGTTACTACAACAACTACACCACTTCACAGCCTCGTCACTTTTGTCGTAGCTGCCGTAGACACTGGACTCATGGTGGTGTTCTCCGAAACATCCCTGTTGGAAGTGGTACTCGAAAAAACACTAAAAGAAAAAAACTCATGAACCCTACCACCACTTCGAATTATGTTACCGTTTTTGCTCCGCCGGAGTACCAGGAGTACCAGAGCCTACTGTCGCCTCCACCTGTGGATGATGCCGGAAATGTGATGGTTCGGAATGAAGGCAATGGGTTTGTATCGTCGCTTTTGGAGGGTGTTTGTTTTGAGGATGGTGTTTGGCCATTTTGTGGCAGTTAATATAGTTTGTTAGTTGAATGTTTGTCTTTTGTTTGTAGTGGTTTATGTAACCGATCTTTTGGGGAATGGTTAACTCTATGGTTGTAAATTTAACTTATCTTTTGGCTAATAGTTATCTTTTCATAGTAATTACCCAGAATTGCCCAAATTGACAATCATGTTTGAGTTTTGCACATGATTCTACATGCACCAAATAACTCAGAATTGCCCAATTTGACAATCTTGTTTGACTTTTACAAAGTGCACAGACTTGCCCAAATTGACAATCATGTTTGACTTTTGCACATGATTGTACATGCACCAAATTACCCAGAATTGCCAAATTTGATAATCTTGTTGGACTTTTGCAAAGTACACAAACTTGCCCTTATCATTTGTTGACATTCTAAATGGTTTGTAGTTACCAATCATGGTTTTTTTAAGGAGAAAATAAGGTTGGGATGTGTATGTTAGTAACAAGTATGCAACAAGGCAACCCAACCATTTACAAGATCTTTACCACCATTTTCTCATTTGTTGACTATTCAACGAGGCAACCCAATCATTTAGAATTTATTACCCAAACACGCCTAAAACACATTTCCATATGTAATTATCCCGCCTATTTATATGATATAACCCAAATAATTTCCTCATTCATCCATTAACAAAAACACACAAACACAAGTTGTAGCAAAAGGTATAAGAATGTCTTGTTTTGTGATTCTTGACGAACTAGCAGCGGCTGCCAACTCAAGTGAGTTACCATATGAAATGACTATTTATTTTGATAAGGAGACAAAGCGGGATATGAAGTATGCGAAAGATCTGACAAACGCATATGAGGGAGTTGCTTAATATTGTTTATCAAAGGAAGAAGTACATAGATGAAATGGGACTTGTGTGTCCCACGTTGTAGATGTTCAAGTGTTTGGAGTATTTTTAGAAGCTTCAAAAGTCTGACGTTATCGAGCTTTTGGAATTGAAGAAGAAGATTGCCGAAGTGAAGCTGAACATTCATAACAAGCATGCATTTGTTAAAGGACTTAGAAGTATGTGATTGGGATATGGTCAACATGATGTATTTGGTTCTTTTTGAATTATAGTGTTTTTGCAAAAGGATCAAGGAAAAATTATATTATGTTGCTTTGTTAATCAAGTTATATTTTGTTGATTAATTTGGATTCTTTGTTTCTAATCAAATGAATATATATGCATACGATTACCCAAAATTACATAGTTTGTTGGCTTCCATTAGATTAGAGAAAAGGCTATGCAAGCATTTACCATAGTAAATTATTACACAACCGGTAGATAAATTTTAGAACAACTAGATAGTGTTATAATCTTCCACTACAACACCATAGCAGAAGTATAACAGATTATTGACCTAAACATGAAAGCATAAGCATTATTTAGCATCATCTTTAGTTTGCTTGTCAGCCATCAGTCTTCTCTTTTTGATTGATCTTCCTTGGTCTTCAAACATTTCCTCTGCAAGCACTCCATCTTGCCCAACTCCATTTATTGCAAGCACTTCATCTGGCTCATTTTCTTGTTTAGCAACCACGTTATCTGTAATCACATCTCCATCAATAGCTAAGATAAATCCCTCATCTCCAACTACTTCAGCACACAGATCATCTAGAATCACAGCCCCATCACAAACTATTCGTTCACCATCAACAGCATCATCACCATCAACACCATCATCACCAACATCATCATCAACACCCAAAATTGCATACGTTTCTTCACCAACGACCAAAAGTGGAACCAAACTGAAACTAATTGGTTGAGCAAATATTGCATACATCTCTATTACTACTTCAGTTGCAACTACATCATCAAGTTCATCCAATGCTTGATCAATTTCAGCAAACATCTCACTAATCTCTTGAGGCTATTGAGGCTCTTGAAGCTCTTGAGGCTCTTCAGGTTCTGTAATATCAACTAAATGGTATGGATCATCTTGCCAATCAACATCTATTCTTTGATTCACCTCTGCATCACTAATCCAAGTGTGAAGATCTCCTTTCTTTCCACTAATAGTAACACCGTCACTTGTGTCATCATAATACGCATCATCAAAATCGAGCATGTAACACCCCCAAATTTATGTTTGTAGCAGCGAAAAAGTAATTTGGGTGTTACGGGGAGGATCGAAATTATAATATCATAAAACGGCTTAAAAGAAGCGTTTTGAAAGTTATTTGTCATTCAAATAATATTTTTGATAAAAGATGAACCATTTGATTTAGAATCTTATTAAAATATATAAAGGCTTGAAAGAATGACATATTTGATTTTTACACCATTTTAATTTATCAGAGTAATAAATGCTCGCTCCGTGTCTTGTCCTGCTCTGTTAATTACCTGAGATACACATGCTTAAAAGTGTCAACACAAAGGTTAGTGAGTTCATAGAGTTTTATTGAAAACCATTTATTTCAATAGATTTCAAGAATCTTTAGTAATAATTGTAATAAATACAAACAGTGATAGAACAAGTATTGAGTGATGTTGATTTTAATCACAGATAATTCATATAGATATTCAATCAACTTCAAATAAGGGATCACTAATCCTAACACGAGATGGAAACTCATGATGCTAATTTAATGAGATATATAATTCAAGTCTGGTCAAATACATATACAACTGTATCTAAATATATGTTGAAAACATACATTTTCTTATGGATATTGAAAACTGGGTGCCACTTCCCAAAGATAAAGACAACTGGGTGCCACTACCCAAAGATAAAAACAACTGGGTGCCACTACCCAAAGATAAAGAGAACTGGGTGCCACTACCCAAAGATAAAAACAACTGGGTGCCACTACCCAAAAATAAAGATAACTGGGTGCCACTACCCAAAGATAAAAACAACTGGGTGCCACTACCCAAAGATAAAAACAACTGGGTGCCACTTCCCAAAGATAACTGTACATGCATCTTAACCACTAGCAATCATGCAATAATAGTCACATAGTATTAATCACACAGTAGGGTTCATATATATTGAATATAGTATGTCAATCATGTATTTTCCTCAGGTACTGTAACTAGAACAGATGTGTATAGAAATAAGTATCAATGTCATAAGAGTTTTAAGTATTTGCAAAAGTAAATAAATGTAGTTTGAGCATGTATCTCCCCCAAAACATTTATAAAACAATTATAAAACCAGTAAAAGTAGGGGCTATGACTCACAGAAATCCGTAAAAGTTTAGAGTACTTATGAAAGTAAAAAGCAAGTAGTTAAGCATGTAACTCCCCCAAAGAGTTTATAAAACAGTTAAAACGATAAAAGTGGGGCTAAGAACTCACCTTGATGGAATGGAAGACAAAGAATAAGTAATATCAACGCAGAGTGGGGATGGCTCCAATAGACAACCTGATTAATATGAAAGTCTGAGATAAGTTCGACTTATCGAGAATAGTGATTTGAAACAATGTCGGATGACAAAATGGTTCTTGTGGCAGAGGTGACTTGCTTGGCAAAACACTTAAGGTTCAACAACAAAGTTATATACTATATAACTTGTCCGTTATGTATTACTTATTGCTTTCGTATAGGTTATTAGTTTGCTTATTCGTTAACGATATATATATATATATATATATATATATATATATATATATATATATATATATATATATATATATATATATTTCATGTATACAAGTTTTATAAAGTAACCCGAGCCGTTTAAAGTATTAAAATATATTCCCAAAATATTATATGTTTATTAAAGTTGTAGTTAAATAATATATTAGGGCCATATATTATTTATAGTTTACGTCGACGTGGTCGCCATATATAATATGTATTAGACAAATAGCGAAAAATGGTAAAAATAATATAAGTTGTTTAGATTTATAAAAGTTTTGGGTGAAAAACGTGAAGTATTAAACTTAAGGGGCTGATAATATAAATGGTTAGAACTTGTAAAAGTTTTTAAGAACAAATGATAATTGATGTGAAGCCTAGGGGCTAAAACTGCCAATAGGCGAAAGTTGTAAAAATAACTAAAAATAAAAACTGCCTTGCGTAGACTCGAACTTGTGACCCCTAGTTTACATCACCAGCGACCCAACCAACTGAGCTAAGGTTCTTTTTGTGTTATGCTTTGTGTTTTAACATTTTTAACAAGGGTTTAGGCTGTAGTATTTGTTATAAATCTCGTAGTTTTTACGTACATGTAATTTGATTTGTTTTAGGAAATCTTTCTCTTAAACAAGCTTCGTGACTACGTTTTAAATCTCAATATTTTTGAATGAACGCCTTAGTTATCAAACGTAAGGAGCAAGCTCAAGACCCGACTTGTTGACACGAAATTATACTCCACTGTGGTTCATCCACAGTGGGTTTTCGACTCTCCACAAAACAAACTCAAATCATAGACTAGTGTGGACTATACGCTAGGTTATTCCGCGAGCTTGAAGCTTTGGGCTCAAGACATACTTTTACTAAAAGCACACCACTGTGGTTCGACCACAGTGGGTTGCGACCCAAAGCCATATCCACACATAATACAAGTTTTAACAAGACATGAGATGGGTCAAGTTACATGTTATACATAGATGTTTATATCCTTAGCCAATACTTGGTTTTTAATTGTGATTTTATCATATGCCACACAAGGTTTCAAGCAACACAACTTAGTTACTTAAGCATGTATATATATGTCGAACATATATATATGAAGTAATAATAGAAAATATAATACGTGCATGGAAATAAAACAAAGTAGTAAATGAGAAAGGTGGTTCAAGGCTCACAGTGGGTTGGAAGTGGATAACTGTCGAGTGAAAGTGAGCCAAGGAATTATAACTGAGTACAACTCAAGCTTCCAATATTTTAATCCCATAACGTACTAATCCAAAAAGATTTTTAGAACTTGAGAAATGACCCACAACTTGCTCCCTTGGTTTCTTTTCGTTGGGCAAAAGTAAAACAAGCAAACGAGTTGTGTTTTGAGTTTGGATTCTATTTGTGGGAGTGCAATATGGAGCGTGATAGTAGAGGAGTATATATGGAACAAGTAGGCACATAGGTCAGCCTTCTCGTATGAACCAAAGAGAAAGAAAGAAAGTGCTTAGTAAATCTGGAAATGTGAAATGTTTGTGTGTAGGTATGCATGAAAGGAGATGGGTGTGTAAGAGATAAGCTTGCAAGAATCACATGGTTTTCTTGTGTTTGGCAGGTCGACACAAGCAAGAAAGAGAAAGAAGAAGAGAAATGTTTTTAGGATACGCAAGAATCAATAATTCAAGAAACATGTTATGCTATTCCATGTCAGTGATTCAAGGACTTTAGATTGCTTCTCATTCGTTCCATGACTTTAAGAGATGCATGTGTGAGTTTAAAATAAGGAAGTATGTCCTTGTGATTTTTATACATGTTGACAACCATATAATTTTGTACACGAATTGGAGAAATGCATAGGACTTGGTTTCTAGCGGATGAATGTCGACTTCTAACATACATTTACACTTGAAATGATATTAGGAATTTATAGAAACAAACGGGAATCAAAACGGTTAAGTTTTTAATTATTTATATATCGGATGAGTTGTTTTTGGATCAAACACTTTGCCTCGTATAAACATAGTAAAACTAGACATATGATTATGAGATTTGACACACTAGTAGTCGGCTAGGTGAGAAACGAGGTGGTGCAAAAATATATAGGTGTCGTGTTTAAGAATTGAGAGAACGAAAGGCGTTTTGTAGCTTGGTACAATCAATTTCTATAAAAATCTTAAGGATGAATCGGGCCTAATTCTATGGGCCGCATGAACAGTGGTGGATCGATTGGGATGTTGGGTTGAAAATTAATTAAGGATAATTAAGATTAGTTAAGATATTAATATTTCGTTAAACATGTCGAGAACTGTTCCGTCATTTGGTGATTTATATGATAACGTCTTCACGTTAAATAAATATAATAAAGAAAATTTTAAATTTTCCTGTAAAAATGGTGATTAAAAATAATGATAGAGATTAATATATAATTAAACGTTGTTAATTATATGAATTTTTGCATTTCGCTACAGTACTCACTCCTCATTCTGAATTCCGTCCCGGAATTCATGTTTAAAGTGATTACTAGGGAAAGGGATTATAGACAAAGGATTGTCAAAGAAATTTCCATTCAGAAATTGAGAAAACTAAATTTTTGTTAGATTTATCCATTCTAGCGAAAGTAAACTTAAATGTTGCTACTAATGAATCCAAGGGTTGTGAATATAGAAAGTAACGGTCAGGAATAGTGGAAAATTAACGGCTAGTGAACAGTAAATACTAACGATCGTGAATAGTAAATTCAAACGGCTATGAATAGTAACATAACGGCTATATTTTAGCCTATAAATACCTCATTAAATTTTCTATTCTTCACCAACCATTTTTCTCTCTTTAAATATTTCCAAAAATGACAAGCCTAATTACTATTATTGCGATGGTATATGTCGTTGTTGTCGTTACCTATTTGACTTTTGTTCCGGATGAAGATTATGAAGTTTTGGTCGTGCTTTTGGGGTTCCTAATACCACTCACGGTTCTATCATATGTTGTTGATAAGATATGGAGGCACTAGTCTCAAGCTAGGGTTGTTTAAAATGTATCCTTGTTATGTTTCTATGTAATCCTCAATAAATGGGAAATAAGACTTATTTGTCTTTATGTTTAAGAACTAGTCTTGCTATTGTTTCTAATGGTGTACTTATACTTATCTTTTAGAATACTCAGAGTAATTCATCCTGTGGTGGTTCTTGCTATGGTATTGTTGACGGGAATCCTTATTGTTATGCCGGGTCAGCCTATTGGAGATTCTATGCTTTTTATTGTAATCATTGTAATAATAGCACTTCCTATGCTAATTATATACCTATGTATTAATTTCCGTGGTTTTTAATAAAATTTTCACTATTGATGTTTTCCATAAGTCTTTGTGAACTCTTAGGTTTCTAATGTTTGTATTTTTCTCGACTTACTATAATAAAATGATGGATATTAAGTGTAAATATCTATTGGAGTTTGTCAAAAATGAGGTTTATGAATAGTTTATTTAATCTCAAGATTTTGCTTTTAAATGAAGATTGTTATTAGAAAATCTGAAAAGATAACTGTTCCATTTATGACATGATTCTTCCTAAATTATACATAGGTAGCTAGGCTATGTATAATTGAGGACCAAATGATGTGATGCTTGGCTCAGTAACAATGATATTTATTTTTCTTTAAATTGTTTTAGGTGGTTCAGTCTTAATGGTTTAGGTACAACGTTGAATGCCATCTAATCATTTTCAAAAGAATTTAGTAAATTTTTGTTCATAATAGGGTGATGAGTCAGGAATTTCTAAGGAGATACTAGGATATCCTTGGTATAAATTTAAAGTTCATGAGATAATTCTTACAGGGTGGTAATAATCTATCGTTTAGTCGGAAATGATGTTAACTAGATTTCTAAGGTGATATCAATGTATTGTTACGTAACGATTACGAACAAGGAAAATGGAATAAAAATTGAAAATAGACGTAGATTATGATTATTACGAAAATATTACAAGGTAGAGTTTTCATACGGTAGAAGGGTAGTTGTTACACTTAGGTTACATCCATCGTACCTAAGGTAAATTACAAAAGGGAATACAACTATAGAGGGTTTGAACTATGGTTTATTCTATTACAACAGGAATTTCTCTTCTGTTTAAACATTAATGTCATCTTTTGACGTTGTTAAGGTTCTAAAGAGTTTCCATTCTCTTCCTCTGGTATTTTTGTCCTAAGTGGTATTCTGGGTTGGGCACTGATTCTTGAAGTGTCCCATTTAACTTTTTGATCTAGAACTCCTTTGATATTGGTGATGGTAGGTTCAGTCACTCTTATTGTTCTCTTAAGGTGAGTTGGTCTACATTCTATAAAACTTTCATGGTTATGCTTACAAGGTATGGCCGTCTTATTTTCTTTTCTTGCTATATCGTTGCTAATCGGAGGAACTATGGTTACTTCAAGTATTACTGCAATAATACTGAATACTAACTTCTGGATATTCTTAGTACTTTGTTAGTCCCTTTAGTGAAAGAATATGGAGTTAATTATTTCATTGATGATAGACTGAATTGAATCCCTACTGTAATCTAATTTCAAGATGTATCTGGGTAGATAAATGATCAACTCTTGGTATGGGATTGCTAAGGAACAAACTGATTCATCTACAAAAGCTGAAGTTCAATAACTTCTCTCTATTCTTCTAGTTCTCTTCCGAAAATTTGTCTTATAGAACTCTATGGTTTTAGCCTAGTTACGGTAGGTATAAGGAATCATAATAATCATAGGTATTATCAAGGTAAGTTTGAATATAATCACTATAATCAACATTTTATTAATAACTTGATTGATTGTTTTTGCAAAACAAACGATACAAGATCTTTTATTAATACTTCATTGATATGAGGGGAGTCATTTGTCTACCAAAGAGAGTAACAAACAGTGAGATTCTTCATGAAGGTATGAGGAATCATTACATGCATGCATAGCATCATGATGGAAATAATTTATTAACAACAGAGGGTTATAACAAAAGGAGATTGTTATTGATTAAAGGTCGATTTCAAATTATGTGAGTTACAGAATTACTAGAAAATACGTCATCACTAACCAAAAACTTTTTGGTTTAGTGGGTACAACTTTCTGTTCAGGGGAATTGGGTGAGGATACATCGTTTGAGACGTATTGTATCGAGAAATCTGGAGCGTCAGGAAATAGAGAATTTGGAAATATCTGGTATTGAGGAATCTGAAGTATAAGGTAACAGAGAAGTTGGCTCAACATTCTTCCACGGCATCTCTTGACGTGAACTTTGTCCAACTTCAAATGTTGTTTGACCACCAATCAAATCTTCATATGATTCAGTAGCTCTCCTGAGTTTTTGACGTAAAGGTGAAAAAAATAGGTGACGATTGAGGTGATCTTTGAGTGAGTTCTATATCAGGCTGGGGTTGTGATATTTGTACATAAGGATCTTCAGTGTTTGGAGAATTTTGATAGGTAGGTGATGTTCTAGTATTACGGAGAGTAATTTCGACATTCACAGGAGTTTCTGAAGACATGTTACTGTAGTAACCGAGAATAATATTTTATGAGGATTTTGTATGTAAAGATTTAACAGTACATATGAAATAATTATTGTGTAAGAGTAATTTCTAAACATGTAAGATAATCTCAACAGATAAGGTATTGAGCACGACAGTCTGCAGACATGGAGGGCATAAAATAGTACAGTGTAAAATCATTTATTTTGAAAATGTAGTTATAGTTTAATGTTTGAAAACATTTAATTCTCTATAACTCTAGCTCTGATGCCAAACTGTAACACCCCCAAATTTATGTTTGTAGCAACGGAAAAGTAATTTGGGTGTTACGGGAGGATCGAAGTTATAATCTCATAAAACAGCTTAAAAGAAGCGTTTTGAAAGTTATTTGTCATTCAAATAATATTTTTGATAAAAGATGAACCATTTGATTTAGAATCTTATTAAAAGATATAAAGGCTTGAAAGAATGCCATATTTGATTTTTACACCATTTTAATTTATCAGAGTAATAAATGCCCGCTCCGTGTCTTGTCCTGCTCCGTTAATTACCTGAGATACACATGCTTAAAAGTGTCAACACAAAGGTTGGTGAGTTCATAGAGTTTTATGGAAAACCATTTATTTCAATAGATTTCAAGAATCTTTAGTAATAATTGTAATAAATACAAACAGTGATAGAACAAGTATTGAGTGATGTTGATTTTAATCACAGATAATTCATATAGATATTCAATCAACTTCAAATAAGGGATCACTAATCCTAACACGAGATGGAAACTCATGATGCTAATTTAATGAGATATATAATTCAAGTCTGGTCAAATACCTATACAGCTGTATCTAAATATATGTTGAAAACATACATTTTCTTATGGATATTGAAAACTGGGTGCCACTTCCCAAAGATAAAGACAACTGGGTGCCACTACCCAAAGATAAAAACAACTGGGTGCCACTACCCAAAGATAAAGATAATTGGGTGCCACTACCCAAAGATAAAAACAACTGGGTGCCACTACTGATTGAGGCAAAAGCAGTCAACCTAAATTGACCAAAGAATGGTCAACCAAGTCAGACAGCTTAGGCTCAATTCTCCGTGGAAGTATAGGGTTTCCCCGGGTCGTTATGTCCCGACGAGGTATGGATGGAAATCAAACGGGTTTGTGATCGGGGTGAATTTGGACAGGAAAGGGTATATAAGGGTTTGAAGGGTTACACTAAGGAAATACAAATGAGAACGATCTAAACAAACTATATTAACAATAACACGAAACCTAATTAACCTAAAACGTAATCTAAAAATGTAAAATTAGAGTTTGCTTAAAGATAAGCAGAAAAATAAGCCAAAAGGGCTTAAATAGAAGCTATCACTTTTTTATATTTTTTGGTTTTTCTTTATTTTACAAACTACTTTTACTAACGTAAGCTAAATTTAAAAACGTAAAAGTTTATTAAATAAAACGCGAGTGCGCGAAATAAAAAGTGAAATTTGAGCTACGCTAACCCTACGGATGTAAAAATTATATTTTTATAATCCTAACGATAAAAGAAAATTTTGAGAAAAAGAAAATTATTTTTTTGACTTTTATATTATTTATTTATTAATTAAAAACTATTTAAACTTAATTAAACTATTTAAACTAATTTAATTATAATAAATACTAAATGAAAAGTTAAAGTTGTAGAAAAAATTATACAACTACTTAATCATCACAGGAATCTAATAAAAATATAAAAACTTCCTAAAAATTATATTTAAGCTAAATGAGAAATTAATTACTTATTATTTATTAAAAGCTATTTAAACTATTTTAATTATTATAAATACTAAACTAATTTCTAAAATTATGAAAATTTTTATGTAACTACTTTATGCTAACAGAAAGATAGGAAAATTATTACAACACCCAAGAGCTTATTAATAAGCTGGGAAAAAGCAAATAAGGTACATTAAGCTAACTAGATCACTACTACTATAAGAATAAAATTTGCAAGAGATAACCTGAAAAAAACCTAAGGGCAACTGGTTTACAGGTACACCCTTAGTGATGCGTAGGGATTGCACCAGACTTTACCTCTCGAGGGATCTCGAGAAGGTTACAACCCCCACCAGGCAGTGTACCTGATCGATGTAATATAGTATAATGACAAGTACCGGGGGATTGATCGTTCAGCTAGGAATAGTGTCGCTAGTATTAGAAAACCTAATTACTAGTTCTAGAGATGAGGGATGATTCTTTTTGTATTTTTATATTTTTTAGAAAGCAAGTAAATATCTCGGGTTTGAAGGATTTGGGCGGAATTAGTTGCTAGTCAACTAACCCAATACTAAAGATGCAATCAAAATAAAATACTAAAAATGAAAATAAAACTAAATTAAACTAAGGTTGTGAGCAATAAGTGGAGAAATGTGTTTACTTAGATTTCACTACTCCCTAGATATCTTATACACGTTAATTACTTGTTATAGTTGCGTGGATGACGGATTGTATTCCTTAATACCATTCATGGGGTGGCGTACTTAACTCCTCAATCCTATGAGTGCCTACTTCACTCCTATGTCGACCGGCTAAGAAGCTCCTAACATGGGATCATTAGAATTTACTCATGCATTAAATACAACCAATAAAACCTAGTACACATCGGTTCATGTTTCCTAAGACGTTCAAGCATGTTACCATTTGGAGATCTGCCAGTTTTCTTAAGCCTAACATTGAAATCATTCATCCAATACAACCATAAACAAGTAATCAACACATAATCAACATCTAGGTTTCATTAGATCTAAGCAAACACCAGATAAATCTAGCCTAACATGGTGGAATCAAGACAAGCACAAGATATAGACAACCAACAAATAGACATATTGATTGAATTAAAAGAATACTTATCTCAATAACACATGTAAGGGTTCAGGGGCTGAAAACCCTTGAAAAAGCTGTAAAATACGTATATGGTTCGGTCTTAGGGTTTCTCCAAACTTGTTCCTCCTTATGAATGAAAATTAGAAAACTATATATAGATAATAGAGGTTGACGTCAAGAACAACCTTGTGACGCCGTCATCTCGCCGCCAAAATAATCCTCGGACTGCCTTGATCTACATCTGACGCCGTCATGTATTCCATTTTTCCAGGCCGTCACACATTCAACTCTTGACGCTCTTCTTTGTGACGCCTTCATTTCTGTACTGGGTCGTCATGATCTTTACTCTTGACGCCGTCAACTTGTTCCTCTTGACGCCGTAACACACTGTTACAAGCATGGAAAATTAAGTCTTTGACGTTTTCTTCACTTTTATGCTCCAAAAACGTCCAAATTGCTTCCTTTTCCAGATTTCACTCCCAAAGTACCTAAAATCACAAAAGGAACGATTTAGGGCAATATTTGATCAAATAAATTCAATTCCGGGCTTAAATGACCCCCTAAAAGTGGTTCATTTTTCGCCTCATCATATACCCTTACACTTGAGATTTGCTTGTCCTCAAGCAAATGTGCTTTTATTCTAGTCAAAATACAAGTTAGGGGTCATTTAACACTAATATAAAAGTAATTACAACAAATAATCGTTCCACAAAAGACCAAAGACAAGCACGGAGGTCATACACAAGCACCTCACAAATAGTGTTTAGATACTCACATCTCTCGGGTGTAATAAAGTATAAATTACAATATGAAAACGGAAGATATCTCTCACTACCTGTCATAGCAAAATAGATTACCATAGGCTTGGGAAACGATCAAACCTCCACCACATGGCGTAAGCACCTAGGATAAACTATCAAAGAGGTCTTTTAAAGGGTTGTAACGTTAGGTGTAGGGATATGAAATACACGGTTTTGTTGGATATAGGCAGTCTTTACTGGTGGCGAGTTAACAATCTTGGTTAATTACATGTACAATATGGCGTTGCTAAGCCAAGACTAGACTCGACTTAAGCTAATAAATGAAAAATAACAAAAACATAAAATGAACATAGAATGAAACGGGATGGTAGTCCGTATGTTTTTTCTCTTTTTTTTCTATTTTTTTTCTTTTTCTTTTGTTTTTTCGATTTTTTTTTTTTTTTTTTTTTTTTTTGCATACACTCTTACCCTACCATCTAAAATAATACATCATAGGGAATGTAAATTCCCCTTACATTTGAATTTTTATATACTTTACAATAAACTAATCTAATGACTCGAATTAAGATAATCAAAACACTTGGTGTAATTTTAAGATTAACGTACATATGGGGGAAGAACATAATATTATTACCCCCATATGTACGTTAATCTTAAAAGTACTCCAAGTGTTTTAATTTTTTTTAATTTGAGTCATTAGATTAGTTTATTGTAAAGTATGTAAAAATTCAAGTGTAAGGGGAATTTACATTCCCTATGATGTATTATTTTGGATGGTAGGGTAAGAGTGTAAAAAAATAAATAAATAAAAAATTAAAAAAAAAATAAAAATTAAGAAAAAAAGAAAAAAAAATAGAAAAAGAGAAAAAAAACATACGGACTACCATCCCTTTTTATTGTATGTTTATTTTATGTTTTTTGTTATTTTCCATTTATTAGCTTAAGTCGAGTCTAGTCTTGGCTTAGCAACGCCATATTCTACATGTAATTAACCAAGATTGTTAACTCGCCACCATTAAAGACTGCCTATATCCAACAAAACCATGTATTTCGTATCCCTACACCTAATGTTACAACCCTTTGAAAGACCACTTTGATAATTTATCCTAGGTGCTTACGCCATGTGGTGGAGGTTTGATCCTTTCCCAAGCCTATAGTAATCTATTTTGCTTTGACAGGTAGTGAGAGATATCTTCCGTTTCCATATTGTAATTTATATTTTATTACACCCGAGAGATGTAAGTATCTAAACACTATTTGTGAGGTGCTAGTGTATGACCTCCGTGCTTGTCTTTGGTCTTTAGTGGAACGATTATTTGTTGTAATTACTTTTATATTAGTGTTAAATGACCCCTAACTTGTATTTTGAGTAGAATAAAAGCGCATTTGCTTGAGGACAAGCAAATCTCAAGTGTAAGGGTATATGATGAGGCGAAAAATGAACCACTTTTAGGAGGTCATTTAAGCCCGGAATTGAATTTATTTGATCAAATATTGCCCTAAATCATTCCTTTTGTGATTTTAGGTACTTTGGGAGTGAAATCTGGAAAAGAAAGCAATTCGGACGTTTTTGGAGCATAAAAGTGAATAAAACGCCAAAGACTTAATTTTCCAAGCTGGGAACAGTGTGTGACGGCGTAAAGAGCATTTTCCTGACGGCGTCAAGAGTAAAAATCATGACGGCCCAGTACAGAAATGAAGGCGTCACAAGGATGAGCGTCAAGAGTTAAATACGTGACGGCCTGGAAAAGTGTATAACGTGACGACGTCAGACGTAGATCAAGGCAGTCCGAGGATTCTTTTGCCGGCGAGATGACGGCGTCACAAGATTGTTCTTGACGCCGTCAGCCTCAATTTTCTATATATAGTTTTCTAATTTTCATTCATTGAGAGGAACAAGTTTGGAGAAACCCTAAGGCCGAACCATATACGAATTTTACAGGTTTTTCAAGGGTTTTCAGCCCTTGAATGCTTGCATGTGCTATTGAGATAAGTGTTCTTTTAATTCAATCAATATGTCTATGTGTTGGTTGTCTATATCTTGTGCTTGTCTTAATTCCACCATGCTAGGCTAGATTTATCTTGTGTTTGCTTAGATCTAATGAAACCTAGATGTTGATTATGTGTTGATTACTTGTTTATGGTTGTATTGGATGAATGATTTCAATGTTAGGCTTAAGAAAACTGGCAGATCTCCAAATGGTAACATGCTTGAACGTCTTAGGAAACATGAACCGATGTGTACTAGGTTTTATTGGTTGTATTTAATGCATGAGTAAATTCTAATGATCCCTTGGTTGTATTTAATGCATGAGTAAATTCTAATGATCTCATGTTAGGAGCTTCTTAGCCGGCTCGACATAGGAGTGAAGTAGGCACTCATAGGATTGGGGAGTTAAGTACACCACCCCATGAATGGTATTAAGGAATACAATCCGTCATCCACGCAACTATAACAAGTAATTAACGTGTAAAAGATATCTAGGGAGTAGTGAAATCTAAGTAAACACATTTCTCCACTTATTGCTCATAACCTTAGTTTAATTTAGTTTATTTTCATTTTTAGTATTTTATTTTGATTGCGTCTTAGTATTGGGTTAGTTGACTAGCAACTAATTCCGCCCATATCCTTCAAAACCCGAGATTTTTACTTGTTTTCTAAAAAATATAAAAATACAAAAATAATCATCCTTCATCTCAAGAACAAGTATTTAGGTTTTCTAATCCTAGCGACACTATTCCTAGCTGAACGATCAATCCCCCGGTACTTGTCATTATACTATACTACATCGATCAGGTACACTGCCTGGTGGGGGTTGTAAGCTTCTCGAGATACCTCGATAGGTAAAGCCTGGTGCAATCCCTACGCATCATCTCCCTACAAAATTACTTATCAAATTCCTATTGGGCATCATCCTAAAATCAAGTTGTTTCTTCATCACCCAATTGTAATAAGTCCTAGTCATGATGTTTATAGGAGATCTAGGATCGATGTAAGCTTTCCATATATGCATATGCCCGATATTGCATGGTATGTTAATGTTAGAGGGGTCTCCCATTTTGATAAGGGGTGTGCCAAGGATATATGGTCTCTCGGGACTATCGAATAAATCCTTATGGTATTCTCGTTCTTCCTTGGTGGGCAACTTATCAAAGTACTTCTCTATAGTTTCTACTCCCTCTAACCCCTTTTCCTTATTAACCTCAACTTCCCTACTTTCATCCCTAGTTTCGGTTTCTACTCCAACTTCATCCTTGTCACTTTCTTCTATCTCCTTATCTATTGGCTTAATGGTGACAACATTGACAAAGTGGACATGTTTGGATGATGAGGGATCCTTAATTTGGATTCCGTTATTGGTGTCCCTATGTCCTTCCTAGGTGTAGTTAACGCTTGGTTGTTGAGGGCTTTCAACAAGTTGTCTATCTTGTTGGTCATCTCCATTTGTTGTTGGTTGAATTCGGTTTCGAACCTAGCTATGCGAGCTTCTTGAGATGCCATGAACTTAGACATCAATCCTTCAAGATTGTTGGTACTACCATAGTTGTTAGAAGGATTGTTGTTGAAAGTACGGTTGGAGGGTGGACCGTTTGGTTGGTAACGATTAGGCGGATTGGAAGAAGTGGGTTGATTATGTTTCCACCTAAGGTTTGGGTGATTTTTTCAAGAGGGGTTGTATGAATCACCGTAAGGGTTTGGCTCGGGTTTGAAAGTGTACCACTTATCTCCCGCTTCGTCGGTACGCGAGGATGCGTAGTCCGCAAAAGCTGTTCCGGGGAGTTCCACACAATCACGAGTGTCATGGGGACCACTACATAATTCGCATGAAGAAGTGATTTTGTTCACTTGGCTTGAAGGCTTAGGAGCTTCGTAGGATTTCATGAGAAACTTGACTTGGTCCTCAAGTTCCATGATCCTACGGTCAGGAGTGCTAGAGTTGTTCAAAGGCAAGGATATTGCCTTGACCGTTTTGTTCAAATCACGGGGATCATTCCAACTTTCGTTGTCATAGAGAGCAAGATCTTCTATGAGTTCCCATGATTGTTCCGCACTTAGATCACGTAGCTTACCACCGGCCGATTGGTCAATGGCTCGTCTCGTGGATAGATCGATATGGTCATAAAAGATTTGGACTTGGAGCCAAAGGTCTATGCCATGATGAGGGACTTTTTGGAGTAAGTCCTTGAAACGAGTACATGCTTCATAAAGAGATTCATTTTGACGTTGTTGGAACATCAAGATGTCATTTCTAAGCTTAGTAGTTCTCCCCGGTGGGAAAAATTGAGCAAGGAAACGAGTGGTGAGATCATCCCATATGGTGATGGATCCCGCGGGTAAACGCTCAAGCCATTGACTAGCTTGATCCCGTAGAGAGAATTGGAATAGGCGTAATCGGGTTGTCTCTCTAGTTGCAACATCTAGGTCTATGGAATCTACGATTTTAAGGAAGTCCTTGAGATGTTGATTTGGATCTTCGGAACGAAGTCCATGGAATGCACATCCGCTTTGCACCAACCGGATGGTGTCGGATCGCAAGGGTGTCACATTGGCTCCGGTGAGCTCAATGGTGTTTCGGTAGCCTTGGTGGCTAGGTCAGGAATACTCTCCTAAGGTTCGGGGCCTAAGAGGTTCTAGTGGTGGGTTTTGTTGTGGTGGGATGACGGGTTCAAAGATGTTCCCATCGTCCATGATGTTGGGTGGTGAAAAGTTACGAACAAAAACACAAAGAAATAAAATAGACTAAAGAAAACCTAAAAATAAAAATAAAATCTTACTAGAAAGGAATCTAGCAAGTAGACCTAATGAAAAGAGATTCTAACCTAGACAATAACTATTCCCCGGGCTGCGGCGCCAAAAACTTGATACGTAGGGATTGCACCAGGCTTTACCTCTCGAGGGATCTCGAGAAGCTTACAACCCCCACCAGGCAGTGTACCTGATCGATGTAATATAGTATAATGACAAGTACCTGGGGATTGATCGTTCAGCTAGGAATAGTGTCGCTAGGATTAGAAAACCTAATTACTAGTTCTAGAGATGAGGGATGATTCTTTTTGTATTTTTATATTTTTTAGAAAGCAAGTAAATATCTCGGGTTTGAAGGATTTGGGCGGAATTAGTTGCTAGTCAACTAACCCAATACTAAAGATGCAATCAAAATAAAATACTAAAAATGAAAATAAAACTAAATTAAACTAAGGTTGTGAGCAATAAGTGGAGAAATGTGTTTACTTAGATTTCACTACTCCCTAGATATCTTTTACACGTTAATTACTTGTTATAGTTGTGTGGATGACGGATTGTATTCCTTAATACCATTCATGGGGTGGCGTACTTAACTCCTCAATCCTATGAGTGCCTACTTCACTCCTATGTCGAGCCGGCTAAGATGCTCCTAACATGGGATCATTAGAATTTACTCATTCATTAAATACAACCAATAAAACCTAGTACACATCGGTTCATGTTTCCTAAGACGTTCAAGCATGTTACCATTTGGAGATCTGCCAGTTTTCTTAAGCCTAACATTGAAATCATTAATCCAATACAACCATAAACAAGTAATCAACACATAATCAACATCTAGGTTTCATTAGATCTAAGCAAACACAAGATAAATCTAGCCTAGCATGGTGGAATCAAGACAAGCATAAGATATAGACAACCAACACATAGACATATTGATTGAATTAAAAGAATACTTATCTCAATAACACATGTAAGGGTTCAAGGGCTGAAAACCCTTGAAAAAGCTGTAAAATACGTATATGGTTCGGCCTTAGGGTTTCTCCAAACTTGTTCCTCCTTATGAATGAAAATTAGAAAACTATATATAGATAATAGAGGCTGACAGCGTCAAGAACAACCTTGTGACGCCCTCATCTCGCCGCCAAAATAATCCTCGGACTGCCTTGATCTACATCTGACGCCGTCATGTATTCCATTTTTCCAGGCCGTCACACATTTAACTCTTGACGCTCTTCTGTGTGACGCCTTCATTTCTGTACTGGGTTGTCATGATCTTTACTCTTGACGTCGTCAACTTGTTCCTCTTGACGCCGTCACACACTGTTACAAGCATGGAAAATTAAGTCTTTGGCGTTTTCTTCACTTTTATGCTCCAAAAACGTCCGAATTGCTTCCTTTTCCAGATTTCACTCCCAAAGTACCTAAAATCACAAAAGGAACGATTTAGGGCAATATTTGATCAAATAAATTCAATTCCGGGCTTAAATGACCCCCTAAAAGTGGTTCATTTTTCGCCTCATCACTTAGCATCCTATAAGGGGGGAGGTCTCAGGTTCGACCCCTGCCTCTCCCCTTTTTTGCCAAACATTTTTTTTTTCAATTTTCTTTTGCAAACTTATTAAAAACATAAAAAGGAACATTTTTTACAACCAAGACTTTTTCTGAAAACCACAAATAAGCAGAGTAATAAGTGAAAATAATAAGCAGTTTTTAAACTAAAAGCTTAAAAAGGGTTTTTGAAAACTGAAAAGCTAATTTAAGCAACTATAAGCTAACCTAAGGTGACAAATAAGCTAAGTGGTACAGAAGCTGCCACAAATAAGCCAAAAAAAATCAACAAAACACTCTGAGATAAGTTAATAAGCAGTTATAAGCAAATCCAAAAACAACTTTCCAAACAGGCTAAATGGCCACTTGCAGGCCAAGCTTGAGCTTATCAAATAAGCTCAAAAGCCAAAACCAACCCTTGATCTAACAAGCTTAACTACATACCTTTCTAAAAAGCTAAAGAGCTTAAAGTTGAACCCACTAATAAGCTTTTGAAGAGCTTGTGAAGTATGGTCAATTTCCTGGAGCAGGGCATGTTAGGTTCACTGAGGGCTTAAACAAGCTACTGCACAAGCTACAAATTGATAAGCTCAGCTTCCTAATCCTGAAAATATCATTAACCACCTGACAGGGATTAAGCATACCAGATTTCAAAGAACAAAAAGCTTAAATGAGCTGCTAAGGGGGAAGGGCTTATGAGCTAAATAGATATCAATACCCAACACCTAATGCTACACTACCAAAAGCCACAAACTAAACTATTTGAGTCTAAAAGCTCAAACTAACACAAGGGTACACAAGCACACAGACAACTCAAATAAGCTAAAAAAAGACCCTAAGCTACAGAATAGCAATGGCAGAAAAGCAGGATAAGCTATTGGCTTATCAGTGAACTTTTATTATGAACAAGAGACACACATTAACTGAACTTAGACTAACAAGCTTAAATAAGCTTAATCAATACTTAAATAAGCTAAACCTAAAACAATACAATCTAATTAAGCAAAGTACTCCTAAATAAGCATACTCTACAAACCTAATAAGCCAAATAAATCAAATCACCAAGGCTGCAAATGGGACAGTCAAAACAGTGAAATGGGCTACTTTTGGGCTTACAAATAAGCTAGAAGCTTAAAAGCTGATGAAACAAAAAGTGACATATAAAATCACATCCTCCCAAAGAACTCATAATCCAAATTTGAGCTACTTCTGAGCTTATATGAGCTTATGAACTAGCTTAAAAGTTTGGATGTAAATCTGATGCACAGGGACAGGTTCTAAGGGGCAACTTTGGGTAAAGATTTAAGCTAGGAAATGATTAAGCTAGAGGATATGAGATGGAAACATGTTAAGATAAGCTACTAGGGAATACAGGGAAACAAAAATAATGGAGTTTGAACTAGCAAATAAGCAATAAATGAGCAAGAAAACCCCCCACTGAGACAGCAAGACTGCTGAATCAGTGATGATAAATATGGGTCAAAAACTAGCAACCTTGACCTGAAAAGTCAAATCCAAGCATGCAATCTATCACTAACCTATTGTGAACATGTTCTACTACTTCAAATCACCCTAATCTTAGTTATACACTGAAATCAAACTCAATCTACATCAAACCCATCAATTTCACCAACTCATGCAAAACCTTAATTGCTACTCAAGGTTGATTAAAATCAACTTAAAACAACTAAATAAGATATATTAAAGCTAAATCAAACTCAACTTGTGGCCAATTCCTAGTTTGACCTCAGAAAGTCAACACATCCAAACACTTATTCAGGCTTATTGTTTTTTAGTGTGCAAAGCATATGGATAATTCAGACCAACATAAATATTGAAATAAGCTTACTAATAACTGAACTAAGCTGAAACAAATTATAAACAAGCAGTTTTGACAAGCAAATAAGCACAAACTATAGGAGCTAAAATTTGACAGAAGATAAAAAGAAAGCTGAAACCTTGATATTAAACTTGAATTAAGAAGTTACAATACTGAAAATTAAAAACATAAGCATAAGAATTACACTAAAGCTAAAATTAAACTACTCCTACTAAAAATCTAACTGCCCAAATGAGCTACAATCATTTTCTTTTTATACTAAGAATACTAGGATTTCTTCTCTTGTTTTTCTTGGGAGCAAATCCCATCCATTCAATTGTCATAGATGCATCTCAGCCCTTGATTATGGATTTGGCGCCCAAAATGAATAATGCCAATTGGCTTCTGATAACTTGGACTGAAGAAGAAATCATTAATGTTGTTGTCTTTTGGTGTTTGGAAGTGGGAATAAGGCAACTGGTGAGCAGAGGTGATGATGAGAGTGGGTAGGGTTTTAGGGTCATGGGGGAGGGAAATGGGAGAGGGTTTGACTCAGGGTTTGACTGGGAAGATATTAAAATGGGGGAATTATTATTTGGGATTGGGCCAGGGTTTGGTTTGGGCTTTGGGTGTGGATCAGGGAGGATATAAGGTGTTGGGTGGATTGGTTTATGTTTTAGGTGGGCTTTTGGATTAGGAATAACTTTGGTCCATTTGGTTTATAGCTTGTTTTGGCATAAGGACCAATTGTGTTAAAAGCTTAAAGTTGAGGGTCCATTTGGTTTATAGCTTGTTTTGGCATAAGGACCAATTGTGTTAAAAGCTTAAAGTTGAGGGTGTATTTTGCCATTTTCCCAAATTTGTTCCAAGGACTAATCCTGCCAAGTTTCAATAATATGAGGACCATGAGTAATTATTTTCCAAAATGAAGTACCCGGGGACCAAGATTGCCAAATGTGAAACTTGAAGGACCAAAAGTGTAAATTCTTCAAACATTACTCCCAGGGACCAATTATGATAAATTTTGAATTCCAAAAGACCTTTGTTGACTTTTCTTTTAAAATAAGCTCATGGACTATTTTTGCCAATTTTTGAAAGTTGGGGGACTGAAACTGCCAATTATGCAAACTTTGTTCGTTTTTCATTGTTCTTACTCATTTTGCATCTGAAACATATAAAACACAATTCCTGGAATAGTTTCAGTATTTTGATTCCTTTTTGAGTGTTTTTGAATATTTTTGCAATTCAGATACGATAAAAATGATTAGTATTTACACACTCATCAACCCCCCACACTAAACTATTGCTTGTCCCTAGCAATCTTTTGAGAAAAATTAATGGATTTGAAACTCTTTACCAAAAGCCATCACTTCTGGAGCAGCCAAATGTATCAGTTCAAGTAAGAACTATGGTCCACTTGATAACCATGTGATTTTGAGCAAACCACCAGCTGTCAACGGATTTGATTTGTCTTTACCAAAAGCCGTTTGCTTCTGGACTAGCCAACTCTTGATGGAATAGTCAACATATTGGTGAGCTGATTACCAATTATGGTTTTTTCACTGCCTTTACCACAAGCCATAATCTTGCGGGCTAGCCAACTCAATCACTTTTTGGGATATGGCGAGTTGAGGTACCATACAATTTTGGGCAAATTGCAAGCCATCAACGGATTTGATATATCTTTACCAAGAGTCGTTTGCTCCTGGATTAGCCAATCCTTTTGTCGTTTAGACATGGCGGACTGATAACCACAAAAATTTTGAAGCACAAGTGAATTTTTTTTTTAATTTTTGCCAAAAACGGGGGTATTAGATAGTAAAATGTGATAAAATTCGCTAGAATAACGAAATACCCCCCCAAACTTAGAATGAATATTGCCCTCAATATTCAAAGTCCCGGCTATTATGCCGACTCTTTGAACGTAAAAGGGCAACATTACAAGCTAAACGTGGAAACATCATTTTTTTTCACTTTATTGGTAACCATAATAGGGGCACTCCCCCACACTTAGGGTGAAAACCCTAAGTACATGCTACTGTTTTTGTTTACCGAGTCGCTAGCTTGACTCGATCCCGAATTTATTAGTTCTAGGGGAAGCATGATGTGGAAGAAGCAATCTCAATCGAACTTTCATTCAAGATGTTTGGACAAACATTTGAAGCACGTGAAAGTTCCACACCGATGAAATAAGTATCCGGCTCAAGATAATGATACATGAAAATGTCGGGATCAAAGATGGTATCTTCATTCCCGAAGGAGTGAAGAAGAGAGGAAGTCACCTTATAGGTGAAGAAAAAGAAGAAAACCATGATGAAAATCATGATTTGATCTTCTTCCTCGAGAGCAGGCTCATTAGCCAGAATTTGGATTTCAAGGGTTAAGCTCAAAATCATCCCGGGAGGGAGGGTGGGAATTTGCAAATCCTCATGATTGAGTGTATCTCCCCCCGGGCTATCAAACTCCGGAGGAGTCATGATATGATGAGTGAGTTCACCGGAGAACTCCTCATGAAGAGAATTATTCACAAGATGTGAATTTGTGAACTCTTGTTCCATTATGGACTCATCACTCTCCTCATCAAAGATTGGATTGTTAGAAATCACAGTGAATTCAGATTCGAATTCAAATAGAGGGTTGGTGAAAGTTGTATTAAATGTTTCGGGAACAAGGTGATCAATGATGGGCTCAGAAGGTATTTCATCAATATCACTGATGTCTCCATAAGATAAAGAATTTTCATCAGTGTGTGAATCACTAAGCTCAGTGTTGAGATAGGGATTGAGTGATGGATTATCATTCAATAAGCTTTCAAGGAAAAGAATATCCCCCTCAGAATCAAGATAGTTATCATCAACTTCATATGAAGTTGAACTATCTAGGGCAAGGAATGCTTCGACTTCTTCCAGATCATCTTTGAAATCAAAGAGATCATCATCACCTCCCGATGGAAGTGGATTGGTGTGAGTGAGTTCATCGGCGAACTCCTCGAGAAGAAAGTCAACATTAGAGTGGGGAAGGGATGCATCAACATACTCATTGTCTCCATAAGATAAACAATCATCACTGGAATCAGAGACAGTCTCAATTTGATCATTTGGATTATCAGGGGATGAAGGAATATCACATACTTGATCAAAAGTTTCCTGTGACTCTTTCGGGATTGGGACAAGGATCTCAACACTAGACTTTATTAATTCGTCCGATTCCTTATTAGGAACAGTGCTAAGATGCTCATCCCCCATGTTTAGAGAGTGAGTGTGAACTTCGGGTGTGATAACAACAGACTGAAGGAGATGAGAGGAGCTAGCATTCATGTATTGTACAAGTTCCATTTGATCTTCTGCTAGTAATTTCTCCGTCACATTATTTTCTCCCTGATTTTCAATGGAAGGAATTACAACTGATGAATCTGATGAATCTTTTTGAATAATAACAATGTTATCTCCATCATCATCACTGTCATCATCGTCATCATATAGAGCAGCATAGCGAAGATTGGCACGTATTTTAGCCGCTCTTTGCTCAGCAAGTAATTCTTCCATGCTCAATTCGTTTCTAGCATCACTGTCATCATCGTCATCATTGATTTCTCACGAGAATCTTGAAACGATGTAGTAGCCAACCCCTCCTTAAATTTTTTAAATGCTTCAAGAACCTCATGACAAAGGTCTTGCGGGTATTGAGGAGTTGCTTGGGTCAACTGGTACTGTGGAGGTTGGTCTTGAAATGAATGGTCGTAATTGTTACAAGGAAATGGATTCCCTGTTTAACAATCCGAGCTAAAGTGAGGACCTCCACAGTTTTCACAACAGTAAAACTGATGTGGCTGTGAGTCGTATGTGCTTGAGTCGTAATTGTTATCGGGAAACTGCTCATAGACAAGCGTGTTGCCCGATTGACAATCAGAACTGTAGTGTGGATCACCACAGTACTCACAACAGTTAAACTGTTGAGTCTGGTTTGGTGAATTGTATGGATATTGGTCGTAACCAAAATTTTGACTATTTTAACAATCAAAACCTTGGTGAGGACCTCCACAATATTTACACGAAAAGTTTGGTGTATTATGGTACGAAGCATCATTGTGGTTTGGATAATATGATTCTTGCTCGTATGAATGTGATGGGTAGTTGGAAAAATTTGGAGAGTCGTAGAATGAGTTCTGATTAGAGTCATAAGCAAATGAATTCCTCGAACCACATAACAAACAACTTCCGTCTCGAATATCATTACCACATTGTTCACATGTACACCAATGACATGGTAAACCAAAAAGCGGCTCACCACAACCAACACAAGGAATAAAATCCGGAGGTGGGACAAGTGGTGTGCTCTTAGAGCTAGGAATTTCCACCACTTCCGTTATGGTCTCGGGTTTTTGTTCTTGATGAACGTGAAGATTAGGTAAGTCGTTCTTTTCAGTCACTGCCCTAAGCTCTGTACGTTTGCTTGACAAACTTTTAACCGTAAACCGTGAAAGGTTATGATCAATTCTTGATGGTTTAGGAGCAATTGTGAGCTTAGATTTTTGGACAACCGTAGGTTGGACGTATTTAGCACTTCCACCGTCAGAGGAAAGTACAGGGTCCTTTGTCACCCCGGTTTCTTGTTCCATTTCCCTCACCGGAGATGGACTAGGAATCGAAGGTCCATCATAATCAACACGACATCTCGACATTTTTGACAAGGCCATAAGTTTTTCAATTTTGCTCTCAAAGGCCCATTGTTCAAAGAAATCGCCATCGAGAGATGCCATTAGAATCAATTACGGGACAAGTGGAAGAAGTTAGAATCAAAAGGATAGAGGGTAAAGGGATGAAGAATCAAAAAGGTAGGAGGGTAAAGATGGATATTTTTGGGATTTTTGATAAACATTTTATAAGAAAGAAAATCTTTTTGTGTTTTTGTGTTCGTTGAAAACTAATTTTTAAAAGTTTTCGTGAACTGTTTTGTTTTTATAATAAGAAAATATGAACAAATGATGGTAAATATACAATGAGTGTATATCCAGATTCACTAATCTGTAAAACCGTTTAGAATACGCGCACGACCTCCTCGGCAGCGGCACCAAAATTTGATTGAGGCAAAAGCAGTCAACATAAATTGACCAAAGAATGGTCAACCAAGTCAGACAGCTTAGGCTCAATTCTCCGTGGAAGTATAGGGTTTCCCCGGGTCGTTATGTCCCGACGAGGTGTGGATGGTAATCAAACGGGTTTGTGGTCGGGTGAATTTGGACAGGAAAGGGTATATAAGGGTTTGAAGGGTTACACTAAGGAAATACGAATGAGAACGATCTAAACAAACTATAATAACAATAACGCGAAACCTAATTAACCTAAAACGTAATCTAAAAATGTAAAATTAGAGTTTGCTTAAAGATAAGCAGAAAAATAAGCCAAAAGGGCTTAAATAGAAGTTATCACTTTTTTATATTTTTTGGTTTTTCTTTATTTTACAAACTACTTTTACTAACGTAACCTAAATTTAAAAACGTAAAAATTTATTAAATAAAACGCGAGTGCACAAAATAAAAAGTGAAATTTGAGCTACGCTAACCCTACGGATGTAAAAATTATATTTTTATAATCCTAACGATAAAAGAAAATTTTGAGAAAAAGAAAATTATTTTTTTGACTTCTATATTATTTATTTATTAATTAAAAACTATTTAAACTTAATTAAACTATTTAAACTAATTTAATTATAATAAATACTAAATAAAAAGTTAAAGTTATAGAAAAAATTATATAACTAATTAATCATCACAGGAATCTAATAAAAATATAAAAACTTCCTAAAAATTATATTTAAGCTAAATGAGAAATTAATTACTTATTATTTATTAAAAGCTATTTACACTATTTTAATTATTATAAATACTAAACTAATTTCTAAAATTATGAAAATTTTTATGTAACTACTTTATGCTAATAGAAAGATAGGAAAATTATTACAACACCCAAGAGCTTATTAATAAGCTGGGAATAAGCAAATAAGGTAAATTAAGCTAACTAGATCACTACTACTATAAGAATAAAATTTGCAAGAGATAACCTGAAAAAGACCCAAGGGCAACTGGTTTACAGGTACACCCTTAGCATCCTATAAGGGGGAAGGTCTCAGGTTCGACCCCTGCCTCTCCCCTTTTTTGCCAAACATTTTTTTTTTCAATTTTCTTTTGCAAACTTATTAAAAACATAAAAAGGAACATTTTTTACAACTAAGACTTTTTCTGAAAACCACAAATAAGCAGAGTAATAAGTGAAAATAATAAGCAGTTTTTAAACTAAAAGCTTAAAAAGGGTTTTTGAAAACTGAAAAGCTAATTTAAGCTACTATAAGCTAACCTAAGGTGACAAATAAGCTAAGTGGTATAGAAGCTGCCACAAATAAGCCAAAAAAAAATCAACAAAACACTCTGAGATAAGTTAATAAGCAGTTAGAAGCAAATCCAAAAACAACTTTCCAAACAGGCTAAATGGCCACTTGCAGGCCAAGCTTGAGCTTATCAAATAAGCTCAAAAGCCAAAACCAACCCTTGATCTAACAAGCTTAACTACATACCTTTCTAAAAAGCTAAAGAGCTTAAAGTGGAACCCACTAATAAGCTTTTGAAGAGCTTGTGAAGTATGGTCAATTTCCAGGAGCAGGGCATGTTTGGTTCACTGAGGGCTTAAACAAGCTATTGCACAAGCTACAAATTGATAAGCTCAGCTTCCTAATCCTGAAAATATCATTAACCACCTGACAGGGATTAAGCATACCAGATTTCAAAGAACAAAAAGCTTAAATGAGTTGCTAAGGGGGAAGGGCTTATGAGCTAAATAGATATCAATACCCAACACCTAATGCTACACTACCATAAGCCACAAACTAAACTATTTAAGTCTAAAAGCTCAAACTAACACAGGGGTACACAAGCACACAGACAACTCAAATAAGCTAAAAAAAAAGACCCTAAGCTACAGAATAGCAATGGCAGAAAAGCAGGATAAGCTATTGGCTTATCAGTGACCTTTTATTATGAACAAGAGACACACATTAACTGAACTTATTCTAACAAGCTTAAATAAGCTTAATCAATACTTAAATAAGCTAAACCTAAAACAATACAATCTAATTAAGCAAAGTACTCCTAAATAAGCATACTCTACAAACCTAATAAGCCAAATAAATCAAATCACCAAGGCTGCAAATGGGACAGTCAAAATAGTGAAATGGGCTACTTTTGGGCTTACAAATAAGCTAGAAGCTTATAAGCTGATGAAACAAAAAGTGACATATAAAATCACATCCTCCCAAAGAACTCATAATCCAAATTTGAGCTACTTCTGAGCTTATATGAGCTTATGAACTAGCTTAAAAGTTTGGATGTAAATCTGATGCACAGGGACAGGTTCTAAGGGGCAACTTTGGGTAAAGATTTAAGCTAGGAAATGATTAAGCTAGAGGATATGAGATGGAAACATGTTAAGATAAGCTACTAGGGAATACAGGGAAACAAAAATAATGGAGTTTGAACTAGCAAATAAGCAATAAATGAGCAAGAAAACCCCCCACTGAGACAGCAAGACTGCTGAATCAGTGATGATAAATATGGGTCAAAAACTAGCAACCTTGACCTGAAAAGTCAAATCCAAGCATGCAATCTATCACTAACCTATTGTGAACATGTTCTACTACTTCAAATCACCCTAATCTTAGTTATACACTGAAATCAAACTCAAGCTACATCAAACCCATCAATTTCACCAACTCATGCAAAACCTTAATTGCTACTCAAGGTTGATTAAAATCAACTTAAAACAACTAAATAAGATATATTAAAGCTAAATCAAACTCAACTTGTGGCCAATTTCTAGTTTGACCACAGAAAGTCAACACATCCAAACACTCCTTCAGGCTTAATGTTTTTTAGTGTGCAAAGCATATGGATAATTCAGACCAACATAAATATTGAAATAAGCTTACTAATAACTGAACTAAGCTGAAACAAATTACAAACAAGCAGTTTTGACAAGCAAATAAGCACAAACTATAGGAGGCTAAACTTTGACAGAAGATAAAAAGAAAGTTGAAACCTTGATATTAAACTTGAATTAAGAAGTTACAATACTGAAAATTAAAAACATAAGCATAAGAATTACACTAAAGCTAAAATTAAACTACTCCTACTAAAAATCTAACTGCCCAAATGAGCTACAATCATTTTCTTTTTATACTAAGAATACTAGGGTTTCTTCTCTTGTTTTTCTTGGGAGCAAATCCCATCCATTCAATTGTCATAGATGCATCTCAGCCCTTGATTGTGGATTTGGCGCCCAAAATGAATAATGCCAATTGGCTTCTGATAACTTGGACTGAAGAAGAAATCATTAATGTTGTTGTCTTTTGGCGTTTGGAAGTGGGAATAAGGCAAGTGGTGAGCAGAGGTGATGATGAAAGTGGGTAGGGTTGCAGGGTCACGGGGGAGGGAAATGGGAGAGGGTTTGACTCAGGGTTTGACTGGGAAGATATTAAAACGGGGGAATTATTATTTGGGATTGGGCCAGGGTTTGGTTTGGGCTTTGGGTGTGGATCAGGGAGGATATAAGGTGTTGGGTGGATTGGTTTATGTTTTGGGTGGGCTTTTGGATTAGGAATAACTTTGGTCCGTTTGGTTTATAGCTTGTTTTGGCATAAGGACCAATTGTGTTAAAAGCTTAAAGTTGAGGGTATATTTTGCCATTTTCCCAAATTTGTTCCAAGGACTAATCCTGCCAAGTTTCAATAATATGAGGACCTTGAGTAATTATTTTCCAAAATGAAGTACCCGGGGACCAAGATTGCCAAATTTGAAACTTGAAGGACCAAAAGTGCAAATTCTTCAAACATTACTCCCAGGGACCAATTATGATAATTTTTGAATTCCAAAAGACCTTTGTTGACTTTTCTTTTAAAATAAGCTCAGGGACTATTTTTGCCAATTTTTTAAAGTTGGGGGACTGAAACTGCCAATTATGCAAACTTTGTTCGTTTTTCATTGTTTTTACTCATTTTGCATCTGAAACATATAAAACACAATTCCTAGAATAGTTTCAGTATTTTGATGCCTTTTTGAGTGTTTTTAAATGTTTTTGCAGTTCAAATACGATAAAAATGATGAGTATTTACACATTCATCAACTACCTAAAGATAAAAACAACTGGGTGCCACTACCCAAAGATAAAGATAATTGGGCAATAATAGTCACATAGTATTAATCACACAGTAGAGTTCATATATATTGAATATAGTATGTCAATCATGTATTTTCCTCAGGTACTATAACTAGAACAGATGTGTATAGAAATAAGTATCAATGTCATAAGAGTTTTGAGTGTTTGCAAAAGTAAATAAATGTAGTTTGAGCATGTATCTCCCCCAAAATATTTATAAAACAATTATAAAACCAGTAAAAGTAGGGGCTATGACTCACAGAAATCCGTAAAAGTTTAGAGTACTTATGAAAGTAAAAAGCAAGTAGTTGAGCATGTATCTCCCCCAAAGAGTTTATAAAACAGTTAAAACGAGAAAAGTGGGGCTAAGAACTCACCTTGATGGAATGGAAGACAAAGAATAAGTAATATCAACGCAGAGTGGGGATGGCTCCAATAGACAACCTGATTAATATGAAAGTCTGAGATAAGTTCAAATTATCGAGAATAGTGATTTGAAACAATGTCGGATGACAAAATGGTTCTTGTGGCAGAGGTGACTTGCGTGGCAAAACGCTTAAGGTTCAACAACAAAGTTATATACTATATAAGTTGTCTGTTATGTATTACTTATTGCTTTCGTATAGGTTATTAGTTTGCTTATTCGTTATATATATATATATATATATATATATATATATATATATATATATATATATATATATATATATATATATATATTTCATGTATACAAGTTTTATAAAGTAACCCGAGCCGTTTAAAGTGTTAAAATATATTCCCAAAATATTATATGTTTATTAAAGTTGTGGTTAAATAATATATTAGGACCATATATTATTTATAGTTTACGTCGACGTGGTCGCCATATATAATATGTATTAGACAAATCTATTTAGCGAAAAATGGTAAAAATAATATAAGTTGTTTAGATTTATAAAAGTTTTGGGTGGAAAACGTTAAGTATTAAACTTAAGGGGCTGAAATAATATAAATGGTTAGAACTTGTAAAAGTTTTTAAGAACAAATGATAATTGATGTGAAGCCTAGGGGCTAAAACTGCCAATAGGCGAAAGTTGTAAAAATAACTAAAAATCAAAACTACTAGGCTTGAACTTGTGACCCCTAGTTTACATCACCAGCGACCCAACCAACTGAGCTAAGGTTCTTTTTGTGTTATGCTTTGTGTTTTAACATTTTTAACAAGGGTTTAGGCTGTAGTATTTGTTATAAATCTCGTAGTTTTTACGTACATGTAATTTGATTTGTGTTAGGAAATCTTTCTCTTAAACAAGCTTTGTGACTACGTTTTAAATCTCAATATTTTTGAATGAACGCCTTAGTTATCAAAACGTAAGGAGCAAGCTCAAGACCCGACTTGTTGACATGAAATTATACTCCACTGTGGTTCATCCACAGTGGGTTTTCGACTCTCCACAAAACAAACTCAAATCATAGACTGTGTGGACTATACGCTAGGTTATTCCGCGAGCTTGAAGCTTTGGGCTCAAGACATACTTTTACTAAAAGCACACCACTGTGGTTCGACCATAGTGGGTTGCGACCCAAAGCCATATCCACACATAATACAAGTTTTAACAAGACATGAGATGGGTCAAGTTACATGCTATACATAGATGTTTATATCCTTAGCCAATACTTGGTTTTTAATTGTGATTTTATCATATGCCACACAAGGTTTCAAGCAACACAACTTAGTTACTTAAGCATGTATATATATGTCGAACATATATATATGAAGTAATAATAGAAAATATAATACGTGCATGGAAATAAAACAAAGTAGTAAATGAGAAAGGTGGTTCAAGGCTCACAGTGGGTTGGAAGTGGATAACTGTCGCGTGAAAGTGAGCCAAGGAATTATAACTGAGTACAACTCAAGCTTCCAAGATTTTAATCCCATAACGTACTAATCCAAAAAGATTTTTAGAAATTGAGAAATGACCCACGACTTGCTCCCTTGGTTTCTTTTCGTTGGGCAGTAGTAAAACAAGCAGAGGAGTTGTGTTTTGAATTTGGATTCTATTTGTGGGAGTGCAATATGGAGCGTGATAGTAGAGGAGTATATATGGAACAAGTAGGCACATAGGTCAGCCTTCTCGTATGAACCAAAGAGAAAGAAAGAAAGTGCTTAGTAAATCTGGAAATGTGAAATGTTTGTGTGTAGGTATGCATGAAAGAAGATGGGTGTGTAAGAGATAAGCTTGCAAGAATCACATGGTTTTCTTGTGTTTGGCAGGTCGACACAAGAAAGAAAGAGAAAGAAGAAGAGAAATGTTTTTAGGATACGCAAGAATCAATAATTCAAGAAACATGTAATACTATTCCATGTTAGTGATTCAAGGACTTTAGATTGCTTCTCATTCATTCCATGACTTTAAGAGATGCATGTGTGAGCTTAAAATAAGGAAGTATGTCCTTGTGATTTTTATACATGTCGACAACCATATAATTTTGTACACGAATTGGAGAAATGCATAGGACTTGGTTTCTAGCGGATGAATGTCGACTTCTAACATACATTTACACTTGAAATGATAATAGGAATTTATAGAAACAAACGGGAATCAAAACGGTTAAGTTTTTAATTATTTATATATCGGATGAGTTGTTTTTGGATCAAACACTTTGCCTCGTATAAACATAGTAAAACTCGACATATGATTATGAGATTTGACACACTAGTAGTCGGCTAGGTGAGAAACGAGGTGGTGCAAAAATATATAGGTGTCGTGTTTAAGAATTGAGAGAACGGAAGGCGTTTTGTAGCTTGGTATAATCGATTTCTATAAAAATCTTAAGGATGAATCAGGCCTAATTCTATGGGCCGCATGAACAGTGGTGGATCGATTGGGATGTTGGGCTGAAAATTAATTAAGGATAATTAAGATTAGTTAAGATATTAATATTCCGTCAAACGTGTCGAGAATTGTTCCGTCATTTGGTGATTTATATGATAACGTCTTCGCGTTAAATAAATATAATAAAGAAAATTTTAAATTTTCCTGTAAAAATGGTGATTAAAAATAATGACAGAGATTAATATATAATTAAACGTTGTTAATTATATGGATTTTTGCATTTCGCTACAGAGCACATATGTAGACTCTAGGGAATCCTCACTTGAATCCTCCACCATAAACTCTTGGTCAATCTCTTCCAATAACCTCCTGAATTGAAACTCATCACTCAGCCTTTTTGTATGATTTGCAATCATTTTTTCAGCACAAAATGTTGGTGGGAAGTCATTGTCAGAATCAGTATCATAAACAGGTCCAGCCTTCTCAGGTTGGCTTGTCTTATGCCACTCTAACAATAGTAATTTTCCACTGTTTCCAGTCTCACCATCAACATCCTTTCCAACAGCATCATTCACATCATGATCCACAATTTCTTCAATCACCACACCCTTGCTCTTAGTCATCATTCGCTCCATCATCTCTCACTCTACCAATGAAACACCAGTTTCAATATACAACTCCAATTCTGTAAATATAAGAACATACTCCACAAGTCTCCTCACATCTTCATCAGACTTTAGTGGTAGCAAACCATCATCTAGTGACTCCCCAGGTATCCTAAAGTGAGTAAACACAAGGGTACGATCCATGTAACCTAAATCCTCTAACATTTCGCCCAATAAGTCCATGGAGAAAACGTCACAGTAAACTCCGTCAAACCAATCTTTATCTCTAAAGAGATATCTTCTTCTTGGTGTTGAGGTAAATTCATCATTGTGATGGATTTTCAAAGTAAAGATGGTTTCATTCAAATTTGTGCAACACACAAAACATCAATAACTACCAATAACAATAACAAGTTTAAATGGAAAACATGAAAATGGAACAGAGCATGCTTACCATAAAGGATTCCTAAATCAGGGACCGGCATACTTCGTGCGCGATTTTGCCAAAGCTTAACCATTCTCAAGATCTTTACTTGTGAAATTAATGTTCATGGAAGCAATTGAGACACATTTATAAACTATTGATTTAAAGGACTAAATTTGTAAAACAAAACACTAGCAATTGAGGTGATTGGCGGGAAAAACAGTAAAAGGATAATACTACCCTCAATGACGTGGCAGTTAACGAGAAAAATAACAATAGTTGAGTCTCGATGGCTTTTTTGCATTTATATGGAACGTGAGTGGCGTTTTTGTATGTCTTTATGACTCGGTGTATTTTTTGCACTTTTGCAGAACGTTGGTTACTAAATTTGCAATTTACCCATATATATATATATATATATATTGGTATTGGTTAGTGGGTCCGCGTTCTTCTTAAAAATGTTTTGCAATAAGATTATACTGTTAGTTTTATTTATTGTAATACTCCCTCCGTCTCAAAAAGAGAGTCAACGAATAAAAAAAATTATAATATGTGTAACTAATGCTAATTTTAATTGATAAAAAGTCATTTTTACCTTCATAGTTAATATAGAAATAAAAAATGAGTAATTAATGTAAGTTTTAATTAGAAGGGTAAAGTAGAAAAAATAGTCATAATTACTGTCCGTATATAAAAACTGGACACTTATTTAGAGAAAAACATAAATAATAAGGTGGACATTTTTTTTGGACGGAGAGAGTAATTTTTAAGGGTTATTTATTGGCATGTACGCCCCAAAAAATGATTGTAATACACAACCAAAAAAATTTTAATAATAATAAAAATTTTGTTTTTATTATAAAACTACAAAATAAAAAATATGAAGTTTGATAAGAGAAAAGTAGTAAAACGCAAAAAAAATACGGAGCACAAAACTATACAAAACTGCCTTATAATGTTAATAAAGTGTGTAAAATTGCCGAAGAAAAGTGCCGAACATAAAATATACAGTTTGACAAATAAAAAGTAGTAAAAGACAAAAAAATATGAAACAAAAAAGCATAAAAATAAATAAAATAAAAATGTTATCCTTCCAATAAGAGTGTTGATCGAAAACACACTTACTTTTGATCAGCACACTTCAATGTACAATTTTCAAAATCAGCATATAATAAATGTACAATTGCTTAAAACACATTTTGAAATGTGCAAATAAAAAATAAGAATATACAAATCATTAGCCTTTTACTTCATCCGTCTCAAAATTATTGTCAGAAGACAAAAATCACAAAGTTTAATAAAAATGTGACTACTATAAATATCAATCACTTAAATGGAATTTTCCCCTACTAAATTCTCTTAAACTTACTTAAAATAGAAAGCGAACAATTATTTTGAGACGTCCTAAAAAGGAAATATGGATTATAATTTTGATACAGAGGGAGTAATAAAATAGATAAAAAGTGTAGGATGGACAAAGGTTACTACTAACAAGGATTTTTATAACTTGCGCCCTAGGGGCACAAGTTAAACAGATCAAAAAATATATTAAAAAAAAAAAAAAAAAAAAAAAAAAAAAAAAAAAAAAAAAGTAGCTAAGGATCCACACAAAAGTACATGCAAATGAACGCTTTTGTGAATTCATAAGTTCTTTTCCGTTGGTCTTATAGTACTTTTGGTGTGCTTAACTGTAAGGCATAAGGTAAATTTGGTGAATAAATTTGGTGACAGGTTTGTATGGCTTTTAATTTGCTCGGCACCACCCATGTCCCTTCTTCATGGCTCCGCGAATAAACCTATGGAGTAAATTGCAAAGAGTGTTCATGTGGTATGGCCAAATTGCACGTTTCGTCCTAGTTATTCATTAAGTGCAAAGATGTCACGTATTTTCTACCGTTATGTGCATTTTTGGTCTTTCATTTTAACCTGCGTTAAGTGAGTTCCGTTAGCAGTTACACGTTAGCCCTTTCGGCTAACGATCGTTGCAGCGCCCATCCTTTACACTAACGACCATTTATAATTTATTTTATTTTTCCGATTTAAAAAAAAAAAAAATTTGTCCCTTTTTTTTGAATTTTTTTTCAGTCAAGTAATTTTTTTCCGAAAATGGTTTTTATATAAAAATGTTTTATAAAAAAATTTTATATAAAAATGTTATTTATATAAAAATGTTTTTTTTATATAAAACATTTTTACATAAAAAGTTTTTATATAAAACTTTTTTATATAAAAATGTTTTATATAAAAAAAATTATAGAAAAGTTTTTTATAAAAAAAAAAGTTTTAAAAAACTTTTTATATAAAAATGTTTTTTTATATAAAAACATTTTATATAAAAAGAAGTTTTATATAAAAAAAGTTATATATATAAACACTTTTATATATAAAAAAAATTCACGTGTGACGAAAAACATATATCTATTCTAAAATTCTTTATACATTTTTATATAAAAAAAAGTATCTATGTTCTAAAAACGTAAAATTTTTTATACGTTTTTATATATGTTATAAACGTATAAAATTTGAGTAAATTGCAAAAATATGTTCTAAACGAAATTTTACGTTTAGAACATATATGTTATCAAATTTTACGTTTTTATATATGTTCTAAACGTATAAAATTTTACGTTTTTGTATATGTTCTCAAATTATACGTTTTTATAAAATTTGAGTAAATTGCGAAAATATGTTCTAACTGAAATTTTTTTTACGTATTTATATATGTTCTAAATGTATAAAATTTGAGTAAATTGCAAAAATATGTTCTAAATGAAAATCTACATTTAGAAAAATATGTTTTAAAACGTATATATGTTCTCAAATTTTACGTTTAGAACATATATTAAAACGTTAAAAAAAAGTAACGTTTTCGTACGTTTTTAGAACATATATACTTTTTTATAAAAACGTATAAAAAATTTTAGAACATATATACGTTTTTGGTCACATGTGATTTTTTTTTATATAAAAAAAACGTATAAAAAATGTTTTTATACATTTTTTATATAAAACTTTTTTTTTATAAAAAACTTTATTTATATAAAAATGCTTTTATCTAAAAATATTTTTAAATAAAACGTTTTATATAAAGAGTTTTATAAAAACATTTTTTATATAAAAAAAACATTTTTATGTAAAAAATATTTTTATAAAAACTTTTTAATAAAACGTTTTTATATAAAAAAAAGTAACATTTTCGAAAAAAAATTACTTGACCAAAAAAATTCAAAAAAAAAACGGACTATTTGTTTTTTAAGTAAAAAAAATTAAATTATAAATTGCCGTTAGTGTAAAGTATGGGCGCTACAACGATCGTTAGCCAAAAGGGCTGACGTGTAACTGCTAATGGAACTCACTTAACGCCGGTTATAATGAAGGACCAAAAGTGCATGAATAGTAGAAAATACGTACCATCTTTGTACTTAATGAACCACAAGGACGAAACGTGTAATTTGACCATACCACAAGGACGATTTTTGCAATTTACCTAAACCTATGTGTCCCACTTTTGGGATCTACATGCATTGTTACTATAAACTTGGGCATAGTAGCTTTGTTCCATCATATAATTTGTTACATACTGTAATTGAATAGTAATGTCATCATTGTAATTTGTTGCGAAAAATCCTCAAAACTTTCATTTCATAATATATTTTTGTCAGTCTGTTACTAATCATCGTTTGTCATTTTCGTAACTGTGATATTCGAAATTTTGCAATAAGCCACGTTTTTCTTCACCATATTTTCTTCAAATCCAATAATATAAGTATATAACTTAACAGCGAAACTTGTGTGTCTGATCATCATCAGCACCATCCAATTCAAATATACCAAGAATATGCAAATAGCAAACATTTATTAGAAACTATCACCTAAGTTTCTTTCTTTCGATGACTTTCATGTATCGAAAGATACTCTGTGAATTTATCGTGACTAATCATCGGACAATACGCTAACACCAAATAGCTAAACATCGTAACCTAAACATTACAACTGAAACATCTTTTTTCTTGGTTAAAAATTTGACCCTTCAATGATCAAAACAAAGAAACATTACAAAATCTGAGCAAAGCTCTATTCATTTTTTACATTGAGTCCAAGAAATCAGAGATGTCCAATTATAAATCAATGGGAGGTCCATCTTGAGATTTTTATAAGACCAATAGTGCCAACTTTGTAGGACCTACACAACAAGACAATTGGTAAACCTGCCATGTTAAAAATGTGTGAATGGACCCATGAGAAGCCCCTACACTTTTATACACTAGTTGTCTCAACTAACCCTATGTCTTCTTATCTTTTCAAATAATGTTAGAAGTGACTTAAGCACCATACCATGTTTTATTGAAGTCAAAACACCATTAAGTTGTGCAAAAGTGTCGACTAAAGTTACTTTAAAAGGAACTCCATGTCATATTGAAAACTTGGTTTGAGCCTGTAGTTTAGTACTTTTAGTTTTAGTTAGAGGTTAAATATGCAAGGCTATCAACAAGTTACTATGATAAGTTTAGCATATTCCAAACACTATGTATAGTCATATGATGTTCGAAAGTTATATCATATTGACTCACATTGATTTGAGGTTTCGTTTGTTATTACGGATTATATGGGACAACATATTTGGAGGTATATGGTACCCCGAGTCTCGTGAGCTTGTATGAAGAACCTTGCTACCAAGGAGGTATAAAAGGACGACAATGCCAACAAGCAAAAGATCTAATAAGGTAACTACAAAAAATACGACAATTGGCTGAATTGAATCATGACTAAACATAGATGAAATCGTGTAAGGGGGCCTTTTATTTCCTTTCACCAGGTAAGAATTCGTGGTGACAACTGACAAGTAATAAGGTTTTATTAGGTCTACACATAATATATTACAGAGTATCTCTTTACTAGTTTACTTTGTTCTCATCAAGTCGATTAACCTATATATCATCAATTCATTATTCACAAGTTTTTGCAAATAAGATTCACAGTGACTCAACGTACTCTCAAGCCAAATGCACTACTCAGTTCTCGTTTCGACTTGCAACAACATACTTAGTATATTTTGTGCAATACAAATTATTTTACTAGTAGTTTTAAACACTGTAGTATTTTCCATAACAAATTATTGAACTATACACATCATCACACACTAGGTGACAAATTTACGATCTTATAAAAGAGAAAGATCATTATAAACCAATCTATATGAATAACGACTGAACAAGAACATAATTTTACATGCTCACAGAAAAAGCTGATAAAAGAAAAAGGAAAAGAGGAGGACAAAAAAGAAAGAAAGTAGTCAAATAGATGAATAGATCGATGACAATTGTGGTTAAAGTGATAGTATCCTATCTAACATCATCCAAATATCCACATCTAATGTTATATGCCTATCAAATGGTCAATTGTCACTTGCTTTTCCATTATGGCACATACTTCTAAAATTAGGCCTATTTTTTGTTTGTTTGTTTATGGCACGTATAATGCAACTTGGTCTCAATTATCAAATTATAACACTGCTCAAATGGTGTCTTATTTAATGATACGCGTGAGTAAAATAAAGGTATGGGTATGACTCTGGTTTGTAAGATGAACAATAATAAGTACCACATGAAATAGTATTAAATGTTAATGGAGCTTACTTGTTTCTTTTTTTTTTCCACATTAAGCGGGTGGGTCCCTTTCTGTTAATGGGTCTTAATGGGGAGGAGTATCCTTTGCTTTCTCTCCTCATATAGACCATTTAACAGAAAAAGAAACATATTATATGTGTGGCCCCACCACTATCTCCCCATTAAGACTCATTAACATAAAAAAGAAACACCCCCCTGTTTCTTCTGTGAAAACTCAGTGAAAAGACTGAAAACTTAAGTTCGAAGTCCGTACGTCATTGGCGGTAATTATACAGTTAGGTTTCGGGTGTTCAGTTGGTTTATTAGATTATTTTTCTTTTAGGACGTACACAGATTTTCTCTTAACATATATATCACAAACTATCTTAAACATTCTAATCAAGACTTGAACTTACAACTATTTGATTGTAGAGCTTCTTACACAACAAGAGATACGATTAAAACACAAACCATTTGATGTTTTCAGGGACGGACCTACATGGATACCGGATGTGTCACGGGCCACAACCGAATTTGAGTCGCGAAGTGTATTTTTTTTCTTTCAAAAAATGTTATTTTTTGTTATGTGCAACCTCTGATATTTGTGTTATTTTTTTATTGTGCAACTTTAGCTTAGGAAAAAATAAATAAATAATGTGCGAATTTTTGTACTTATGATCGGAAAAAATTGACGCAACATCTTTTCGAAAATCTTAGGTCCGCTTTACAAATAAAGGTCCATATGTTTATTGGACACCCTTATGTGTGGACAATAGCTTCACCTCTCACATAATAAACTAATAATAGCTTAACCAATAGGTTGAGTAATATCATCCTATTGCTCCTAAGTCTCCTCAACCTTTAACTCCAATGCATTAACCTATTCTTAACACATTTTCATTCTTTTATTAACCTTTTCATTGGAAATGCTCTTAGGGCAAAATGTATAACGCGGTCAATGTTACTGATTAATAATGTTTTGAAAAAATAATCGTATTACCCGATGACAACTATGATCTTATCTTTTGAAACAATATATCAAAGAAAACGTTTCGCCTAACAGAATAAATTTATTGAGCTTTTTACGTTGTTAAAGCCACAAACTCAATAATAAAAAAGATTAAGGAGAAAACCAATTAATTATTCGTTTGGATATATATGTTGACAATCTAACGATATTCTATAATATTTCTCTTGTTATAAACCCATATGACATCAACGTTACATAATACTTATCATGTTCAAAAAATAAAATAAAGATAGGTCTATGATATGAGTTGAATATGACGATTTTAGCGTTGATTATGGGCCTAAGTGTTTCAAATTGTTTAATCATTGGATGGAATATGACGATTTTAGCGAAGTTGTCAAGTCGTCTTGGAGCAGTGGAACCTATAAGGGGTCGGCGGATATTGTTCTTAAAAATAAGATTAAGAAATTAAAAACGGATATTAAAAACTGGTGGAAGGTCAAATCAGCCGAGAACAGTCATTTAAAGATGGAAATTCAATTGAGGTTATGTGAATGGGATGCTAAAGTTGAATCTGGGGTACTTACTTCAGTGGACTGTGTGAAACAGGAAGAATATATCATGGACCTGCAACTTCTCGAGCAAAGGGAAAGAGATTCTCTCAAGCAAAAAAGCAGAGTAAAGTGGGCGGTAGAGGGTGACGAAAACACCAAGTATTTTCACTCTGTAGTAAACAGAAAATGTAGAAGCAAAAACCTTAATGGACTGCTCATAAATGGAAGTTGGGTGGAAGATCCGAGTTCAATATATTTAGAGGTAGTTAATCATTTTGCTCTTCGCTTCCGTGAAGAAAGGTCGAATCGTCCAAAATTTCGCAGCAATCTATTTCGACATTTAGACCAGGATGACATAACCCTGTTGGACTCTAGCTTTTCTTTGGACGAGATCAAATCTGCCGTATGGGAATGCTCTAGTTCCAAGTCGCCTGGACCAGATGGTCTAAACTTTAAATTCATAAAGAGGTATTGGGATGTTATCAAGTTTGAATTCTTTAATTATATCAAATATTTTGAAGTCCACGGCAGTCTTGCAAAAGGATGTAATGCCTCGTTTGTTGTTCTTATTCCAAAAAATGCGGACCCTCTGGATCTAGGAGATTATCGTCCTATCAGCTTAATAGGGTGTATGTATAAGGTGCTTTCAAAGTTGCTTGCTTTGCGTTTAAGCCGAGTTATCAACAAACTGATAAGCCCAAATCAGACGGCGTTTATGGCTGGACGACAAATATTGGATGGAAGTTTGATTGCTAATGAAATTGTAAAGTTTGCAAAAAGACGGGGAATAAATATGCTTCTCTTTAAAGTGGATTTTGAGAAGGCGTTCGATAGCGTGAATTGGTCGTTCCTTCTCGATATAATGTCCTAAATGAAGTTTAGCGCTCGTTGGTGTAAATGGATAAAGTCTTGTCTCTCCTCGGCTTCGGTTTTTGTGCTCATTAACGGCTCTCCCTCAAAAGAATTTAAAATGGAACGGGGTTTAAGGCAAGGAGATCCGCTTTCTCCTTTTTTATTTCTCATCGTAGCAGAGGCATTACAAGTCATGATTGTTGAGGCTTGTAATAAAGGAATTTATAAAGGTCTGTTTCTTGCCGAAGATGGTGCCAACATTTCTCTTCTTCAATATGCGGACGATGCTCTTCTTTTCGGTGAATGGTCAAAATCAAACGCTCTAAATTTGGTTAGCATTTTAGACTGCTTTCACGAAGTGTCGAGGCTTAAAATAAATTTAACAAAGAGTCGTCTCTTTGGTGTCGGCGTTCCTTCAAGCGATGTGGCTAACATTGCAAGAGCAATTAATTGTTCCCACGATTCACTGCCTTTCAGTTACTTAGGGCTACCGGTTGGAATAAGCATGAAGAAATGTGACGCTTGGAATGGCGTGGTCAGTAGGTTCTCTAAAAGGCTTGCATCTTGGAAAATGAATCTTATATCAGTTGGGGGAAGGCTTTCCCTAGTTAAATCTGTATTGGGGAGTCTTCCTTTATATTATATGTCTATTTTTAGAGCACCTGCATCGGTTATCTCAAAGCTTGAAGCTATTAGAAGGCGCTTTTTCTGGGGATTTAAAGAGGAAGAGAGAAAGATGGTGTGGGTGAGCTGACAAAAGGTCTTATCAGACAAAAAATATGGTGGTTTAGGGGTGGGAAGCATTAAAGCAAAAAATATGGGTCTTATAGGTAAATGGAAATGGCGTTTTCTAAATGAAAGATGTGCATTATGGAGAAAAGTGATTGCCGAGATTCATGGTCCAAACGGAGGCTTTGAGGTGAATAATGCTACTGGGCTAAAATCCGGTATATGGTGTAACATTATTAGTTGTTGTTTGGACATGAATTACATGGGTATTTCTCTTAATTCTCTTATGTCGAGAAAAATTTATAATGGCCGACATACATCCTTCTGGTCTGACTGTTGGATTGATGATCAAGGGCCTTTAAAAATACGTTTTCCACGTTTGTATGCCTTAGAAACCTGTAAAACGTGCTCAGTGGCTGATAGATGGGTGAGTGAAAATGGTGTTTGGCATGGCAAGTGGTCTTGGAGGCGACAACCCAATGGCCGTGCAACTGATGAATTATCATGTTTATCTAGTTTAATTAATGGGCTTGTCTTAAACTTTTCCCGTGATGATGAATGGACTTGGTCTCCAGAGGCTTCTGGTGGTTTCTCGGTTCAATCCTTAAGCAAACTTATTCAAAAAAAGATGTTTGCCATTGAGGATTCAAGTCTCAGTTTCAGGTGGAATTCATGGGCTCCAAGGAAGATAAATGTTTGCGATTGGCGGGTATCGTTAAATCGTCTTCTGACAAAGGATAACTTGATGCGACGTGGTATTGCTTTATCTTCAAGTGTATGTTTATTCTGTGGTAAGGAAGAAGAATCACGGGACCACTGCTTTCTTTTATGCCCCATCATAAAGATTATATGGAAGAAAGTTTGGAGCTGGTGGAAGTCCCCTTCTTCATTTTGTCCTTCTCTTGATGATATTTTAAAGGGGAATTTCGAGTTTCTCGACAACAAGCTGGTGTCAAAGCTTTTACACGCTGTATGCCTGTTCCTTTTATGGCACATATGGAGGTGGAGGAACAAGATTTTGCACGCTCAAACAGAAAGTGAGGAGACATCAATTCGTCACGAGGATATTTTCCCTTCGCTTCTAAGGATGTCATTCATTTGGACATCAAACCGTGCTTCTATCAACAGGTTCGTATGGGACGATTGGACATCAAACCGTGCTTCTATCAACAGGTGTTTTTATTTAATCCTGTAGCTCTTTATGTCATTATGCTTAAGTCTCGTGTTGTAGTTCCTTGTTTCGTGGCTCTGTTTTAGAGCCTTTTCCTTTTGTTGTTTGTGTTTGTGTTTGCCTTTTGGCTAATAAAGAAATAATATCGTCGCTTTTCAAAAAAAAAAAAAAAAAAAGGTCTATGATATGAGTTGAATGGTTAGTTGTTTGGCACGTGAGGTGCACGTGCATAGCTTGATAGCTAGACACGTGAGGTGCACGTGTGTTACTCCAACAGCTTTATCCACTATCTCAACTCATATCCATTTCCTTTAAATACCTGTTGTAGTTATAATTTCACATTTAGTCTTTGTAATCAATTTCTCTCTTACTTCTAAACATCACTTGTAACTGATTCTTTGGTCATTTTGATCAATAACCAATGGAGTCATAAGGTTCAATTCATGTTCTAGCATTGTGAATTCATCTTATTCTCTAGTTCTTATATTATTTCTGTATTGAAATCTATAAGTTCATATCCTTACTCCTATCAATTGGCATCTAGAGCCTCTTTCTTGGCAAATTCTGTTATTTTCCGGCAAGAAACAGTTATTTTCCGGTGAACTTGTTTCTTTTGACTTTTACACAGTCAAACGATTTCTATTCACATTTTCATCATTCTTCATTATTTTTGGATGCAATTAACAGTTTGTTTCAGTTAATTTCAATCCTAATCAATCAAAATTGTGTATAGGTGTTATTGACTATCTGATCTCATTGGCTGCTTCTTGGAGCACTGCTACAGTGTCACAAGAAACAGATAATCATCAAGAATAAGTCAGTTAGATCAATAACAGATCCTTTAATTGTAGTGTATTTTGTTACAATTGGTTCAGATGGTGTTGACAAGAGGCACTATTATTGGAACCAGTTCTGGTGAGATGGAAGAAGAACTAAGAGGTCTGGTTAGGAATTTGCAACAAGCAGTGAAACAGTTGACTCAAACTGTTCAAACAATTTCAACCAATTATGATACTGTGAATGTGACTCAACAGTACTTGTCCACTGAAGTCATGAGGCTCAGGAATGGAGAAGGTACTAGTAGGGGAGGGTACACTAGAATGACTAAGTTAGAGTTTCCAAAATTCTCAGGGGAAGATGTTAAAGGGTGGTTGTTTAGGTGTCAACAATTCTTTCTAGTAGACAATGTAGCGGATGAAGAGAATGTTAGATTGGTTTCAATTCACTTGTATGATAAGGCTTTGGTATGCCATAGACAGTTTGTAAAGATTCATGGGGAGACAGTGAATTGGGCATTTTATGAGGCTGAGATTTATAAGAGATTTGGCGCTTGTTATGAAGATCCTATGGAAGAGCTTAAGAAATTGAAGCAAAATGGTACAATGCCTGAGTATCAAGATAAGTTTGAGTCCTTATTGGGTAGGGTGGAGTTAAGTGAGGAATATTCCATTAGTTTCTTTGTGTCTGGGTTGCAACAAGAGATTGGATTGGTGGTTAAGATGTTCAAGCCGAGAAGTCTATATGATGCTTATCATCTGGCCAGAATGCAAGAGGCTGCAAAAGTTGTGGTCAACAAGAGGTATACTCCTATTTTACCTACTCCCAAACAGCCTGTTACTAGTACTTATGTTAATAAAAAATACAGCCTATCACACCAGACTACAAAACCACTTAGCCTTGCCTGCAACACCCTATAATAGAGCACCTACACCTGTTAATGCACCACCAAAGAGGCAGTTGTCACAAAAGGAGTATGAGGAAAAAAGGTCTAAGAATCTCTGCTTTTACTGTGATAAAAAATACACACCAGGACACAAATGTAGTGGTCAGTTGTTTTCTTTAGAGGTCCTAGGAGATGAAGAGGGCAGTGAAAGTGTGGGAGAGGAAGTAGTGCAATTAGAAGAGGAAATGCTTGAGCATGTAGTGGAGGAACAGACTGTGTGCCCACACATCTCATTGAATGCTTTGGCTGGGGTGAATACTTTTCATACTATGAGAGTCAAGGGACATGTGGGAAAACAGGTTATTCATATTTTAGTTAATTTTGGGAGTACACATAATTTTGTGGACATCGAGTGTGCTAAGAAGTTAGGGTGCCGAATAAGTAATGTGTCATTTACAAATTGATGTGCCTAGGGGAAATCAGATGTTAAGTACTGCAGCTTGCAAAAATTTTACTTGGACTTTACATGGGGAGGAGTTCAAAAGTGATGTTATGTTGCTCAAGTTGGGAAACTGTGATATGGTTTTGGGTTGCCAATGGTTGACCACCTTGGGAAATATCCTTTGGAACTTTGACACCTTTAGGATGGAATTCAAGTTTAAGGGGAAGAAAATAACCTTGAGAGGGACTCAGTGGTTGTCACTTGCAGAGTACTGGTACAACACCAACTACCACACCACTATCAATACCACTCTCTTTGAGGTGGTGTATGGCCAACCACCCACCTTTCATGTTCCCTATGTAGTTGGTACAAGTAATGTGGAGATGGTGGACAGAACTTTGGCTACAAGAGAGGAGGCTGTTAATATGCTCAAGTTCCATTTAAGGAGGTCTCAAGACAGGATGAAGGCTATAGCTGATCAACATAGAACTGATAGAGAATATTCAGTGGGAGATTGGGTTTACTTGAAATTGCAACCTTACAGGCAGATTACCATAAGGCAAGGGGTGCATCACAAGTTGTCAGCTAAGTTTTATGGGCCATTTCAAGTCTTGGAAAGAATAGGAGCAGTGGCCTACAAGCTACAGTTACCTGCTAATGCAAGAGTGCACCCAGTTTTTCATGTATCACAGCTCAAGAAGTGTAAGTCTAAGGAGGTGAGCATGCGTACTTTTCCTACTTGCACTACTGAAGGTTTGTTAGAATTGGAGCCAGTTAAGATTTTGGATAGAAGGATGCAGAAAAGAGGCAACTCTGCAACTGTGTATGTGCTTGTACAATGGGCTAATGGGTCCACTGATGATGCTACTTGGGAATGGGTAGAAGACTTGCAGAGAAGGTTTCCTCAGTTTTAGTTAGATGCTTGAGGACAAGCATCAATCCAAGAGGGATGGATTGATATGAGTTGAATGGTTAGTTGTTTGGCACGTGAGGTGCACGTGCATAGCTTGATAGCTAGACACGTGAGGTGCACGTATGTTACTCCAACAGCTTTATCCACTATCTCAACTAATATCCCTTTCCTTTAAATACCTGTTGTAGTTATCATTTCAAATTTAGTCTTTGTAATCAATTTCTCTCTTACTTCTAAAAATCACTTGTAACTGATTCTTTGGTCATTCTAATCAATAATCAATGGAGTCATAAGGTTCAATTCATGTTCTAGCATTGTGAATTCATCTTATTCTCTAGTTCTTATATCATTTCTGTATTGAAATCTATAAGTTCATATCCTTACTCATATCAATCTACTTATCAATACTTATAGACATGATTTGACGCATTATATATACTTGATTTTCTAACTCAAATGTAGCCTAACAAGTGTCTCAATTTATCTGGTGATCCAAATTCAAATCTTGTGTGCATAAGTTGCGAAGCCAGATTAGCTCAACTGATTTAAAAAAAAAAATGATAATGCAACACTTTTAATTTTCAACTTGCAACAATCTTTTTAGTCTATCTTCAAGAGATGTATTAGGAGTATAATACTAAAATTGACTTCGCAATCAATTTAGCCGGTTTTACATTTTATGATTTACGGACGAATTGTTCAATTATTTTCGTTTAGACCAAAAGGAGTTTAACACTTAAAATGCAAATAATTTGACGATTATTTTTTTAAAAGAAAGATCACAAAACATAACTTAAGTTAGACGACCAAAAGTAAACTTGTTTATACATAATGCAAACTAGTTTAACACTTAAAATGACATATTCTATAATATTAGTCAATTGAAAAGTAAAAGTGTTCTTAAAACAAAACATAGAAACTCATGTTTACAATTTTTTGATTAACAATTATTATTAGAGATTAAAAGTGTTCTTAAAACAAAACAAAATAAGTATTATTAGAAAGTATTATTAGAGATTAAAAGTATTATTAGAAACTCATGTTTACAATTTTTTTCACAAGAATTATTATTGAGTTGACATTTGTACACAACAAAATAAGACCTGGTTGTAATACAATAATAAACGGATAAGAGTTGTGGTTAGTTGAGTGATCAACACGGTTAACATGTTTAATATAAAAAAGGTGTGGGTGGGGGGCCGAGGGCGAGTTGCCCCCAACCAACCGAACAAGCAACCGAGTTCTTCCCACTAGCCCAGCCACAGGCAACCGAGTCCCCCAACCAAATCAAAATTATGGTTGGCTACCCAACCGAATTTTAGATTTGGTTTGCGCAATTTTTTTTCTTGGATATGTTTTTGATTGTAGTTGATATCGTCTTACTATTTGTTTATAATCGATGTATAATCTTAAAAAAAGAAAGCTAAGCTGTCAAAGATCTAGCAAAAGTGACTACAGAAATTTTGATCACTATTAGCGTTAGTCTTATATTTAGTTTAACATTCTAATAAATAACAAAAAAAAAATAATATATAATGTTTCAACTCTTTACGTCTTCACCGCCTCTTAAAAAATGATAAAAACAAGATATTTTTTTAGTCCAAAAATTTATGATCGACGTCTAACTAAGCTACAGAATTAATAAGAATTATTTTAGTATTAAATGAATTTATAACTTAAACCTAATTCAAATCCAAAATCACATCTCATAAATTCCAAAAAGAAAAAAACACCCACCCTTTTTACCCATAAATAAAAAAGCCCATCACTCAAAAACCCATAATTTTTTTTATAAAAATCAAAATCCTTCTTTCTACCCAATTCAAATCACCTCAAAACCCATCTGGGTCTTCCTTAAAACCAATCAAAACCCTCAAAAAAGCGATCATCATCAAAGAAAAAAGAAAAAAAGATGAGGAAACGTGAAAGAGAAAACCCATGTGGGATATGTGGTCATTATCACAAGTACGAGGAAGGTGAAGTTTGTGAGACTTGTGGTCATAGGATGCCTGTTGGTGTTGAGAAAACATTAGGGGTTCAAACCAGTGCTTTTCCTTCTGAGGTTTTGCATGAGTTTTTGTATCTTGGTAGTTATGATAATGCTTCTAGGTCTGAACTTTTGAAGACTTTGGGGATTTCTCGTATTCTTAATGTAAGTTGCCTTTTTTTTTTTTTTTTTTAGTCTCTTAATATTAAGTTGATTGACTTTAAAAAAATTGTGTTGGAATGTTTAGGGTTATTGAGTTGTTTGACGATTTATTGTTTCATTAGTTGTTTTTATATAAACAAGCCCGGGGAGGGTTAGTCTTTGACTCAGATATACGCGGCCTGACCGAGGAGGATTAGTCTTTGATTGTTGTGCTGTTTGATGATTTAATGTTGTGTTTGTTGGTTTTAATGTGTTTGATTGTGGTTAGTTATCTATGTTAAGTTGATTATTGGTTTTGGAAAATTGCATTAACGCATTTGGGGTGTATTAGTGAAGAGGGTTCAGTGATGGTACGCAGATACCTTGATTAGGTCGCGTACATATGAGTCAGAGACTCGCCATTTCTGGGTGACCTAAGCTAATAATTTCGTTTGTTGGGTTGTTTGGTGATTTAATGTTGTGTTAGTTGGTTTTATTATTCGGTTTTTAATCTTTAGTGCTAATGTGTTTGATTGTGGTTATTAATCTATGTTAACTTGATCAATGGTTTTAAAAACTGGATTAGAGTGTTTAGGGTGTGTTGGTTGATCATTCAGTTATTGGATGATTTGATGCTGCATTAGCTCTTTTTGTTATAAGTTGATTATTAATTATAAAAGATGAATCAGTTTGGTAGCATTGGTAGAGTGTTTAAGGTGTATTGTTTGATTCTTGAGCTATTGAATGACTTGATATTACCTAGTCGTTTTTATTCATGGGTTAGTAATCTCTCCTCTTTAGTACTAGTCTGTTTATTGTATCAATTAATTTGGTTATTAATTTTTTATGATGTATCAATTTGCTAGCATTGTGAAAGCGTTTAGAGTTTATTATTGAGTGATTAATAAAATAGTGTGGTTAGTGTGGCACAATCTTGTCCATGGTTTACCAAAAGGATGTCTCCTTTTATGTAAGCTGTGTTTTTTTGTTGCTAATATCTTATTGAAACTTTGCGTGGTCCCAGTGTTTTAATTGGAAGTGTAAAAAGTAATAATATGAAAACAAATGGCAACTTTGGTAAATAGCTTTTCTGGTTATCTCTCTACCTTTTTTTCTAGACTAGAAGTGTTAAAGGACTGGGGTTATGAGTATTTAAATCATCAGTGGTCATAGGCTGTAGTACAATCACTGTGAAGGAATCTTCTTCATTTGATAACCAGGCACTCAATGTAGGACACCCCCTGCAATGTAAGACACTTAGTGTTGCCTTTTAAGACTTCGTTACTGCTACGATGCAATACACGAGTCATGCACTTAAGTGTTTTTTTAGGCAAAAATTAACTTAGTAGTATCCAAATATCAACACGTCTATGAGTATCAAACCACAACATACCGTTAGGAGTATCGAGTTGACTTAAAATCTAATATGGAACAATCTACTTTGCTTCTTTATTCTTTGATTGAAGATTATCCTTACTAATTATCATGTGTGTTATGCGTTTATTTAATGCTGTTGTATGCCAAATTCCTAGCGTACTTTTACCCTGACGATATGCATTTTGTTCGAGATGATAAGCTGATGATGTTTAATGAAAAGTTTCTGGTAGTACATCTGCTTGTTCATTGGCTTTTATAGTATGGCAGAATACGAATCATCTTTATTCTATCGATGTATTTATCTCAAGACTGTTGATCAGTTCCATAAAGGGTGAAACATTTATTACTGATTTGCAGTTGTATCTATTAAAGATCTTAAATTAGTATTTGGTGATTTATTTTTTCTATCTTATATGCAGACTGTACCTGCCTGTCAGAATCTCTACAAGAACTCATTTATGTATCACTGCCTTCCCGATAGCCCGACTCTGGCATTCGATGATGCAGTTGAGTTTATAGGTATGTACAGGGATACTGCTTGCTAAGGGGCTTATTTATTTATTTAATTCTGCCGAACTGACTTCATAGGAATCTACAACTAATCAAACTGTAAGAATGCTAGAGGTTGTTCAGTATAATATATGACATATGAAGTAAATAATTAAAGAGAATAGACTGAAAATATAGTTGTAAAAAAGGGTTTTAAAATTGTAAATTCCGTTGTGTATTTAAGGTTGTAGGATATTTAAGGAATAGTATCGCGCAATGCTTCTTGATATCTTCTTTCATATTAATCTTCTGATAAAATCTATAGGTGTTAGCTAATGAAATATATATTGGGGATGATAAGTGAACGATGTTAAGTGTTACTGTAGTATGTCAATTTAAGTTTCTAAATTAGTAAGGGATAATATTTTTGTTGAGTATATAAAGATGCCATATATGATATATTGCTGTCCCTCTTCTGTCACAAAGATTTGATATGTTTCTTGAAGAATTTGCTTGGATGATTTGTGTTTTTAACTTTTAAGTTTGTTTATGTTGGATATGAACCAAACTGCGTGTCATGAACGTTTAACATATTGTTTCAATCTTGTTTTACAGAGAAATGTGAAGCAGAGAAAGCTCGAGTTCTTGTTCACTGCATGTCAGGAAAAAACCGGTGAGAGCTCTTGCTGCAAACTGCAATTGAGTTGATACTTTTGTATGTTTGAGGTCTTAGGAAAGACATTATTAGAGGTCCTTTGTTTCATTCGGTTGTTTAGAAACAAAAGCATAGAGCAGAATATGGTGGTGTGAAACATCGATCAAATAAAAGATAAGTAGGACAGAGGATTTGATGAGTTAATTTTATGGTATTTTTGACAGGTCTCCCGCTGTTGTTATGGCGTTTTTAATGAAGAGCAGAAGGTGGACTCTTGATCAGAGTTACCAATGGGTGAAAGAACGTAGACCGCCTGTTGAGTTAAATCCAGGTATATATTTACGGTAGTTTAACCAATGTGATTGACAAGTGTTTATTATTAGATATCATGTTTTTGATGTTTTAACTATGCCTATAATTTTATCAAAAACATTTCTGTACTGGTATTATTGACAGCATGAAATGTAGGTGAGAAGTCAATATAACAGATAATGAGGGGTTTATAAGTAACTCTGGGTTTGTCTTAATAGATTTTTGCAGCTACTATGAAAAATTTGATTATTCTAAAAATTCGGATATTCGTATTTATAAGCACAGTATCCAAACACTATACGCTGATGGATGTGACTTGAAGCTGGTAATCATATATTGTGAATCTTTTTGTAGGTGTTATGCAGCAACTACAAGAGTATGCACAGAAGGTTCAAGGGGCGGTGGATCCAAGTGGTGTTGCCCCGCCACCGATCTCAGGTGGTGCTGGTGCAGTTGCTCCTTTTAGCTTTGGTTTTACAAACCCAACCAACGTTCCACCAGCCTTCCCAGCTTTTAACACCACCACTGCAAACTCCTCCATTTTTTCTCGTGCAGATATCCCACCACCAAACGAGTTCACTTTTGGAGCTGCTCCTGCTGCTGTTCAGACACAAAACACACCACAAATCATGTCATCTGGGCCAGGTGCTGTGAATCCAAATGCTACTGACATATCAATGGATGGTTCTTAAGTTCTTTGTTTTTGTTGCTTTTGGGTTTTTCTTGGATTTGGGTTATTTTGTGCAAATCTTATGAGAAGCCATGAATGTAAATGGTGAATGGAAAGCATTTGGCTTGTTAAACCTCACAGCCTTTAGAAGGCTAACGTATCTGAGATTTTTGATTTTATTAGGAGTAACCTTTTAAGCTTCCATTTTGATTATCAGTCATATTTAAATGCATTTTGCCATAATTTTACTGTCTGAGATCAGTAATGTTAGTGGAAGGTTATGGGTTCAAGTTATGAACAGTCGGCTCTTTTTATGAAAATGTTAGGAATTTTGTCTCCCTGGATTATTGTAGTTGAGTAGAAGTTTTTGTGATTTTATTAAAAACGTGCTAAAACTGTGAGTGGAGCTTACGGTTTTTCTACTTGCATGTTTTGATAAGAAAATTTACCTGTTGCATATTTATATTTTTGCAATCATGTCTTACGATACGATATGGTTCTACAATCATGGGCGAGCACCTTTATTAGGAAAGGGTGCTGATGATTTGGGCACCCCTAAAACTTCTATTTTGAGTCTAAATTAGTGTTATCGGCAATTGCCTCCCGTTTATCGTGCAGAGGTTGATGAATATGGAAAATATCATCGTAAACGTTTTAATTTTCACAACAATAATTAAATTACATTTGCATATATTAAAGTTTTCTGTGTTTGTTAGTCATACCTTGTGATATGACAGCACAAGACCTCTCACTGATCCAACATTCTTGAGTTCTTGACCATATGATACTTGGAATAAAGCCAGCCCAATATTTCATAATGGACGTGTTAGCGAAAGAAGTGTAAGATTAATTTAAGATGTGTTACATATTATTGGTAATAAGACGTTCGTTGAGTATTTTCCTAGTAAGAAAAAACTTATCAGCTAGTCGTTTGAATATATGTTGATGTTTTAGCATTAACGATACACTGGTATCAAACTATTAGCAATAACGCAGCCTACCGACCTATACAAAGAATGAAAGAAAACATGTATTGTGAGTTTGTGACCACTTTCTTCGCTCACGTAACTCTGATTTTGTCACCTTTAACTATCATGAATTTACAACTATATACAATTTTGTATAATGAAACTCTGATTTACTTAATGTTCATGGTTTTATGCCGTTACTCTTTAGGACATTTGTAATCCATGGAACTTTATGTATGCAAATATATGCTATGCTTATATGGTTATGAATTCCTCTCACCCTATATGTTTGTTTTTATATCTTAGTGAATACCACTTGCAGACTTGCAGTCAGTCTCTATGCGCAAATTATATGCTACGCTTTCATGTTTTGTATGCTTATATGTCTCTTTTTTAAAGCTTTTATGATGTTATCCGTCATTCTTCTGGTATGTTTGCTATGCATTATATACTTACATAGTTTTCTTACCTATGTAATTTCACACATTCACATATATTTGAGCAAATTAACCCTCATACATACACTTGTCGAAGTTATTTATGAAAACAGTCTTTCTACTCTCGTGTTTACCTAAAGGTAAGGATGTGGTTTGTCTACATTTCACTTCCCCATACCTCATTCTATTTTTGACTCACTCTTTTCTTTTTCTTGAAAAAATTCATCCCATCAAAATTGCAAATGTTACACGACTACACAAGCAACTTATACGTTAGTTGTTTTGAATTGGTTTTTGTCAGAACGAGAATCACTAGCAACTTACCGATTTAGTACCCATAAGCCCACTGGGCTACCATCTACAAAACCTCTTAAAGTTATTACTACCTCCGTCCCATAATTATAGTCCACTGTTGACTTTTGAAGTCTTTAATTTTCAACTTTGACCTTAAATATTTTTATTTGTGTTATATATTACTTGATGCAAAATATATGAATAGATTGTGTTTTAAATGTATTTTCGATTGGAATAATTGTTATCAAGTATTATATAACAGAAATGAAAATATATACGGTCAAAGTTGCAAAGCGAAGACTTAAAAAGTCAACAGTGGACTATAATTATGGGACGGAGGGAGTACTATTTTAGTACTCAAGTTCTATAAGAGTGCACGGTGCAAGGGTTGAATGCCTCATTATTGGCATTTTTTTGGCCTAATGGCACCGCCGTTCTATACAAACATACACGCCGTTGGCACGCCATTTGTTCCTTTGTTGGCTTATTCATGGGCGTTGATTGGTTTATTTTAATTTATTTATTTTTATTTTTAAAATTTGAACGTTTAATAAAAGCAGGAAAGCAATGGCCAAAAAAAAAGCAACTTGTTTTTTTCACCTATAAATAACCACTTTTAACTTATATATTTCAAACATTCAAACCAAATTATAATTTATATATACTTTCACATACAACTCAATCCCCTCTTCCCTATTTCATACACATGCAACATGGATCGAGACTTTGATGACGATGAAGCTTGAGCCGAACAGTTATTACGTTTACACGAATATCATGAACAATTTCTAGCTTTCGATGACGATGAAGCCACTAGTTCAAACACTTGGACGCACATACCCGAGACGTTGAAGGCGTCGAACAACATCTCATGGAAGTTTATTTTGGCGACAATCCAAAATGCCATGAAAGGAATTTTAGGCAACGGTTTATAATGAGTCGAAAACTTTATAGTCGAAGATATCGGCCAACTGCCTCTAAGAAAATGTATCACTCCTAAAATGAAATGCACGTATGCTATACGCCAATTGGCCTACGGGACAACACCTGATGCTTTTGATGAATATTTACAAATTGGTGAACATTGCAGTTATGAAAGTTTAGACAATTTTACAAAATGTATATGGGATTTATATTCGGAGGAGTATGTAAAAAAACCTTCACCCAATGATATTATGAGGATATATGAAAAACATGAAAACTATCATGGGTTCTCAGTTATGCTTGACAGTATAGATTGTATGCATTGGAAATGGATGAATTGTCTGAATGCCTACAAAACGCAATTCAAACCGGGGGGTGTGGGGGGATCACAAACATCCAACGGTAATGCTTGAAGTCACAAGATTTGTAGTTTTGGCATGCTGGTGTAGCAGGGTTCCAATAACGACAAATGTTCTTTATCATTTGAATTTGTTTGACGACCTCAAAAACTGAGTTTATACTAATGTTACAGATTTAGAAATTGAGGCCCTAAAAAAATGGAGGCCCTCTGCCGTCATACAGCCTGCACATGCTTAAATCTGGGTCTATCTTTTCTCTTATGATGTACGCGGCTTAACAAGTATATCTGTGACTGTTTATGAACTTTTTCATGACCATCCCAAAAGTTTTACGCTTTACCAAACCATGGCTCAGTTCAACCTTAACCTCTACTGAAACTTTAAGGCACCTTACTACAAGACCACGTTGAACCCATCATCTCATGATCCCAAACTAGAATTTACCATAAATGGAACCTAATAATTCTATTAATATGTGGATATAGCATACGTATATCATTTCTAATTGAGTAAAACAACTTCAAGTTAGTGACGTAGAAAATGTTGGAAAAATGATTTTGCAAAAATGATTTTTTGCAATTTTTGTACACTATTTAATAAAAGTATATGTTATTTATATATTTCTTGCTAGCTTTGCATTCTCTTTGACGAGAGCTTCGCAATGAGCTAAAATGTGTCAAAAATAGAGTTGATATGAATGAGATATCGTGTATTAAAGTGAGGCACTTGAAACACAAAAAATGAAAAAGAGAGAGAGAGTATCACACATCGCCCAAAACAAGAAGCGAATGCTTGTTTACTTTATATAGAAAATCTTGGTATTGGCTATCAAAATCTTTTAGTTGGTTTTACTCTAACACCAACGTGCGCGCGCGCAGGGGAGGTGGTGCAGATTTCAGGATTTCTAGGCCAAAATGAGTTTGAAGCTTCTAAACTAATGTCAGCCCGCGCGACCTAAACTAATGTAAGCCTGCGCGACATGTGGACACGAATGCAGCTTCGAAGCCTCGCATACGTGTGTATCTTTTTGCTGCATATTCGATTCTCCTTTTTCCAGAATTTTCTGTAAATCTATTTTATGAATAGATTTAAACTTATCTAACAAGTTTACAAAAATCGGTTTGTGTATTTAGAAGATACCCAAATCAATTTTGTGTATTTAAAGATATATGAATCTATTTTAGAAATAACATATTTGTTTTTATATGGCAGATATATTTTCTTTGAGGACAAGATAAGTCTTCACTATAAATAAAGCCATATGTCTCATTCGTTTACACACAATAGATACGCATCTCCATTGCATACGGTTTCCAGTAGTCGATCAGAAGTACACAAGTTTTCCATGATCTTTCAGGCAAGTTTGTCTAGTCCGGCTGTACAACAGCTTTGGATGTTATACCCTGGAAACAGACGGCGAATCTGTTTTAATGGAATTGTGTTAAACACGAGCCTCGACCAACCTTTACTGCTTTTCTTATTTAATCATTCTTAGAGTCTGTCTTTTGCTTCTACTCCATTTTGTCTGTTATTTAATTTTCTGTTACTTTTATTTGTAATCTGATTTATTAATAAAAGTGTAAACCGTTTCCTACAGGAAAAAACTCAAGAAAAATGATATATTTCTTAGGAGACATATCATATCAGTTCATCGCTATTTATGAAGGTTTGTTGATGCCTCGAGAGAGAGTTTTCCTTGCACTATGTTCTTATAAATGAATTGAAAGTTCTGTGTGTTCACATAACACATTTCTGTCAAAAACTTTTAGCACTCATCATATCTCCGTTAGTAAAAGTCAAACACAATACATCCCTCGGGACGAACGATGTTATTTTTTCTCCGTTATTTACTAAAAGTCAAAGACATATTCTGATTAAATCAATCCCAAACACTCTCTTTATTTATTTCATATTTTTCTTCTCATCGCCTTTGCTTACCTAATCATCGTCTTTTTTCAGCACCTCCACCACCACAAAACACCTAAAATACATATACTCATGATAAAATATCAAAAACAATCAACATAAAATCACTTTCAACCACTACAAAATACATATACTCATGATAAAATACCAAAAACAATCAACATAAAATCACTTTTAACAATCACAAAATACCTAAACCCATCAATTTCTTCTCACCACCTCCACCACCACTATTTGCCACCTCTGCTACCATTATCCTTCAAATCTATGGTGGCTGGATCTATGACCACAACCATCTGTCGTATTTATGGTGGTCGGAACTATGACCACTACTAATCGCTACTTCCACCACCTCAACCCTTCGCACCTCTACCTGCACCTCCGCCACCACCACCACCACCACCCACCTTCTCCATCCCACCACCACCCGCCACATCCACCTCCACCAACTAAAGTGATGGCCGAATTCAGGGTTTTTAGGACTGTTTTTTTTTTTTTTTTTTTTTTTTTTTTTTTTTTTTTTTTTTTTTATCAAAATGTGTGTTTGACTTTTGGTAGATAAGATAGATAACTAAAACATTTACATCATTAGTCCCGAGAAATGTAATATGTTTGACATCTACCAACGGAATAATGGTAATTGCCAAAAAAAAAGCCAAAAGTTTCGGACAATGTTGTTTACTGTGTAAATGAACAAACCACAAGATGTATTTTGCATTTCATCTTAATATAACTAAGTAAAATGACAAACTATAGGATACAGATTTTTGTGACCATGAAAATTTTGATAGATTTTTCTATCTTGTGCCCTATGGTATAAGATAAGAAGGAAAAAGAGTACACAAAAAGTATTAAAGGACACACAAAAAGGGGTGAGTTATCTACACCCTCTCATAGGGAGGGTATCCAATCATTAGATACATCTCCGGCTTGTACGGTGTGCATCGCGGATTGTACGATTTGAACAAACCCTCCTTGATGTGACATATAAGGAGGGTTTGTATTACATAGCCCCACAATAAATACATTTTTTATGGATCCCTAAATTCATTTTTGTGGGTCCCTCATACTTTTTGTGTACTTTTTGTCCTTCTTATCTTGTGCTCTATGATACAAGATAGAAAAACCCAATTTTGATGGGTCATCAATCATTACTCGTTAAACATCACATGAATACAAACTTTATTAAACCTTGAATCTAGAGCTACCTTTGTAGAGTCCTTTAGTGAACATAATTATAAGTTATAAGTATATTTACCGTGTCTTGTTCACCATAGACTTCTAGGCAACAACCTTTTTTTCCTTGTCCAAACCCGAAATATGCACCCGCGATCTGTTCGGATCTCACTCACAATTTATCTCCCCTCCTCTCTCATCTCAATGGTCCAACACCGGAAAAAAACTGATGGATCTAATCACCCCGGCCTGGCAAAATTATATCCACAGTGCACACTGTGAGTGTAACTACAGAACCGGAAAAAGTATTTTTAAATGGATTTGTGAGGGGGTTTCTTTTGTGGTTGTGTTCTTGCCAAGTGTGCTTGTCCATTTTTACAGCCACATATAAAGGGTGCCTTATCTTTTAGATCATCACCTGGATGATTTGCTTGATTAGGGTTTGCTATCTTTCACAAGGTTGGATCTTTTTCCTTTTAATCTTCGATTGCATGTTTCCTCTTTCGATTATTGCATTTGCCATATTATCTATGTTGTTTGCTTGCTCTTTGATGAAGATGAATCAGTAAAGATGGGTCAGTAAATGACAAAATCTTTGATTAGGTATCATTGTTTTCTATGGTGGTTTATTTGTTTTTAATTTTATGGTTTTTAGATTTTGGGTTTTGGCATTAGGGTTCCGTTATTGTTGATCTTATAGATTTAGGGTTTTCACATTAGGATTCTGTTTTTGCTGATGTTAGGTTACTTATTTCTAAAAATTGTCTGGCTAATTGGCCTAATTTAGGTTACCTTATTTTAAGTGCTTAATGGCTTATTTTAGTTTCGTAAAGAAATTAGCCACTTTTGAGGTGTTTGGTAAACCTTATGTCATGGCAGTGTTTAGACTTTAATATTTGTGGGAATGTAATTCTTACAAATGTTTCTGGGTTTCGTATGTTTTCAGGTGCCGCCATGGTGGGGTAGGCCTACTAAGCTTGAAGCCATGCCAGTGATACTCATACTTATACTGAAGTCACATGTATCTTGACGGGGCATGAATGTTGTATGGCTTTGCTTTGCTGATGCTGCCACGCATACCTTGCCGAGGCAACTTATATTTGTTGCACCCATGTTGCCCATCTTTGTATCTTGGCGTGGCAGCCACACTAGAGATTGGGCAAGAAAAAAAAGTGGTTGCCTAGAAGTCTATGGTGAACAGGACATGGTGAATATACTTAACTTATAATATTTGTGGGAATGTAATTCTTATAAATGTTTCTGGGTTTAGCATGTTTTCAGGTACCGCCACGGTGGGGTAGGCTTGCTGATGAGGCGAAAAATGAACCATTTTTAGGGGGTCATTTAAGCCCGGAATTGAATTTATTTGATCAAATATTGCCTTAAATCGTTCCTTTTGTGATTTTAGGTACTTTGGGAGTGAATTCTGGAAAAGGAAGCATTTTGGACGTTTTTGGAGCATATAAGTGAAGAAAACGGCAAAGACTTAATTTTCCATGCTGAGAACAGTACCTGACGGCGTCAAGAAGAAAATTATGACGGCGTCAGGAGTAAAATCCATGACGACCCAGAGAAAACCTGAAGGCGTCAAGAGAAGGGCGTCAAGAGTATTTTTGGTGACGGCCTGCATAAGGAGTACACATGACGGAGTCAAACCCAGATCTAGGCAGTCCGAGAAATTATTTGGCGGCGAGATGACGGCGTCAGAAATTTGCTCTTGACGCCGTCACCTCACAAAATCTATATATACTTTTCTATTTTTCATTCATTAAGGGAGGAACTTGTGTGGAGAATACTAGGGTCGAACCTAATAAACCCTAGGTCGTTTGTAACAGTATTTTCAAGGGTTTTCACCCCTTGAAACCTTTCATGTTCAATTGAGATAAGTCCTCTTTCAATTCATTCAATATGTCTATGTGTTGTTTGAATATATCTTATGCTTGTCTTGATTTTAACATGCTAGGCTAGATCTTTCATGTGTTTGCTTAGATGTAATGAAACCTAGATGTTGATTATAGGTTGATTGCTTGTTTATAGTTGTAATGGATGAATGATTTCAATGTTTGGCTTAAGAAAACTGGCAGATCTCCATTGTGTAACTTTCTTGAACGTCTTAAGAAACATGAACCGATGTGTACTAAGTTTTAATGGTTGTATTTAATGCATGAGCAAATTCTAATGATCCCATGTTAGGAGCTTCTTAGCCGGCTCGACATAGGAGTGAAGTAGACGCTTATAGGATTGGGGAAGTAAGTACGCCACCCCATGAATGGTATTAAGGAATACAACCCGTCATCCACGCAACTGTAACAAGTAATTAACCTGTAAAAGATATCTAGGGAGTAGTGAAATCTAAGTAAACACAATTATCCCATATATTGCTCACAACTCTTGTTTAATTTAGTTTATTTTTATTTTTAGTATTTTATTTTGATTGCATCTTAGTAATTTGGTTAGTTGACTAGCAACTAATTCCACCCAACTCCTTCAAAACCGAGATTTTTAATTGCTTTTATAAAAAAATATAAAAATACAAAAAGAATCATCCCTTATCTCTATACCTAGTCTTTAGGTTTTTTAATCCTAGCGACACTATTCCTAGCTGAACGATCAATCCCCCGGTACTTGTCATTATACTATACTACATCGATCAGGTACACTGCCTGGTGGGGGTTGTAAGCTTCTCGAGATCCCTCGAGAGGTAAAGCCTGGTGCAATCCCTACGTATCACTTGCTCAGCTTGAAGCATGCCAGTGATACTCAGACTTATACTGAAGTCACATGTATCTTGGCGGGGCATGACCATTGTATGCCTTTGGTTTGCTGATGCTGCCACACATACCTTGCCGGGGCAACTTATATTTGTTGCACCCATGTTGCCCATCTCTGGTCAACCCGGTTCTCGAAACCTGGCCGAGTTTAATTTTTTCAATTTTTTTTTAATAAAAACCCGGGTTGACTAGGTGGTTGAACCGGTTGACCCGGCGGTCGAACCGGTTGACCTGGTAAAAAAATAATAATAAATTGAAAATCGGGTTGACCCAGTGCTCGTGACTCAACCGGGTCGATTTCGAACCTGGTTTTCAAATGTAAGACTGCGTTGTTTGTTTTCTATGTGGGTTTAGGAATCGGTTTTGGTTTTGAAAAAAAAAAGATTTATAATTATGTGAAAGTGGTGTTTGTTTTATAAAGGGGCAATTTTAAATCTTTTTTTTTTCAAAATCAGAAATTTTATATTTACAAAAAATATGCTTTAAAAGTATTGTACATTATACATTTAAAAACTTGTAATTTAAGATATATCAAATTAGTCATAAAAAGATGAGAAGATATGAAAATCATCATTATAAATCAATATAAGGTATGGGGTTATAATTTAATAATTTTTGTAAAATAAAAAAGTCAAGAAAAAAGAGTGAGTTAGATAATGGATTTGAGCCATCAAACCCTTGCTAGCTATTCAAGATTTCTCTAACCTTTTGTATTCGGTTATTAGAGCGTTGGGAGTCATAACATGTTATAACACCAACAACAGTGCCACGTCAGTGCCACATCATTTAAACATCAAATAACATAACACAAAAAACACCAGGAAATCATAACACCCAATAACAACACTTTTTACAAATTTATAAATTCTACCCTCAACAAATTCATTTATTAAGCATTCAAACATTTTATTAATAAAACTTAACATTACATTACGAAATAAAAATATTACAATTAAAAAAAACACATAAAAGAAATTACGAAATAAACTACGAAATGTAACATACGAAATAAACTACGAAATGAAACATATGAATTAAAAAAAAAAAAATAGTTAGTCACTTAGCGGATCGGTTGGTGGATTTTTACAAATTTACAAATTCACGTCCCAACATTTTTTTGGAGCGAATTGTTTTTTTTTGTTTTTTTTTTTTTGGTTTGTGATATTGGATCGAATTCCCTTTTTTTGGTGGGTATATGTTAAATGTATATGTTAGTATTTATAAGAGGGTTAACCGTTACACACCAACGGTTATCTCAACTCATTTAATTCTTTTTTTTTTTTTTTTTTTCTTTAGCCGTTATACCCACTTCCCACCTCAAACAGTAACATTTTTAATGCAAGGGGCATTTTTGAAACTGAGATGATTATTATTAACGTGTGTTAGTATAGCAACCAATGGAAACGCCACATGCACTGAAAATGGTGATAACGGCATAACGCCGTTGGAATTCGTCCAAATCAGCAAAAACGCCTCAACGGGGTCACGACTTCCAGGCCTCTTAGTGAGTCTTAGTCATAATAATTGAATATTGCCTTTCTACTAAACATGTTTTTTTAACTTTTAAGTCCAATCTCCAAAGGTCAAACCCTCATAACAAACACACCTTAACTATCATCATCCATTCGTCCCCAATCAAGGCGCCTAACTATTATCATCCATTCATTCCCAGTCAAGGCGTATTACAAATTGAAATTAATATATATATATATATATATATATATATATATATATATATATATATATATATATATATATATATATATATTTTGCATCTTTTCTACCTTTTTTCGCATTCATGCATGCAAAAGTATGTTACATGCATGATGCATCTTTAGTTTTCGTCCACATGCTAACATACGTACTCTCATCAAGTCATCATACAAGTAAGTTATGTTGTTTAGATCTTTTTGTGTCAATGTATATGTGCAAGCCGTAATACCGTGTAGCTATGTTCAATTATGCAATAATTCGAACCTAAGTCGTGTTAAAACTTCCTTGAGCCATAGTTTAGTTGTTCAAACAAGTGAAAACGCCGTACAAGAAATTAAAAAAAGAAAATTTTGAAAATGTACTAATAAAAAAGAATGTAGCAAATACAGGTAGGTAGTACTACAAAACAAGTCCATACGATGATAACCTAATGGTAAAAACATGTAACATAAAACGGGGTTCAAACTATGTTTACGTGTTCTTTATAATCATGATGAATGCTACAAGCATGTATATATCATCGAAGTATCGTGTGCTTAATACCAATTTAACTTCTAGCTAGTTCGTCAGTTTTTGTTTTGTTTTTTCCATTTTCACTATTTCATGTTCTTTGTCTTCACTTTATGTTATTTTTCATTCTTTCTCCTATCAACCATTCAACCAATGTAGTAGCTAGTCGTAGATTTGGTTTCTATTTTAGTTAAGTTACTTGTTTATATAATCAAACGCCACCATATCATCAATGATTAAACTTTGCATATTCAAAAAGTTATTATGTAATTGCACTAGTCTCAGCTCAATGATTTTATTCCTATCTATACTACATATAAAGGAAAAATGGTCAATCTTGAAAAAATAGTCAATCTTGAAAAATCTTATTAAAGGAAATTATGAAATATAATTAATATTCTTATTAAAACACCCCATTACTTAAAAGTACAATGATTTATTCACATTGTACAACCAATTAAAAACATATCTACCAAATTAAATACAACCAATTAATACAAATCACAAACCGGGCTGACCCGGGACGCTTCAAACCAGACGGGTTGAACCGGTTTAATTTGACCCGTTTTCAACATAACCTAGCAAGTTTACCCGGTTTAAATCGACCAATTTTTCGACCGGAACGGTTCACCCGGTTGAACCACCCAGGTCGAACCGGGTTTCAAGACATTATGTTTAATTCCTAAATATTCAAACTTTTATTATTTTTCATTTATAACGTATAAACTTTTTTTGATGAATAAACTATTTGTCGAATAAACTATTTGTCACTATAAATAATGTATGGTCAAATCTTGAAAAGTGAAATCTTGAAAGTCAAAGGTGAGAGAAATGCATAGTATAATTAATACTCTTATTAAAACATCTTATAATTTTAAAGTACAATAATTTATTCACATTGTACAACCAATTAAAAGCATATATATCAAATTAAAAACAACCAATTAAAACACCTCTTACTAAAAAGTACAATAAAATTTTCACACTGTACAATTTAAATAAGCTACAACATAATCTAAATATAAAATAATTAACACACTAACTAATGTTTTTTTATATATTATACAAATTAATAAAACACACAAAGCTTCATACAAGCTAACAAGTTGATGGCACATATAGTTTGGAAAACTGGACCGGATCAACGGGTTCAACCGGGAACCGGTGTCGCCACCGGTTCGTCTAACTAATAAAAGCCATACGAAAACATATATTTCAAAATGAAACTATTAATACACATCGAAAACCGGGTTGACCTGGGACACTTCAAACCCGGCGGGTTGACCCGGTTTAATTTGACCCGTTTTCGACCCAACCCGTCGGGTTCACTCGATTTAAATCGACCCATTTTTCGTCCAGAACGGGTCGAACCGGGTTTCAAAACATTATGTTTAATCTCTAAATCTTCAAACTTTTATTATTTTTTGTTTATAACCCATAAACTTTTTTTATCACTAAACGATCTGTCTCTATAAAATCCCGTTGCTATGCACGGGTACTCGTCTAGTTTATCTTAATAAATAGAAAATCGACATGATTCGAATGAACCTAGACATGTTTCTCTAGACGGTTTCCGAGAGCTAACATAAAGATTCATTGTATTTGGACATCTTACAAACACTTAACCTGCAATGTACACTTCAACTAAATCATCGTTTGTGTTTCTTCATAGGCAGGTCTCATCTCATGAATCATGTGATTTGCTAACTTTTTCATTAAAAAGAAGTTGTATTAGAAATGTGACAAGTTTTCAATATCGCATTATGATGCAATTCACCAGGGTTACAATTATCATAAGTTAAATTTATTGGGTGTGCTTCTTATTTTTTGTTTAGTAAGAAGATAGTAAGGAATGTAATAATATACACTACTACACATGTTAATATTTAACATCTATGGTACATTTTATTAAATTAGAGTGTCATTAGTTGTAGGTTATGGTTTGAAAGAAAAAAAGAAAAAAGAAAATGAGGATTTATAATTATGTGAAAGTGGTTTTTGTTTTATAAAGGCACAATTTTATATCTCTTTTTTTTTTTAAATCAGAAATTTCATATTTAACCAAAATATGCTTTAAAAATATTGTACATTATGCATAGAGATGACAATGATCGGGTTTGGGTCGGGTTTTAGTAAACCCGTACCTGTACCTGTCTATAATATACATACCCAAACCCGCCCCAAAACCCGTCGGGTACTCGATTAATAATATCCACCGGTTTTTCGGGTTTCCCGCGGGTTTCGGTTATCCCCAATTGAATAATATATAATTGAATAATATATAGACAAAATGACGGTATTAAAATTAAGTGACACTAAAATCCACCGAAAAACAAAGGAAAACACCCTAATATAATCATTTTTTTTAAAAGTTAAAGAAAATGAATATAGTATCAAACGATTTAATGCTTTTGAATAATTCATGTACAAAATAAAATATGTTATGTAATAGAGATACATTATAAAAAATATAATGGAAGAAATTATATATAATACATATATATTCTAGTTAATTATAATATCAATAAAGCGGGTATAGATTCGGGTAAACGGATACGGGTACGGGTACGGGTAATCGGGTGGGTATTACCAGAACCCGTACCCGAACCCGTACCCAGCTAAAAAATTAAATCAATACCCAAACCCGCATCCAAACCCGCCAACCCGCCCCCGAACCCGACCCAACCGGTTCGAGTTTCGGTTTTCCCCGTCGTTTTCGGGTGCTTTTGCCATCCCTAATTATGCATTCAAATGTTGTAATTTAAGTATATATCAAATTAATCATAAAAAGAATGGGGATATGAAATTCATCATTATAAACTAATATAAGGGATGGAGTTATAATCTAAGGGAAGTGGCAGTCATGATTCGATGCCTCCCCCATGATTCGTCACTAACCAATCATATCAAGCCACCGCATTCCATTGTTCAATCATACCTCACCATACTTTTTTAGTAGCAACCATGATTCAAATAAAAACTAATTTTATTTTTTATTTTAAACGCCAAACGGCTATAAATTAAATGTTCCAACGTTCGAATATTCAATGCATTTCTTCCATGATTCATCGGTATAGAACTCCGAATGTGTTGCCGATTTGGTGATGCCAAGGCATAGGCAAAGGTCATGCCGCTCGGCATGATGCATACCGAGCTCCAAACCGAAACCATAGCCACCCCTAATAATTTTTGTAAAATAAAAAAGTTGAGAAAAATAAAAAAAATAAATTAGTGATAGATAATGGATTTGAGCCACCACTTTGAAAATGTGAAGCAAACCCTAGCTAGCTATTGAAGATTTCTCTAACCTCTTAGATTTTGTTATTAGTCATAACTAGCAGGGTACCCGTGCAATTCGGCGGCGGGTACCTCGTGACTAAATTTTGTGGCGAACAAATATTTTTCATTTATACATTTTTTTAACAATAACTTTATTAATGAACGACAACTTTTAATTAAAATAACTATAAATATTAGCAATGCAAACTGTTTCATATCAAAATAAACATAAGGTCCGAATTAAAAAGAGTAACATAAATACCATCTTTGAAACATAAATTAAAAATAGACGTTTGAATTAAAGAGAGTAACGTAAATAGAAGTGAAGACAATTATTTTCATTATAAGCAAGTGTGTAGTATGAATTTTTTAAGCATTCCATTATTAGCATGTACCGGATGTAATATAGATAGTATAGACATAGATATAGAAATTTAAACTATACCAACTTTCGGATATAACAAATAATTTGATCTTAAACCAATCCAACTTCACACAACCCAAGTTACTTACTTTAATATGTTGTTTTATTTAACATGAAAAAATGTGTTGGCCCGAATGAACTTACAAACCCGGGTTATGAGGTAGCGTGTTCTATCAATTTAGGATTGATCATAATTTTTTTTTTATTTATTCACTCAGCGGGTCAAAGCATTGTATGTATCAAAACTACAAAATATATTAAGAAATTACATTAGCCCAACGTAATGGGCCTGAAAAAACAACTCGGCCCAAAACAAAGAACGAAACCTAAACCCTAGTTATATTCATCGCCTCACAACAAACACAGCAGCTGCAGTTTGATTACACACACAAATCATATCAACAGGTTGCCAACATTTTCATCATACATTCTGTTATTATCTTCCTTAAACTAAATCCTATGTTGTTTACTTGTTAAAGATTTAAAAATGTTATGATGGTGTTTATTGTTTTGTTTGTTAATAAGCATTTGTAATAAGATGGTTTGGTTTTGAGATTTGGTTGTTTTGTTGAGAAAGGATCGGGGAGGTAAGGTGTATTTTGAAGGTTTAGCAGGTTAGATATATGTTTTTAGTTCAATAAGCACTTTGAAATAAGCAGTTGAGAAGAGAAAATAAGCACTTTTACATTATTATATTTATTTCATTGTTACCTTATTTTTCGTTTTCGTATAAGATCAACCGACAAAGAAATGAAACTTTTTTGTTTTGTTTTGTCTTTTTTTCCCTTAAAATTTTCGGATATAAAAAAAAGGATTGAAAAATCTTGAACAAACTCAGATCTTTTGTATTGATCCATATATTTTATTTGTAGATCTTTTTTTTTAATTGATCTATGTTTATTAACATTTTCTTTTGTTACAGCAGCCCTTACCGCCTCTTCCGCTGCCGCTATTTGGCTGGAAAAAAATGTCACCGCCGCTACTGTCACCGGAAAAAGGTTCTGCCACCACTGGAAATAGTTACTGAGGTCGTTGCCGCTGAGTTCGCTGCTAGAAAATGCTGTTGCCTCCATTTAATAGCATTTGGCCATTTAATTATATTGCACATTGTGCTTAAATGGTTGTATTTTTAGGTGTAGGGGTGTTTTTAATAGCATTAATGTAGAATTCATAGAATTTTGGTCTGAATTTCATTTCATGCTATTTTTTGTTGTACACCATGCTTTGGTTGTTGTAATTATAAAAATTGATTGTTTTAAAGTGTTGTAAACCATGCATCATTATTCGTAAATTTGAAATTTTTAGAAAGAGAGTGCTTCCTTTATTATATTTAGTATAGACAATTATATATTGCCTTTCTACAAAACATGATTTTTCACTTTTAAGTCCTATCTGCAAGGGTCAAGCCCCCATAACAAACACACCCTAACTATCATCATCCATTTGTCCCCAATCAAGGCGCCTAACTATCATCATCCATTCGTTCCCAATCAAGGCGTATACAAACTGCAAATATATATATATATATATATATATATATATATATATATATATATATATATATATATATATATATATATATATATATATATATATATATATTGCATCTTTAGTTTTCGTCCACATGCTAACATACGTACTCTCATCATACAAGTAATTATGTTGTTTAGATCTTTTTTTGTCAATGTATATTTTCAAGCCCTAATACCTCGTTGCTATGTTCAATTATGCAATAATTCGAACTAAAGTCGTGTTAAAACTTCCTTGAGCCATAGTTTAGTTGTTCAAACTAGTGAAAACGCCGTACAAGAAATTACATAAAGAATATACAGTAGCATATAACAGGTGGTAGAACTACAAAACAAGTCCATGCGATGATAACCAATGATAAAAAAACATGTTACACAAAACGGGGTTCAAACTATGTTTACGTGTTCTTTTTAATCATGCTGAATGCTATTACAAGCATGTATATATCATCGAAGTATCGTGTGCTTAATACCAATTTAACTTCTAGCTAGTTCGTTAGTTTTTTGTTTTGTTTTTTCCATTTTCACTATTTCATGTTCTTTTGTCTTCACTTTATGTCATTTTTCTTTCTTTTTCCTATCAACCATTCAACCAATGTAGTAGCTAGTCGTAGATTTGGTTTCTATTTTAGTTAAGTTACTTGTTTATATAATCAATCGCCACCATATCATCAATGATTAAACTTTGCATATTCAAAGTTATTATTGCACTAGTCTCAGCTCAATGATTTATTCCTTTTTGTCTTAATGAATTGAAAATCGACATGATTCGAATGAACCTAGACATGTTTCTCTAGACGGTTTCCGAGAGCTAACATACAGATTCATTGTATTTGGACATGTTACAAACACTTAACCTGCAATGCACACTTCAACTAAATCATCGTTTGTGTTTCTTCATAGGCAGGTCTCATGAATCATGTGATTTGCTAACTTTTTCATTAAAAAGAAGTTGTATTAGAAATGTGACAAGTTTTCAATATCGCATTATGCAACTCACCAGGGTTACAATTATCGTAAGTTAAATCTATTGGGTGTTCTTCTTTTTTGTTTAATAATATGATAGTAAGGAATGTTACACTACTACACATGTTAATATTTACTAACATCTATGGTACATTTTATGTGTATTAAATGTGTACTTTAGTTAAAACAGAAAGAAAAATTTTAAGGTGATATTTTAGTTTAAATAGAAAGTTTGTGTTTATTAATCACTTCCTAACTTATGCCCAGTGGGCACTTGTTAGCAAAACTCTTACTTTATATACACGTAAGAAATTAATCTTTACGTAGCAACAAATTAAAACAGGCTTTGACTAGATAAAGAAAATAATAAGGGTTTTTGGTCGTAAAATAGCAAGGTATTTAAATGTATCGAGTTAATACATGTATTATTTTTTATTTCACTTAATGTAACGTCTTTCATGTTTTGTTTCAAGCTAGTACGTGATGATGACGTGTCATACCTGAAAGTCTGACACGTGTCACCATTTATAACGTGACACATCATCATCACGTATTAGATTAAAACAAAACATGAAAGTACGTTACATTAAGTGGAACAAAAATTAGTACACGTACTAACTCGGTACATTTGAACAAGTACGTTGCTATTTTACGACCAAAACCCAAATAATAAAGAGTTATGTCAAAACGGGTCCATTATGAGCGTTTACTTTTCTGATCGTTGTATTTGATTATTAGCTACACCATCCGTCTCAAAATTATTGTCCCCTTTTGACTTTTTCAGTATTTATTCTTCAACTTTAACCTTAATTATTTTTGTTTATATTACATTAGCCTATAAACCCGTGATAAATCACAGGTGGCTTATAAAAAGTGTAAAATAAACATAGGTAAATACTATAAAATCGAATAAACCTGTAACAATCTTGGGCTAATTTATAAAAGTTCAAAATAAACTTTGTAAATTTCATAAAAGCCTATAAACCCGTAGAAAGCATGGGTTAAATTATGAGTAGAGGTGTAAAAGAAAATTACTGTCTTTCAAGTATGCAGTATTAAAAATGAAAAAAAATGTATTGAACAATGAGAGATATATCTGAAAAGTGTATATGTATAAAAAGGTACGTGCTTATTAATCTAACATTGCCACCAAATAAGATAACAATATTGAGATATCTAAATATAGTAAAAAACAACACCATCAAACCACAACCAACCACATTATGCTAATGTGTACAACTACTCTGTTAATACAAATATCGCCTAAAAACGTTATTTATATTTTACGATCTTTGCTAAGTTTTGTTAATAACAAAGTATGAACTTTAGCTAAAAGTAAATCATCACTTTGAGTGTTTAAGTCTTGTTTAACTAATGTTTACATTTTCTTTTAAACTAAACATTGGTTTTATTTCTTAAATTAGAAATAGTCACATCACATTTATGGCAAGTTATGTGTTTGACTTGCTTTCATGTTGCTTGCAAGTATCATGTTTGACTTACTTTAAGTGATGTGACATTGTTTGGTTGCTAGAAGTTATGAGACAAGACATTGTTTGGTTTGGGAAGTTATTGCATAAACCTACTGCAGACCCGGCGGTACCTTGGGGGTACACGGGCGGAACCCATCTGAGGGTTCCGCCTGATCCGCCGAGCATGCAGAATGTTGTACTATAAATACCAAGCCATAACTTGATTTTTCATCAACCCTTTAGGACATACATTCACATACTCTCTCAACTAACTCAGTAACCTTTTGATTTGTGATTCTCTTATGTAGCAAGGGACTTCACAAGATCATTCAAGAAGTTACAAGCTTCAACTCTAAAGTTGCAAGTCTTGGTAGCTTGGTCATGTATAAGCTTTGATAGTTTATACTTCATGTGTGTCATGTATATAGATGTAAGTGGTTAGTATTTTAGGCCTCAAAATACATAGTGTAATGGGAGTGGTTGTACCCTTGGTAAAGAACTCGACATCTAGCTTTGTGTCGGTAAAAGTGTAAGCGACATACGGGAGTGGTTGAACCCATGTAAAAGAACTCGACATCTAGCTTAGTGTCGGTAAAAGTGTAAGCGACGAATGGGAGTGGTTGTACCCTTGTAAAAGAACTCGACATCTAGCTTAGTGTCGGTAAAAGTGTTAGCGACGTTGTAAAGGTTTTCTCCGCCGGTGAAAGGAGCTTGTTGATTAGTGTTTATAACTCTCGAGTTGGAAACTCGGGGCGTGGATGCAGGGCAAGGAAAAAGAGTCCTTGTAGCCGAACCACGATAAACTATCGTGTTGTGGTTTGATTGTTTCTTTCTCTATCTTTGCTTATTATATGTTGTTGTTTAGTTAGAATTGTTGATCACATATAAAGCTTTTCAAAGAACCAAAACAAGTAATATTGTTCTTATATCTTTCAACATAAGTAAAGTTTTTCAAAGAACTAAACAAGCAAAGTTAGAATCATTACAAGTAAAGCTTTTCAAAGTATAAAACAAGTTAAGATAGAATGGTTATCTACATGTAAAGTCTTTTCAAAGAATCAAACATATTAAGTTGTGTTTATATCTTTAACCAAATGTCAAGTTCTCAAAGATTATTTAAGCAAATAAGAATCGAAAAAGCGGTAAACTATTCAACCCCCCTTCTAGTTTTCCACAATTGGCATCAAGAGCTACGATACTCAAGATCTTTAAAATAGAATGTATTTTAAAACTTGGATCGATCCATGGATTTTGAAAATCTCAAAGAAGGGCAACCTATTCAAAACCAACCGCTATTTGAAAAAGAAAACTTACTTGAATGGAAAAGTAATTTTGAAAACTATGTGAAATCAATTGATCAACATCTTTGGCATATTATTTCTTTTGGTAATTTCGAACCAAAGAAAACAAGCTTTTGAAAACCAAGATAACTATCTTAAACTTGATAAAAATACTAAAGCTAAAACAATGCTTTACAAAGCTTTAGTACCAAATATGAAAGAATGAATTTTTGTCAAAAGGCTAATGATGTTTGGAAAAATATGGTAAACTTTCATCAAGAAATATGTCAAGTCAAAGATGATCAATTTGATCTTACATATGAATTAGAAGTTTTAGAAAAAACTAATTGATAGACTTTTAGTAGAAGTTAATACATGTGCTACTAGTTTAAATGTTTTAAATGAAGGTACAAGTGAAGATGAGTACGTGTGTTTTGATGAACCTACTTGCGTATCTTGGAATGTAATGGATGTTGACGAAGACAATGATCCGGTAGTTTATTGTCAACTTATTGATACAACAAGCAAGGTGTTTGTTAAGGTGATTACTCGTGTCAAGCTCGTAGTAGTCTTGCTTGCGATTCATGGAATAACTCGGATGAAGATGAAGTCAATCATCCGGTTTGTGATTCTATACTAGATAAAACATCAAGCAAGGTACACTTTGAAATCAAACTCTTTTGCTTTGATTAATTTATCCTAGGGTTTTCTAAACTAGAAAATGAGTCTAAACATTTGTACAACATGGACCTAAAAGCTATCTTCAAGAATGAGTCTTCAAAATCTCTTAAGAATATCTTTGAAAAGGAAATCTTATTAGAAGATAAAATGTCTAAAATTAAGAGTAATGTTGAAATTAATCTAGAATGTAAATTATGTCTAGATTACAAACATGAGATTAAAATGCAAAATGAGAAAGGAAAAATTACTAGTTAAATTTGATGAAAGCTCAAAATCTCTTGAAAGATTGTTGAGGAGTCAAAGGTTGTTTAAAGATAAAACTGGATTAGGATTTAACTCAAAAGCACCATTAACTAATAAAACAAAGCAAGTAAAATTTGTCTAACCTAGAAGAGAGATTTAGAGATAATTTTATCTCTAATAGAAACTCATGATAAAAGAATTAAGATTATCATACTCTTTGCTTTTATATGATTGTCTAACCTTCTTGGATACATGAGTTATTGAGTTTCAAAGCATGTCGTCAAACCAAGTTTTTACGCTTAATGCTTATCCGCTTGATAGCATCTTTATGCAATTTAAAAGGTACGCATTACTTAAACTTGACTTTGGTTATATCTTGTCTCTAGCATTATGTGCTCAAATATGTGTTATTTGTAATACTCTAGAGTGTCTACCTGCTATTTGTAAATAACTAAGATTAGATTCTATGCAACGAGGAATTTAGTCTTTAGTACTAGTAGAAGATATAAGGTGTTTTGGTTCTTTAACCATCAAGAGATAAACACGAGAAACTCTTGAGTGAGTCTCACTCAACTCTTGCTTACAAGTGAGCTAACTAAGAATTTCCTAAGTGTTAAAATGTCTAACACTTTTGTGATGCTTGCAAAACAAACCTTTGTTAAATAACATTCTCAAATACCATACTTTGAGTCTTTAGTTGTGTTTTTCTTCAATCACTCCTTTATGATAATCTCACATAAAACACACAAGGTGAAATAAATCACATTAGCATATATTAGGATGTGTGAAAGAAAATGATTTTTCAACATCTAGGATTTACACATCAAAAGTGACACTTAGTCTCATGATGTTGTACCTCTTGGACTTTTTCAAAATGAATAGTGTTCATAGTGTCTTAAGTAAGAAAACTCAAAGAGTCGAGGAATCGTTGAATATAATATTTAACGAGTAATCTCCTTCTTCTAAGATATCATCTTTGGTAGATGATGACTTAGTCGAAAGTCCAAATGATGGCAAGACAAGCATGGAGTAAAAGTACAAAATAACATCTTCTCACCTTGAGTCAAACTTTGAATCAAGTAAAATTGACATAAGTCATAAAACTTGATTTATAGGTCATATTTGTGTCTAAACAAATTCAACAAAAACAATTTTTTGGAATTTAGAATAAAACAACTAGTGAAACAAAATTGATATTTCAAAGTAATCAAGTGAGTATTGTCTCAATATTTGAAAGACTTTTTGATAATAAAAGCAAGCCACAAAAGTAAGGGATTTTAACTTAAAGACATTCCTAGTTGCTCTCTTGTTCTCAATAGTTAAGTTATTGATGACTTATCAAGAATGAGATTAGTAAATCCGTAGGTAAAAACTAAACATAGAGAAATGTTTGGAAGACTACTTGTTCTCATAACATTTAGATTCAACATTATGCTTAGCTTTCGTCTATGTGCTCGTGTTAAAGAAGATCCTAAAACAACTCTTTAGTTGAGCTTATTTGGATACAACATAAGGTACTACACAACTAGGATTATGGTCTCCCAAAAGAACGGGAATAGAAACCATAGTGTATGCCAAATGGAATTATGTCGGTAATAAGTTGATAAGAAAAGCACAAGTGGTACTTGCACTTTTATACTTACTTACCCAATGATTCTCCAAAACGCGTAAGATTCTCTAATTAGTATCGGATGGAGAAGCACAATCAACAAGCTCCAAGCAAACTCGTGTCAACAACGGAATTTATCTCATCAACATTGGAAGCATCGACTTCGGCAACAATTCAATCCATTATGTTCTTAGTCGACATATTGTGATCCCTCATCATCGCCTTGGTAAGATTGTTCATTGAGGAACGTCTTAACTAAGAAAGTCTTCTGCGTCAACTATTCCATCAACGCGTTCACAAAATCTCTTGAATGTGAAGCATTCATAATTCCTAGGCTTAGTCAAAGACTCATAAGACCTAAAACCTTAGTTTTTGAACATTAGGATAAAACCACAAAAATCAAGACAATTCCTTTTGAGTTTTCCCTGCAGATCCCACGGTACCCTCAGACCATACGGGCGGAACCCACTTTTTGGTTCCGACTGGTCCGCCAAAGCCACAGAATGTTTTATTTAAGTTCAAAACCAAACACCTCTTTACTCACAACTCCAACTTACCATCAACCCATAAGATTCACAAAATAAACAAAACCTCAAGCATCTTCCTCATAACCTTTCATCACTCAAACCTCAAACAACCAATGTGAAATGAGAAACCAAGTTATCCTTTGTCCTATCAATATCGAGTCATCCACCATTTCAATATCGAGTTATCCTTTGTCCTATCAATATCGAGTCATCCACCATTTCCATGCCCTCAAAGAAACCAAGAGTCAATATCATCTTCACCAATAACTCCACCTAGTCATCTTCACAAGAAGATTCCACAATGTAACCAAACAAGTGTGTCATCCCAACTATAACCTAACCTATTAAGATTAAACCACCCTTCATGATACATAAACCTTTGTTCACCTTTGTGTCGCTCTTTGAAACAAAGGGCAATTGTCATATCCATACTCTCATTAACATATTTGTCTATGTCGTCAAAAGTCAAGTGAATTTCATTATGAAATGCGTCTCTTCCACTTTCTAGCAAGTGAAGAACACAAAGAAGATATCCAAGCTTTAAGTGTTGTCAAACAATCACCACCTCATTTCACATATCCACTCTCGGTCGTCACCCATACTTTACCACCGTTCACCACATTGTTAAAACAAATGAAAAACGTCATTGAAACATCACTTGCATTACAAAACATTTTTAAGTATCAAAATGAGTCAAGTCAACCGCACCTCCACATTGTTTTCATATAGGCACACACTAGAACATACACATTACAATAGTTGTTTACTTAGACTAAAATGTGAAATTTTGATTTTCTAGGAATCATCATGCCTCCTCTAACTCACTACGACCACAAGGACACCATCAAGTACCTACCCAAACACCACAAAACCAAAGGTCTTACTCAAACTCAAATCGTTGTCTTCAAAGCCTTAGAAAAACAATATGTCCATAAGGGTAGAACCATTGATCCATCCTTCTTAGAAGGTACAAACCTCTATACGGAATTTGCCACAATCAACTTTAGAGTGTCTCTAAGAAATCGACAAGCCTATTTGTTCTAGGTTCATTTTAGAATTCTATGCATCCGTCACCCTTTTCAAGGATGAGTATGGTCGCATGTCTATTAACTTTAGGGCTAGTAGTCATCAATACTCCTTCACTCTCGAGGAGTTTGCTCAAATCCTAGGTGTCCCAAACCATGGTACTTGCATCTACTCCGACTTGCACTCCCTCTCAACTCGTGACACACTCTTTGACCGCATCCATCCCTATGATACCCCTCTTGTGTCTAAAGATGAACTTCGTAACCACCTCTTCATTAGGACCACCAACACTAGGAGAACTAGAACCGGAAATGAGGTCATCAAGGACCCACATGGAATGGAATTCAATGAACTCAAGCCCCAATTCAAGAAATGGGAAGAACTCCTTAGAACCAATGTAATTAGCACCATAGGAAACCGAGATCACATCAATATTTGCCTTTGCTACATGCTCTACTCCTTTTCCGTTAGGCAACCCTTCAACCTTGTCTACCACATGACCAAGAGAATGACCAACATTCCCGTGAAAGGCACAATGTCTATGACATATTGAATGCTCTTGACCCATCTCTTTTGGTTCATCTCTCCCATTCCATCAACTCCTAGAGGTCTTCACCTAGACTACTCTCTTATTCCACATGCTGCTGTCCCACTAAGTGATAGGAGAACCTACAAAGCCCAAGGTAAACATTTTCCAATTCTAGGCTTTGCCCAACTCTAGGCTCCCACATCTAGAATACATTTTCCAACTTTCGGATATTCCAAATGAGTAGGTGGAGTTCAAGCAAACAAAGGGGATGTTCAAAAACATCGAGAGATTTCTTGAAATGCTCAAGAAGAAGATTGACCGTCTATGAGAGCGGGTGTGTAGGAGTGTTTAGCACTAGGTGCAAGTTGCACGATTTGGTCATTTAAACATTACATGTTATGTATTTGTGTGTTAGTAGGATATTTGGTACTATTTGGAACCTGTAGGAACTAACAATGATGCAGGAAGACAACATTTGGCATGTTGTCAAATTTTCATGCTTATGATAAATTTCACTAAGTTTAGTGAAAATCGTTAGCCCCCGGTCAAAGTCCTAAGAGATGAATGTCTATGTGCCTAATTTTTGCATTTTCTAATCAGTCATATAATAAATTTTCATTTCCAAGAGTTTTCGAAAAATTTGAAAATCGTTTCGCGGGTCAAAATAGTGGACTGCCACTTTTAGCAGCACTGGCGGATCTGGCGGCACCCAAAATTGGGTTCCGCCAGTGTATTTTCTGGGTTTTCCAGAATTGGCCCAACGGACCAGGCGGATCCCAAAACAGGGTTCTGCCTGTGTATTGTGAGGGTTCCGCCAGTACCTGCAGAAAATTTGTGAACATTTTTCTTAAGATCATAACTTGTAAAGTGTCAAATCATTATCCCAAGTGAGAAACATCTTTTATTAACACCAACAACCATATTGGAACAAACCTCACTCACTAAAACAATTAGGAAGCCACTTCCCTCCAAAAATTCAAATTCAAACATAACTAACCCAAGGAACCCTTTTAAAGGATCCTTCAAACCATTGAAACATTTTCAACCAAATCACATCCCATGATCACAAAGCATTGAGTGCATACGTTGATCTTTCACTCCATCCTATTACATTGAATTAACATCAGATGATGTGACATGGTCATGAAAATCATTTGAAACCTCATTCTTTGAATGGTAGAACATCAAATCCAAACACCCATTTCAACACCTTTTCAACCTTATAAATTTGAAAGTTTTGCAACAATTCAAATCACACCATAACCATCAAAATCATTCTCAAAAGCCACTAGGATTAGTGTCAAACCGTGTTGCTTCAACAAAACCGTCAAGTCAAGCTCATCATCTTCAAGTGATGCTTTGCTTAATATTTCTTCACCTATCCAAGATTTCCTTAACCTCACTACCTCAACACCATCCTCAACACATTTCAATACCAATGTGATCACTATTCAATATTTGCTTAATCTTGCTACTTCAACACTTACACCAATGGAACTTTTCCATACACCACCAACATCACCACATCCACTATTGGAAACTTTTGAAAACCTATCACCTAAACCATCAAGCCCTCCATCATTGTCACCTTTTAACACCATTGCCCAAATGGAAACCCATCAACAACCAATATTTCAACCAAACGAGTCATTGGATGATGCACCTCATCCACCGTCATTGCTTGAGAGTTTGGCCTACCTTTATGCTAAATCCTCAATTTTTTTTTTTCCAAATGATCAAGGTCATACACACCTACAATCATTTGTGTTTCACCCCATTCACAAAAACCTTCATGGTAACCATTTACAAATAACCAAGCCTACACCATTTTGTTCAAACAACAACCACCACAACAACAATAACTACCACCACCTCAAGAACCTTCCCAACACTTTGAATCTCTATTTTCTTCGTATAAGAAAATAAAAGCATCTCAATGATCTTCCACCAAGACCAACAACAACCACCACCTTTCACAAATGAATAACCAAGGTCATTGCTTAACCAAAATGAGTCTTTCGACCACAACCAACCACCACAACAAGAGTATCATCACCCAAAACCATTGTTGTTTCACCCTATCCAATAAAATGAGGTTTATCCTAAACCACATTGTGGAACGTCTCAAGTTTAGAGTCTCCAAAATGAAACAAAACCGTTTCTTTTGAAAAATGTTGCTCATTAAAACCAACAAACCAAGTTTAGAGTACCAACACCACCTCAAGTTTAGAGTCTCCAAAATGAAACAAAACCGTTTCTTTTGGAAAATGTTTCCCATTTAAACCAACAAACCAAAACCCGTGTCACCCACTCAACCTTCAAACTAAAGCCCGCTACAACCACAACCCACATTTTCTTCCTTAAACAACCTTAGCCTTGTTTTTGGAAAATGTTTCTCACAAAGGAAAATGATGATTTCCTTATAGCTCTTTATGGTTGTAGCTTATTTGTAGCTTTTTCTTTATTTCTAGAGGTAGGATAGTGTAACCAAAATTTCTTGTCTTTGACTTTTTAAGAAGTCTAAATTTTACATGAAATGAAGTTCACTACACTACAAGGTTTTCTTTGTTTGTTGACCATTTTAGGTATGATATGTGAACTACACCTTTATATGGTACCATACATAAATCTTGTGTTTTAGAAACTAACCTCTCTTTTTGTAGGTTCATTATCCATGTTTTCCTTCCTTGAAACTCCATTTAGGGGAGTAATATTCAAGGGGGAGCATGAGCATTGCATTATTCCGCTTCACAACTCTAAGTTGTGTTTTTAAACATGAAATGCTTTCATGACTTATCTTGTGCGGAAACTAACTTTTCTTTTGTAGGTTCAAAATCCATGTCTCCTCTCTTGGCACTCCATTTAGGGGGAGTATCAACCAAGGGGGAGCATGCCTATAATTCCGCTTCGCTACTCTTTTTTTTTTGTTTCGACAAAAAGGGGGAGAATTTATATGAAACTTGCTCTATTATTTTAAACTTCCGCGTAGCTAACTCTTTGCAAAAACAAGTTTCATTACTAACGTTACAAGACTTAACACTAAATCTTATGACTTACTTTTAAATAAAGTTTATGTTTTGTCATCAACAAAAAGGGGGAGATTGTTAATACAAATATCGCCTAAAAACGTTATTTATATTTTACGATCTTTGCTAAGTTTTGTTAATAACAAAGTATGAACTTTAGCTAAAAGTAAATCATCACTTTGAGTGTTTAAGTCTTGTTTAACTAATGTTTACATTTTCTTTTAAACTAAACATTGGTTTTATTTCTTAAATTAGAAATAGTCACATCACATTTATGGCAAGTTATGTGTTTGACTTGCTTTCATGTTGCTTGCAAGTATCATGTTTGACTTACTTTAAGTGATGTGACATTGTTTGGTTGCTAGAAGTTATGAGACAAGACATTGTTTGGTTTGGGAAGTTATTGCATAAACCTACTGCAGACCCGGCGGTACCCTGGGGGTACACGGGCGGAACCCATCTGAGGGTTCCGCCTGATCTGCCGAGCATGCAGAATGTTGTACTATAAATACCAAGCCATAACTTGATTTTTCATCAACCCTTTAGGACATACATTCACATACTCTCTCAACTAACTCAGTAACCTTTTGATTTGTGATTCTCTTATGTTGCAAGGGACTTCACAAGATCATTCAAGAAGTTACAAGCTTCAACTCTAAAGTTGCAAGTCTTGGTAGCTTGGTCATGTATAAGCTTTGATAGTTTATACTTCATGTGTGTCATGTATATAGATGTAAGTGGTTAGTATTTTAGGCCTCAAAATACATAGTGTAACGGGAGTGGTTGTACCCTTGGTAAAGAACTCGACATCTAGCTTTGTGTCGGTAAAAGTGTAAGCGACGTACGGGAGTGGTTGAACCCATGTAAAAGAACTCGACATCTAGCTTAGTGTCGGTAAAAGTGTAAGCGACGAATGGGAGTGGTTGTACCCTTGTAAAAGAACTCGACATCTAGTTTAGTGTCGGTAAAAGTGTAAGCGACGTTGTAAAGGTTTTCTCCGCCGTTGAAAGGAGCTTGTTGATTAGTGTTTATAACTCTCGAGTTGGAAACTCGGGGCGTGGATGTAGGGCAAGGAAAAAGAGTCCTTGTAGCCGAACCACGATAAACTATCGTGTTGTGGTTTGATTGTTTCTTTCTCTATCTTTGCTTATTATATGTTGTTGTTTAGTTAGAATTGTTGATCACATATAAAGCTTTTCAAAGAACCAAAACAAGTAATATTGTTCTTATATCTTTCAACATAAGTAAAGCTTTTCAAAGAACTAAACAAGCAAAGTTAGAATCATTACAAGTAAAGCTTTTCAAAGTATAAAACAAGTTAAGATAGAATGGTTATCTACATGTAAAGTCTTTTCAAAGAATCAAACATATTAAGTTGTGTTTATATCTTTAACCAAATGTCAAGTTCTCAAAGATTATTTAAGCAAATAAGAATCGAAAAAGCGGTAAACTATTCAACCCCCCTTCTAGTTTTCCACATACTCTACATTGCAATTCTACGATAAGCTCTAATAAAGAGAACCCATCTCACAACTACTTTTAGCAGTGTCAAATGAGATCTTATTGTGATTAAGATAATCTTGTTTCACCTCAAATATAAATGAATGACTTTACACCAAGAGCACAAAACTTGAGTATATTTTCACAATTATTTGAAGAATGGAACAAAGAAGCACTTGATCTTTTAATGCTGAATATATATTTTCAGAATTTTCGGGTAACAAAGCAGTTGTATTTTTGGCTAAACCCTATAAATGGCTAAAACAACAATTGTGGAGTTGCATACATAAATATCCCTGCAATTGTAGTTAAACTGAAGTCCAGCTTGTCACCGTATAATTTAAAATACATACTTTTAATAAAGTTTCATTAGGTATATATGCATTTCCCCCTTTAATATACTTGGTCTCACAGTTCTTTATGACATTTTATCAAACACCTTATATGTACACCTTAATTTAGTTGACTTATTCTACATCCCATATAAGAATCCAAATTATCAGCGACAACATCAAATTCTGTTTCAAATTTAATAGATGAATCTAGACCTTAAAAACAATAATACAATTACTTGACGTGAAGTTAATTGAAGAAACCAAACCCAACCAAGCATGAGTTAGCACGAAAAAGAGAACATATTGAAACTCAATTCAAGCTCTAATCGGAACTTTCTCAAAACATCTCCATATTAAACCGTCAACATCCAATGATAATTTTAACAAAAAAGCAAAACACATCATGTTGATGTTAAACAGAAACAATTAAACCCGAACTTTAAAAGCATTACATAACTTATACAATTTCATGATGAAGAAACCTTAAAATTTAAAGATTAAAAATTAGATGTAATATGTATTTTTGATCCATAAGTGTCGTTTGATAATGGCAGATTAACAATGTCAAAAGAGGGGCTGTCAAAACTGAATTGTGCATGGCTTTCTTGACGTGGCAAAGTGTCCATGTGGCTTTAATGAGCTGTCAAAATTTCAAAAAAAAATTTTGTTTATTATTTATATAAATAATACTTGATACAAAATATATGAACGGATTGAGTTTTAAATATATTTTCATTAGTATATATAATTTTTTTATCAAAAATTGTATAACACAAACAAAAATATTTATAATCAAAGTTGAGAAAAAAATACCAAAAAAACTAAAAAGGGACAATAATTTTAGGACGGAGAGAGTACTACAAATTAACCCTAGCCTCTATAAGAGACTAAAATAACAAAAACTGAAAGTCTTTAACTACGAAATAGTCAATTAAACGTTTTCATGGCTTTTAGCTTCTTGCTTAAGTCTAATTGAAAATTTTGTTATTTATACACGTTATAAATATCTGTGATAAATTGTTACTTTGCTTTATATACATTAGACGAGTGCCCACGTACAAGTGCGGTGTATAATTAATGACAAATAATTATACTTGTAAACTTGCGTTTTTCGTGTCTCGTACTTAATGTAAATCGTAAAGATGAATTGTAGCCATGACAAGAAAATAAGGTTTGTGAAAGTTTGAAGGTTAAGAAAATTGCTAACTTAATGGTTGATGGTGTTACCTTTCTTATTCAAAAGTATACTGCTAATTAATTTACTAATTTTCTAAGTTTTCATTTTACAAGTTCACTACTAGAAAAAGTGTCAATAGCAACGAAATTTTTGCAACAATCAATAAGTCGTTGCTAAATTCACACAATAGCAACGAATATAGCAACGAAAATCAGCAAAAATCGAATCTTCGGTTAGCAACGAATTTTTGTTGCTAAATTCGTTGCTATCTTCTCAAAATTTGGTGGGAACATTCCCTATAATTTTTAGCAACGACTTTCTCTGGAATTTTCGTTGCAAAAAAAATAGCAACGAATTTTTAATTTTTGCCAATCAAACCATCAATTATTAGCAACGAAATTGAAAATATAGCAACAAATTATTTGTTGCAAAAATATTAGTCAAAATTTTGAATATTTTTTAGCTAAATATATGAAAAAATGTGGAGGAAAAATTATCACATTATATTCCCAACTTTTTTTTATGAACAAGTTGACTATGTTTTCTATAAATTACTTTTTTAGTTACCACATTTATGAAGAAGTATCGGGAAAATAAGTCACCTTTTTACTAAACCTTATTAACTATAGTATACTTATGATAATGTATACACATAAATATAACATGCAATCCATTACAAGCATAAACATGTAATTTTTTTTATTTTTTTATTTTTTTTTATCAAGAGTAGATAAATAACATGCATTGTTTATATGTCTTACAGTGTGCACTTCATAGTTTTCGTAACTTGACTCACGACGCGAACGGGTTAAATTTTAGCTTTCAACTCCAAAAAGATCTCTCTCTCTCTCTCTCTCTCTCTCTCTCATGTCAAATCTGAAAAGAACCTATTCCTACTCGTCGTAAAAAAAAGGCATATTAAACAAAGGTCTTACGAAGTGCTAGCGCTTTACTAATATAATAGAAAGTCAGGCTCTTCTTCTTTTATTCTCTTATGATTTTTGATACTTTGTTTAGATTCTCCAACGAATGGCAGAACTTGACCCGACGGGAGATTGGGAACGACGGTGTTTCGTGACCTCTTGAATCATCCAAATCGAGGTTCGTATGAAAGAGTTATGATGAAAAAATGTAACTATGTCAGCATATGATGTGTTATCGTCAATACTTATGATTGAATGAAACCTAGTTGTTAATCACTTAATTTATTGGTAACTTATTCTGATTTTGTCACTTGTGGATTTCATTAGCTTTTTACGATTGCAAATTTCATTAGACCTGATCTCAATATATACTATATACATGATAGATGGCTGGAGGGAATTGTTACAAAGTAACTAAAGGGAAGCCTACGAGTCTAGTTAGCAAATTAAAGTTGTTGAAGCCTTCCTTACCAAATACCTCTAACATTGTCTTCCAACTCTGATGTGCACTAACACTAATTGGTATGCTTTCTATTTTTATTTTTTGTACCTTTTTTCAGTTTATAATGTTGTAGAACAAGTTTTGTTGATAATTTACTTTCTAATTCAGTTTATAATGCTTTAAAAGTTGTTGGCAGTTCAGCTTACAACGTTTCAGAACTTGTTATTATTTGTTCAATTTTTTTTATACGAGTATGTTCTTGTTCTTATTTGTGTTTGACCCATGATATATTTTGCTACTCAAGTGTGTATTATAGTGGTAACTTTTTGGTTATTTTTGTAGGACAATGAATTAGGGAAAAGATAGACTTGAGTTGCTTGAGAAGTTCTGCTAGAAAAATAGAGATGAAGGTGATTGGTGTGATACAAGATCATAAAAGGTTGCGCCTGGGCCTTATTGCTAATGTCGTCGATCCAGCTTTTGATCTTCCTTTGGACCCCAAGGCATATGAGTAAAAGCCATTAGTGTTTTGTATATATTTTGTACTTATAACTCTAGCCACCTTGATGGGTTATTGTTACTGTAAACAATTAGTGCATAACATGTGTTTATATATGGGAATGGTTCTGTTTGGTGTAATTAGCTTGTTTATTCAAGAGTTACACTTTATATAAAGTGGATTACATCAATACATGAATAGCGTATTTTTGTAGAATAAATAATTTATCAGCGACGGAAGGTCATTGCGATTAGATCTGTCGGCAACAAAAGGATTATCATTGCTAAATCTGAAATTGGTTGCTAATATCAACGACAATATTCTCGTTGCTAATTTTTATTGCAACTAACCTATTTCGTTGCTATCTACAGAATTAGCAACGACTTATCATGGAGCTGAAATTAGCAACAACCTGGCATTTCGTTGTTAAATAGCAACGACTTTGACAAATTAGCAACGATATTGAAGTTAACAACGGGCGATATAGCAACGACGTCAACTTGTTGCCAATGTCGTTGCTAACGTCGTTTTGCAACGAATTTGGGCCATTTAGCAACGAAATCCGGCCGTTGCTATTGGCACTTTTTCTAGTAGTGGTTTTTAAAAAAATTAAAGTATGTTTCTCTAGTTAAGATTTACATTGGGATCAATCGTCACCAACTCATGTACATCCCCATTTGAAGTCAACTTTTTGTTTCACATTCAATGTATCATTACCTCATACCCGACGCACGAATAGAAAGATAAACAGTTCATAGTTTATGTTTTCGTATAAAACATGTTTAAGTCGTAATATTAATTTACTCACAAATAATAACTACTGATTTTATTGTGTTACATTTCACCCTCATCAAAGTCAATTACTGATATGTCAATTGATGTTAAACTTATTTTATCCGGCATGATTCATGAATATATCAAAGTCAAAATTATATATAGGTCGGTAAATCATCTTCTATACCAACTATTATGCATGTCATGAAGATTTATTTACAACGTGTTACATGTGCACTATACAACCCGTGCATTATTCTATTCGACTTACATCAACTTATGTATACGAAATCCAACTTACAGACAATTGGATCCTAATTAATAAAAAAATATCCTATATAAGGTAAGACACTAAGAATAAAAGTACTACTTGTATATATTTGATGTATATTGGCTATTACGATTTGGTCTAAGAAGGTAACATGGATGTTCGTCGCAAGTTCCTTCTTTGGTTAATCCATCTATTTTTATTGATCTAAACCACGTGATATGCTGCTTTATTCAACAACGAGCTTATTGAGTTAGCCGACATTTTCATGAAACAATTTAAATAATTTATCGTGTAAAATCGATGAAAGATAATATACAAATATACAATGCATTGATTCATTAAACACAACTAAGCAAATAAATATAGAATACTCATACAAGAAAATTGTACATTTAAAAGTTCTGAAAATTATTCAAAAGCAAATTTTCAACATTTAACCAAAATCTATGCTACAGCAGCTGACGCCGTTAGGTTGACTTGAGAGATTTGTTTCATTTTATTTTTTGAAAAACATTTTTTTCAAATTCTGCAAAAATTCATAAGAAATTAACACAGGCACTTGACTCAAACAAAGAAACAAAATAAGGAAAAAGTATATGTTAATTATCATTTGCAAGTTTTTGCATGTTTTGAATTTTCGTTCTTCAAATCGAAAAAACATACCTTTATATGTTATTAGGACGAAGTTAAAAACAAAATAAAACATATTTACACAATATTTAAAACATTCAAAACCAAACAATTAACAATTAAACAAATATAACAAAATTAAAAATAAAAATAAAGCGATAAACATAAACATGGGTTGCCTCCTCCATAGTTTTATTATTATTATTATTATTATTATTATTATTATTATTATTATTATTTTTAATTTTTTTTATTTATTATAATCATCACTTTATTAAAAAACATACCTTTATATGTTATTATTATTATTATTATTATTGTTTTACAAGTCTTTAAACTAGACTCAAAGTCAAACCTATTACGTTACTTCATTCTCTTGAGCTTCACAATCACATGGTTTTTCCGAGTAATGTGGACTAACAACCCAATAATCAAACCATATTTCTTATACCTCGAGTCCAACTTAGTAATATCCTTATAAAATCAAAGTTCTAATTTAAATGTACTATTAACTCCTCTTTGTATCAATTATGACACCAAACGATTCTGAGTATCATGGGACGACTCCTCAAAATCCAGGAACTTATATGGCGTTTGATAGGTAATCTCTTTGATGTCATCTGTAAATGAGATAATCCCTCTTGATTTATCTAAAGTTAGGTTAGTAGTCTCAATAAAAGGTCTTCCTCACACTACATGGGACAACCTAGGGTCAATGATAGCCTCAATATCCTCCAAGATTGTAAAATCCATCAACCCAAAGAATAGAAAATGGTTAAGACATGCTGATTGGAGAACGTATTCCCTTCCCAAGCTATTAGTGAAACAGGGGCCATCACTCTAATACAAATCGAAAGAATCACTATCGGGTTGGTACCAACCAAGATTATCATGGTTGAAATACCATCAATTTTGAATAGTTATTAGAGCTTCTAATTAAGTCGACTGAAATAATCTTCTAATTCAATCAGTCTTATCTCGTTCATGCTCCTCACCCGAGAAGCATTTCACTAACCACCTGAGGAGCAGTAACAAGTACCTCCCTTGGGGTCGGGTAGCTAAATTACCTACAAACACGTGCACATCCTTATTACTCCCTAAAATGTTTAACCCTTTGTATTCTAACTCTCGGGAACAAATTGCATTATAGTGAAACCGCAACATAACATTCATTGGCAAATCTGGGTCGATACAAGCATTATAACAACATTTATGGCCAATCATGCATGGTATCTTTAAATTTTGTCTCTTTTTAACCTATAATCATTATCTATCACAAGGCATGTAGTTTCATTGTCACAACTCACCATTTCAGGTCATTTCCCAAACTTTGGGAAAAACACTATTCATCAAAACACTATTTATCAGTTTACCATTCATCATATTTGGTGTCAGTTTGATATTCCGAGAAGCATTCAGAAATTTTACTATTCACTAAACACTATTCATTGCCGGAAAAGTTTTCACTATTCACTTGCATTACACATTTCATCGTAAATTTAGTTTACGGGTATTAAATTCGCGTAACCGTATGGGTTTAGGTGCGAATTCATTTCATTATCAGTAAGGACACTGCATACGGACTAGAGACAGTCTGCATATCATCAGTAGGTCATTTACATGTTATACCACTCTTAGGATTTTCAAATTTATATATTTGATACATTTAACGTTTTTCTTATAATTATTTATAATTAAACGTTAACACCCGGTTTATACACGACGAATATATCTAAATATTCCCACAATGGTCCCGACATATTTTTATATCCATTTTATCATCATAAAAGTTATAACATTCATTTACCCAGTATTTTGGAAATTTATTTTATTTATAACGTAAGCTTATGAATATTACGACGGTTTTCGTGAAAACTAAACAATAATCACCCGAACACTCAGTAATTGTATCCAACATATTTTTAACATTTTTATGACTTTAATAAGTCCCGGTTAACTTTGTTAACATTTATTTCTAGCAAACCCGGTACCCGATTATAACTAATACTTACACTAAACTACAATTATTATTACACTACATTTCCTAAGTGATCAAAACCGACTTTGCTACTCTTTTTAACATTGAAAACCGGCCATATAAACATCCCTAGACCACTTGGCTTTTATTTTTCACCTCATGCATACATGTGCTCTTATTATACAATAAACCTCCTAAACATAAACATAACAAATTCCTAGAATCATAACATCACAATTTCATAAGCCAAAAAGTTTTCATCTCTTCCCTTTCTCCTCTCATACCCCACGACCCAACACCAACTCCATGATCAATCCATTATTTTTCAAAGTACAAAGCTACAAAGTTGTTCATTTCATCATTCTAATCAAGAATCTAACAACAAAAACACAAGTAACACAAGATTTCTCATCATCTAATCACCTATTATTTCAAAGTGAGTTATCAAATTTATTTTCATGTTTTCATCTAATTAACACTTGTATCTTATGGTTTTCATGCTTAATTTCATGCACAAACTAGTTATACCACTTTATTTTTGAACACTTTTTGAACATACAAACCCTAGATTGTGATTTAGGTGTTCCCTTGTTAAATTAACTTGATTACTAGTCATTAGGAGCCCATGGCACCCTAAGAAGGTGTATGGTAGGATTAGTATAGCTTTGTGGTGTTTGCAAGAGATTTGATTGAAGTAGAAACTAGTTTTGAACATGAAAAATGGATTTGTAACAAGTATATATACATTCTGTCCCATTTTTGTAAATCCAGGAAAATCAGTAAACATAAAGGGAACTTTGGCAAAATTTTTAGAAAATACTTTCAAAAACGAATCCGTAGGCGAAAGAACGGATTAAAAAGAGTTTATAACGAAGAAGTTATGATTTTTGCAAGTTTATTGACGAAAACTATATTTTCTGAAAATACATGCTGTTGGACGTTTTTCGTCGGACAAAAAGAGGCTTTAGACGTAACCCGGAGGAGCCAAGCTTTCCAAAATATATTACTACATACTAAGACGTAACCGTGGATATAAAGAACAAGTAAAACGGACTTATAACGACAAAGATATTCACGTTTCAATATCGGCAAAACTCATATTGTTTTGACAGCTTTTAGACCAAAAATAATACTAAAACTACGTATTAACTCTAGATTTCTAGAAATAATACCAAGTACCCAAATTCATAACTAATGAAGTATTAGTGATTACAAGCATATTTTTATCACTACAAGGCGTTATATCAAGGATTTCAAACCGAGGATTTCAACACTAACATTGATACATACGATATATATATATATATATATATATATATATATATATATATATATATACATTTCAACTAGTTTTATTTTCTAGTTGCCATATTTTCCTAAGTTTTGGAAAATGATATATATATATATATATATATATATATATATATATATATATATATATATATATATATATATATATATATATATATATATATATATATATATATATTCAACTAGTTTTATTTTCTAGTTGCCATATTTTCCTAAGTTTTGGAAAATGTATTATTTTTTATAACAACAAGTATTTTCCAAAGAGTAGAGTGGTATAGGAAACATATGCATGGACATTCATAACATCATTTCATGATCTAAAGTAGATCGTTCATCATTCATATTAGGTTGCGGCTAGTGTGTGCGTGCCGATTAAGCGAGAGTGAGTGGATAGATCTATCGAGGGTGACGCCTCCATCCGTGGTAGTGATTACCAACCGTAAGCGGATGCATTTCATTTTGACACAGTTACGAGTGTTCTGGTAAAACATTCAGGAGGGGCATATAATTTCATCAGTCATAGCTTCGGGGTCATGAGCTTAAGGTCTATTGTACAATTTTCATGAGATTTTTATCTTGCACTTTTACTTGTGGTGGCCGTACAACATTACATTTTATAAACCTATGGAATTCACCAACATTCGTGTTGACATTTTAGCAATGTATTTCAGGTTATTAAGGTAGCTCATGTGACATGCATTTGGACCTTCATGGAGTCGCGGAGTCGACGCGTCTCACCATTATTTCATGCACTTATGTAAACGTTTGATCTAGTATGACTTGTTTTTCAAAAACTTGCCACACCTTTTGGGGACCTCATATTGTAAACTCTGGATTATTTCAATGATCAAACGAAGTATTTTCCAAACGACACTTTAGGTCGTTCAATGTAACCGTAACTGTGATGCTATGACAGACACCCCCAGGTATTCCATTCCGCTGCAAGTCAGGTAAATTGGGGGTGTGACAGATTGGCATCAGAGCTAAGGTTATAGCGAACTAGGATGTATCTTGGACCCTAGACTATAACCGCATCATCATAGCATCTCATCATTTCATCATAAGTGCATAATCATGATACATGTTGTTTCATGCATACCCGGTGCGAGTTATTTATACTCATATTCGTATATATATATATATATATCATTTTATTGATCTGGTTCACAAGTGACATGCCTTCAGATACTCACCCTGACATCCTTTTATCGGATTCCAACATTGAAGATGCCTTGTCATCTTCCACTACCATTATACCACCAGTTGCACTTACACCACCATTAACACTATTGATTTGCCATAGGAATAGGGTTTTCCTATCATTCAGCCCATACATAGAATGCTTTTTGGTAGAGTATTTAGACTTAATCCTAATAGACTTATTAGGATGTTTATTGCAAGGAAGATAGTGTGTCTTCTTTCCTTCACTAGTAGAGCACTCACTATTTAGGTACTACCACCACCATCAGTTACTTATTACACTACTGGTCGTCCCATAGTGCGTACTTTAGTTTTACCTCTTAGATGTCGTGAGGTAGCGCGAAAGAGGGTAGTATTCCATTCACTAGTACCACCATTGTCATTTTCCTTTTTCCATTCCCACTTGCCATGAACTAGATAACACCTAGTAGATAATACCAATATCACGGACTCAACAGGAACATCCGCAGATTCTTCAGGAATGGTTCAGAACCTACATTATCTAAGATTTGATAGATGCACAACTTCAGACACCACTTCAGGACTATCTCGACCTTATGATGCCACAAACCTGATTTCACACAGAGGGACGCCAGGAAGTCCCTAGACCAGACTTATATCCTCACTAGCTTTTACTATTATCCTAGCCACAGAAAGTGTGGGACATAGTCTAAAGAACTTGTTGTCTTTTGATTGTTGTACAAACAAATATATCAAGTGTGACTCTACTATGTAAGAAATGGTTGTGCTATTTGTGATATCGGTTCACGTAGACCGAAATTTTCATGTATTATATTCATGTGTTGTGAATATGATGACTTTGATTAACCATATATCCTCATGGTTTCTTATGATTTGATGAAGAGAGATTTAAACAAACCACTCCAAACATGACACAAGCTGCTGTTGGACAAGTCATTGCCAAGAACATAGCCACCGCCCTCACTAAGGAACTTACTCACGTGGAATTTATGGGGTGCAATCCTCCCTCCTTTAGTGGAACTAGAGACACAAAGGAATTTCTCAAATGGTTCGAAGAAATAGAAACAATATTTCAAGGTGGCGACTGTCATAAGGAAGACAAGGTTAAGTTCGCCACATGCACTTTTCAGGATCATGCCCAGGAATGGTGGACCAAACATATTATGATGGTGGGAGTTGATGCTGCCTACTCACACTCTTGGGAGAAACTAAGAAGGATGATGGGTATAACATTTTGTGTAGGAAATGAATTACGAGCAGAGGAACAGGAAACACTAAACTTTACCATGGTAGGAAATGATGTTGACAAGTACACTACTCATTTTTATGAATTAACATGACTAGGTTCTGCAATGGATGAACCGAAAAGCAAGAAACTTGAAAGGTACCTCGGGGGACTCTCAAATGGAATTCGTATGTTGGTCATCGCATGGGAACCCGATACCATGTCTGAAGCTATCAAAATGGCGATCGAAGCATAAGAACTCATAGTTCACGCCAAGGCATCAGGAAACAATAGTGACAATAAAAGGAAGTGGAACAACAATTTAGGTTGCAATGCTGCTCAACAATCACCCAAAGGACAAGAAGTGAATAGAGCCTTTGCTGCAGAACCACACACAAAGAGAAGGTATATTGGAAAGTTACCTTACTGCAACCTGTGTAATCAACATCACCGAGATCATTGCAGTAACACGTGTGGAGTGTGCAAGAAGCAGGGTCATCGGACTGAAGAATGTAGGAAACTCACAAATCAGAAGACCCCAGGGAGTTGCTTCAAATGTGGAACCTTAGGGCATTTCAAGAATGATTGCCTGGAACTAAGGAACAAGGAAAATCAGGAACTTGGAATCAAGACAAAATCACTCGAGGAATAGCGTGAGCTGTTGAAAGAGAACAGTCAGGATATTAGCAACATCAAGGATAACAACAATGCTTCAGCAGGAGGAGCTTTGTTTCAATATATAAACCGTAGTTCGAGCCCTTTATGGTTGTATCTTTCCTTTTGTACTTACCGTTAGTACGATGACATAACCTAGTTGTATTAAGCACTTTCCTATCCAATGTAGTATCTATCCTTTGATACCTCTGTGATAATCATAACCTTCATTTACTCCATTTTTCTATCCCAATTGCTCAGACTTCAATCGTTTCGCAACATTTTATCATTGTCTTATTAGGGATTAGGTTGATTTCGTTTTTGACGAATTAGTAGACTATTACTATTCGACAAGATTCACCCTCGTATCCAATACACCATTCAAGCTATTTTACTATCATATGGGGAAATTGTTTTACAGAAAAATTTCTGAAGTAAGCTATTTTATTACCATCCTATAAATTGATTTTCTGTCATTACACCAAGTATTTACTATTATTACGCGAGGCAATTTTCATGTTATTTGAAAGAAAACATCAGGATACCATTTTTTAATAACAATGCGTTGAACACCATCTAAAACTTTTGAGAAAAGTTATGATATTTTGACAAAATCTAACATCGCATCATTAGTCCTCAATTGTACATAGCCTGATCACCTATGTAAAATTCAGGAAGGATTATGCCATGAAGGAAATAATTACCTTTTCAAAGGATTGTTAATAACAATCTTCATTTAAAAAGTTTTGTAAACAAAGGAACTCTTCAATAAACATCCCTTTTGCCGAACTATCCCTGGATACTTACCCCACCTGTCAATCACTTAGCCATTAAGTTGGATTTTTCCATTGACTTCCCTAAGAGAGACTTTCCATATCAATTACATGCAGGATTCCTCTATACAATAGAAGCAACGAAAGGATTTTAGAACTACTAAACAGAACTAGAAGTATATAGTGAGAGAATTCATAACTCAACAACAAATTCTAAGACACCGCGAGACCATCCGAATCACCATCTCTGAATTAGTTGTCACATTCTATCATTTAAGAGCACTAGCTAGACTGAGCTACAGGATTGAACTCAATAAATGTCCGCAGGACAACACAATAGAAAAAAACCAAGCTTCTAATTGAGACTGTAGAGCATTTCATTTAAACATGGCCTCATCCATACATAAACTTTCCTGCAGTAAGTTTTCACAAAGGACAATTGTTTGAATCAAGAATATCGATGTAGATTCCTCTAAGGCATTATGTCTCAAGAAATTTCAGATAACCTCACCTTCATACCAAGAAAGGGATCAAACCGGAACATATCTCCTCATCTACATGGGAAAACAGAATGGACATTCATCGACACAACATCAAGTGATACGTTCGCCTTGCCAATTACAACGATAAAACATTTCAGGACATAAGTTAGTCTAAATACCTATGCTTGTAGTTATACCTGATAACCACTAATAGACATTATCCAACCTCAGGAACTAAATGTTAGACACCTATGCATTTAAGCGAACATTTCCTATTCTACCATTTTATCCTTGTTAATGTTTTCACTTTTAAATAAAGTTGATGCGTTTACATAAATTACATACCTTGTGGAAAAATGATTTCTGAAATTCCTATTCTGAACAAGTACGATCCTTTTTGGTCAATCTTTAGCAACACTATTGTACAATGAGAAATATACATAGACATCAAACTTTGGTAAACAGTCTTAATCACAACATGTTTGAAAACATTTTTGTTAGGAATACAAATATTCCTGTAAAAGTCTCGGTCACCTAATGATTGTAATAGCATTAAGTTAGTTCGTAGTTAGTTAGTTTATTAGTTAATTAGTATTAGATTAAGTAACACCGTGGAAGAAGGAACGGGTCTTTACCCACTGTATGCCTGATCCACAGCCCGGGAGTGGGCGTAATATTGTAACTATAAATACCCCTCTCCACATGTGGAGAGGGTTGGACCTTCTCTCATTTTCAATCTAATCTTTTCTTTTTCTTTCAAGGTTCCTCCCTTTTCTCTCCTCTCCTCCCTCCTCCCATTTCTACGCCTCACTCAACACCACATGAACATGTTTCCAACATAATTAGTATTCTACAATTGGTATCAGAGCCAAGGTTTCATCTTAGGGCCTTGTAGAATCAAATTTGATGATGTTTTGAGTGGTTTTGAGAGTTTGGTGTCATTTTCTTGGAAAACATCTTGGTTTTATCCCTCTAGTGTTGTTATACACGTTTGTGGTGTACTTTTACGTTCATTAGTGGTTGTAAAACACTGTAGGTCAGTTTGTGGTACCATATCATTAAGCTATTTGAAATTTGGAGTTGGTTTTGGGCGAATTTCTATGTTGCGTTTAAGTCCACTGTTCCATTGCCTGGTTGCGGTTAAGTTCTGAAATCTGCGGTTAGTTTGCTGCGGTTACTATTTCGAGAATACAAACAAAACGCAATGAAAGTGACAGTTTTGGATTTTTTCTCTGCGAGTAGATACTGCGGTTAAGTCCTCCTCAGCTTGCGTATTGCGTCTAGGTTCTGTGGTTAAATATTCTGCGTTTGGTTCAAAGTACTGCGGTTAGATTCTCTGTGGTTAAGTGTGTTGCGGTTGACTCATTGCGGTTAAGTGTCTTGCGGTCAAGTGCATTGCGGTTAGTTTCTGCGGTTAGGTCCTGTGGTTAGCATATCTTGCGGTTATCCCTTCACATGTGATTTCCTCCTTGCAAATCTTCAAATGAAAGGACCAGTATCGTATGTTGACTCTAGTGGACAATCATGCTCGGACTTTCAAGGGAATGAGCCTCCTCAGTCATACAAACTGCTTGAACTGGCAAGAGAATGTCACATTGAATGCTTCCATACACTTCAGTCACATCTTTCTATGCTGCTTGAGGGCAATGGATTCGTAATGGGTTTTGAACGTGCATTCATGACACTTTTCGGTCAAGATGTCCAATCATTCACGGAAATTATGATCTTGAATTTGGATCAATTACGACAACGATTGGTCAGAAAAGAAACATCTAACGAGGGATCCTCTGCAGCCCTAGGAGTGCTCAGCAAACAACTGAATAATTTTTTTGACTCCAAATACTCCGTGGTCTATGATTACGACAGTCAGATGACTATGAAGTGCTTCACTGAACACACAAAGATAGATGTTGATCAATATAGAGATATGCTACGTCAATACCTGGACAAGGTTAAAGAGTACGTTGAGAGACAGCCAATACTTGAACTTGGAGATGACGACAAGACCGAGTCTCATGATGAGCAAGCATGTGATAGTTTGAGGTTGGATTTAACAGTGGATGCAAAGTTGGTCAACACTGAACTCATGAATGCAGAAAATGAGGAGAAAGTCACTTCTGCTGAATTAGTGACCCAGGCTATGGTAAACATACCCACACCAAACTCAAGCAATGAGGTATCGTCAATTGATCAATACAACACACCATCAAACGTAAGTCATCATACAGATCAAATCAATCTTAGTTATAACACAAATTTGTTAAGACAGGTTGACAGTGCACTACTCTTAACTAATTCAACAAATATGTGTTATAAAGGGGGAGAGAATGATCTGTATGATGTATTCAAAAATGACTTGTTTGATGAAAACCCTTGTCTGAAAGTTGAGTTTTCTAAGACACTGGACCAGACCATGGTTGATAAAGAGGCATTTAATCAACTTCAAAAAAGGTTTTCACAATTACAAAAAAGGTTTTCACAATTACAAAAACACTGCATTGATCTTGAACTTGAAATACAATGTAAAGAAGAATGCTTTCAAAACAGCAAACCGTATCTTAATCCCGAATTGCCTGATCTTAAAGAATATTTTTTGATCAACAATCTGAAAACTCAACTGCATGACAAGGACTCAACTATCAACTGTCTTAAAAATCAAATCAAGATGTATGAGTAACGAAATGACGCCAAATGGAAATACAATGCGTATGAAACTAATTGTAAAATTACTGAATTACGTGTTGATAATGAGAATCTCAAGGTGAAATGTAATATACTACATGAGTCACTTAAACATACTAATACTGAGAACATCAATCTGACTGCTTCACATCTTGGGAAAACTCCTAGTATGCACACAGTGCCAAGTGTTGTTTCAAAGTGTCAAATGAGTCTCAATCTTTCAAAACCATCCATCTTGGGAAAACCTGTCCTGAAAAATGTTGATTGTCAAACCAACATTAGACAACCAAATGCTTTTAGTCAAAAGAGACTCAGTCTTTCAAAACCGTCTATCTTGGGAAAACCTGTCTTGGAAAATGTTTGTTATCAAACTACCACTCGACAACCAAAGAATTTTAGTTTTGAAAGATCTAAATTCTCGAATAAACGATGGGTTTCTCAGGTGAACAAAAAACCTTGTTTGACTAACCCTGTAAGGCCTAAATCCACTTCTCAGATATTTAATGGTCTTAAACCTGTTAAACCTTTGAGACATAGACCAAGGAAATATGATCATAGTACTACTCATCACAAGAATGTAACCATGCATGAAACTCTTCACAAGTTTAGATCTTCTGGGTTTTGGATACCAACTGGTAGAACATTCGTGATGAATGGTCACAAATGGTCATGTGTGTGTACCACTAACACAGGTGTTACAAAGGGTTTACACAACAGGTCCACTATAACCGGTGTGTGGCGCCCTAAGACACTGACATATCCGGCTACTAGAGACATGTCTACTCACATGTGAGTCGACATCATGTGGACTCCTGATTACTTAGTTTCAGGACTCGGGCTTCACTGTTCACCCACTAACCCATTCACTGTTTATATCCTATGTCTATAGATGTGTGTACATATTGCATGTTTGTTTTTTCATTTATTATATTGTTTAGGTTAACCTTATGTGTACAGTCTGTTACTTCACATTGTGTCTATGTGCTTGCTCTATGTAGTCTGTTGCATCCCTTATCGTGCATCATGATACTTTATGTTCGTCTTGTTGACTTCCTCTTTGCTTGGGCATGTCTCATAATTGCAGGGACTAATCGTGGGCACTTGCTTTAGTAGCTTTTAAGTGATAAGTAGAGTTCAGGGACTAGATGTGTCACTTTGCAATTTGCATTTCATCCCATATTTAAGAAATGTTATTTCTTGCGTTTAGAAAAATCTTAATCACAACTCATAGTACTATTCACTCATCACTCCTTAAGTGCTGCGATTAAGTCTTAATTGTGTTTCCAGTGTGCTCTATTCTTGGTATGTCAAGTGCTTCTACCTTCACATTTGCTATTACGTTCCTTATTTTCAAAACCCTCATTCATTGCATTATTTTAGGTGGATATCCGCGGTGATCACTATCTCGTGCTAAAGAATTTGTATCTAATAGGTTAGATCATACTGTTTTTATTACACAAGTTTTTGTTTGTTCATTGCGTGTATGTGGGATTCATGGTCGTGAATTGTAGATCTTGGGTTTGATGGGCTTGCGGTTAGATCGATTACTCCAAGGGTAGTGTTGTTGATAGTAGGTAGGATAAGAATGATGTTGGTACTTAGGTAATTAGATATCTGTTCTAGTTAAAGTGTCAAATGTTGGTTCTGATTGATGATACGTAGTGTGGAGTGTATTCTTAATTGTGTTTTGACCAATTTCTTGATTGCGGTTAGGTCTTGTTCTTGATTGCGGTTAGATCTTGTTCTTGATTGCGTTTAGACTTATGTCGTGATTGCGTTTAAGACTGTGTTCTTGATTGCGTTTAGATTTGATTCTTGATTGCGATTAGTCTAAGATTCCTGATTGCGTTTAGATTAAGTTCTTGACTGTGGTTAAACAAAGTTTCAATTGCGGTTAGATTAATTTTTGGATTGCGATTAGCCTATGACTCTTGAACTGCGGTTAGATTTAACTTATTGACCGCGGTTACCTATACTTGCGTTTAACTTGATGTGCGTCGTCCGTGAGTTGCGGTTCAGTTGGTTGCGGTTATCTGGACTTGTTGCGGTTAACTTAGGTTGCGATTACAATGTTGCGGTTAAATAAAATTTCTTTTCTGCGTTTAAGTGTTCTGCGTTTAAGTCTAACTGGAAACTTTCTTGGCATACTTTGTCATATACCTATTGGTTGTGGTCTGGATGTGTGTTTATGTAAAGGCATCTAAGTTTTTATGCATGGGTTGGTGTGTTTGACACTCATTCTTAGTTGTCTTAACTACTTCTCTACGTGTTGAATGATTCTCTTGTGTACTCATTTCTTCCAATACATAACCCTCGGCCTTGTTCCTACTGACTTATCATGTAATTCTGGGGTTTCTCCTGCTGACTAACACTCACCTTCACATATGGTTTTCTTCTGTGGTGATGTTTGTCAAATGCAGCTCCTATGGCAGAATCTAATGTCGAAGTGCCTGTGGCTCCACCTGTCCGTTCTGACGATGACATTTTGCCTTTCAACAAGTGGATTCCTATTGGGAAAAGTAACTACTATGTTAAGACGGATAGACCTCAGAATCATCCCATATTCAGAGTTGCCCTAGACATACTGAAAAATACCACCTTCTTCAATGCCTTTACCGCATCCTCCTCTATCCCCTCCATCTACATACAACAGTTCTGGAACACTATATGCTTTGACAGAACAACCAACATGTACAAGTGCCAGCTGGATGAGCATTGGGTGAACATCACCATGGAAACACTGGGTAGCGCTCTGCAAATACTACCAACGGGTGATAATGTTGAATATACTCCCCCACCTACTCCAGCTACTCTTATTGACTTCGTCAATGAACTTGGATACCCCACTCAAGTATCTACACTTTCCGCTGTCATCACACATGACCTCTATCAACCATGGAGAGCAGTTGCAAGCCTAATCAACTTGTGTCTGACTGGTAAAACATCAGGATATGAGAGACTTAGAGCTCCTTCTCTACAAATTCTCTGGGGGGTTGTCAAAAGTGAGAACATCAATTTTGCTGAACGTATCTGGGAGGAATTCAGTCAGTCCATCCACTCGTTCTTGGTCGACAAGGCTAACCTTGAAGCACACAAAGACGGAAAGAAAAGATCAGCCAAGCTCTCGATCCCAAGCGTTAGGTTTACTAAGCTGATCATACTGAGTCTTCAGCGATCTCTAAAATTTCACCCAAGATAAGAATCCCCTCTTCATCAACCTACTGACGAACATCCACTTGGGTTCCTCAAATATGATTCAAAGAGCACTCGAGAGATCATATTCGGCATGGATATTCCCACTGCTCTTCTTACCCGTGATATCCTGTCTGCTCAATATTATGAGGAATATCTTAAATATCTTAAGAAAAGTCGGGAAGCACCCCCTAATGAGCCAGCCGTTTCCACCAAGACCGCAAGATCTGCATCTAAGAAACGCAAAGGTGGTAATACCGCGGCTGCTTCCTCTGAAGGCTCAAAAAGGGTTAAGAAGACCACTGGAGGTAAAAGAACCAGCTCAAAAACTAAATCTCCAAGTGCTGAAGAACCCAATCCTGCACTTTGCTCCACTCAGTTGCCTCTGACTGAAGAAGAAATGGTACAAATGGCAACTGCTGAAAGCTTGAAGGAAACATATATGCCTCCGGTTCCACCAGTCAGTGGGGTCATCATAAGAGAACCTCAATCTGATAGAGCTTCACAGATCCAGCAAGTGACCGGTAAAGGTAAGGATGTTGCCACAGAAGAACAAGCAGCACACACCCTTTTGAAAATATCATCTCCTGCCTCCAAATCTACCAGCACCAAGTTTATTCTCAAAAGACGCTCACCCACATCCTCATCGGCTAAGATCTCTTCTGAGAATGTCTCCTCACCAAGTCTCGGGCAACCCGATAAATCTAGCAGTTCTGAGACTGACACCAGTTCTGCTCCTAAAGGTGATGGACCACACCTCTCTACACAAGATGTTACCAGCCAACAAACTGTACAGGATAAACCGGCTGATTCGGCTCCCCCTGTTGATCCACTCGATGACGAGTTCGTTTCTACTGCATATCCGGATATCCAAGGTAACCTCAAAATGAAAACAGATGATCCTAAGCTCGAGGTGATACCTGACAGCCCCACCGGCACGCTATCATCGTACAAGAATCTGGACACTTATGGCAATCAATTCCTCATGGATAAGCCAGATGATGCTGAAGGTGATAAGTCCGGTGATGAGCATGCAGAAGTTGTGTCAATGGTTGATGTGCCTATTGTGCAAGACAACTCCACCATTCCTACCAAGTCTGCACCAATGTCTACTGCGGGTCCCAACAACGATGACATCCAACAAGCTGATGACACGCAAAAGAAACCGTCTGCATCTGCCGCTCCTGCTGACAATGAGAAGAAGTTAGATCTGGACACCTTAGCTGCTTTGACGGCTGATGCTGTTCAAGAAAATCTTGCCATTCGTGAGAAGTTGGACAAGCATGCCACTCTGCTTCAAACCCTTGTAAACCTTAAACTGCCACAAACAATCACCAATCATAGCAGCAGATTATACAAATTGGAGCATCTCGATCTTGAACAACAAGTATCTAAGGCAATCAACGAACAAGTTGCTGAAGCTGTCAATATTGCTCTCGAAGCCCCTCTCAGGTCCAGATTCAAAGACCTTCCCATCAATGACATGAAGGTTATTTTGCAGCACAGTATGTATCAGCAGGGTCAACACACAGGACACGATGCTCACGTACAGCTGTATAAGGCACTGGAAGCCTCAATTCTACAAGATAATGCTGAGGAACACGCCCGGGACATGGAAATTGAACGTAAAAGAAAACAGCGGCGTCAGGGTCATCCCAAACCACCATCTGGTTCACCTCCACAACCACCTCCACCTCCACCACCTGCTGGGGCGTCTGGTCCATCAGGCACTTCTTCACTGCCTGGTGGGTCACAAGCTCCTGGCGGATCATCACAACCCGCCTCATCACCATCCCATAAACATCAGGCTGACAAGTCATCCAAGCCAGCTCCGACTAAACAAGCAAAACATGTTAAGTATGCTGCTTGGACTACTTTTGATGCTGGTGCAACCTCCATTGCATCTCATGTCCCTAAGGATCACGTCTTTAATGAAGCCTCTGTCACACCACAACACGAGGAGTCATCCGATGACGAAGATGATGATGCTTCTACAACTCACATTCCTGGAAGACAGTGGTGGAAATCATTCACCAGAACTGACACCAATGATCCACCTCATGTTTTCTTAACCAAAGATGACAAAGAGACTTGGTGGAAACTAGATGACAACAAACCGCAATCACCTGAGCCCGACTGGACGATCCCTTCCTCAGATTTACCAACCAATGATAGTAATTGGATCAGTGCCATCACCACCAGTTTTGTTCCACCCTCTGAAGATTCTCTACTTTCCCAAACTGGTGATATGGGAACATTCATCGCATGGTTCTGCAAGAAACGGGGTCTGTCAAAGCTCACTCAGAAGGACCTGGAAGGCCCCGCATTCAACATTGTCAAAGCTTTTCATCAGGATGTTAATCATCTACAATACCAGATGGAAGAGTGCCACAAGATGTTCAATGACATTGTGGATGAAGGAATAAAGAAGTATAACTACAACACACCACTTCCCTTGGGTGGCCCTCCAGGAAATGTCACTATCCAAGCTGAATTCTTCTTCAACAAGGACCTTGACTATCTTAAGCTTGGGAGTAGACAATGCAAATCAGCTTTGTCCATCACAAAGATGAAAGCTGCCCATTATTCTGACATCGGGTTAGAACAGTTAGTCCCAGACAGTATGTGGAGTCCTCAAGAATGCGACTACAACGTCTCGGCATCTCTGGGCATCTCACACTGGTGGTTGAAGAAACAACAGTTCTACATAGATCGGTTTCAAGCTCCAGGTGACCGGAAGTCAGTTCGATCACCACTTCAAATCATTAGTGTGGTCAAAGTTCTAATACATCCCATCTATGGATATGACTATCTCAAGAGCATTACACTCAGACGAGCAGACTTCAAGGACTACACCATATCCGAAGGGGATTTCAAACACCTACGCCCTAATGATTTCGAAGACTTGTATCTTCTTCATCTTCAAGGAAAGCTGCATCATCTACCATCACGTGAAATGAAGTCTCTTGTGTTTGCTGTACTTCACTGGATCCGGGGCATCGTCATCAGGAAACGGGTCGAAGACTTCCAGCTTGGTATCGAAAGCTACCAAACCCAGCTCAACCTCACAAGACCCCTATGGAATGTTAACAGTCTGGAACGGGTTGCTGATTTCACAGTCATCGAATCTCCTCTGGCAACTGTATTTCGAGATAAATACAATGTGCCCATGGTCTTGCGCTTCAATGAAATTCACAAGTTCAGTGATGGTACCTTGCGTATGGTCGAAGAGGCACTGGACTTTAGAGTGAAAGAATACCACGTTTATGGCCAGGGAACTCGACGGTATACCCACAACTGGACTGCAAATGAGTTAACCCGAAACGAGAAGTTTTTGGCTGGTATCCGCAAGAGATTAAAGATACGAAGAATCTTCCGAAGCCTGGAGTGCTACGTTGGTGGCAGAGTTCGTGAAAGGGACTACCGTCTTCTCCAACGTACTGAGTAATACGCCCAGTAATGGGGTTCAGTGTCATCTTTTATGAGTGTTGGTTGGAATGTCTGTTTTGTACTATCTATAGTTTGTGGGCCTCCTTGTGTATCCTTATAAACATCTGTTTTGCCTTTTTGCGTATCCTATCTAGCATGGTGTACATTCCTTGTATAGTATCAAATCAAAAAGAAAATAGCAAATTATAAAACCTAAAAAAAAAAAAAAAAAAAAAAAAAAAAAAAAAAAAAAAAAAACCACAAAATCTCAAAAATATTTTTCTCTCGACATGTCTCTTGTATAATCGATATTATGTACGATTCTAGAAATGTCATTCAATAATGACACGGAATCATACATATGCTTGAGCAAGAGTTTTTCGGTTTCTAATAAAGTTTTTTTTCAAAAACATGTCGTATCTCAAAACATTCGTTAAAAAAAAAAAAAAAAAAAAAAAAAAAAAAAAAAAATGATTTGCTATTACTTCAGATAGCAACCCGGTTTTCAAAATTTAGGAAAACACGTCGCCAAAAAGACGGTTGTTCCTAACAAAGGGTGTCGTTCATCCGAGCGTGAATTACTTTATATTCGTGCACCCTCGATCTAATGTACGCTTCAGTGCATTATTTCTTGATAAAGAAGAGAAATCTTCTTTTTCTCGCCAAATACTTTCCCTTCTATGATTTTTCCGGAAAGTGTTTGTGCAAAACTTGGTGGTACCATGAAATTTTGAATGAAAATCAAATTGAACTAAAAAGTTTGATAAAATTTTCACTCAATCAATGACGTTAATCGTTTATGAAAATATTTATGCTCTAACATCCGTCATTGATTGAGAGGGAGAGTGATTTCTCAAAATTTTATGTATCAACAAAACTCCCCACACTTTGTACATAACAATAACAACAATCCGATTTGTGATGGTTATATGTCAGAATGAGTAAATTTTTCAAAGAATTTTCATTAAAACTTCGAATCTTTTGCAAACTCTTCAAATCTGACACATAACAACCTCCCTCACAGTTTGAGGGGGAGCAAGAAAAAGTTCCTTTTATCAGAAAATATTAAACTTGACCGCATTTCTCTCCCAAAAACGCTTTCTAAATTATTTAAATCAATTGAGATAAAAAATCTCAATTGATTTAAATAATGAAATCTGATAATCAAAAGTGACCTTTTGTACTCAATATTAGGCTCCCACATATGTGCTAAACAATTTCGAATATCGATGCACATATTAAGGGGGAGCAAAAGGCGTTTGCGGAAGCTATACCAAAGACCGACCATTTATCTTTATGCATGGAGTTATAAGGTTGGTTAAGGTTAGGTATGAATTCCCCATGATCCACCAGAACCGGAAGGATCTTCCCAGGGACAATCCTCTAGATAGAATAGAAGTCCTTAGGAATGATTGAAAAAAGGAGTAAAGTGAGAAAGGGAAGAGTGCAGACTGAGATAGAGCTAGGACTGGAACAAACCCAACAAGGTTCTAGTGGTGAAGTCTCGGTAAGCACTGAAGGGGTTGAAGAATGAAAAAGAAATATAATGAGAAAGGGTGAAAAGAAATAGCCCTCCATATATTCAACCTTAGGGCAGAAACCGGGTTCAATTCATAATCTACTAGCGGTTACTTAAGTAACACTAGTATTGAAGACAAGACGTCATGGACCCAGTGACGCACTGCACTAAACTTCCCAACCACTCAAGTTCTCTTAAAAGAGCTTGTTTCATTCTCACGGGGAACCCTGTGCAATGTATCGACCGCTCATTGCGAGCTATGTTGATACCTAAAACAGGAGACGCCTCCCCAGTCTCCAGGAGCGGATCAAAATGCACTATTGAGTCTAGAGCCATGAGATCATCCATAAATCTCGTTAGGACACACTTCCAATATGCTTATTGTTTCACACAATGTGGAAAGTAAGATAAAATACCTAGTGTCCTACGCATTATCCTTGTGGTATTGCCAGAACATCCGAGTGATATGAAAATATTCACAATGAAGATAGAAATCCTTCTAGAGCGAACATCACTTAAGCTCTTGGTAGGTGACCTGTGAGATCCATCTTGGATCAATGATCAAGTGACAACTGGAAAGCAACAATGGTGTGATTCAATTTTGAATCAAACTTGTTCCAGGATATGGATTGACGGATACTTTTGCTAAAACCATTCAATGTGCTCACAAACTAATTTCTCGAGCACATTGATTGTGTAAAATCTTTCAAACAAAAGTAGTTTTTTTGATGGAAATGTGATTCAAAGTATAAAACTCTCGTCGTGTCTCAAAAATGTTTAACATATGACACGCGAGTGATTTCTGTTAATCAATTTCTCATCAATCCGTGAATATCAATTCACCGATTCACTCTATCGTGCTGTCTGCTTTGAGACGTTCCGGTATGAGAACATGCTAAGTATGTAGATTCCGAAGTGGATTCTTTGGAAAACTCATTACTACAAGCTGGAAATTCCTGTCAAGGAGAGTCCTCTTTAAAGAAACTCTACCTGATCACAGGTCGGTTTTCACAAAACCGGAGGGTAGTCTGTCCTCGCAGAACGAATGACAAAGCCATATTCGTTCTCTATCTTTATTGCTAACTGTCTTATTTCAGGGACACATATAAAGATGGTGTTGATGGCTCCAGTTTCCAGCTGAATCGGGTCAATCCATACCTCATGCTCACACATCCACCACACAATCAATGAAGATGAGAGACTTGCTACAACAAAATGTTGAGAGACTACCAACAACGTTTCCGCAACTCTGATGAAAAAGTCTCCTGATCCACAACTCTAAAAGTCAAGTCTCCTGAAACAGAAGAGTGTGAGCATGATGGTCCTTTGTCACTACATCACATGAAGGCAATACAACAAAAGATTTACTTTGGCTGATGATCTCAAAGAAGCTCAAAGATCACACATCACAAAGGAACTCTAATCACAAGATCGCTTGGTTGAAGTACGAAGTGTGCTGAAAAGAGAAGAATCAGATCCTACGAGCTACTAAGACTAAAGAATGCTTAAAGACCAAAGATCTTAACTTCAAAGGTGACCTCGCTTAGGGGGAGATTGTTAGGAATACAAATATTCCTGTAAAAGTCTCGGTCACCTAATGATTGTAATAGCATTAAGTTAGTTTATTAGTTAATTAGTATTAGATTAAGTAACACCATGGAAGAAGGAACGGGTCTTTACCCACTGTATGCCTGATCCACAGCCCGGGAGTGGGCGTAATATTGTAACTATAAATACCCCTCTCCACATGTGGAGAGGGTTGGACCTTCTCTCATTTTCAATCTAATCTTTTCTTTTTCTTTCAAGGTTCCTCCCTTTTCTCTCCTCTCCTCCCTCCTCCCATTTCTACGCCTCACTCAACACCACATGAACATGTTTCCAACATAATTAGTATTCTACAATTTTTCTACTTCATAACTACTGAAATTTTGAATCATCAGGAAAAATATTACTTAGTAAATCATTTGCTCCATTTTCTAAATTCGTTTATTCAGAAAAGGATTTCAACTAAAACTCACAATCGCGAGACAAATTTACAGAACTAATTTCCCTACAACATCGCTTATGCATTTAGGATTTGTGACTTGACAATAAAGAATTATTTGGAATATGTGATGAAGGAATTAGGAAGGACATCACAAATTAATCACGAACTTCAGTAGTGAAGACCAAACCCAATAGACAAAGAAGGACATATGTCTTATCATCAGTTGGAACAAAACACAAGGAATCAAATTGTTACCTATATTCTATCCCTTTCAGATAACGCCAAGTTCGAAGGACCGAACGTTGTGGAATTAGTCACAAAGGTTTATTGTACCCATTTTAGTTATTCCTGTTAAGGAAACCGATTCACCTTGGACTTCAAGAAATCATTTCAGGATTTCCTTCAGAAACCCATTTAGATGTGAACATCACCTATCATCCTCAGATCGATGGTCAAAGCGAGAGAACAATTCAAACATAGGAAGGTATGCTCAGAGCATGAGTGATTGACCCTAGAAATGGTTGGACAAATCATTTAACATAAATCAAATTCATCTACAACAACAGTTATCACACCAACAGCGAGAAACTGGCAGAAGTTAGGTTAGTACATAACACACATCATTTGGATAGGGTATCCTGAACAACAAACCATCCAGATTCAAGTGGGAGAACAAACTAAGTTAAAAGCATTGCCTTGGATTGGCATAATACAAATTGGATAACAAGAGAGGTTGAACCTTTAGCATATTGGACGAGTTAAGATTCATTTTAGAATCGACCAACTAGCATACAAACTTGAGTTCTGGCAGAATTTAGCAGTATATATCACCAGTATCACATTTAAAACATTAAGAAGCGCAGACCATCGATTGATGGGCCAAACTCGGAAAAAGCTCAACTCATTAGTTCAGTAGGCATTCATGAGATAACCAGAAATTTCCTACAAGTCAAGAATCAGTTACAAGTTCAATAAGTTGTAAACCATTAAAACTTCAAGTTGGTAGGCAGAGTTATGTAGAAAGTTCTGCCTAGGAAAGGCATGATATCATTCAGAAAACTTGGAAAGTTAAACCCGATATACACCGGACCATGTAATATTTCAGACAGAGTAGGCCTAGTGACCGTCAGACTTGAGCCTTGTTAGAGAACAACAGGATAACACAACCATGTATTATCATCTTTTCAGATTAGTCACTCATAATCCCATTTGGAAAGGAATCCAGCCCAAAGTCAAACATAAACCTTGCAGGAGAACAAGTAGAAATCATGGACAGTTAGGTTGAACAGTTGAAGCAGAGTCGAATTCCTATCGTTAGAGTTCGCTGGAATTCTCGAATATCATCACCTTTTCACCAATATGTTTTCAGAAACCAACATAAACTGAACTTCAGGACGAAGTTCCCTTTTAGAGGGGAAGAATATCACAACTCACCGTTTCAGGTCATTTCAGGTCATTTCCCAAACTTTGGGAAAAACACTATTCAACAAACATTATTCATCAAAACACTATTCATCAGTTTACTATTCATCATATTTGGTGTCAGTTTGATATTCCGAGAAGCATTCAGAAATTTTACTATTCACTAAACACTATTCATTGCCGGAAAAGTTTTCACTATTCACTTGCATTACACATTTCATCGTAAATTTAGTTTACGGGTATTAAATTCGTGTAACCGTATGGGTTTAGGTGCGAATTCATTTCATTATCAGTAAGGACACTGCATACGGACTAGAGATAGTCTGCATATCATCAGTAGGTCATCTACATGTTATACCACTCTTAGGATTTCCAAATTTATATATTTGATACATTTAACGTTTTTCTTATAATTATTTATAATTAAACGTTAACACCCGGTTTATACACGACGAATATATCTAAATATTCCCACAATGGTCCCGACATATTTTTATATCCATTTTATCATCATAAAAGTTATAACATTCATTTACCCAGTATTTTAGAAATTTATTTTATTTATAACGTAAGCTTATGAATATTACGACAGTTTTCGTGAAAACTAAATAATAATCACCCGAACACTCAGTAATTGTATCCAACATATTTTTAACATTTTTATGACTTTAATAAGTCCCGGTTAACTTTGTTAACATTCATTTCTAGCAAACCCGGTACCCGATTATAACTAATACTTACACTAAACATGAAAAATGGATTTGTAACAAGTATATATACATTCTGTCCCATTTTTGTAAATCCAGGAAAATCAGTAAACATAAAGGGAACTTTGGCAAAATTTTTAGAAAATACTTTCAAAAACGAATCCGTAGGCGAAAGAACGGATTAAAAAGAGTTTATAACGAAGAAGTTATGATTTTTGCAAGTTTATTGACGAAAACTATATTTTCTGAAAATACATGCTGTTGGACGTTTTTCGTCGGACAAAAAGAAGCTTTAGACGTAACCCGGAGGAGCCAAGCTTTCCAAAATATATTACTACATACTAAGACGTAACCGTGGATATAAAGAACAAGTAAAACGGACTTATAACGACAAAGATATTCACGTTTCAATATCGGCAAAACTCATATTGTTTTGACAGCTTTTAGACCAAAAATAATACTAAAACTACGTAGTAACTCTAGATTTCTATAAATAATACCAAGTACCTAAATTCATAACTAATGAAGTATTAGTGATTACAAGCATATTTTTATCACTACAAGGCGTTATATCAAGGATTTCAAACCGAGGATTTCAACACTAACATTGATACATACGATATATATATATATATATATATATATATATATATATATATATATATATATATATACACACACACACACACATTTCAACTAGTTTTATTTTCTAGTTGCCATATTTTCCTAAGTTTTGGAAAATGTATTATTTTTTATAACAACAAGTATTTTCCAAAGAGTAGAGTGGTATAGGAAACATGTGCATGGACATTCATAACATCATTTCATGATCTAAAGTAGATCATTCATCATTCATATTAGGTTGCGGCTAGTGTGCGCGCCATGTTTTTCAGCTCATTACATGTTCATGGTACCATCATATCAGGTGAGTTTTCATAGCCCCGTTTTCAATTCAACATTTTTGATTGTTTTCAAATCCCACGGGAGAATACATTGCATCAATCATTTTAGTATGAGCCCAAGTACCAAAACATAATTACATTGCTTAAGTTGCCTTACCATCCAGTTAAAGTCCCCTGTTTATTATCATGGACCGTTAATTTGCCGATTAAGCGAGAGTGAGTGGATAGATCTATCGAGGGTGACGCCTCCATCTGTGGTAGTGATTACCAACCGTAAGCGGATGCATTTCATTTTGACACAGTTACGAGTGTTCTGGTAAAACATTCGGGAGGGGCATATAATTTCATCAGTCATAGCTTCGGGGTCATGAGCTTAAGGTCTATTGTACAATTTTCATGAGATTTTTATCTTGCACTTTTACTTGTGGTGGCCGTACAACATTACATTTTATAAACCTATGGAATTCACCAACATTCGTGTTGACATTTTAGCAATGTATTTCAGGTTATTAAGGTAGCTCATGTGACATGCATTTGGACCTTCATGGAGTCGCGGAGTCGACGCGTCTCACCATTATTTCATGCACTTATGTAAACGTTTGATCTAGTATGACTTGTTTTTCATAAACTTGCCACACCTTTTGGGGACCTCATATTGTAAACTCTGGATTATTTCAATGATCAAATGAAGTATTTTCCAAACGACACTTTAGGCCGTTCAATGTAACCGTAACTGTGATGCTATGACAGACACCCCCAGGTATTCCATTCCGCTGCAAGTCAGGTAAATTGGGGGTGTGACATTCATCAATCAACTTATCCTACTCCAATTCTCGATTAAATCTATAGTGGAGTCGATATCATCAAATGCTTCTTGATCTGCATCTTCTTCTTCACTAACCTCTTCCTCTACTAAAATGTCATGCTCCTCCTCTTTGTCATTTTCTGCGTTTGTGACGAAGGTGATGGTGTTAACAAAATGAAAGTGTCTTGAGGAGGAGGGATCCTGAAATCCTCCTTCCTTAGATTACGAAGGCGACAAATACTAAGGAGAAAAGAGTTTAGATGGATATTTAAGGATTCCATTAATTTTAGGTGTTTCAAACTAGTTGAAGGACCGGATGAAACAACATTAACTCTACTTGTATTCTTGGTGGGGTTACCAGGGGATGCGCCCGTCATTTGGCCAGAAATCACCTTTAAAAGAATATCAAGTTTACTTGTCATCTCGCTTTGTTTTTGTTTAAAATCGGCTTCAAACTTGTAAACACAAGCTTCTTGAGATGACATGAAGTATAATACTAATCCTTTGAGATTAGGTTGACTATAAAAAATTTGAGAAGGATTATTGTATGCGCGGTTCGAGTTTGAACCGTAAGATTGAGGACATTGGTTGTGTAAGAAAAGTTGTTTGATGGATCAGTTTGGGTTTGACTACACTTAAAATTTGGCCGATCTTTCCAATAGTTATAGGCATCAGCAAAATTGTTTGACTCGGGTTTAGAAGTGAACCACTTGCCTCCGATTTCACTGGTACGCGAGGATGCATAATCAACAAAAGCTTGCTCAGGATTTTCCATGCAATCACGAGTGTCATAGGGACCACTACATATTTCACAGGAAGAAGCAATTTTGTTCACTCGATTTAAAGGTTTCGGAGCATTATGAGAACTCATCAAGTATTTTGCTTGATCTTCAAGCTCGATGAGCCAATGATCGAAAATGCTTGAGACATTAAAAGGCAGGATATTGCCTTGACCTATTTTCCCATAAGTTCTTGAGGGTCTTTCAAACTTTGGTTATTATAGAGGGTATAATGGCCCACGATTCCTCGACATTTCTATCATGAAGCATACTACCAGCCGCATGGTCAATGGTTTGCTTAGTTGAGTAGTTGACATGATCATTGAAGATTTGGATCTGAAGACAAATATCAATGCCATGATGAGGAACTTTTTGAACTTAGTCCTTGAAATGAGTTCACGCGTTGTAAAGAGTTTCATCACGATGTTATTGAAACATCAAGATGTCATTCCTAAGCTTAGTAGTTCTCCCCGGTGGAAAAAAATTTGCGAGGATATGAGAAGTGAGTTCATCCCAAGTCGAGGATGGATCTCGCGGATAGATGTTCAAGTCAATTGCTAGCTTGATCCCGAAGAGAGAATTTGAATAGACGCAATAATGTCATCTTTCTTGAAACACCGTTAAGGTCAATTGAATCAACAATTTTGAGGTAATCTAAGGTGTTAGTTCGGGTCTTCGGACTCGATTTCGTGGAATGCACATCCGTTTTGCACCAACCAGATGGTTTTGGGTCGCAAGTGGGACAACATTAGCTTTTTTGGGAAGCTCAATGGTGTTTCAGTAGCATTCATGGCTTGGTCAGGAATACTCACCTAGAGTACGGGGTCCATGTGGTATGGGTGAATTTTCATTCACCACGATGACAAATGAAAGGTTTTACGAAGAAAAGAAACGAAAAGAATATAGACTAAAGAAAACCTAAAAAGAAAAAGAAAAATGTTTACTAGATAGGAATCTCGTAAAGTAGACCTGAACGAGATAGAGATCGAAACCTATACTATTCTCCGGCAGTGATGCCAAAAACTTGACGTGTCGGGTTGCAACAAATTAGTTTTACAACCCTGCTAGGCAGTGTACCTAATCATTGTAGTGTAGTATGAGTAAGGCCAGGGGTTGGTCGTTCTCTAGGGGAATAGTGAGCTAGGCTCAAAGTTTATGTCGAATTAAGTCTAAACGTTGAGGGAAAATTATTTTTGGTCTTTTTATATTTAATTTAAAGCAAGTAAAATCTGAATTTTGAGAAAGTTTGTATTTTAAACTACTAATTAACCTAAAAGTTTGTATTTTAAACTACTAATTAACCTAAATGCATTAAATAAATCACAAGAAAGTAAATTGGTGGGAACTTCTTATATAGGAAAGTTTATTTACCTCGGGTGCATTAGTTCCTAGTCACGCTCTACTTAATCTATTATATTGTCACGTCCTTGTTAATATAATTTGGAGTATTCCTTATTATCTGTTGTGGTTTTTTCAGTCTCACGTCTATGTTCTAGTCTAATTGAATATAACCTATCAGATTGCCTACAATCACCAATAACTAAGCACATGCAATAAATACCTTTACTAATTACGAGTAATAACCTAAGACATGAGCATTAATTGGACCTGTTTAAGTTGACGTTCAAGCTAACTACGGTTACTAGCCAGTTTTCAACTCCTAACACATACACCATTAAGAAGAGATAATAAATCAAGTATTACAAACTAGGTTTCATACATTCTGTAAAAACTAATTATTTTAGCCTAGCATAGTAATAGAAAAGAATGCACAAGAACAAAACAAACAATAAAAGGTAAACATCACTATTTGATTAATTAATAAACTTATCTCTTCAATACATGAGCTCTTCAGTGGCCAAAAAAGTTTAAAAAATGATAGAATTCGACTAAATTTTGGGTACAAAAGCCTTTCAAAAGTTCCACACGCAATAATGAAAACAATGCGAAAATATATATAGTTCTAAGAGGCATTCACATATATGTATTGTTTTAATTTAATGTATTGTTTTATTTGAATTTTTAGAAAAAAATGTTGGGTATATCATATATGGGTGTTCTATAACACCATTTTTAGAAAAAGGGTGTTTTTTTTCCCCAGTTATAGGTTTGGTGTTATAGAGAAAACGTTGAGGTGACAATACTTTTTCCTACAACATCAGCCGTATAACGTGAGGGCATCCGATGCTCTACATCTTTACCCAACATATTTTTTGTTAAATGTTGAAATTGTGGACGTTCTTTAGAGCATCAGGTGTGGTTGGGTCTTCGCCGTCGCCGTCCGAGGTGGCAGCATCGCCGAGCTCGCCGCCACACCATTGCTAGCTCGCCATTGCTCGTCGTCCACCTTCTACTCGTGGCCACAACGAGAATACAATCTGACAAAAGGCCAAAAAATGGAACTTTGGGTGGGAAAAAAGAGGTTCGGCTATTTTTCTATCCGTTTTTTTAACGTTCGACTTTTTTTTTTCTTTTTTCTTTTTCTACATACTAAAACTCTATAAATACTAAATATAATGTTACTTCTACTCACTACATCTCAACCTAAAATAAAACCTTCTATATCTCTTCTCCAAATAAACACAAAAATGTCTCAACACCCAAACGACGAAGGCTATTTATGGAATCTCCTAACGTCAAACCAACGTCCATACGGGGGAGCATCAAACGCTTCTAGTCCCTCGTCGCAAAATCCAAACCCCTCACCACCATACGGTTCACAACCATTCAATCCGAATGAAATTTACCGTAACCAACAATACACATTTCAACAAGGATTTGCAAATCAAGCCCAATTCAATCCGACACCACAATTTTATAACCTGAATCAATAATCCACGTTTCCTACTCCTCAATCACAACCAATCGAAGGACAACCATCTCAACAAGATTTTAAAGTACCCAAGACATGATCACCGGCCAAATGTAGGGGGAAAAAACCAAAGCCCAAAGAGCAAAAAAAGTCGTAAATTTAGACGCTAACGATGAAGATGACGTGAAAGACGTGGGTCAAATGCGTAGTAGGAAAATGTGGAGCAAGGATGAAGAAAAGCTTCTTGCGGAAACGTGGATAGAAATTTCCCAAACCAAGATATGGGAAATGACAAAGGTACCGACTACTTTTGGAACGAAATTTATGAATCGTTCAACGAGAGGACTACCGATGACCCTCGCACCAAAAATATGCTAACCGGTAAATGGACGAGGCTTAATAGCGACTGTCAAAAATTCCACGCTATTTATAAGCATATTGGCCGTCGCAGTGGTGAAAATGAGAATGATCAAATCAAGAATGCGGAGGCGAGCTTCGAAGAACGCTTTGGTATGAGGGGTTTCACTATGGTTCACGTTTGGGAGATCCTGAAACGCTACCCGAAATGAGATGCTGAAGAACCTCTAGACATTACATGTCTTGAGGATATATTCGAGCCGGACAAACGACCTCGTTTCGAAAAAACCACTAACGAGTTGGAAAGAAGCAAAAGTCAACCGAAACGTCCAGTGCGGCAAGCTTAGGTGGGAGTCAAACGAGTACTTTTTCGGGACATTTATCCGAAAAGTATTTGCAAGCGAAAAATGTTCAGATGTCTATGTATGAGGTGACGAAGGTGTTGGGAACGTAGTTTTACTATTTATCAAGTCTCGGTCATTTAATTGTAATAGGTTGCTAAGGCTTGTATGTTTATTATAACTTAAGGCTTATGTAGCAAGCCCATGGGCCTTAAGCCCATTTCGTTTTCAAAATAGGGAGGAAGGGAGTGTTGCCCTACTCCTTCCCTATATATAGTCTTGTAACACCTCATTTGAGGGGGTTGGTTCTCTAGGAATTTCATCTCTTTCATTTTCAATCCAAGGGTTCCTTCCACTCTCTCTCTCTACTCTCTTTCTCTCTCTAGATCTATCTTAGTGATTATGTTGTAAAATGGTGACCTAACAAGTGGTATCATTCGCCAAGGGATAATATAGGTTGATTTAGGTTTGATTTGGTAGTAAAAACTTGGTTTTGTTGTGTATTTGTGGTATACTGTTACTGTTCATCGCCAAACTTGCGACTTAGCAATTTTTTTTATCGAGTTTGAATTACAATTCTAGCGAGTTAAGTTTTTTTTTTGAATCCTAGCGAGTTAGGTTTTTGAATCATTGCGAGTTTGGAATTTTCTATCGAGTTAGGATATTTTCTATCGAGTTTGGAATTTTCTACCTTGCGAGTTTGGAATTTCTATCAAGTTAGGAATTAGACATACCGAGTTTGGTCATTGTGTGTTTATAATTTCTATCGAGTTAGGGATTCCTGTCGAGTTAGGATTTTTTATCTTACCGAGTTTGGGGTTCAAACTTAGCGAGTTAGGAGTTTAAGGTCTTACCGAGTTAGGAATCAAATTCTATCGAGTTAGCAAATTTAAGTTCTACCGAGTTTGAACTCAAAGTTGGCGAGTTAGCCTGTTTGCCTTATCGTTTATCGAGTAAGGTTCATTGTGGCAACTTACTAGGGGAAACTCTGCTCAAATTTTTTCAACTTACCGAGTTTGAGTTTGACTTAATTCAGGAATTACCGAGTTTAACTTCATTCAGGACTTATCGAGTTTGACTTAATTCAGGACTTATCGAGTTTGAACACTTATCTGTACTTACCGAGTTTGAAAAATCTACTCTAACTTACCGAGTTTGACAGTTGATGAGTGTCTAAATACTCATCATTTTATACCAATCTGAGCTGCCAAAACATACAAAAACACTCAAATATGCATTAAAATACTTAAAATATCTTAGAAGTGTGTTTTATATGTTTCAAATGCAAATTATGCAAAAACAGATGAAAAACGTACAAAGTTTGCATAATTGGCAGTTTCAGGCCCTCAAGTTTCATAAATTGGCAAAACAAGTCCCTGGTTATTCTAAAAACATGAAAATGTCACCAAAGGTCCTTTTTAATCATAAAAGTTACATATTTAGTCCTTTGGTGCAAAGTTTCATAAAATTACAAGTTTAGTCCCTCAACTTTGGAAATTGACATAAATGGTCCTTGGGATGTAAAAACTTTGAGAAAAGCAATTTTGGTCCTTGTACTAATAATCTTTTGCAGGAATGCTCCTTGGTGTGAAGTTTGGTGGAATTACATAATCAGTCCCTGAAGTTTGGTGAATTGGCAAAAATAGTCCCCGGGTATTTCAAAAATGAAATATATCAAAAATACCTTTGTAATATTCACATGTGACAAATTAGGTCCTTATGAGAACTTTGGATTTATCACAAAGTCAGCCCCTCAACTTTTACGAAATTACAAAATTGGTCCTTGTGTAATTACTAAAACCAACCGGACCCTATGTTTTATTATATACCCAAAACCAATCCAAACTAATACCCCAGCCCACCCACCTATTCCCAAGGCCCAAAGTTACAAGCCCAGTCAACCCTTAATAATAAAACCGGGTCAACCACCCGGTCAAACCCACTCCCTTTCCCTTTTCCCTCCATCATACCACCCTCACAACTGCAACTCAAAACCACCCTGGTTTCACCCCAACTTGACCACCACCTGTCCCCCAGCTGTCTCTCCACCTCCACAAACCTCCAAAAACCCTAATACCCTCTCCACGCAACACACTGACACCCAAAGACTTTTTGGCGCGAAAAATATTTAAACGGGTAGGATCAGTTGCAGTGATCCAACGGTTCTAATTAATGGTGGGAATTGGTCCAGTGGGTCCCACAAACCCTGATAGTGTCTACAAAAGGGAAAAGATGCAGAGATGGAAGAGTATTAGTGTAATTTAGGTTTAGGATAATCATAGTTAGTAAAAACTCCAATCTAGTTGTAATTTTCAATTTCAAAAGCTTGTATCCTGTTATCTTATTGTAATTTAAACTGTATTCAATCTCAATTTCAAGTTTCATTGTGTATCTCAGATTATGCAATTTTTACTTATTTCAAGAATCACAAAATGCTCAACTGTTGTTGTTAGTTGTAGTTAAGTCAGTTCATAAGCTTATATAAGCTCTGACAAAGCTCATATAAGTTTTAGAATACCTTAATTATCTGTTTAGCCATAAATAAAAAATTACCAAAAATAATAAATTAAATAAGAGAAAAATAAAAAAATAGAAGGAAGAACAAGATGAAGGATTGAGTAGGGTGTGATTTGAAGTGTTTTGGTATTAGTAACCTTGAGGAAGGTAGTTAGGATAGATCTTGGTCCTTGGTTTCATCATCTCAGTCACATACCAATTGTAAGCTTAATTTTCAATTTTCATTTTTTTTACTGTAGATTAGCTTATTGTCTGCTTATATTAGTGTTTTTGTATCAATTTGGTGTTGGTTAGTGGTAATATAAAGTAAAATTGATAGGGTGTTAATTACAAATACATAGTTACTAGTTGTCACATATTGACAGTCAAATTAGCATCATTGTGATTTTGTAGTCTTAGTTGTTAGTGTTGTTGTTTTTGAGTTTCTATAAGTTTTCTTAATCATAACAAGTCATTATAATTCAGTTTCATGGTCTGATATACCCAAATGCTTTGAAAAGCCAAAACAGTTGATCAAGAAGGGGTGTTTGGTTTTGCTGAGTTGGATAGGTTCTTAGTTGTTGTAGTTGTTATTTTCTGTTCTATTATGTTACAATAGGTCTAATTAGGTAATACAAGTCATTATAAACTAGAGTTATTTAGTATAAAGTCAAAATCCAATTCCAATTCCCTTGACAGTTAACTGTCAAGGATTTTGGATCCACAAACCATCATATTAGCTTATAAGTTGTATCTTTCTCTTAATATAGGTTCATAATAGCTTAATATAACTTATACAATCTGTAGTGATCCTTAGAAGTTCAAGAAAGTCAAACTAGCAAAGTTCTATCAAAAGTCAAAATTGACATTCTCAGATTTTCACAAAACTTGTAGGATTTTTCTAGATTTGTATATTAGGTTTTAGGTTCTGGAAATTGTTGTGGTAATAGACTACCACCTCAACTTTGGAATCCCACATAGCTTGTATTTTTAAGATTTTTAGTGTGGGTCCCACTGACCTCCAAAGTCACTTGCAGGGCATAAGGTTCCCCTGCACACCAGCAGACTCACCCACACCTACCACTTTGTGATGGTTTTGTGACCACCACAGTGGGCCCCACACCTCCAAATTAGGTTCTCCCAACCCCCCTCCTACCAGGGATTACCCATTAACCTTTTGTTTGACTTGAATCACTGTGGACCCCACCTAAATAAGCCCATCAAGTTTGTCCCAATTTTGTGCTGTAATTAGTTTTTGGAATAGCTTATTTTGGCTTATCAGCTTATCTACTGAGCTTATTTGGTTAATTTTAGCTTTGACAAGTCCAATTAACTTATTAGAACCAGAAAATACCATAGTGGGTCCCACACAAGCTCATTTGAGCTTATTTGCCTTTTCAGTCAACAAAAGTCAACTGTGGTAGCATTAAGCTTCCACAGTGCTTATTATTAGCTTATTAAATAGTTGTTTTTATTAAAGTTTCCTATTTTTAGTTATAATTTAGTTTTGTAAAAGAAAAATCAAGAAAAAAACAATATAAAAATAAGTGATAGTTTCTATTTAATACAATTTAATTTTAATTTTCATTTTTAGATTTTTATTAAGTAAGTTGTGTTTTTATATTTTTATTAATTTCCTATTATATTAAAGTATTTTTAGTAATTTTATTATATTTTTATATTATCATTTAGTATTTATTATAATTAAAAATAGTTTTATTAGTAATTAATCAATAATTAAGTTATAAATAGCATAATTAATTTTTATAAGGTAATACCTAGTTTTTATATTTTTCCTAGCTTTTATATGTTATAAAATAGTTTTATAAATTTTTTCATAATTTTCTAAGTCATTTTAGTATTATTTGTAATTTAAAATAGTTTAATTAGTATAAATAATATAAATAGTTTTTAATTAATAGAAAATTCATAAAAAGACAAAAATATTTATTTTTATTTTTTATACTTTCTTCAAGTTCTAATTTAAGTTTAGAAATTATTTTTATAAGTTTTTAGTTTAATTTGTAGTGTTAATCATTTTTAGTTTTTATTTAAGTTAGTTTTAATTAAATAGTTAAATAGTTTTTAATTAAATAATTAATAATAAATAATATAATAATCTAAAAAATAGTTTTCTTTTTAATTTAATTTTATTTAAAGTTTAAGTTTATAGGATTTTCATTTTTAACCCCTGTAGTTTATTTTTCTTAAAACTCCCCTTTTTCTCAGTACGCAGTCGCGTCTGATTTTAAATTGGTGTACGTTTATACGTATTAGATATCTAGGTTTTACGTAATCATTCCAATAGTTTTCCTAAGTCATTTTACTTTATAAACCTTAGTGTAATCACACACACACTTATTCAGATCCTTTCCTGTTCATATTCACTCGATCACAAATTCGTTTATAATAAAACATCGCACACCTCGTTGGGACATTACGACCCGGGAAAACACTGTATTTCACGGAAGCATTTGCCTCAGCTGTTTGACTATTACAGTTGGCCATTCACAAGTGGCTGATCAATAATTATCTGACCGTTTGAGGCGAATCAAAATTTGGCGCCGCTGCCGGGGAGGTTGTGCGCATATTTTAAACGATTTTGCGTATTAGTGAACCTGAATACACGCTCATTGTATATTTATCCATCCTTGTTCATATTATTATCATATAAAACCAAAAACAGTTCCCGAAAACTTTTTAAAATCAGTTTTCAACGAACACAAAAAAACCAAAAACATTTTCCTTCTTATTAGTACTACAAAAATTTTCAAAAATACCAAAAATATTCATCCCTTTAACCTCTATCCTTTTAATTCTACCTTCTTCCACTTATCCCATAATTAATTCTAATGGCATCTCTCGATGACAATTTCTTTGAACAAAGGGCTTATGAGAGCAACATCGAAAAACTTATTGCCTTGTCAAAGATATCGAGATGTCGTGTTGATTATGATGGACCATCGATTCATATTCCCTCTCCAGTGAAGGAAATGGAACGAGAAACCGGGGTGACAAAGGACCCTGTACTTTCCTCTGACTATGGAAGTGCTAAATACGTCCAACCTACGGTTGTTCAAGAATCTAACCTCACAATTGATCCTAACCTTTCACGGTTTACGGTTAAAAGTTTGTCAAGCAAACGTACAGAGCTTAGGGCAGTGACTGAAAAGAACGATTTGCCTAATCTTCACATTTATCAAAAACAAAAACCCGAGACCATAACGGAAGTGGTGGAAATTGCTAGCTCTAAGAGCACACCACTTGTCCCACCTCCAGATTTTGTTCCTTGTGTCGATTGTGGTGAGCCGCTTTTCGGTTTTCCATGTCGTTGGTGTACATGTGAACAATGTGGTAATGATATTCAAGACGGGAGTTGTTTGTTTTGTGGATCGAGTAATTCATTTGCTTATGATCCTAATCAAAACTCATTCAACGACTCCCCAAATTTTTCCAACTACCCATCACATTCATACGAGCAAGAATCATATTATCCAAATCTCAATGATGCTTTGTATCAAAATACACCAAGCCAGACTCAACAGTTTTACTGTTGTGAGTACTGTGGAGGTCCACACTTTAGCTCTGATTGTCAAACAAGGAATCCATTTCCTTGTAACAATTACGACTATTCGTTTCAAGACCCACCTCCACAGTGCCAAATGATTCAAGCAACTCCTCATATCCAGCAAGACCCTTGTATAGAGGTTCTTGAGAAACTTAAAGATCTTAAGGAGGAGTTGGCTAATATGTCGTCTCTCAATGCACCAAGTTTTTCTTGTGTACATTGTGGGGGTCCTCATGATGATTTTCAATGTCAACCGTATTATAAACCTGAACATTGTTCTAGTTCTTATACATTCGGTTTTGACACATCCACACCCCCACAGTCTCCACTCACTCAATATTCTCGTGATAAATCTATCACGGAATTACTTGCTGAAAAACATGCTGCTAGAGACGAAAGAAGCATGGAAGAATTACTAGTCTTAGAACAAGCAGCTATAACACGTACCAAATTTCAAAATGCTGTTTTTCTCGATGAGGATGATGAAAGTGATGATACCTCATCAAGTTCATCAGTTGAGACTCCTTCCATGGATATACAGGGAGAAAAGAATATAACTGAATCACCAGCAGTAGAAATAATGAAACTTGTAGAATCCATTACTGCTAGTCCTTCTCATCTCCCTGAGTATGATGTTATCACACCCGAGGTTCCCACTCACTCTCTGAGCATGGGGGACGAGCATCTTAACACTGTTCCTGAAAAGGAATCGAACGAATTCATAAAGTCTAGTGTTGAGAACCTTGTCTCAATCCCAAGTGAGTCACAGGGAATTCTTGAACATATGTGTGATATCCCTTCCCCTCTTGTCTTTCCAAATGATCATATTGAGATATTCTCTGATTCTGATGAGAACTATTCTTTATCTTGTGGAGACATAAGTTATGTGGGGGAATTACCTTCTGAGCTTGTCAACTCAGAAGAAGAGAATGAGGAAGAAATAATCCAAGACGAAGCTCTTCGTCTTACATTATTAAATGCTAATCTTCTCATTTCTAGAATCGAGGCTTTTACTGAAGAGCCTATTTCATCTCCTATACCCGTCAAGGATAGTGAGCTTTTGATCAATGATTCTACTCCGGAATTGCAAACGTTCCATTTTGATCAAACGGAAGAGAAGATAAGTGGTATCACCACTTCTCATTCTTATAATTCTCTTCCCGTTTATGAATCATTTACTATTGAGGAGTTCCCCAGTAAATTCACTCAATTCAATCCCGAATACGAATCATTCACCTTTGAGGAGTTCTCTTGTGAACTCACTCATATCATATCTCCTCCGGAGTATGATAATTTCTATTTTGATCTAGACATACCCATAATATGTCTTGATCAAGCGAGCTTAAAAGAGGAGATTCATGAAACAATGAATTCTCCTATTGAAGATGAGGAGTTAGTTATGATTTTCATCATGACTTTCTTTCTTTTCTTCATATATCCTGTTCCTTATCCTGTTCTTCACTCCTTCGGGAATGAAGACATTATCTTTGACCCCGGCATTCTCATTTATAAATTATGAGCTAGGGTCTCTCTGTATATCTCATCGGTGTGGAACTTTCACGTGTTTCAAATGTTTATCCAAATATCTTGAATGAAAGTCCGATGCAGATTGTCTCTTCCACATCATGCTTCCCCATGGACTAATGAATTCGGGGTCGAGTCAAGCTAGCGACTCGGTAAATAAAAACAGTAGCATTTACTTAGGGTTTTCACCCTAAGTGTGGGGGAGATACTAACCCACATGATGTATATATGTAAATATCTCTAAAAAAAAATGTAAATATAGTGATAGCTTCTATTTAAGAAGTTTTATCTAAAAAAATATATGTATGTATATACACATAAAATAATGGCTAGTAATATTTCCTTCTTACGTTCTATGTTCGGTTTAACACCCGGTACTTTGAATATTGAGGACAATATTCAGTTCTAAGTGTGGGGGGAGATTCGTTATTCTAACGAATTTAAACACATGTTCCATCAAGAACCCCCATTTTAGCCAAAATTTTAAAATTTTTTCTCACTTAGAACGCAATAAATGGTTATCAGTCCGCCATGTCTAACCCACATAAGGATTGGCTAATCCAGGAGCAAACGGTTCTTGGTAAAGATAACTCAAACCCGTTGATGGCTTGCAATTTGCCAAAAATTGTATGGTTCCTCAACTCCCCATCATCCTCAAAAGATAATGAGTTGGCTAGCCCGCAAGATTATGGCTTGTGGTAAAGGCTGTGGAAAAACCATAATTGGTAATCAGCTCACCAAGATGTTGACTATTCCATCAAGAGTTGGCTAGTCCAGAAGCAAACGGCTTTTGGTAAAGACTAATCAAATCCGTTGACAGCTGGTGATTTGCTCAAAATCACACGGTTATCAGGTGTACCACAGTTCTTACATCTGGCTACTCCAGAAGTGATGGCTTTTGGTAAAGAGTTTTTCAAATCCATTAAGTTTTTCTTAAAAGATTGCTAGGGACTAGCAATAGTTTAGTGTGAGGGATTGATGAGTGTCTAAATACTCATCATTTTATACCAATCTGAGCTGCCAAAACATACAAAAACACTCAAATATGCATTAAAATACTTAAAATATCTTAGAAGTGTGTTTTATATGTTTCAAATGCAAATTATGCAAAAACAGATGAAAAACGTACAAAGTTTGCATAATTGGCAGTTTCAGTCCCTCAAGTTTCATAAATTGGCAAAACTAGTCCCTGGTTATTCTAAAAACATGAAAATGTCACCAAAGGTCCTTTTTAATCATAAAAGTTACATATTTAGTCATTTGGTGCAAAGTTTCATAAAATTACAAGTTTAGTTCCTCAACTTTGGAAATTGACATAAATGGTCCCTGGGATGTAAAAACTTTGAGACAAGCAATTTTGGTCCTTGTACTAATAATCTTTTGCAGGAATGGTCCTTGGTGTGAAGTTTGGTGGAATTACATAATCAGTCCCTGAAGTTTGGTGAATTGGCAAAAATAGTCCCCGGGTATTTCAAAAATGAAATATATCAAAAATACCTTTGTACTATTCACATGTGACAAATTAGGTCCTTATGAGAACTTTGGAATTATCACAAAGTCAGCCCCTCAACTTTTACGAAATTACAAAATTGGTCCTTGTGTAATTACTAAAACCAACCGGACCCTATGTTTTATTATATACCCAAAACCAATCCAAACTAATACCCCAGCCCACCCACCTATTCCCAAGGCCCAAAGTTACAAGCCCAGTCAACCCTTAATAATAAAACCGGGTCAACCACCCGGTCAAACCCACTCCCTTTCCCTTTTCCCTCCATCATACCACCCTCACCACTGCAACTCAAAACCACCCTGGTTTCACCCCAACTTGACCACCACCTGTCCCCCAGCTATCTCTCCACCTCCACAAACCTCCAAAAACCCTAATACCCTCTCCACGCAACACACTGACACCCAAAGACTTTTTGGCGCGAAAAATATTTAAACGGGTAGGATCAGTTGCAGTGATCCAACGGTTATATTATTTAATTAGTATAAATAATATAAATAGTTTTTAATTAATAGAAAATTCATAAAAAGACAAAAATATTTATTTTTATTTTTATACTTTCTTCAAGTTCTAATTTAAGTTTAGAAATTATTTTTATAAGTTTTTAGTTTAATTTGTAGTGTTAATCATTTTTAGTTTTTATTTAAGTTAGTTTTAATTAAATAGTTAAATAGTTTTTAATTAAATAATTAATAATAAATAATATAATAATCTAAAAAATAGTTTTCTTTTTAATTTAATTTTATTTTAAGTTTAAGTTTATAGGATTTTCATTTTTAACCCATGTAGTTTATTTTTCTTAAAACTTACCTTTTTCTCAGTACGCAGTCGCGTCTGATTTTAAATTGGTGTACGTTTATACGTATTAGATATCTAGGTTTTACGTAATCATTCCAATAGTTTTCCTAAGTCATTTTACTTTATAAACCTTAGTGTAATCACACACACACTTATTCAGATCCTTTCCTGTTCATATTTACTTGATCACAAATTCGTTTATAATAAAACATCGCACACCTCGTTGGGACATTACGACCCGGGAAAACACTGTATTTCACGGAAGCATTTGCCTCAGCTGTTTGACTATTACAGTTGGCCATTCACAAGTGGCTGATCAATAATTATCTGACCGTTTGAGGCGAATCAACAGTTATCTTAACATACCGAGTTTGACCAATTATCACAACATACCGAGTTTGATTAATATCCAAACATACCAAGTTACAGAACATACCGAGTTTGATATCAGGTTTTTCAATTCTAATTACAACCTTTACTTATCTTTAACTATCCAAGTTTTAACATAATCACTTGTCATCTCATCTTATCAAAGTTTTTCCTTCCTATCTTTCTCTTCTTATTTCCAAATTTAAATTTGAGTAAAATTTATTTTTTACATTAGACTAAACGTTCGATTTTTACGCGAAATTTAAATTTTGGTATAACGTTGAAAATTTTGTCCCAAAATTCGAATTTTTTCGGTGAAATTTGGCGGCAAAATTTTTGAAACTCAAATTTTTCTTGCAACCTTATAATTGCATTTCATAGTGATTTTCAAATTTTGGGAGAGAAATTTTTTTTCAAATATTTTTTGGAGGGAAAATCTAAATTCACTATTTCGACCTTGCGTGTGACATTTTGCTTGATTATTTCGATTACATCGCAACAATCAAGGGGGAGAGCAATGTCATCTACAACGTCTCAATCACCTTCTTCCAACTACCTTCCTCACCAATATTCTCATCAGCAACAGTCATCAACAACAGTACCATCTTCCAACTACCTTCCTCACCAATATTCTCATCAGCAACTGCATCATCGACAACTCTTAAATTTCATACAATTTACGAATCAGGCTCTATCTAAAATCCAAAATCTCCGAAATCAATCTCCTAGGCTATGTGAAAGAGTTGGGATACAAGGAAGTAATGCTCAAAGGTTGGTTGGGAATGGTGAGAATACTGCAGATGTCGTTAATGTAGGCAATGAGGTTAAAATATTGGAAGATAATTTGGGTATCATGGATGATACAGACCCAGTATACGACACAAATGCTTCTGATGACTCTAAAGACCCATTTGAGAGAAAGATGACTGAAGCTGAGAAAAGAGCCATCAATTCTACAGAAAAATGTTTAGCACATTTTGAAACGGTTAAGATTCAATGCAAGATTCTCTCAGATGCATGGTTTCCTTCCTCGAATACCTTTTCTGCATTCTTCGGAACTGAAATGAACCAAATAACCTTCCAAAGGAAACTCCAAGAAAACATCGTTCAACTAGAAAATCTAATTGAACAGGGAAGTGATTGCATGGTAGAATTTAGAGCGCTCATGACACAGTTCAAATGGTTCGTGACCATAGACTTTAAAGCTCTCATACACTATAAATATGAATGCAATGTATGGAGAGAGAATATCACTAGTATGGAGGTTGAAGCTTTTAGAGATCAACTTGCTTCATGACTGAGCTGCTTAGAATATGAGCTTAATGAAAGATCACTTCATCTGAGTGTTGTCAAAGAACTGGAGATGCAAAAACGAGGAAGAGAATTGAATGTACAGGAGAATGGAAGTAATAAGCAGATTCAAGAAGAGCAAGTTCATAAAGATGATTCATTGAAAGCTAATGTGGTTGTCATGGAAAGCAAAGGGACAGAATCAGAAGTGCAGGATGACAACAGCAGATTGGGGAATGATAAAGATGCAGATTGTGCAGAGATCATACCCTTCTATGACTCAGAGCCCAACCTTGACAAAGGACAGATGGATGAGGAAGATTTCATACCCATCTATGACAAAGAACCGAACTTTGACAAAGAGCAAATGGTTGAGGTACAATCTACTGTTGATCATATTATGCCTGCATATGAGAAACAACAATCTGAGCAACCTAACTTCAGTAATGAAGGAGAGGTTGACCAGGATGTTGTTCAATGTCTAGTAATACATTCTGAGTCTGAGTCCTCACCTGATAATCCAATTACTGAAACATCATACCAAACTCTTGAGTCTGAAAACCTTCTTCTCAAAAAGACCATTGCCCAGTGTCATAAAGATTTTTCAAAACTAGAGGCACATTGCATCTCACTTGAACTTCAAATGCAAAATGAATCAATAAATTCGGGCAACAATGGTCAATTTTTGAATGAACTAAGAAAACGTGTGGATACATTAGTTAAAGAAAATGAGCTTCTAAAAGGTCAAATTCAAGAAAAGGTGTTTGCACATGATGCATTGCAAAACAAATTAAGAAGACTGACTGGTCAGAGTGTGGATACTAATTTTGCAAAACCATCAATCTTGGGGAAACCGACTTCTCAAAGAAATAGAAAACAATCAGTGGTTAGACAACCAACTGCATTTAAATCTGAACGATCTAAATTTTCAAAACCTCGGTTTGCCTCCCAAGTTGTTGAGAAAAACAATTTGACAAAACCAGTCACTCCACATTCTTGGCCTAAGGAAAATGCATCTGTGTCTGCCAAATCTCAACACGTGATTATACCTGGTTCATCTAGGATTAGTTCGAAAACAGTGTCTAAAACGAGCATTAAAAGTAAAGAGTTTTATGGCAAATATGACATGTACAAGAACTATCATCTAGAAAAGGCTAGGAAAAAGGCACTACTTCAAAAGGATGGAATTCTAGGTTCAAAAACTCATGTGATGCCTTCCACTATAGTACAGAACACTGCTTGTAGTAGCACACCAAAACCTAAGAGTAATAAAAAACTAATAGGAATTGGATAGCTTCTAAGAGTAGTTGCAAAAATAATCATGTTGTTTGTGCTTTAAAATATCTTCAAAAGGGAAATTCACTTGAAAAGGCTCAATCGACTAAGACAAACAAACCCGTTGAAGCAAAAGTCATAAGTCAGAAACCCAAGAAGTGGATCAACATAGGACGTAGGTTTTCTCAAAGAAGTGATGCTCCCACATTTCATTCAACTGCATCTAAAAGGAAAACATCTCCTAGATCTAACACTAGGTGGGTACCCACGGGTAGAATTTTCAAATCAATTGGTCTTAGGTGGACTCCTACAGGAAAGATGTTTGACATTTGCACCAAAACTAATGTGATCTCCACAACATCTACCTCTGAGACAAGAAGGAAAACCATCGAAATTGTGTGTTCGAGTGTCAAGAAGATAATTGACACTACATCTTTATGCTTCTAACATCTGGAACCCAGTTTCTCTTGGGTATCCGTGTTCTCTGTTTTTCTTGTCTTTTCTTTCTTTCTTTGCAGATATAACAGGAATGGCTTCGGAACAACTCAGTTTTGGACCCGAGCTTAATGACAATGGCTTCGGAACAAATCAGTTTCGAACCCGAGCTTAATGTTATGGTTTCTGAGCACAACAGCTTAGGACCCGCAATCAACCGTTTAAAAGCACTTCAGCAATGGCTTCTGAGCACAACAGCTTAGGACCCGCATTCAACCATCTAAATTATCTAGGCTCTTCGGCTGAACTATTGTCTCTCACTCGCAAGGAAGTGGAAACCATGTTTGCTCTATTGTTTGATGATACGATTGTCAACCGTCCCTCTGAGGTCTCACCAATTTCCGCTGCATATCTTGATCTCTATCAAGTACCTGATTCACCTCAACAAACAACAACAACTGTTGGGAGAGACGGTCCTCCAATTGCATCTCCAACAACAGCAGAACAAACCGTGTCCTACTAACGACAATCAGCTGAAGACTACATACCTATATCAGTTCCACCAACCAAAAGGCTAAACTGGTATAAGATTCAAAAAGGTGAGAAACAAATTTTCCCAAACTCCACACTCTCGTTTTACACCAGTAAAGCAAGTGTGGAGACCAAAGCAAAGTCATTCAAAACCTTTCAAATTTTCAAAATTTGGAATGCTTTGGCTTCAATAAAAGAATGTCTCTGATTTGTACATCCCACATACCGGAAGTTTTCCATTCATCACAATAACAAATCTTCAAAAAGAACCCATAAGGTTCAACTTTAGATGGAAATATTTTCCAGATTTTAAAACTCTAAAGAGAGACTCCGGGTCTCAAACAACTTTCTACAGTAAAAAAAGTTTTGAATTTCAAACATTCTTTGTTGTATAACACTTGATTATGTTTTCTAAAACCTTTAGCAGAATCATTTCATGAAGACTATCTCTCGAATAATATTCATTATTTGAGGGGGAGTGTTTTTGTTAAAAAGAAAACTAATTTTGTATTAAAACATTGGTTTGTGCACACATAATAGTGTACAACCCGTGCTTGTAATTAAAGGACCCTGAGGTACGCATCAGTGCCTCAATCCTTATATAAGGAGCGAAGGCTTCTTACTTTTGAGTAGAATTAATCAAACATTTTCTGATTTTCATAATTCTGCTCAAAAGACAAGTATTTCACCTCAATGAGTATTCACTTGTTGAGGGGGAGCACTTGAAAAATTCATCGTTTAAAAACCAAAAGTTCTTGTTGAAATCTCCCCATAAGACTCAAAAAGCATATTTTAATCAAAAGTTTATCAAAAACAACATCTCATATGCTATTTTTGAGGGGGAGAAAAGTGAAAGTGATTAAAATATGAAAGTTAAATGTTGCTTAAAAGTCAAATCTCATGCGAGCTAGACTCAGATTCACCCAGGAATTGACGAAACATTAAAGTTAGTAAATTCGAAAAGACTTTTCCTCGACGGGTAATAACATCAAGTTAGTTACTAGAGCTAGTTGTTACCTAAAAGCTGACAATGGAACTCTTTAACTAGCCACGTAAGCGTGTCTCGAAAAGGATTTGTCTTAGTAGAAATGTACCGTTTCGAGAAACTTTCTGTTGACTTGACCAGGCCGGGTAATAACTTCAAGCTAGTCTAACTAGTGATGTAAGCGTGTCTCTAATCGGTCTTGTTCACTGAAAGTGGATCAATTCTAAAAGTGCTCGCTCCTCCTGCATGTGCAAATTTATTTTATACTTGTGAGCACATGTGAAGGGGGAGCCCTTCATAAACACAAAAAACTCTCAAAGTGTTAAACAAAATGTTTGATAATCACAAACACTTTGAGAGATTTTCAAAGGTTTCTTGGCTATTGTCGGATAATCACGGAGTTATAAGGTGATTAAGATAGGAAAAAACCTTCCTATGATCCGCCAGAGCCGGAGGGATCTACCCAAGGACATCACCAATAGTTAGAATTAGAAGTCCTTAGGTATGATACGAAAAAAGGAGAAAAGAATGAAAGGGGAAAGAAGGAGTTGAAGAATTAAAAAGAAAAGTAAAGAAAAGGGTGAAAAGAAATAGCCCTTCATATGTTCAACCTTAGGGCAGACACCGGGTTCAACTTGTATGCTACTGGTTGTTGCTAAGGCAACACCGGTATTGAAGATAAAGTCGTCATGGACCCAGTGACGCACTGCACTAAACCTTCTTAACCACTCAAGTTCTCTTAAAGGAGCTTGTTTCATTCTCACGGGGAACCAGTGTAATCTATCGACTTATCTCTTAGAGATAGTTGATATTGAAGCAGAAGACCCCTCCCTAGTCTCCGTATAGGAAACCTAAGTGAGCACTTATCGAGTCTAGAGCCATGAGATACATCAAAGATCTCTTATGAACACTTAGTATTTCTACAACTGGTGTTCTACATCAATGGGCACCAGATGTAAATTATTGAGTACTTCGCAGATCTTAGCAATCTGCCTAGAACGTTTATGAGAGAACTGCATAAGTATTTCTCAATGATTGAACGGAAACTCCTGTTAGGGTCATCTTCTAACAGCCTTGACAGGTCACTTCGGTAACTCCTCGTGAGTTACGCTTAGTGTTTGCGGTGGTTTCTTTAGCGGTCTACAGTCGTGGAGTGATCCCCAGCGACTCACCCAGTCATTGAGCTACTTAGTAGGTCTCGTAAGATCCTTCGGGAGTATCTGACATGGGAACAGCCTTGATAAGGATTAGAAGGAGTCTTCACACTATGCTGTTGACGAGCTCTAATTCCTTATCTGTAAGTACCGGTTGTTTATTGCTAACTGTTTACTTTCAGGGACATATCATCTCCATGGAGACTGATTCCGCATGCTCATACATACATCTTGAAGTTAACAAAAGCTCCCTCAAAGATCTAAGCAACACAATGTTCAAAATTAGATTCTACGCCAAAAAGAAGAATCTACAAAGTTTAAGGACTAAAGATCTATGTGAATGAAAGGGAACTACGTGCATGTGAATGTCTAAGTTCAAAGGTATATGAGCATGTTGGAATGGATGACGACCACCACAGATGCAGAAGTGACGCATGGCAGATAACTTCATAAGATGATCACTACCTGATGCGTGGGAATCGCAACAGGCTTTACCTCTCGAGGGATCTCAAGAAGCTTACAACCCCCACCAGGCAGTGTACCTGATCGTTGTAGTATAGTATAGTGACAAGTACCGGGGGATTGATCGTTCAGCTTAGGAATAGTGTCGCTAGGATTAGAAAGCCTAAATACTAGTTCTAAAGGTGAGGAATGATTATTTTTGTGTTTTTATATTTTATGGAAAGCAAGTAAAAATCTCGGGTTTTGGAAGAGTGGGCGGAATTAGTTGCTATTCAACTAACCCAATACTAAGATGCAATCAAAATAAAATACTAAAAATGAAAATAAACTAATTATACTAAGGTTGTGAGCAGTAATTGGAGAAAATGTGTTTACTTAGATTTCACTACTCCCTAGATATCTTTTACATGTTAATTACTTGTTATAATTGCATGGATGACGGATCGTATTCCTTAATACCATTCATGGGGTGGCATACATAACTCCCCAATTCTATGAGCTCTTATCTCCTCCTACACCATGCCCAACACAACTATAGGGATTGTAAACAGTGGCTCATGCATTAAATACAACCAATAAAGACCTAGTACGCCTCGGTTCATGTTTCTTAAGACGTTCAAGCATGTTACCATTTGGAGATCTGCCAGTTTTCTTAAGCCTAACATATAAATCATTCATCCAAGACAAGAATAAACAAGTAATCAACACATAATCAATATCTAGGTTTCATTAGATCTAAGCAAACACAAAAGAGATCTAGCCTAGCATAATGGAATTGAGACAAGAACAAGATATAGACAACCAACACATAGACATATTGATTGAATTAGAAGAACACTTATATCAATTACAATGCAAGGTATCAAGGGTTTGGAACCCTTGAAAAACCTGTAAAAGTTGCACCAAAATCGTACTTAGGGTTTCTCCAAAACTTCTCTCTTTAAATGTGAAAAATTAGAAAACTATATATAGAAAAATGGGTTTGACGGCGTCAAGAGTAATCTTGTGACGCCGTCACCTCGCCGCCAAAACTCTTCTCGGACTGCCTAGATCTACTTCTGACGCCGTCAAGACTTATATGTTTCCAGGTCGTCATGACTCTTTTACTCTTGACGCCCTTCCTATGTGACGCCGTCAAATCTTCTCTGGATCGTCATGGATTTTCATGAAATTTGCTCTTGACGCCGTCAAGGCTTTGCTCTTGACGCCGTCACCTACTGTTCCCAGCATGAAAAATTAAGACTTTGGCGTTTTCTTCATTTTTATGCTCCAAAAACGTCCGAATTGCTTCCTTTTCCAGATTTCTCTCCCAAAGTACCTAAAATCACAAAAGGAACGATTTAGGGCAATATTTGATCAAATAAAGTCGGATTCGGGCTTAAATGACCCCCTAAAAACGGATCATTTTTCGCCTCATCATATACCCTTACACTTGAGATTTGCTTGTCCTCAAGCAAATGCGCTTTTATTCTACTCAAAAGACAAGTTAGGGGTCATTTAACACTAATATAAAAGTAATTACAACAAATAATCGTTCCACTAAAGACCAATAGACAAGCACGGAGGTCATATACAAGCACCTCACAAATAGTGTTTAGATACTCACATCTCTCGGGTGTAATAAAGTATAAATTACAATATGGAAACGGAAGATATCTCTCACTACCTGTCATAGCAAAATAGATTACCATAGGCTTGGGAAAGGATCAAACCTCCACCACATGGCGTAAGCACCTAGGATAAACTATCAAAGAGGTCTTTTAAAGGGTTGTAACGTTAGGTGTAGGGATATGAAATACACGGTTTTGTTGGATAAAGGAAGTTTTACTGGTGGCGAGTTAACAATCTTGGTTAATTACATGTACAATATGGCGTTGCTAAGCCAAGACTAGACTCGACTTAAGCTAATAAATGAAAAATAACAAAAACATAAAATGAACATAGAATGAAAAGGGATGGTAGTCCGTATGTTTTTTTTTTTTTTTTTTTTTTTTTTTTTTTTTTTTTTTTTTTGCACACACTCTTACCCTACCATCCAAAATTATACATCATAGGGGATGAACATTCCCCTTACACTTGAATCTTTACATACTTTACAATAAACTAATCTAATGACTCGAATTAAGAAAATCAAAACACTTGGAGCACTTTTAAGATTAACGCACATATGGGGGTAATAAATGATGTTCTTCCCCATTACTCCATAAAATAAGTACTTACCCATGAGTCCCAATCGTCCCAAAACAATATTTACAAGGATATGACTCGACTTAGCAACCATGTAATCAATTAGAAAGTTAACTTAGGGTTTAACAAATAACAATAATGCACTAAAAATGAGCGCATACACGGAAGGCTAAGGCGATTTGGGTGTACATTTAAGTGGGGTGTAACAAATTCTTCCTTTAAGTAAAATGCTTAAAGTTAGAAACGAAAAGATAGGCTCGGAGGGGTGTACTAGGGGTTTCGTGTACTAAAAATGAGTACAACGCTAAGGGTGTGGGAAAAATTAGTTGACTTAACTAGCCAAGTAATATGACTTAAATGGTCAAGTAATTATAATACGGGTTTAACACAAGGGTGATCCTAATGCCTCTTATCATGTAGTAAATCCTACTAAACGAATGTAGTCTCACTAGCGGTCTCGGGATGCATCACTAACGCAAGTTCTAGAATCTAAATGCTACCGGTACACTCATAAGCACTAATAGTAAATGTTTTTCCTATCAAATCTAAAGGCGAACCTCACATATTTGGGTGGAAAATTTTTCTGAATATACGGTTATGTGCTAGTCATACAATCTCCTATCCATGAGACGCTTGCTATGGCTAAAGTTTCACTCCTAAATGTTGTAAAAAAATTTAAATTTGGCGCTAAAATTACACTAACAAGTATTTCTCATAGTTTTATTACACATCTACCATCAAACAAAACAAACTCAAGCGAAAGTGCATATGTAAGTTATCATCTTTTTACCCTCCCCTTACACTTAAGATGAACATTGTCCCCAATGTTCAAGTAAAGAATGTAAAAGTGAAAAAGTAAAGAGAATGAAATCAAATACTCCCCTGATTCGCTCGGTATGGATAATAGGATGGCCAGGTTAAATCTTCCTCCAAGAAAATGAACAATCAAAGCTTCCCTTCCAGAATATAAATCATCTCCTTGTCATACATAACCTGTAAAACCTGACAAAATAGACAAGACAACCTCGCGTAAAATCGGCGGCATCCTATATAAGTTTCTAAATCCTAGAAAGCAAGATAAGATATAATGCTTGTGGAATGAAGTTTGCAGATCTCCCGGAGATTATAAAACTTAATAATTCACAAAAACCATAAGACTCCGTTAGAAAAACAAAACCTGTAAAATTTCCAGATTTTTAACTCCTGACGCCGTCAAGAGTAAAACTCTGACGCCGTCAGAATGGACCTGCAGAAATTCTTATGTTAAGTTTCCGGAAAATTTCTGAAAAAACTTGGTCTTACTTCCTGGAAAATCCTGCAAAACTTCATTATGACTCAATACAAGCATTTGACTCTAACAATTACGAATATACATGCTCATTTAATATTGTGGAGAATCATGATCGGTTTGTTTCTTAAAAACATATTTGGGGTTTCCCCTTACACTTATCTTTTGCAAAAATACTTCTAGGTGGAGTTAAGACTAGGCCAAACAACAAAGTAAAGTATTTCCACTTATTTAGTTTAGAAACATGATCTACCAACAATAAAAATACAACATGCATACGGAAGCAAATAACAAACAAACAAATAAAATCACACAAAACATGGGTTGCCTCCCAAGAAGCGCTTTTCTTTATTTACGAGTCTTGTAGCTAGACTCAAGGTCATGGGTTACTACGTGACTTCATCATTGGTTCCACTCTCTAGGTCATCTTCTAAACCAGTTTTGTATTCCGAACCTAGTCGTAAACATTCTTTATAGAAACCAAGCATCCTATTCTTTACATATTCTACTCCTCTACGTCTATCCTCCTCATTCCTATAATAAGCCGCTTGCTTGTGTTCTTTTTCGAAATTAGAGAGAAGGCGGTATTGTTCAATCTTGTAGGGCATTTGATAGGCAACCTCATCGTTCTCTTCCTTAAATCTAACTATCCCTAAAGTCGGATCATAACTCATCCTAGTGGCTTCAACAAATGGTTTTCCGAATACTATTTGGCTTAGGTAAGCATCTATCACCGGACGAATGTCTTCCACTATCATAAAATCGATTTCATAGGTGAGATTCCCTATAATCACATGTAATCCCTTCACCCTTCCCGCAAAATTACTTATCAGATTCTTGTTGGGCATCATCCTAAAGTTAAGTTGCTTCTTCATTACCCAATTGTAATAAGTCCTAGTCATGATGTTAACGGGTGATCTCGGGTCGATGTAAGCTTTCCATATATGCATGTACCCGATATTGCATGGGATGTTAATGTTAGAGGGGTCTCCTATTTTGATAAGGGGTGTGCCGAAGATATATGGTCTCTCGGGACTATCGAATAGATCCTTATGGTACTCCCGTTCTTCCTCGGTGGGCAACTTATCAAAGTATTTTTCTATAGGCTCTACCTCCTCTAACTCCTCTTCCTTGTTAACCTTAACTTCCCTACTCTTATCCTTAATCTCGGCCTCTACTCTAACTTCATCTTTGTCACTCTCTTCTATCTCCCTATCTATCGGCTTAATGGTGACAACATTGACAAAGTGGACATGTTTGGATGATGAGGGATCCTTAATTTGGATTCCACTATTGGTGTCCCTAGTATCTTTCCTAGGTGTGATTAACGCTTGGTTGTTGAGGGCTTTCAACAAGTTGTCAATCTTGTTGGTCATCTCTGTTTGTTGTTGGTTGAATTCGGTTTCAAACCTAGCTATGCGAGCTTCTTGAGATGCCATGAACTTTGACATCAATCCTTCAAGATTGTTGGTACTACCATAGTTGTTAGAAGGATTGTTGTTGAAAGTACGGTTGGATGGTGGACCATTTGGTTGGTAACGATTAGGCGGGTTGGAAGAATTGGGTTGATTTTGTTTCCACCTAAGGTTTGGGTGATTTTTCCAGGAGGGGTTGTATGAATCAGCGTAAGTGTTTGGCTCGGGCTTGAAAGTGTACCACTTATCTCCCGCTTCGTCGGTACGCGTGGATGCGTAGTCCGCAAAAGCTGTTCCGGGGAGTTCCACACAATCACGAGTGTTATGGGGACCACTACATAATTCGCATGAAGAAGTGATTTTGTTCACTTGGCTTGAAGGCTTCGGAGCTTCGTAAGATTTCATGAGAAACTTGACTTGGTCCTCAAGTTCCATGATCCTACGGTCGGGAGTGCTAGAATTGTTCGAAGGTAAAGATATTGCCTTGACCGTTTTGTTCAAATCACGGGGATCATTCCAACTTTCGTTGTCATAAAGAGCAAGATCTTCTATGAGTTCCCATGATTGTTCCGCACTAAGATCACGTAGCTTACCACCGGCCGATTGGTCAATGGCTCGCCTCGTGGAGATGTCGATATGGTCATAAAAAATTTGGACTTGGAGCCAAAGATATATGCCATGATGAGGGACTTTTTGGAGTAAGTCCTTGAAACGAGTCCATGCTTCATAAAGAGATTCATTTTGACGTTGTTGGAACATCAAGATGTCATTTCTAAGCTTAGTAGTTCTCCCCGGTGGGAAAAATTGAGCAAGGAAACGAGTGGTGAGATCATCCCATGTGGTGATGGATCCCGCGGGTAAACGCTCAAGCCATTGACTAGCTTGATCCCGTAGAGAGAATTGGAATAGGCGTAAACGGGTAGTCTCTCTAGTTTCAACATCTAGGTCTATGGAGTCTACGATTTTGAGAAAGTCCTTAAGATGTTGGTTTGGATCTTCGGAACGAAGTCCATGGAATGCACATCCGCTTTGCACCAACCGGATGGTGTCGGATCGCAAGGGGGTCACATTGGCTCCGGTGAGCTCAATGGTGTTTCGGTAGCCTTGGTGGCTAGGTCGGGAATACTCTCCTAAGGTTCGGGGCCTAAGGGGTTCTAATGGTGGGTTTTGTTGTGGTGGGATGACGGGTTCAAAGATGTTACCACCTTCCATGATGTCGGATGGTAAAGAGTTACGGACAAAGGCACGAAGAAATAAGATAGACTAAGAGAAAACCTAAAAATAAAAATAAAATCTTACTAGAAAGGAATCTAGCAAGTAGACCTAATAAAAAGAAATTCTAACCTAGACAATAACTATTCCCCGGCAGCGGCGCCAAAAACTTGATGCGTGGGAATCGCAACAGGCTTTACCTCTCGAGGGATCTCGAGAAGCTTACAACCCCCACCAGGCAGTGTACCTGATCGTTGTAGTATAGTATAGTGACAAGTACCGGGGGATTGATCATTCAGCTTAGGAATAGTGTCGCTAGGATTAGAAAGCCTAAATACTAGTTCTAAAGGTGAGGGATGATTATTTTTGTGTTTTTATATTTTATGGAAAGCAAGTAAAAATCTCGGGTTTTGGAAGAGTGGGCGGAATTAGTTGCTATTCAACTAACCCAATACTAAGATGCAATCAAAATAAAATACTAAAAATGAAAATAAACTAATTATACTAAGGTTGTGAGCAGTAATTGGAGAAAATGTGTTTACTTAGATTTCACTACTCCCTAGATATCTTTTACATGTTAATTACTTGTTATAATTGCATGGATGACGGATCGTATTCCTTAATACCATTCATGGGGTGGCATACATAACTCCCCAATTCTATGAGCTCTTATCTCCTCCTACACCATGCCCAGCACAACTATAGGGATTGTAAACAGTGGCTCATGCATTAAATACAACCAATAAAGACCTAGTACGCCTCGGTTCATGTTTCTTAAGACGTTCAAGCATGTTACCATTTGGAGATCTGCCAGTTTTCTTAAGCCTAACATATAAATCATTCATCCAAGACAAGAATAAACAAGTAATCAACACATAATCAATATCTAGGTTTCATTAGATCTAAGCAAACACAAAAGAGATCTAGCCTAGCATAATGGAATTGAGACAAGAACAAGATATAGACAACCAACACATAGACATATTGATTGAATTAGAAGAACACTTATCTCAATTACAATGCAAGGTATCAAGGGTTTGGAACCCTTGAAAAACCTGTAAAAGTTGCACCAAAATCGTACTTAGGGTTTCTCCAAAACTTCTCTCTTTAAATGTGAAAAATTAGAAAACTATATATAGAAAAATGGGTTTGACGGCGTCAAGAGTAATCTTGTGACGCCGTCACCTCGCCGCCAAAACTCTTCTCGGACTGCCTAGATCTACTTCTGACGCCGTCAAGACTTATATGTTTCCAGGCCGTCATGACTCTTTTACTCTTGACGCCCTTCCTATGTGACGCCGTCAAATCTTCTCTGGATCGTCATGGATTTTCATGAAATTTGCTCTTGACGCCGTCACCTACTGTTCCCAGCATGGAAAATTAAGACTTTGGCGTTTTCTTCATTTTTATGCTCCAAAAACGTCCGAATTGCTTCCTTTTCCAGATTTCTCTCCCAAAGTACCTAAAATCACAAAAGGAACGATTTAGGGCAATATTTGATCAAATAAAGTCGGATTCGGGCTTAAATGACCCCCTAAAAACGGATCATTTTTCGCCTCATCACTACCACATCTATTACGAACAATGAACAATGAAACAAAAGAGCACCCACTCTCTTTTGAAGACGTCTTAAGTTATACGAGTCAAAAGTCAAAGACAAAGAAGAAGACGTCAAGCAACCGTGATGACCGACCCTTAGGGGGAGATTGTTGGGAACGTACTTTTATATTTATTCAAGTCTCGGTCATTACATTTTGTAATAAGATGATCACAACTACATCAACTAAGAACAAAGAACGATGAATGATTTAGAAGACGTCTAAAGCATTGAAAGTCAAAGATTTAGACGAAGACGTCAAGCAACCTTGATGACCGACCCTTAGGGGGAGATTGTTGGGAACGTAGTTTTACTATTTATCAAGTCTCGGTCATTTACTTGTAATAGGTTGCTAAGGCTTGTAAGTTTATTATAACTTAAGGCTTATGTAGCAAGCCCATGGGCCTTAAGCCCATTTCGTTTTCAAAATAGGGAGGAAGAGAGTGTTGCCCAACTCCTTCCCTATATATAGTCTTGTAACACCTCATTTGAGGGGGTTGGTTCTCTAGGAATTTCATCTCTTTCATTTTCAATCCAAGGGTTCCTTCCACTCTCTCTCTCTACTCTCTTTCTCTCTCTAGATCTATCTTAGTGATTATGTTGTAAAATGGTGACCTAACAGAAGGAGAGGGAACAAAAGGCGTTGGAGGCACAAGAGAGGTTTTTGGAGATGCAGGAAATGCAGATGCTCATGTTAGAGCCCAACTTGGTTACTGATCCGGTAGGAGCCGAGATTATTCGCCAAAGACAAGTATTGATAACCAAGAAATACCAACAACTTAACCCTCCCCCTGGTGACGACAACGAATAAAATGTTTATTTTTCATATTAGTATGTGTTGTATTTTTTTTCGTATCGTATGTTTTTTTTTTTTTGTATATTGTAACTTTTTTATTTTAATGAAATAAAATTAGTATGTTGTATTATTTTTTATAATTAGTGAAATGAATTTAATTTATTTAATGAAATAAAAAATAAATAAATGTGTAAGTGGTGGGACCCAAATGAAGAGGTTGAGGTTAGTTGTTTAGTGGGGGGTTTAGTTGTGAAAAAATGTTGGGTGATGTGGCACACGTGGGGCCCGAATGAAGAGATGAAGAGTTTCATTCACACCTGATGCTCTTATAAAGTGAGGTAACTAACATAGACTAATTATGTAATAGTTTGTAACACAAACAATCCTTAAATTTAACTTGCGACCTTTACTGAAATCAGTAAGTAGTTAAAGTGACTATTTGTGTAAATTTTTATCACACAGATAGTCACATATTGAACATAAAAGACTGTTGCTGCAAACTCGGAAATTTCAAAGTTTGTTAAGGATTGTCTTTGAGACGCAAGTTAACCGGATCAGACTCTTGTTGGCTGCTTCTATAAGCATATAAATGAACTATTTTTGTCATTTTTAAATATATACGGTATAGATGAACAGTTATTTATCTCACAAAGCATTAAAAAAGATTTGTTTAAATGTACGGGGGGCGAAGACCCGCGTACGAACCACAGTGGGGACCACAGAGTTTTTCCCTGTGGAAGTTGGGCTCCATCAGGGGTATGTCATTAGCGCTTACCTTTTCGCCCTGATTCTAGATGAGCTATCTCGAGGGGTACAAGAGAACATCCCGTGATGCATGATTTTTGCTGATGACATTGTGTTGGTGGCAGAATCGACGGAAGGGCTTAACAACAAACTTGAGCAATGGAGGAGGCTCAAGAAGAGAATGATCTTAGGGTGAGCAGAGAGAAGACTGAATACCTGAGATGTGATTTTGGGAGGATCGAGACAGGTCACCACGAAGAAATTGATATTCGTATCGGTGACCAGACCCTGTCACCCAAGGAGTCATTTAGATATCTGGGATTGATGATTCACAAATTAGGGAGGATTGATGAGGACGTAACCTACAGGATTTGAGCTGGTTGGGCTAGGTGGAGGGCGACGTCGGGAGTCCTTTGTGACAGGAAAGTCCCCTTAAAGTTAATGGGGAAATTCTATAAGGTGGCGATTAGACCTGCTATGTTGTATGGGTCTGAGTGTTGGCCCATCACCAAGGCCCAGGCGAACAGGGTGGAAGTGGCAGAACTGAGAATGCTTAGATGGTTTTGTGGTAAAACCTTGCGTGACATGATCCCGAACGGAGTCTTCAGGGCAGAACTCGAAGTAGAGAACATTATCTCTAAAATGAGGGAAGGTAGGTTAAGGTGGTTCGGGCGTGTCAGGAGGAGGCTACAATCAGCGCCGGTAAGAAGAGTTGAAGCTCTAGTAGTGGATGGCGTGAGAAGAAGGGGTAGACCAAAACTCAGATGGGAGGATAGACTTAAGCTCGACATGAAGGAGCTTCTCTTGTCCGAGGACATGACCTCAGATAGGAAGGCGTGGAGAGATAAAATTAGGATAGGCGGGTAGTTTTCGGCTAGTTGTTTAGTGGGTTTAGGCTGTTTCGGGTGCTTTTTGGGCTACGTGCTTTGCCTTAGTTGTAGGCCCCTTGCGTTTCTTGCCTTGTTTTGTGTGTCTCCCCTAGGGTTGCCTATTTTGCTTGCTCCTTGCGTTTTCGGTTTCTTTTGCTTTTTGGTGCCTCCTTTTGCTTTGCCTTAGCTTTAGGCCCCTCCCGCTGCTTTACTCTGCTTTGTGTGCTTTCTTTGTTTGTTTGTTTTGCTCTGTTCGCTTGTTATGCCTGCTTGTTACTTGTTTTTTTGATTCTTGCCTTTTTTTTTCTCTCACTCGCACACCTGCACTTGTCGGAGGTCTCGTTGGAAGCAGTCTCCCTACTCCCGGGTTTATCCTAGGTAGGGTTAGGATCTGTCTACATTCTACCTCCCCATACCCTGCCCCGGCGAGATTGGGTTTGTTGTTGTTGTTGTTATTTATTTTATTCTAAACACCGAAATTCAAGAGGCCAATGGATTTGATTGCCATAGTGGAGGTTTGATTTTAACTGATCAATATGAATCCTTTTTTTTTTTTTTTTTTTTTTTTTTTGTTAAGACTTTGATTAAGTGATAATTGTAACAGTTAAAAGACATTAAATTAAATATAATCTATTATCTCTAATAAACGATGGTTTTGGACAACCATCTTAAGCGCGGCTCATTAAAAACCAGTTTAATGCTCTGACGTGTTCTTCCATTTTTAGATCCAAGGTACAATCGGCTTGATGCAATGATTCTTTCAATCAAATGGAGTAAGTCAGCTGTATGTGGAAACGTATTTTTGGCAACAAGTAATTGCGATTTCGTCAGTTTCGGTGTCTACTTATTGATTCTTCCTCCCTACGTTTCACAATGGATTATTTTTGTAAACTCATTTATATCGATTTTGAGATGCCAGCGATTTTCGATTTGGTTATTGTAAGATCCAATTTTGTTTCACTTTCCTTTCAATTTTGATTGAATTATTTTGTTTTATATTTGTTGATAAATTAAATAGTTTTTGTTACTTAAAAATTGTTTAATTATAAGTAATTCAATATATGTAAGGATTCGATTGAAATATTTTGTTTATTTTTTTTAATGAAACCCTAATCATGTTAGTATTTGGGGGAAAATCGTTATGAGCATAAATGTATAAAACCTTATTGCGGTTTTGTAGTATTTGGTTATTAGGAAAATCGTTATGAGCATAAATGTTTATATCGAGAATTAGGAGAATAGTTTCCCCAAATACGTTTGTGTTAATCCTTTCTTAAATTATTAGTTGTTATCATATATCGTTATATATATCATCGCAATTACCAGAGCCATTGCATATACTACCACAACAACCTTTTTTTCTTATCACCTACAATAACCACAACAATTATGGCTACATTTGTTTCAGGCTATATCAACGACTTATCGGCAGTTAAAGACAACATTAAACTGCGAGTACGAATAGTAAGAAGTTGGATGCAGGACGTGTATGGCAGACCAGGACTAAAAAATATGGAATTAGTGCTTATGGATGAACAAGTAAGTTTGTTAGATGTTTAAAATATGTTTTTAGGTAATGGTTGAAGTTAGTTAAAATTTGTTGTCTTTCTTATATTATTTTTCAACAGAGCACTAAGATGCAGGCTACTATGCGTATGGCATTAGTCAATGGGTTTAAGGGCAAGGTTGAAGAGGGTAGCGCTGTTACACTTTCTCGATACAGTCTTGGGGAGATTCAGCCCAAGTATCGCATGGTTAATAAGCCACTTCGACTCAGTTTTTTGTCCAACACAATAATTGAACCGTGTCCTGATTTTACCGGTTCTGTCTATGGTTTTTGTTTTAGACCATTCAAAACAATAACCGATCTGCAGCAAGAAGAAGACGGCCAGTTTGGTATGTAATATATACGCCTATTTCGATACCTTTTTTAGCATTATATAAAAAGTTACACATTGCTTGGTATTTTAAATTTTGTAGATGTCTATTGGCCATTTTGGTATGTAATATATACGGCCAGTTTGAACATGAAGTAAATAGATATTTAGCATTATATACAAAGTTACACATTGCTTGGTATTTTAAATTTTGTAGATGTTATTGGACATGTCGTTGCTTGTGATGATTTAGACAACTATGATAAGAATGGTAGATCAGGCAAGAAAAAGCCGTTGACAATTGCTGATGCCGAGTGAGTATCCAAAACCATTTGATGTTTCTATGTGCCTTTTTAACACTTTTATATTTGTATTTTCTTATGATTATGAATTTCCAATGCTTTGCAGTGGTAACGAACTCAGATGCACTTTGTGGGGTGTATATGCACAGCAGTTTCAAGATTTCGTCGATAATTGCGACAACCGTGGTAAAATCATGTTGATTCTTCAATTGGGCATGATGAAAATCTGGGACGGTATATACAATTATTGTTTTATAATCTTATTAAACATTTTCATACTCTCCTATTCGTACATAAATCTTATTCAACATGATTGTTTTATAAATAGGCACAATGGGAGTTCAAAATGGCTATAATGGGACAAGGCTTTTCCTTTTCAACGGCCATGAACCCATTCCAAAAGAAGAATTTATGGATGTGGAGTTCTATAGACTAAGGTATGCTAACAATTTTAGGTATTACATCTTTATTGCAATGACATACATCTGTTTTGGAACTTATACGTTTAGTTATATATTTTTATTGTTTTCAGACTTTTTGCTGACAAGGATGCAGAAAAAAGTGAAAATACGGCTTCACGTATATCGACGCAGTCCAAACATTCAACTAGAGATGAGTTTGTGAATAAGTTCCAGGTCAAAAGCATTGTGGATCTTATTGATGTTGATCAGGTTAATGAATAGCCTCTACACAGTATATTAAATGTTAACATAAATGCATCGGTATCCTAAATATCTATTTACTTCATGTTCAGGGTAAGGTAAGCGTAATTGTTGGAACGGTAATTGCTATTCATGAGGAGGAGGGATGGTGGTACCTCGGTTGCAGGAAGTGCAATAAAAAAGTTGTTAAAGAAAATCAGTTTGTTGATCTCGAGAGCGAAACCAAAAGCAAGTTTGGATATCAAACTCCTCATGAGTGGAGGTGCACGAAATGCAATAAGATTGTATCCGGCATCAAAACTGAGTAAGTAGTTTTATGAAACTTCCCTTTAATAATATGACAGTTATTTTAAACCTTCACGAACGCACGTTTTGTTGTTTTGTTTAGATTTCGTCTTCAGATTAGGGTCCAGGATGAATCAGGGACGATATCGTTGTCGCTCTTTAATGATGAGGTCCAAGCAATGGTTGGTAGGTCTGCGTATCAGCTTTGTGACAAGTATGGATGCAAGGTAATTTGAATATATATTTATATTTCAATCGACTTTGTGGGGTTAATGCAATAAAATGACCATCGATAAATTGTTTTTTCAATGTAGAATGCTGAGGACCAAATATTCCCAAAAGAGATTACTAATTTGGTTGGTAAGAAATACGCTTTTAAAGTGTCTATTGACGAGGTTAACGCAAAAAAGCTTCTGCCGGTCTTCACTGTTCTTCGTCTCACAGATGATGCTGATATTATGAACTCTATTGCTCTCACAGCAACTCCTGTTAGGGTAACCATTATCCATAAACCTTTTATATAACGCATGATCAACTGTTGAATAACCATTTCGTTCGTTAACAATTCTTTTTTAAATAGGACATTGAAACGACCACTTCAACAATTCCTGTTATAACTCCATTCGTAAGTGCATCTTACTGTTTTATAATTTGACATTACTCTTATGAAAATGTTGGTACTTGATATGTTCGCCCATACAGGATTTGGAATCCCAAACCGACGAAAATACTACTCCAATGGAGAAACAGAAGACTGCAAAACGTGCATCCGATGTGGATGCTGAAAGTGATGGTTCAAGCATTAAAAAACGGATTATGGAGATCAAGATGGAGAAAGCCGCAACTCAAGATTGACAAATTCCAAATACCAACAAAACTGTTTTGCATTTACAGACATTTCTTTTAAGTTTGATCCAATTTGAATAAGCATTTCCAAACTTTGCCATTTTATTGTGATTTGGGAGTCCAACTCACTGTTAGACACTATCCGCACGTGTTTTCTTACGTTTTATGGACATTTTTTACCGAGTTACTGAATGGGGAGTCCCATTTAAGACTTTATGAAACTTTATTCATATATCATTAGTTTATCTGTCGTACTTTATCATGTGTTGGTGTCGCATAATTTTAAACATCTTATACTCCACTTTTTATCTATACACTATTTGTGCCTTTGTTGTGTTGGTTTTGCAGGTTTTTAGTGCCATCATTTGTGACACACGCAGGCTAAGTTTTTGCTGAAGAATTCCAGCATTATCATCAAGTGTGATTGTCTTTTATGTATAAACGTTGTTTACACAACAACGATGTGCAAATTTAAAAATTTATATCGTGTATTCAAGTTATATACGAGTTGTATTTGTAAATGTAGTAATTTGCAATTATATTAAAGTTATAAAGTTATTCTTATACTCTTATTATTGCTTTTGTTTTTAGAGAAAGAGTTTTGTTACTTATGTCTTTATTATTCTTACGATAGTTACTTCTAAATTATAAGCTACAATTATGTACCTTTTAATCGTTAATGATAGTGAATTTATATCTTTTTTATTTTTTTCTTTCATACTAACTACAAAAACTATCCTATAAGCTACAAGTATAGAAATCGGTTACAAGTAAACCTTTATATCCATCGATCGTGTACTAAAATATGTATAACGAAATATTGAATTTTCATTGATATGTTTCAAATTTGGCGATATATATGAACATAATAATCATTTCCTTAAAATAAAAGTATCCTACTCTATATGTATACATGACAACATTTTTAATTAACACATAAAATGTTATATAAAATGGTAGAAGCAATGTATTATGTTCGAATTTAATGTATAAGAATCTTGACATCCTTTAAATATGTATTATCACAACCATTATAGATAAACATTTATACTGTGTATAAATCATTAATATTGATTCAAATTTTATACTAAAATACAACCATTGAAATCATTACTTTTAATTACTTACTTTCTGTACAAGTTAAATGGAATTGAAAGTTGAAACCACATCATTTCCTTAAATTGAATTGTTGTCATACTCTATATATACATGTCAACATTGTGAAACCATAATCAAGTAAATTGATTGATTTATTCTTTCATTCATACAAAAATGGTGCACCCGAAATCATCAAATGTAACAATTGTTTATCAATCCTCCATTTATGTTGATACAAATCCACCAATGTATTGAATACGATAGTTTTGTGGGTTTTTTTAATAAGCTTTTTTTTTTTTATTTCTTTTTAGGTTACCAACAACGAACAACAATCAAACACTCCAAACGATGCATCCAAGAAACACTTACCGGATACTGTTCTATTTGACGATGACGTGGTATGTGTTAAAATATTTGAAACCATTTTTTTTTTCTGTACGATATTACCATGTTTTATTACTATACATACAGGATTTGCGTATCAACAACAAACGCAAAAGAGATACAAAGTATAATTCTGCTGATGCCAACAAAAATGTTGTTGATATACTTTCTTCTGATGATGAGGGCTTATTACCTATATATGATAACAAAATAATTATCGACAATGTTCCAAAGGAAGAAAACTTGGTATGTAAGCAATCAAACAATTCAGTTTTTTTTTTTTAATTTTTCGATTTAACTATCTTGAACAATCTTTCAATCATACCAGATAATAGTAAGTTTTATTATAACATAGGAATTAGATGATGGAAGTACGCTTATATTTAAGCGCAGCAACAAGTGTAGACAAACTTCCAATGGAAAAAAGGATTATTTTAGGGTTATTGAAGAACCGATTGATGACAGCATTGATGAAGCCAAACAATTTGATGAATCTCATAACCAATTCATTGAAGAATCTACTGATGATGTTCACCACTTGGATAACTTTGTTGATAACGTAGGCTTCCTTCAACAACCACCCAGTTCATTAGCCACAGAAGACAAGTATGTTCTCAAAGATGAAGAGACTGGCGAGGATAACAAGAATAGCCCATGTGAAGATGGGTACATCTGGGTTAATATCGATGATCTACCATGGAACTGAAAAATTTTAACTGAAAATTTTGATTTTATGGTTGCAAATAATTGATGTAGTACTTTACATCATAATATATCTTGCCATTTAATTTTTTTTTTTATGTTACTTTTGTTGTTGGTGAATGAAAATTTTAATTCCTTATGCATTGCTATTAAGATTGTACTAACTACTTTACATCATGAATATTGTAAAATGATCTTTTTAACATGTATACTTACATGTAAGTTACAATGGGCCAAAACTTATAATGGGCCGAATATTAATAAATCTATACTCAACTAAACCATATAATCAGCCAAAACGTTTAATGAATCAAAGCATGTTATATCTATAGGTATCTAACTTTAAAAAAAACTACCCATGTGTAGTTAAAGCTTAAAAAAATGCAGTTTCCAACTAAAGTGTAAAAAAACTACACAATGATCATAATCATTTACTTATATAATTTGCAAACACAGTGTTCAAACTTACTACATTAGATACTATAATATTGTTCATTCCATCTACTGATAGCCATTGCCACGATTGTCATTTCACACGAATTACAAAACACAAAATGCAACGATGACATTTCAACATTCCAAAGGCAAATTCTTATGGATGACTAACCATAACAGCATAATACATAAACAACGTCATAAAGTTTGGTGCATAACGTGGTCAGGCTTAACACATGTGAAATACGGGAATTAGAACAGGCTTACGGTTAGGCAGTGAAACCCGGACGTCGGGTACAGTGTCAACAAGCTTAAACCTGACCATTTTGTTTCGTTCCCATTCACAAAGCCTCTCAATATCACTCCAGTAGCAATTGATAGTCACGTGGTTCTTGCTTTTTGGCCTGTCACTGTGTGGCACCAGATCAACCTCTACATAGAACTCCATTTCTTCAGTGTGTTGGAGAAGTGCGTTGTGGTACTTCCACATCTTATGCGACTTGACAAAGTTATGCGGTATGTTCTGCAGCAATAGTCAATGTATTATAAGCAACTCAATAATACAATATACTCAATATACTTAGTTTCTATATACATTCAAACTCAATCATTCCAAAAAAAATAACCGTAGTTAACATGAAAAACAACAACCCCGTATCTTATATTTTACCGTATTTTTTGGTTTGTAATGTTAACAAAATAACAGACTACAATGTCAGCAAACCTGAGCCAAGGATTCACTGTCATGTTTTTTTGAACTACACCAAGGGGTAATACGCTAAATCAACAACTAACAACCAAGAATCATCGGACTAATGTAAGGAATAGTGGATTCGACTTATTAACATAGGTAGCACAAATGGAGTGTCTAATTAGTAAAATGAAAACTATCAATTGATTACTTACCAAACGACGTCTGTCGTTCACATATGCCAAAATTGGGGCGTAAAAGCAATTATTCTCATCTTCGTGCTCTGTATGGCCTTCCCAATCACAATAGTGTTGCATTCTTTTATCTACATTTCAAGTAAACAAATTATAAAAGAAATTTATATAATTGAACGGTTTATATTGTCTAAAAAAAATACGGCATGTTATTGTAACATTTTCATTAACATACCTTTGTCTACTGAACTTTTTATGAATGGCTTTCTAAAGTTGAGTGGCATTCGTTCAACAACATCATGTCGCATCTCCAAACCAGACGGAAGAAATGGCATCAAAGAAACAGTATTGTTTAGCAAGTTTGTGAAAACCAATTTTGTGCCAACATCCAGATTTAAAATATAAACTAACGTATGCCATCCCTGACCTCCGAATACATGCACATCCTTATCTTCGTCCACGATCGTAATCCGACAGTGAGTGACTGTTGCTACAAGCACCCCAGACACAAGCACGCGAAATTGACGATTCTCATTGCACAAGAAAAGGAAACGCTAATCCAACAAACAAACCGTATACTATATGCTGTGGCAAGGGGAAAGTGTTTATCAAACAACCGCCACCCGCTCCACAGCCATTGCATGATTTGTTTTTTAATGATGATGCTAAGAGCAAAAATTTCAAAAAGAATATCAGAACTTACAATAGCATGTTTTCTTTCACTTCTATGGGTGGAAAGGTGGACGATACAATAAACAAGGAAGGGCGTGCTCCATACGTTTTTCGTCTACATGGACAAACATACCATAGTATTGGTAGTTTGCTCCCGGCTCCAGGTCATACTCCAAAATTTGCACAGCTTTATGTATATGACACGGATAACGAAAATGAAAATCGGGCAAAAGCGCTAAGGTAATATGCATTATGTATAATTTATAACTTTTTAATGCATTTGAATCAAACGTTGATTGTAACAAAATAATTTAATAAGCTTTGTTAACACGTACGTCTCATTTGCAGCAGTTCGGCGTCATTACATGCACCTACCCCTTCAGATGAACGTATTGATCGAAACATTATAGGACAAGTAAGAGAGGTTTTAGACTCTTCCAGTGATTTGGTTCAAACATTTAGAAGAGCGCGTGATCGTTACACCGAAGACAATGAGCAGAATATAAAAATTAAACTAATTGCAAAGAGAGGCAAAGATGGACGAAATTACAATCTTCCAACTTCAAACGAGGTGGCTGGTCTTATTGTAGGTGACTTCGATACATGTATAGAGGATAGAGATATTGTGATAGAAAAGCATCGTGAAGGTCTGGAGCGTATCAACATTTTCCACCCTATGTACCTTCCTTTGCAATACCCTTTGTTGATGCCACGGGCGCAAGATGGTTATTATTTGGGTATACCACATAGAAAGCAACCTGCCAAACGCGCAAAAAAGTATGAAAGTTCTGAAAGCTCTGAACCGTCCATCGATAAAAAGGACAAAACGGTTACTATGAGGCAGTGGTTTGCTTTTCATATAATGGATCGTCCAAATCAAGAGAATTTATTTACACGTGGAGGTCGTTTGTTTCAGCAATTTCTTGTGGATGGTTACACTATGGTTGAGACGGAACGTTTGTTTTTTCATCGATCAAAACAGACAAAGCTTAGGTGTGATACATACTCAAACATTCGTCAAAGTGTTGCGTCTGGAAATAGCGACCCCACTACCATTGGAAAGCCCGTCATATTGCCTTCTTCATTTACTGGCGGTCCAAGGTACATGAAACAAAACTATATGGATGCCATGGCGTTGTGTAGATGGTATGGCTGTCCCGATTTGTTTATAACCGTTACTTGCAATCCTAACTGGCCTGAGATTGCAAGATACATGCGAGAGCATAACCTTGCTGCTACAGATCGGCCTGATGTTCTTACAAGAGTTTTTAAAATGAAACTGGACCAGTTAATGACGGATTTGAAAGACCTACGTTTATTTGGACGCGTTCAAGCAGGTAATGTCAAAACAAATTTAGTATCTATTTATATGTTTATCAGACTTAATTTTATATTACGCCATCAACATTTATCATTTTTATTGTTAAAAATAACTATTAAAACATTTTGCAGTTGTGTACACAGTTGAGTTCCAAAAGCGAGGACTTCCTCACGCGCATGTTTGTTTGTTCTTGCACAAGGATGACAAGGTCCCAAACGCTGACCAGATTGATAAATACATTTCCGCCGAGATACCAGATAAAGATGAGGACCCGGATTTGTACAAGTTAGTTTCTGATTTTATGATGCATGGTCCTTGCGGTGAAGATGAACCGAAACAAGTTTGTATGGACGAGGGTCGATGTACGAAACACTTTCCTAAGAAATTCACACCACGCAGCTCCGTTGACTCGGAAGGATATCCAGTTTATAGAAGACGGGACGACGGAAAAAATGTGGAAAAGAATGGACATAAGTTGCATAATGGTTATGTTATTCCGTATAATGCTGTGCTTCTCAAACGTTATCAATGCCACATTAATGTTGAGTGGTGTAACCAGACCGGTTCAATAAAATATTTGTTTAAGTATATCAATAAAGGTCCGGATAGAGTGTCGGCACAGTTATATAAGCCGGGTACCACAGCAGAGGGTGAACAAGTTGATATAGCTGTTGATGAGATTAAGGCGTACTTGGATTGCAGGTAAATTTACGTTTTCCAGAATATAATATGAACTTGGTTATTTAAAATCCATATACAACTCTTTTAGTGTTAAATTGTGTTTCCGTAAAAACTTACATATATTAACGTGTTCTTTTATTGTAGGTACCTATCTGCATGCGAGGCGGCATGGAGGCTATTTGGGTTTGAGATTCATTATAGAACACCGAACGTTGAGAGGTTATCCTTTCATCTTGAAGGCGAGCAAACAGTTGTATATGGCGAGAACGCAGACCTTGAAGCTGCTATTGAAAAACCAACCGTTGGAGCTTCTATGTTTGATGGTTGGATGAAAATGAATCAAGAATTTCCGATAGCACGGGAGTTAACTTACGCTGAGTTTCCTACAAAATATGTGTGGATAGCAGATAAAAGAATTTGGAGACGTAGAAAACAAGGTAGAGCCATCGGTAGAATTCATAGTGTTCCTATAGGTACAGGAGATGCCTACTATTGTCGAATGTTGCTGAACAGTGCAAAAGGATGTAAGACGCACGCTGATATTAGAAAGGTTAATGGTATCGTTTATGCTACCTACAAAGAAGCATGCTACGCAGCCGGCCTTTTGGAGGATGATAAGGAGTACGTTGAAAGTATCAAAGACGCAGCCCATTGGGCGTCAGCTGAACATCTTCGTGAACTCTTTGCCACATTGCTGTCTCAACGGGAACTTACAACGCCTTTGACTGTTTGGTTGGAAACATGGCACTTGCTGGCAGAAGACGTTGAATATAAGAGAAGGCAGATTTTACGGATTCCAGGTAAATAATAAAAAAACCTGCTTTCCTACGATCTATTTATAATGGTATTTTATTTTACCTTTCATTGGAACATTTATTTAATAAATTATACACCCTTAATTACAAACATGTTTTCTTTTGCATCAGTTATATCACATTTTTTTTTAATAACCTGATATGGAAGTAACTTTGAACATGAATTTTGTTTTATGCAGATTTGATTGTTAGTGTTGAGGAAAAAAAGAATATTGCATTGTACTATATTGAGGAACTAATGCGAGCAAGAGGGAGTACTTTGAGGCGTTGGCCCGAGATGCCTTATCCGGATGAAAGATACATCGCTGAATTTGGAAACCGCCTTATCTATGATGAGATGGATTATAACCCGGTAGAGATGGAATCTGAATATGAGCGTTTATACGCTTTATTGACACCTGAACAGAAGGGTGTATACGACACCATCGTTCATTCCGTTAATAGTGGAACAGGAGGTATGTATTTTGTTTATGGTTACGGAGGTACCGGTAAAACTTTTTTATGGAAAACACTTGCAGCCGGCATTAGAAGAAAAGGTGATATCGTTTTGAACGTTGCATCCAGCGGTATTGCATCTTTGTTAATGTCAGGAGGCCGAACAGCTCATTCCAGGTTTCATATTCCAATAAACGTTGATGAGACATCCACGTGCTCAATAAGTCGGCAAAGCGATCTGGGAGAAATGTTAAAAAAGTGTAAGCTTATTATTTGGGATGAAGCACCAATGACAAACAAGCTCTGTTTTGAGGCCTTAGATCGGTCTTTAAGAGACATACTTCGTAAGAACCAATTTGACGCATGTGATAGACCTTTTGGAAACATGACCATGGTGTTTGGCGGTGATTTTAGGCAGGTTCTTCCTGTCATTCCAAAAGGATCAAGGCAAGACATTGTTGGTGCTTCTTTGAAGCAATCATACCTATGGGATTACTGCAAAGTTCTTAAGCTAACCTTGAACATGAGACTTACTGTTGGTTCACGCCCGGAAGATGTTAGCGAGATCAGAGAATTTGCAGAATGGATATTGAATGTGGGAGATGGAAAGCTTGGCGGACCGAACGAAGGAGAAGTTTCGATAGATATTCCGGAAGAATATCTAATAGATGCTGCTGATGACCCGATATCATCCATTATTGACTTTACTTATCCAAACATGCTGGATAACATAAATGATCCAGCGTACTTCCAAGAAAAAGCAATTCTTGCTCCCACAAATGAATTAGTCGACACTATAAATGATCATTTGTTGGCCCAATTTCCAGGAGAAGAAATGATCTACTTGAGTTGCGACAATGTGGATAAAAGTGAACGTGGTGCTGTTGTTGATCAGTCCGTTTTCTCTCCTGAATTTATCAATGGTTTGAAGTTTTCAGGTGTTCCTAACCACAGGATTGCTTTAAAAGTGGGAGTCCCCATTATGTTGCTAAGAAACATAGACCAATCAAATGGTTTATGTAATGGGACAAGATTGCAAGTACTTAAATTAACAAGAACATCTATTCAGGCGCAAATCATTAACGGAACCAACTTTGGAAAAAAAGTCATTATACCAAGGTTGAAGATTACTCCCTCAGATAAGCGTTTGCCTCTGAAGATTGTCAGGAAACAATATCCTATATCAGTATCTTTTGCCATGACAATTAATAAAAGCCAAGGGCAATCGCTTTCGAAAGTTGGTTTGTACTTGCCCCGTCCTGTTTTCACACATGGACAACTGTACGTTGCTGTGTCAAGAGTAAAAAGCAAACAAGGTTTAAAGGTTGTGGTTTGTGATCAAGATGGTAATGTCTCCAAAAAGACAACAAACGTCGTTTATAGAGAAGTACTTGAAGGTCTATGAAAAACATTGGTTGCAAGTCAAGAGACGGTCACACACATATATTCCTACTAAAAAAATAAAAGTTGTTCAGACACCAAAGTTGCGTTTTGTTTTTGTAATTGTAACATAATCAATGTCTTATATTCAATATGGAACAAATTGACTTTATTACTTTTCTCATCGTCTCATTTCTCTATCTCTTAAAAGAACTACCCGGTGTCAACGGGTCAATAAGCTAGTACCAATATAAACGACTACATCCTTCTGTGATTATAAAATCAGTATGTTGCTTTTTTTTTTTTTTTTTTTTTTTTTTTTTTTTTTTTTTTTTTTACATTGCCAACTAACGATGTTCCTTTTTTTTGAATATTTCTTAATTATGATAATAGTTAGAATTAAAAAAGCTTAGACTAGCCATAATTCATAAACATATACGGTACTATGGAATACTGAAAAGAAATCATTTATGTATATATAATACTTGAACATCTAGAATTATTCTTATAAAGCAGATACCTAAAACTAAAACTAGTATTCTATAGAATAATCATAGAGATCATGGATAAGTGGATAACCGATAGTGAATTTATATAATATGTTGTTCACATAGGTTTGACATAACACGCGTACATCGAATAATCTTAGCATAATGATAAGCAAATAAAAGTGACAAATATTGTGCTTCTATATATTTCTGGCACACACTTATTTTTACTCTTACAATATCTTAAAATTCAATCTTTTTAGCAAAACTTAAACTTAAAAATAAAAACAAAATCAAATCGTGAATTGGTAATAAAACAATCTTGGTGGCAGATAGAAGCAAAAACTCGTAAGATAAAAGGATCAACATCGTGTGTAAGGAGTATCACTGCCACGTGAAATGCCATGTATAGCACGAGGTGTTATCAATCATGACACTTGTACACTTCTAATTAACCACCGTTTACTTTTTCACCATTTTCACCAACTCACCGTTACCGTTAACTCAGCGTTACATTAATCACACAAAACACTTCATGCACCACTTCACAAAAACAAGTCCACATGCATAAAAAGTTAAAAAAAAAAAAAAAAAAAAAAAAACAGACCTAAACCTAACGTCGTTAAAACCCTTTTCCAAGTTTCCTCCTCACACTTTGTCGTTATCTTAATACTAATAATGTATGTGTACTATAATAATACATGTGTACTATATATATGTGCACATCGTTTGTGATGGTGTACCTAAAATACTAAAGGTTATCAACGTTTTATAAAGAGTTGTGGCAAAAAAGATGGCAAAGAGTTCAATGAGGTTTAAAAGGATTATGACTAAGTTTGACGATGATGCTAGGGCAAGGCTATGTCAAAGTAGTGGAAGTGAGCATTCGTCGAATAATTCGATGACGGATTTATCGGATTTGGTTGATTCTTTTTTCGAAGCGGGGTGTTGTGAAAAAATGGAGAATGATATTGTGGATGAGATACGGGATGATCAGGAGGTGAGTGGTTATAATTGTACTGATTTGGAAGATAAGGAAATGTTGGTTGATTTGTTTGACGATGATGATGATGTTTGTACAAAGCGTGCGATTTGTTACGAGGTGGAGAGTTTGTGCTCGAATTTGGATGGTTGTTCCTCGGAGGGTTTTAAGAGGAGCTTAATGAGTTTACTACGTCAAAGAGGATTTGATGCTGGTAAGAATCACTTCAAACATTTAAACTACTTGTATTTAATTCTTTTGCTAAAGGTTGCAAAAATTGTGAGTCTGTCGGTCGAACCTTGTACCTTGTAATCGTTGTAAGTGGATTAATAGGTCGTTAATCATCGGTAAAGTTTTGGCATTTCCGGTGGGTTTTGGGTATTTTTGGTGAGTTTTAGGTGTTTACATCAAGATTTTTAAAATACCAATAACTTGTAACAGATATAACCAGCGACTATAATTGATTAAAAACAATTTCCGTCGTGTTTATGGTCACGGTTGACCACCGTCAACCACCATTGATCTTGTAAAAGAAAAGTTTGGTGATCCATTAGCGCCTAGGGGATTCGCCTTTGTAACACTGATTTTTTGCCTTTAATAACCAAATCATTAAATAATTATATTTCGTAACTTTATAACCAATTTCAAAACCTATTTCTTGCGTTGTGCTTTTCCTAATACAAGCTTCATGTCTGTGTTTCCAGGTCTATGCAAGTCTCGATGGGCAAAAACCGGACACCATCCAGCAGGAGAGTACGAATACATCGACATTTTAATCTCCAACACTCGTTACATCATCGAAGTATCACTCGAATCCGAATTCACAATAGCACGACCAACAAAAACCTACCAAACACTACTCGAAACAATACCTAAAATAACAGTCATTAAACCAAACAACCTTAAAAAAGTCGTAAGGCTAATGTGTGCCGCAATGAGAACATCCTTAAAAACCAAAGACATGGCAATTTCTCCATGGAGGAAAAATGGCTACATGCAATCAAAATGGTTTGGATCCTACAAAAGAACAACAAATGCAAATGCTACCAGTCCTGCTACATCGTTCAGCATCGACGGTCTGAGTTTACTAGGGTTCGAGTATTCACCACCGATTAAAAGCTATTGTAGGAAAGAGGTTGAGAGAATGCATGTGGTTGGCAACTTGAAAACGCTAATGTTGAGTGGCATGTCATAGTAATTATGATGTATTTTGAGGGTGTCAATGTAAAATGTTTTGGATTAGATATTATAGTGGAATCAGTAGTTATTATTGGAAGACAAATATGGATAACGTTCTTTTATATTTGTCGTTGGCGTGACAATGTTGGAACATTTTCGTGTTTATCTTTTTGTTTATTATACTGCAATCATACTTCAAAAAAAAAAAAAAAAAAAAAAAAAAAAAAAAAAAAAACCTGCAACCATACTCATTATATTATACTGCAATCATACTTGTTATCAACTTATCTTTTTATACGTGTGTTTTGCGTATGTTTGTACTACATCACTTCCATTCTTTGTCTTGAAAATCTATATTTGTTGTTTTATACATGAGAAAGTGCATCAATTTATTAATGTTTAGTGACATTTTTTTACTTATTTATGTATGTGTTGACGTACGTAGCCGAATGGCTGGAAACCATTCGGCTCATATATATCAAGCCGAAGGGCACATGTCGAAGGAAAAGCCTCAACAGGCGAACCGAAGACATAACACAATCCCAGGATTTTAGGGATCGTGTCGCCCACTTGTTCTGACATCCAACAACCAGGTATGGCCTTGCTCCTTCCCAAGGCAGAGTAGGTAATGAGATGAGTAGTATAAATACCCTTCACTTCATTTATGATTCAACTACTACACACACAATACTCTCACTAGCATTTATTACAAACCCTTCATCCTTTCACATACTCATCCTCACACCGTAGGTTGGTCTTGGGATAAAACCCAAGGCGAGCCTAACGTGTGCTACTCTTGTGCAGGATATTACCCAAGACCGGACGGCAAGCTTAACGGTTGGACCCATCCACAAGGTTTTACTTCAACAAATTGGCGCCATCCGTGGGACACGCTATTCATTCTACCAAACGAATCCGAATGTCGGGACCACCTCCTTTCCACCCCTTCCACACACCTGATCCCCAGGTTGGAGGGAGTGGGGATAACAATGACAATACGAACAACCACGATGATTCAGAGAATGATTCATCCAACCTTCAGGCGATGATACTCAGTCAGATGGCATCTTTAACGGAACTTATTAAGGAGCATAATGCAAAGGGAGGAAGGATAGTTCAACCCATACGTCTGGATTTTGGAGACGAGAGTGACAAAGATAAGGGAAAAGAGAAAACGACGGAGGCCGATGAAGAGCTGAAGAAACCTTTTAAGGAAGTGCTAAGATCTCCGTTCACCCGTCGAATAGTGGAATTCACAGGAGAAAACTATGTAATGCCGTTGAATATGAAGTTTTATGATGGGTCGTCGGATCCGAATGACCACCTTACCAGGTTCACCGGAGCCGCCAACCAAGGGCAATGGCCGATGCCAACTTGGTGCCTCATGTTCCAACAAACTTTGGATGGGGCAGCCGGAGGATGGTTCGAACGACTGGAGCCGGGCAGTATAGACAGTTGGGACAGTTTAAGGGAGCAATTTTCAACTCGGTTTTCATTAAGGAAGAAGTGTACTAAAGACCCTACGGAAATAACCAAAATTGACCGGAGGGCACATGAATCGTTACCAGACTTCAAAGAACGGTGGACAGATGAAGCAAGCTATATCAGTGGGGTTCCAGAGATCATACGTATTTCGGCCTTCATGGGTGCCCATAAATGTCCAACTCTCGCTAAGAAGTTCTCAGACAGGGTGCCACGAACGGTAACCGAGATGTTCGCCAGAGTGGATGACTTCATAAGGTCTGAAAAAGCTTTCCGGGATACAGAACTGCCTAAAGGAGAGGGAACAGATACTGGCCGAGGGAATTACTCTGCTCCCAGGGGAGACCGGATGGTCAGAGGAGGGTTAGGAAACAGATTCATGGCAGACCGTCGGAATGACCAACGACGGAGGGAAGTATTCCAACCTTACATTTCCCCTCGGACCAATCCTGGACGGAGCGAGACAAATAACCGGGGCAATTACCAACGTTCAGAACCATTTCGGAGCAATGTTGAGCGTACGAACATAGGCTCGTTGGCCAAACTTCCGTGTGAAATCTTAATTACCGAGCGTCAGCTGAATCTGCCTCAACCTCCACCGATGATGGGTAGACCAAGGGCAGAAAACATGGATAGGTTTTGTGAATACCACGGTGAGAGGGGCCACCTCACGAACGATTGTCACCAACTCAAAAAGCAATTAGAAACGGCATTGAAGTCAGGGAAACTTGACCACCTGCTCAGAGACTGGAAGCAAAGGGATGCCGGAGGAAATAGGGATTTCCCTAAAAAAGAGGACAAAGGTAAGAATAAGGTGATTAACATGATTCGGAGCTCTTCCATCGTCCAGAAAAGAAAGTACGGAGGTTGGGACGAAGATTGGATGAAAGCACCGATAGTATTCCCGTCCATATCAACAAGTGATTTGCCAGAAGAACCACTTATCATAGAGGGAGACATAGAAGGATATCTAGTAAGGAGAATATATGTAGACGAAGGGTCTTCTGTCAACGTAATGTATGAGCATTGTTTCCGTAATTTAGATGCATCCATTAAGGAGAGATTGGAAGAAACCAATACTTCGTTGATTGGTTTCTCCGGAGAAACAAACAAGCCGTTGGGAAAGATAGAGCTAGAAGTAAAGTTTGGTGATAACGGGTTGTTCCGAAAGACCATAATGAAATTCTGTGTGGTACAATCCCCGTCACCTTACAATGTTATACTAGGAAGGACGGGATTGAAGGGGCTTAGGGCCGTTCCATCCACTATCCACTCCATGATCAAGTTTCCCACACCCCGAGGGGTAGCCACCGTAAAAGCTAGATTTGCGGCCGTTCTGCAGTGCCGAAGGATAGAGGAAAGCCAACAGGACAACCCACGAGGGAAAGCAATACCTGAGGAGAAGGCCGAAGAAGATATCTCGACGGAAGGAGTGCTTGTGAACCCGGCGTATCCGGACCAACTGGTTGCTATAGGTACTGGGTTCTCTACGGAATGTCGGAGGTATCTTGTCGAATTTCTAAGAAGGAATAACGATGTGTTCGCTTGGCAACCCTCGGACATGACCGGTGTTCCTAGGAGATTAATAAAACATCACTTGAACGTGAATGTGTCAGACACTCCGGTCGCTCAAAAAAGAAGAAGCTTCTCGGCCGAAAAGAATCAAGCGATATTAAAGGAGGTTGAGGAGTGGCTGAAAGCCGGTATTGTTAGGCCGGTAAGATACCCTACGTGGATTTCCAATCCGGTGTTGGTCAAAAAATGTGATGGAAGTTGGCGCATGTGTATTGATTTCAAAAATTTGAATTCTTCCTGTCCGAAGGATTACTACCCCCTTCCTGAGATTGATTGGAAAATTGAGTCGGTGGTAGGATACAAGTACAAATGCTTCTTGGACGCGTATAAGGGGTACCATCAAGTACAAATGGCGGAGGAGGACGAAGAAAAGACAGCATTCTACACAGAACAAGGAACTTATTGCTACACAAAGATGCCGTTTGGCTTGAAAAACGCGGGGGCGACTTACCAACGTCTGGTTGATTCGGCCTTCCGGACACAAATAGGAAGAAACTTGGAAGCTTACGTGGATGACATGGTGATTAAAAGTAAAGGGGAAAAAGAGATGTTGGCAGATATTGCCGAGACCTTTGATAACCTAAGGAAGATCAACATGAAGTTGAATCCTAAGAAATGCTCATTTGGTGTAGAAGAAGGAAAGTTCCTAGGATGCATGATAACTTCCGAAGGTATTAGAGCAAACCCCAAGAAAGCGAAGGCAATTTCACAAATGCAATCCCCAAAGACTTTAAAAGAAATGCAATCTCTGAGCGGGAAATTAGCCGCACTGAACAGATTTCTCTCCCGGTCGGCTGAAAGATCACTCCCATTTTTGATACATTGAAAAACATAACCAAAGAGAACAAGGAAGAATACAAATGGACGGAAGAGGCCGAGGCTGCTTTTCAGTCACTCAAAAAGTTAATACTAGATCTACCAACATTATCTACCCCCAAGAAGGGAGAAGTCTTGTACATGTACCTCGCCGCAGCCAAAGGTGTCGTTAGTGTTGTACTAATGGCCGAGAAGGAAGATAGACAACTGCCAGTTCATTACGTGAGCCGAACATTGCAAGAAGCCGAGAGGAATTATGTCCCGGTTTAGAAATTGGCTCTGTCTCTGCTGCACGCGTCTCGTAGACTGAGAAGGTATTTTGAAGCTCACCCAATAAAAGTCATAACGGATCAGCCCATAAAACAAATCCTTAACAAAGCCGAAGCATCAGGAAGAATGGCCAAATATTCGGTTGAGCTGGGAGCTTATGATATAGATTATATTCCGAGGAATGCAATCAAGGGACAGGTTCTCGCGGATTTTATTTCGGAAATCTCTGTTGAGCCGGAAGGTGCTGAACAAAGATCCCGAGAGGAAGAGGTACAAGACATCTCAAAACCGGGCAACTGGATTCTTTACACAGATGGAGCCTCCAGCAAGAAAGGAGCCGGAGCGGGGTTAGTACTGATCGGACCTGATTTGGTCGAACATACGTATGCACTTCGTCTCGACTTCCCAAGTACCAATAACGAAGCAGAATACGAAGCGCTCTTAGCCGGCTTAAGAATTGCTAAGAAAATGAAGGCGGAGGAGTTGGAAGTAAGAGTTGACTCTAAATTAGTCGCAAGCCAAATAAACGGAAATTTCGTGGCAACCAAGGAAAGTATGATTCAATACCTAGCAAAAGCAAAAGAGTATATTGGGGACTTCAAAAAATTCAAAATTTACAACATACCAAGAACCCAGAATCACAAAGCCGATGTATTGAGCAAACTAGCATCGGTAGCTTTCAACCATCTTACCAAAGAAATACTGGTTGAGGTGTTGCGGAAACCGTCAACTGAAGAGAAACAGGTGGGAGCAATAGTCGAAGAAGAAGAAGACAATTGGATGACCCCCATCATTCGGTGTTTGGACGAAGGTGTCTGGCCTACGGATACCAATGAAGCAAGGACCTTACGAATGAAAGTTCCGCAGTATGTAATGGAAAATGGTGTGCTCTTCAAGAAGTCTTACTTAAACCCCATGCTACGATGTGTAGGACCTCTACAGGCAAACTACGTCATCAGAGAGGTTCATGAGGGGATGTGTGGAATGCACTCCGGTCCCAGGTCGGTAGTGGCCAAGTTGATAAGGCAGGGGTATTACTGGCCGACAATGCATAAAGATGCAAGAGAAGAGATTCAGAAATGTGACTCATGTCAAATCCACTCTCCGGTACCAAAGCTGCCCAAAACCAATTTAACATCCATAATGGCACCATGGCCTTTCTATCAATAGGGAATGGATATGTTGGGTCCCTTTCCAGAAGCACCCGGAAGGTTGAAATATGTGATTGTAGCGGTAGACTACTTTACCAAATGGATTGAAGCCAAACCGTTAGTCAAAACCACCGGCAAGGACGTAAAGAAATTCGTTTGGGAAAATATTATTTGTCGATTCGGCCTACCAGGAATCATAGTTACAGACAATGGAACAAACTTCGTTAATGATCCTTTTAAAGGATGGTGTGAGAAGCTAAAGATAAAGCAAATAAACACCGCTGTAGCACATCCACAGGCAAACGGATTAGTGGAAAGAGCAAATAAGAGCTTGATGCATGGCATAAAAACTAGACTTGGAAGGGAAAGGGCCGGATGGGCAGATGAACTGCCGAATGTTCTGTAGGCCTTCCGAACCATGATGAAAACATGCAATGGTGAAACGCCTTTTAGCCTTACATACGGCAGTGAAGCAGTGATACCGGCGGAAATAGGAATGCCTACACACCGAACCATGCTCTATAATCCGGAGGATAGCGAAGAGCAACAATGGCTAAATTTGGATCTTTTACAAGAAAGGCGTGAAATGGCGGCGATTCGTGAAGCAAAGTATAAAGCGAAGGTCGAACAATACTATAACCGAAGAGTCAAACCGATGTCTTTCAAGATTGGGGCCTTTGTCTACCGGAAAAACGAGGCTAGCCGGGTTGAAAATCAGGGAAAACTGGGTCCGAATTGGGAAGGGCCATACAGGGTAGTGGAAGCACACCAAAACGGTTCATACAAACTTGCTGGTATGGACGACAAGGAAATTCCTCGGACTTGGCATGCAATCAACTTACGAAACTGCTTTATGTAAAATGTTTGACAATTAATGATAGCTTACGTGTTCCTCGCGTTACGGGAACCGAATTTTCCTAAAGACTGCAAATTACTTATACGGATCGTGCAAAAACACTCCGTCCATCTACTTATACAGATCGTGCAAAAACACTCCGTCCATCTACTTATACGGATCGTGCAAAAACACTCCGTCCATCTACTTATACGGATCGTGCAAAAACACTCCGTCCATCTACTTTACGGATCATGCTAAAACACACCGTCCAATTACTTATACAAACATAAAAAAAGGGGGGGGGGGAGAGCACATAAGAATGGAACGATCATGTATATATGAACAAAAAAAACGTTCTTCCGTAACACAAGTATAATTCAAAATGTGTTAAAATACTTGTTACAATCCAAATAAAGATACAAAAAGAGGTACAGCAACCCCGGATAAAATCCTAATCAACCTATGGGGGAGTGGGAGCAACGGCTGGAGTAGTTGTCTTCTTAACAGGCTCCTCCGGCAGGAGGTTCATCTGATCACCAAGGGGAAGAGGGAAAGATTCCGCAAGCTTCTGAACATACGGATATTCAGCTGAGAAGAGCTTATGATATTCCGGCTTCCAGAGTTTTGGGGCATCCATGTTGAGTCTTTTGATCTTCTGCAAAACCTTTTCCGCATCCTCCGGTTTTCTTTCGGTTCGAACACCGTCTATGAACCCCCCGGAATAAGACAAGCTATAGACCCTTCCAAGACTTTTCTTGTATTCATCACTCTGGAGAAGCCTTCGGAAGGCTGCAGGGATTAGTTCCTTAACAGTATTCTGGCGAACAACCTCGGCAACGGCCAGCTGAGCAGTCAAACTCTTGTTCTCCGCCAAAAACCTTTCGGCCTCCTTGGACTTCTCCGCCAGTTTCTTCTCAAGCTCCTCAATTTTAGAAATCTGAGAAGCGGTCAAACTTGTTGCCTCATTTTTCTCCTTCTCGATTTCTTCCAGCTGATCAACCAACCCCTTTTCCCGGACGGAGGCTGCACTCCTCTCATCCTGCTGTTCTTTCTCCAATGCACGGAGCTCTTTCAGCAAGGTTTCAAATTTTTCAATTTGGGCATCCCTCTCGTCCTTCAACCCATCGGCAATAGACTCACACTCCCCATGAGTAGCCTCTAGCTCTCGGTAGTCTCGGTTCAACTGGCTAAACCTCTTCAACACCTCTGCTTGAAGTACCACACCGGAACCACAATTGATGTATGACTGGCGGACAAGCTGATTATTATTCAGTCCGGCCAGTGCTTCCTCTTCGGCAGGGGTGGCAAGATGTGACATCATCTCACGACACGCTCGGAATGAGTTCATACGAACGTCATCCCGAAGAGTCTAACCGGGGATAAAGTAACCCCCGGTCAAGTCAGTGTGACCTGAAAAATAGTAAAGCCGAAGGATAAAAAAAAAAAAAAAAAAAAAAAAAAAAAAAAAAAAAAAAAAAAAAAAAACAGAGAGAGAAAGGAAGGAAAAAATATATAAATAAGTAAACACACCTTCAGACAGCGGTGGGTTCCCTCCGGATTGCAGATGAGCTCTAGAATCTTGATGCTCTGAATGGGCTATACAAGAAAATATAAACGTTCAGGTAAAGACAAATATATCTTGGAACCAGATGAGGAAAAGGAAGACGGCTCTTACCATCAGATGGGGTCGGAGGGGGATTATTCTGAAACCCCTCGTCACCATGAGCAGGAGGAGTGTTGGATTTTTCCAGGGAATGATGCTCCTCTTCCGCGTTCTCAACCGGACCATCCGGCCCTTGACCATCGTCATTCTCCTGCTCGGCCCTTTCCGACGGCTCAGCCTGGTTAAGAGGATTCGCATCCACTGTATGGTCCTCGGATGCAACCACTTCCTCTTCGACCTGTATTTTTCTCCTCCTTTTAGGCTGACTGCTCGGCCCTGCCGCAGTCCTCTTCTTAACAACGGGATGGGTTTGCTGTTTCTTTCTTTCCTTTTCTTCCCGAGCAGCCACCACATCAGAATTTGCCGTTTCAACCGTTAACTGCGCATAAGTTTTTTCGGGAATGGCAACGTCAGGAGCAAGGGGCTCGGCAGTTTTGTTGGGACGGGGTTGGTTCTCCGACAACGGATCTCCCTTGCTCACAGCAGATCCTTCGAGTTCCGGAAGCTCAAGATACTCGGACATAGTGATCACTACAAAGAAAAACACGCAGTTAAAATAAGCAGAGGTGGTACAAAGTAAAAAGTAATAATAATAAGCACCCCTTCTTACCCTCCCCTCCGGCATTCTTGAAAACAAGATGATGGCCTGATATTCGGAAGGTGTTGGTAAGCCCATACACCCAAAAAAGACTGGTCGGGGGTTTCCAAAGTATTATAGGTCGAAGAGCCAGCGTGTTGGCATCTCGTTGAGAATAACCGGTTGGGAAACGATCGGTTATCTGAGAATCCCTATGCCTCCAAGGCATAGCGTTCGGTATAGCCCTTCGGTCAATCAAAAAGAAAAAATCCTTCCGCCGTTTCAAACTTGTCAAAATCTCGGTAAAACACGTCTTGGCATGTTTACCCGTCCGATGTTCAAATGAGAACCAATGTCCCTGCTTACATAACCGGTAAAACACTCGGAAGAGGGAAACAGTGGGCACAACCGATAAACTATAACACCGAACCTCAAACAACGTCACCCTATTTACACCCAACGGAACTAACTGAGACAAATGTACGTTAAAATGATCTATGACGCTTAAAAGGAAAGCTGAGAAGGGTATCCTAACGCCCCCTAACCTCATGAGCTGAACGTACACCCCTATTTTGTCTCCCGGCAACTCGTTCATGGTGAGATCTGGGGGGGGGGAAGTATGGGATGAAGATCTAACGGGATTCCAAATTCTATTATCATATCGTCTAAATCTCTCTGGGAAAGTCTAGACGGGTGCATATGCATATCAAACTTACCGGGGGGTTTGGCTGTCAATAACAAAGGAGGGTCAACCGGAACGTTCATCTCCCCAGGTTCACTTACGGCCATGGTCAAAAACAATACGAAGTAGCAAAAATAAGAAAGGTGGAAACGCACCTCGGAACAGCTTTGCAAAATATCAAGAAGCAACCGAAGAGAACTGAGGAAAAACACAGTAAAAAGTAAGAATGAGGAGTAAAGTGGTATATATATAGTCGGTATGGGGATGCGTGAAATGTCGCATCGTGTACTGCCCTCGACACGTGGCTAAGTTGTGACCGTTTGATGTCTGTGCAAAAAATTAAGTGGTAACCAGCTGTCCAAGGGGGGCATAAAGGTAATTTTAACGCAGTGAATAAACTTCATACAAAAACGCGCAACATCCGCGTCACAACGGCAAGGGAACAACGGCACCCACACACATGACGGAATTGGAACACCGGTTAGAACCGATACTCCAATACTGGGGGGGGGACATGTTGACGTACGTAGCCGAATGGCTGGGAACCATTCGGCTCATATATATCAAGCCGAAGGGCACATGCCGAAGGAAAAGCCTCAACAGGCGAACCGAAGACATAACACAATCCCAGGATTTTAGGGATCGTGTCGCCCACTTGTTCTGACATCCAACAACCAGGTATGGCCTTGCTCCTTCCCAAGGCAGAGTAGGTAATGAGATGAGTAGTATAAATACCCTTCACTTCATTTATGATTCAACTACTACACACACAATACTCTCACTAGCATTTATTACAAACCCTTCATCCTTTCACATACTCATCCTCACACCGGAGGTTGGTCTTGGGATAAAACCCAAGGCGAGCCTAACGTGTGCTACTCTTGTGCAGGATATTACCCAAGACCGGACGGCAAGCTTAACGGCTGGACCCATCCACAAGGTTTTGTAAACTCCATTTTCACATAACTTTTTTAAACGGCGAATTCTAGCAATAAGTTTAAAAAAATAATAATAAAATACAAGCTAATGTATCTAGGGTCTTTTAACCAAGAATTAAATAATAATAAAATACAAGCTAATGTATCTAGGGTCTTTTAACCAAGAATTTCAATTGAAATTGAATATACATCGACTAGTACGCCACGTAAACGACATTTGAACAATATCATCAAAAATAGACTCCTTTCGAGGTTGAGATTTACTGAACATACATTGATTCCTAAAGCGCCAAAAAATCCACCACGTGACGTAACACATGCCTTCAAAAATGTCTTTAATTCCTTTTGGCATATGAAAATTATTAAACCAGTTGAGCCAATCATCATACGTATTACATCCCTAATCAGTAAGTTCCAACCACCTAAGGACTTTACTCTAAACTTGATGCGCCACAGGTCAAGAAAAACAAATCAGAAGCCAACTCCACCAAGGTATTACATGAAGAGCATAGGATAGTTGGAATGTAATGCCTATAAGTGAAAGATTCAAACGGGTCGGTAAATTTTCTAGGCGAACTCTCCAAGCGAAGATATTAATATTCATGGGTAAATTTTCTAGGCACTTTGAACATGGACATATTATAAGGGAATGGCAATGAAAATCGATTTGATTAATGTGAGATGTCCACCCATGGAAAGAGTTTTAAGTTTCCATTTTGATAACCGAGAAGACAACTTGCAAATTACCTCATTCCATGAGCTTTTCCTCAACGTTGACCCTCCAACTTTAACACCAATATAATGAAAGGGGGTTGTAAATGTCGCACAACCACTTTTTTAGCCTCATTATTTACGTCAATAGAACTAACGCCAATCCTCATAAGCTTACTCGATTTCAAACCTGATTTAAAATATACTTTAATAGAACTAACGCCAATCCCCATAAGCTTAATCTATTTTCACACATGATCTAATATATACTCCGTACGTACATTGTTCTTACTTCTTATTAATACTTGTACTCCGTAATAAGCAAGGATTGAACCAAACATGAAGGGAAATAGATACTTACTCCGTAGTTGAAAAGAAAATGGATAATTACCAAAATAGATCGGGCAACCATGGTCAATTCGGTTCCTGCCCCCAGATCCAAAAATATCTTTTTTAGACCGGGCAACTGGGCAACTCGACCCGTATGATGACACGTGTCCCCAGTTGCCCAAAAAATGACGGTCGTTGCCCAAAAAATTCACAAGTTGCCCAAAAAACTGACAGACAAACGACACTTGTCACATGCAGAAAAGTGACAGCTCGTCAGTTACCCAATTGTACAAGTTGCCCCGGTCTAAAAAAGACATTTTTGGATCTGGAGGCAGGAACCTAATTGACCATGGTTGCGACCTATTTTGGTAATTAACCTAAAAGAAAACAATCATAAGAGAGTTATAACATGGGTTTTTTTTTTTGCAAAAATGTGAAATATATTATTAATCAACCAAACAATTACATCAAACATTCACATTACAATGGACATGCCCATTCAGTGAAAAGACATGACAACAATACTGATACTACACAGCTATCAAATGACATTCCTCAACTATCTCTGATGGACCAACCCTTATCAGACATATCTATCTCAGATCATACTATGATAAGCCTGCATAACAGCTTATCTCAATAAAAGTAGCAACCTACCCATAGTTGCAGACTTTCACACATTAACCCATAATTGCACCAAGACCATAGCCCACAATATACATTTCCCTTCCACCATCCAACTTAATCATTCAAACAGCACCCACAATAACCAATTGGAGAGGGCATCATTGTGTAGGCAATAGCCACCCATTCACTCTACCAGTCAAGGGCTCTTCCAAAGATCCTAAATTTCCATCTCAAGAATGGCTTCAGATCTTTAGAAACACTCACCTTGAGGGGAACGCACCTAACCTCCTATGGACAGTGTATTGCTAGGACCAAGTAGGTTAATCTTTCATTCCTCATTATTCCTAGCATCATAAACTGTCCCACCAAGCAAGCATTACCCTTCATAGCATGGAAACCTACTTTATGGTACACTTATAAACATAAAACTGAAATATAAGAGCAGTTTAGCTGTAAGCACCTAACAAAGGCCAACTTAGAGCTAAATTCATTATATTCAGCATAGGAATAAGCCACTAAGATACAAGGCCATCATCTGTAGCTTGCTTTTTGTAAAACTTCATGTTTCAATAATGATGAAATAGTGAAGAACAACATAAAATCCTTATCAAATCTCAGCTTTCTGTAAGGATTAGAAATGGAGATTTGTTGCATATATCTTGAACCATTCTGCAAAGTAAGACTTTTTATGATTGAATTAGTATGATTCGATCAAATAAATTAGTGGTCTTCCCATATAAGCCAGCAGAACGGACCACTTGAGCAGGATACTACTTTATGGTAGCATAAACCACACTGAAAGGAATCAGACCCTCATTGTTACCTCAACTAGATCCACAATCAAGATAATCAACCCCAAAGAGTAGATATGCCCTAAGATATTAGCCATCTACAACTGAATATTGTCCCAAGCACTCCTTAAGATAGAACTGAAGAAACATTCAACTTGAGTGCAATTTCTTGAAAGTGACATCTCAATCTTTAGCAACTCTCTGAACATTTACAGAATTCAGGACTTTAAGGCCAGTTAATCTCATTTTAACTTTGTCAATAATGATATCATCCAAAGCTTGTGGAGATCTTTTTTCATTAGTGAACAACCTCATGTTTCTTTCTTGCCAAGTGAAATAAACTAATGAGCCAAATAAAAGCCTTCTCACCATACTTTTTATGGTATTAGAGATATTAGCAGCCACGTGATCAACATTGTCTTTCCAGGTTGATTTAAGAGTCTGGATATAACTTTTGCCTTTGACCAGCTCCCAAACACTAGTAACAAAACTGCATTGGAAAAACAAATGATCATGTGAATCCATGCACACACTGCATAATGAGCATCTCATATTCACATCATTATTCCACTAAACAATTCTATCTTGAGTTTGCAGTCTTCCCAAAATAGCCATCCATAAAATAAAAGAATGACTTGGAATGCATTGGGAGTACCACACAAGCTTCACCCAATTGACAATAGGCTGATTATCCCTATAATCTTCCAAAACTTGTTTGACAGAAAAAGGCTTTAACTGACCATTATTAGTCCTCTACAAAGCTTTGTCTTTTTCCTCATTAAGCACAGGAATAAGGATACTAGCAATCTCAGGAAATCTTATACCCCACTCAGTGTTCCAATCCATTGATTGTCAAGCACCATATCAGCAACAGATGCTTTACTATCAAATCTTGCATCATACAGATCTATTCTATTAATAAACTGACTGATTGGAACTTTATCACAGCATTTATCATACCACACTGAAGTGTTTCTTCCATTCCCTATACTGATCTCAATATGTTTTTTTTGTAGTATCCCTTAAACCAAGTAATACTTTCCATATCCAATTGTCATTGTACTCAGGACTTGCTTCCCATAAATTTTGACCTCTAAGCTTAACCATATGGACCCATTTAACCCATAAGCTTTCCTTGTGAGCTGCAATGTTCCATATATTCTTTGTAAGAAGTACTTCATTTCATTTACCCAGATTTTTAAAGCCAAGACCACCTTGCACCTTTGGCTTGCACAAAGTTTTCCATGCAATTTTTGCTTTTCCCCTTGCTAAATCACATAAGCACCAAAGGAATCCTTTGAGCACCTTTTCAATGTCTTTAACAGTTTATTTTGGTAAAAAGAAAACTGAAGCCTAGTAGATCTGCAATGACCCAATCACAGAAGCAATTAACTGCATCCTGCCAGGATAGGAAAGAAATTTGTTTTTCCAATCATTCACTTTGCTTTTGACTTTATCTAGAAGCTATTTACATTCTTCCTTACCTAATCTTTTAGTTAGAAGAGGAACACCAAGGTACTTAAATGGAAAAGTACCTACTTTGAAATGCACAATATTCAGAATACTTCTTTCTCGCCACTTGAAACATTACCAAAGAAAATAGTGCTTTTTCCCAAATTAGCTCCCAAACCAGACACTTTACTAAAATCTTCCAAAGAATCTCTGATAATCTTGACTAACTCACTACTACCATGGCATAACACCAATAGATCATCAACAAAACAAAGATGAGACAATTTCAGATCCTTACATCCTGCATGGTATTTGAAATTAGGAGCATTGTTGATTCTATGTTCCATGATCAGGGTGAATACCTCCATAACCAAAGTAAATAGATAAGGAGACATAGGATCTCCTTGTCTGAGACATCTGGCCCCATTAAAATACCCATTAACTTCACCATTCAAGCAAATAAAGAAAGCAGAAGGGACACACAAGTAATGATCCAATCCACCATGGTACTATGATAGCCAAACTTGTAAAGGATGTTTTTAAGAAACTCCCAACTCACAGTATCATAAGCTTTGGTTATATCAATCTTCAAAGCATACCTCTTTGACCCACCCTTTCTATTATACCCTTTCAATAACTCTTGTGTCAATAGAATATTGTCTTGAATGCATCTTCCCTTAATAAAAGCACTTTGATTCAAATTGACTAACTTATCCAGGCTACCCTTAAGTCTATTGGTAAGAATTTTGCTAATACACTTGTATAAGACATTGTAACAAGCAATAGGTCTAAACTCAGTAACAGACTTTGGATGGCTCACTTTAGGGATTAAAGCAATGAGAGTAGAATTGACCTCTTTAAGCAGTTTGCCAGACACAAAGAACTCTTTAATAGTAAGGCAAACATCCTTACTAATAATAGGCCATGCTTTCTTGAAGAAACAAGTAGTATACCCAATTGGCCCAGGAGCTTTAGAGTCATTAATATCAAACATAGCATCTCGAATCTCTTTATCAGTGAGTTCTTTAATCATATCCGAAGCTTCCTCATCATTAAGGGACTTATTAAAAATATCACCAACTAAGTCAATAGGATCCACAATAGTAGTTTTACCCAAAAAAATTCTCAAAGTGGTTAACAACTACTTGTTTCATTTGATCACCCTCAACAGTTTCTCCTAAGGCATTCTGGATATTGAGAATTCTATTTATATTCTTCCTGCTCTTTACAACCATGTGAAAATAAGTAGAATTTCTATCTCCTTCACTTAACCATTCAACTTTAGCACATTGATATAGAAGTTTTTCCTCATCATTAATAGCCTCATTATAATCTTCAAGAGTTCTTGTAGCTACCTGTTTAATCACATCATCATGCGGAAACTAATCAACTTCCACTTGAGCAACCTTTAACTTATTCCTTAAACTGATAACCTTTCCAAACAGATTACCATTCTTCCAATTCATATTATTAATATGCCTTTTCATACTTTTCAATTTCTTAACAAGCCTGAACATATGAAAACCTTGAATCTCCTCAGCCCACACTTTCTCAACTATAGGAAGAAATTCACTCTTATCAGCAATGTAATTAGCAAACTTGAATGATCTCTTCTCTTTAACCATACTTTGAGGAATTACCAAGATAGTTGGGCTATGATCAGAAATAAGGAAATGGTGAAATATAGTAACTGCCTAATTATACTTAGAGATAAAATCCTCATTAGCCATTACTCTGTCCAGTTTCTTCAACACACTAGTATTTGGCCATGAAGGAGATTTGATCCAAGTAAAATGCAGCCCTGTTTTACATACATCCTCAACTTCTATGCTATTCACACAATCAATCAACTGTTGCATTACACTAGTAATAGTAGATTTACCAGCAGAATGCTCATCCACTTTGAGTATCACACTAAATCCCAATCCAAGGAACACCAATAGTTGTGCACTTAGCAATCTGTAAATCTCTCCATAAGTTTCTCCTTTCGACACCATTGTTATCCACATAAACAAAGCTACAATAGATCTTTTCATGAGAATGGATAGCCTCAACAAGGCAAAACATCATTTTCCTGGTAGAATGAATCACCATAACTTACACAACATTACTATTCCAACCCACAGTAATCCTGCAACCTCCATTACATTGAATCATATTGGAAACCCACTCCTAATGACAAAAAACAATATCACAAACCTTATGCAGTTTAGGGGCTTTAATATGGGTTTCAATGATAGAAAAAACTTGAATTTTCTCCACAAATATAAATTTTTTGATTTCCTTTTGTTTTTTTACCATTATTCATACTTCTAACATTCCAAATTCCAATTTTGTAATCCATTATTAAACTGAGAAAGAGATACTTAGTTCAATATTTAACTACTAGTGCCTACTAATTCACCGGCTACTAAGTTTTTAGCAGCTGCAGATTCATCCTCACACACATCTTCAATAATTTCTTCCATGCCTTTTCCTTTATCCTCCTTTTCCTTCTCTCTATCAGCATCCCATGCTCTATTAAAATATTTAGTCATCTCTTGGGACCATGTCTTAAGAACAGAAGGACTAAGCCTCATTTTCTTGTTCAAGTAATTGTCCACAATTATTTTGTCTTTCATTATGTTTATGTCTTGAATATTTTCATCCTGCAAATCATTTAAAACATCAAACTTATTATGAGTACTAGTTTGTTTGCCCTTACTTAAATGACTAGTCTTCTGAGTTTTAGTACTATTCAAAGCAGGGAATTCCTTATCAAAATTGTTTCTATTGTAGCTTTAATCCCTATTCTCATTACTAGAACCCTTTTTATCCCGCTGTTGTCTTCCACAGCGTGTAGTATTTTTACCTTTATTCATGTTCTGACTCTTATCCACATTCTGATTCTTATTAAAAACTCCCATATTTGGTCCTTGATTATTCACATTACCATTAAAATTAGCCTTCCTATTGGTCTTAGTCACAAACTCAGTTTCCTTAGCAGCATTCATAGACTTAGCTACTTCTGTCTTTTTAGCAGCAATTTCCTCTTTAGTCCTAACTCTTATCTTGCATTCTTTGAACTCATGACCAAAAACCTTGCAATGAGAACATAAAGGAGGCTTCGAATCATAAGTAACTTTAACAATCTTAGTACCCTTCACATTCTTATCCTTATCCCTATATTGTAGTTCAATAGTCTCCTTAAAACCTTTTAATGCATCAATTTCCACTAAAACTCTAACATACTCAGTTCTTCCAACACCATTCTTATATACATAAGTAGTCATACTATCCATGATTATAGGCCTTCCAACACTGCTTCCTATAGCACTAATACCTTCCACGGTCCAGGCTACAAAAGGCATTTCAGCAAGTTTAACCCAAATAGTTGTTTTTTCTTTTTTTTTTTGTTTTTTCCCAACCTTATTCATTCCTACATTAGGGTCCCACTTATAAACCATTAAAGGTTTGCTATTAACCATCTAGGGACTCTATTCAACTACTGAATTCATACCTTGCTCACTGCTAAACTTGAACAACCAATTACCATTCCCATTATCCATAATTTCCTTAAGTCCATATCTATTCCACATTCTTCTTAAGTGGTATCTTAAGCAGGTAAGCTCATATAGTGTCCAATTAAGTGTCCACACAAAGTTAATTCACATTTCTTAGTAACCATAGCAACTAATTCCTCATCAAACACAACAACTTCACCTCATAACGCATTCATCTCAGTAGAAATAAACATCAGCTTATTGGTCTCATATATCCCTGAACTCTTAGTTGCATTAGCATAAGACTTCTTAGTGGAATCATCACTCAGTTTTGCCTTATTGCTAGTGTCCTCATCATCAGGCACATCAACAGTAACATTTTGACTAACCTTAACTTGCTCTAATGTATTCACACTATTTAAAATATAAGTATCAGTATTCAAATTACAAGTATCATTATTCAAATCATTACTTACATTGCTAGGGCTTTCAATACTATCTCCAGCATCATCTCCCTGCCTCATACTTCCAGTATCCTCAAATTCCCCACGCTCAGAAACCCTAGGTTCATCAATAACCACACTAGGCTTAGTAGTGGTTTTGCTTTGACAACTCATAACATGATCCTTGAAACTAGTAGGTATCTTTAGACTTCTTTTTTTGTAACGTATTTCTATTAGCCATAATGAATAATAGGAACTAAATCATCTAGTAATCTCTTGGAAAAAGAATAAACCAAGTTACATACTGTTTAATTTGTTAATCTAGCTATGAGTCTTAATCTAGATGCACTGAACCAAAGGGTTTGTGGTTTAATAGTATGTTGTGTGAGAAGCTCCTCAACTAAATAATTGTGAGTTCAAGTCATGCATCAAATATGCATGTAAAATAAATTTTAGTATAAACATTATGTGCAATGATAGTTAAAATTGTCATTCTAAAAAAAAAAATTTATATCCACTATGTTCTACAACTTGTGAGTCATATAACCTTGATGTAGTACAAACACTGCAGTATATGTTATACTAGCTTATTGACCCGTGAATTCACGGGGTTTTTAAAGAAATCATGCATTAAGAAGTTAAGTTTGCGTATAAAGTAATAAACCAGAACGAACGTAAACATGTTCTAATTTATTAAATGTCTATGAATCGATGCCTCTAATTAAATTTGATGTAATTCTTTAAGCCCCTAATAAATTACATAAATTATGTCATATACATATTGTAAACGCCTCTTGAATTTTGATCAAATCCCCTTTATAAACTTGATGAGTTACCTAATTACATTCTTACGTGTTAGATGATGTTGCTACCTGAAACTTTCATGATAAATATAGTGTAACATAATCTTAACAGGCAACAACATATACTATGTTTATAGGGGTTGTTTTCCTTCTAATCGATGCTGACTTGAATATATACTTTGTGATGCTAATAACATATCATGTAGATCTGGTTAGGCGCAAAATATTAATATCTCATGACTAAATTAATTTATGTTCTATATCGATATCTAACACGAATCACTTTTTAAAGTAACTTACTATTCAAATGGTAAGTAATAATAGAGTAAGTCACTATTCAAAACTATTTCTCACTTTTGGATTCATAACAGAAGTCGCGGACTGAATTTCAGGTTTGCATTATGAGGTGTTAAACTTGTGTTGCAGGTCGTCTTTGTTAGTTAGTTTAACATGTGTACAAAACATACATGTGGAAAAATAACCAAATATTGCTTCATAATTACTTACTCAGCATCTTGGAGAGTCACCGGTTTCTTCTTTCCAGGTTTTCCATTCTTGTAGCAGTTGTCAAGTTCAGCGCACGCCACAACTTGGCCTATAACATCTGTAAAAGTCAAATATACGATGTCAAATCGCTTTGTAATACGAATAACATAGGTAATACAAAATAAAGACACATACCAAATTGTCCCACTTCTTCATTAGTTAAATCAGTGATTGTTTTAAAAGCACGATTGAAAGCCGCGGACTGATCCAGTAAAATCAGTGCACTTTTCCACTAAAGTATTGGACAGAAAACTAAGCCGGAGTCGTTGGTTGACCATTTGATATTGAGGCTTTATCTCTCCAAGACTGTAACGCTGTAGAGTCACAGCGTTTCCTTCTTCCAATTGATGCTTGAAGCCGTTGACTAAAGCCATCCTTACTGTTGCTTGCATCTTAGTATTCTGCACCAAACATATATTCACATTACGTTTAATCGACTACTTTTTACATCTATGTATCAAAATTATATTAGAAGGGTTTATATACTTGCCTGTTCATCCATGATTATCATCTCCATTTTGATAACATTAGGCTTCCCATACACGGGCTGCATCCAAGTTGACAGAATTCGAACACGCAACAAAATGTTGTCTTTCACTACACTCAGATCTATGATATAGCCGGATACGAAGGTAGCCATTTTGTTTTAGTATTTGATAGTGAGAATACAGTTTGTTTTGAACATTTTGAGCCTTAGCTATCTTCATTATATAGTACAAAAGTTCCTAAAAATAAAGCAATTACAAATTAGAATGTATTTAATATTATGATTCACTCGTATGAGTAAATAAATAAATTGTAATGTGTGATTCATAAATGTTATGAATTACACAATCATTTCCTAAAAATAGTTCAAACATATATTAGAAGGGTTTTACTATTATGATTCACTGGATTAATTAAAAATAAAAAAAATTACAAATCATTTGAAAAACGTTTTTCTTTCAAATAAAAAAACATTCAGTACAAATGCCTCAAATAATTTTATTTAGGGTTTCTGTAAGACGATTTCGTAATTGAGAATTAATCTAATCAAATACAAAAAAATTGACACTAATTTGTAGTTATTACGAATAAATTAATTATAACGAAATTAAATCAACCAACTTACAATTATTTGGATCTGAATCGGTTATGATCTATGCAGAAAATAGGTGAATAAAGAATCAGTATAGAAGTTTGAATCAGTTATGATCTATGCTCCAAATGAGTTCCATGTGAATTAAAGTAAAAACCCCATACGCCCCATGATTTTGAATCGATGAATTCTTCAATCGAAACTGATATACCTTGATTTTCAATCAAATCCATAAATATAACACCATGAGTTATTTTTGAAGGTATATTTGATTGCTATGAAATTAATTATTCAATGAAAACTGATTTTTGGAGTTATTTTTGGATGATTATTTGGAGGAAGTTACAGAAAGTGGAGCACATGGGGCATACTCAAGAGGTAATTGCGTGTGTTCAATAGAAAAGAGTTATGCTTGTTTAAGCACAGTTGTACTTTCCAGGTTAATAGATCAATCATATTTCAGATTTATCAGCGCATTAATTTGTTTGGTTGCTTTAAAGGGTAGTACAAAACTCGCGTTTATTATATTAGATAGATTTATACATCGTGTGATGATTAAGTAAGATATATGGTCCTCTTAGAATTTACGAGGTAAAGTTGTTATGGTTACTGAAACTTGAAACGAACTATAAAATGCGTAGTCATAATACTTCTATCGTAGGTTTCGAAATACATCTTTTTTATATTGATAGGCTCATAGCCATACATCTAGAGCTTCAGTTACGTCAAATTTCGTTTTCCATTATATGATGCGTTATAAATTGTGAGGGTCCATTGTGCCTTGTTTATTGCATGTGAAAATAAAAGGGGGACATACTAGTTACACGTGACCCAATCAAAGGTCCAACAGCCATCGATACGTGTCGCCAACTGTCTAGGCCACTTATACATTAATCGTACCATATCATGTTCTATATTTAGCTAGACTAATTATGATAAAATAAAATAAAAAACGTGCGCCGATTATGAAATCAAGAAGAATATTTTAAATCATCAATTTAAAATCAATAATTGATTACCTTAAAATTTTTGGTAGAGGAAAATGAGAATAAAAAAATAAAAATAAATCAAATTCTTTTATTTGAAATGTTAGAGAAATAAAAAAGTGAAAAATTATAAAAAGTTGGTAGCATTTCCACTACTTTTAGTTAGGAAAATAAAAGAATTGAGACTATTTTGAAAGATTTTTTTTCTATGTATTTTAGTTGCAAATCGATTTACGTGAATGTTTTATTGAATCAAAAATCATGTAATTCTTTTTTTCTTTTCTTTTTATCTTTGTCTTTATTAAATTTGGAAAGTTATTCAAGTTACATATTTCTTGTATCTTATTTGCAAGTCTTTTTATTTCATTTTGGATCTAATTTTTTAGATGGTATCAAATGTGATATGTTAATTATTTCAAGTCTTTTTTTTCAACAAAAATATTCTTTCTTTTTTATCATTTATCGGATCAAGTTTCTGTTGTTACCAAACACAAGAAAAATTATCTACTAATTTCATTTATCTAAATTTCTATTCTCTTATTCATTTTGTTTCTTTAAATTTCTCTCTATCAAATGTGCCTTTACGCATCAACCAAAATCGATTTCAAATACATAAATGTTGAAATCTTCCACCATCAAATATAGAAATCTTATAAAATTAAAATTGCATATCAATGTAAGGACCGTAAGTGAGCCGCTACATATAATATCAAAACACACATACAATCATAAGAGAGGTTTAGAGAGAGATGAGAGGTGAAATTCTAATCAGAGAAAGTAAAATGTATATAATGTAGGAAACGGTGTACACTTTATATTAAAATCAGATGACAATGACAATAATAAAATTAACAGAACGTAAATAAATAACAGAATATTAAATACAGACAGAATGGAGTAGAAGCAGAAGACAGACACTATGAACGATAAGTAAATAATAAGCAGTAAAGGACGAGGCTCGTGTTTAACACGATTCCCTTAAAACAGATTCGCCGTCTGTTTCTCAGGGTACAACGTCAAAAGCAGTTGTACAGCCGGACTTGACTTACTTGCCTGAAAGGTCACGGAAATCTTGCGTGTTTCTGATCGAAGAGAATGCTGAAATTCGTATGGTATAGAGCTGCGTTTTTTCTGTGTCTCAAAACCGAATGAGATGGGTTTAATTTATAGGGAATACTTGTCTTGGTCACCAAGACAGAATTTCTATTAAAATTTAACCCGATTTGAAAATCTGTTATACAATAAACACGATTTGCATATCTTTTATTTACACAACAATATATTCTGTAAACTTTGTTCACAAGTTTGAAATCTATTCCTAAAATAGACTTACAGAATCTGGAAAGAAAGACCCCCGAATCTGCAGCAAAAAGATACGCACGTAGGCGAGATTTCGGTGCTGCATTCGTGTCCGCAGGTCGCGCGGGCTAGCATGAGTTCAGAAGCTTCGAACTCATTTTGGCCCAGAAATCCCACAATCTGCACCCCCCCTGCGCGCGCGCACGTAGGAGTGGGAGCATAGCTCACCTAAAGTAATTTGGAAGCAAATACCAACAATTCCTTATAAACAAGCATTCACTTCTTGTTTTGGGCGATGTGGGACTTTTCCATTTTTGTGTTTCACGTGCCTCACTTTGAGACACGATATCTCATTCATTTCAACTCTATGTTGGACATTCTTTAGCTCGTTGCGAAGCTCTCTTGGAGGAGAACAAAACGCCCCCAAGTAACACAAATATATGTAACATATACATACATTAAATAATGTCCAAAAGTTTGCAAAAACACTTTGCAAAACTAATTTTTCCAACAATCCCCCACATGAATGGAGATCGGTCGAAAACACACGAAAGTTTCCGCGAAATTTCTGCGGTTAAGTCTTTCATAGGATAGGTAGGTGTGACTCTTTGAACCTTCCCTTGTGAGATGCACTTAGTCTCCTAGATCTGAGTAGACGCGATGTCCTTGAACTCAACATTTGTTTACGTAGACGACAATACACACTCACACAAGACTCTCCCTGACCTTGTCAAGTCCTCATAGTCGTATTCGTTATGGTCATGAATACTAGCCTGGTTCTGCAAGAGCTCTTAGGAATTGCGCCCCCCACAATTCCCTTTGAAGCGACCCCACTTCTCTCTCACATAGGTGATTTCATCTTGAGTCATTAAAAACACATGTTTTGTTATTTCATCTTGAACCATTATGCTTTATGATTTCATCCTGAATCATAAAAAGCCGTATGTTTAACCTCTCAACAAGTCACATTTGCTATAGGAATGGACTAGGAAGTTACAATATTTAGTAACTCCCCCACATTGACGTGACTTCCTCCACATTTCTATGATTAGGTTGTCCTATTGAACCCAGATCTTGGGATCTCCAGTCAACTGGGTTAGGTTTTCCTTCATAGAAACTCATTCCTTCAAGGGCTTTAGTCCCATTCCTTTAGACGACTTACTAACTAACTCTCTGCTTAAGCCTTTCGTAAGCGGATCCGCGATGTTATCCTTTGACTTCACATAGTCAATTGAGATAACTCCTGTTGAGAGTAGTTGTCGTATCGAATTATGTCGACGACGGATATGTCTAGACTTTCCATTATACATTATGCTATGAGCTCTGCCAATTGCCGATTGACTATCACAATGTATACTAATGGTCGTTACCGGTTTAGGCCATCTTGGTATGTCCTCTACGAATTCACGTATCCATTCCGCCTCTTGTCCGCATTTATCTAACGCGATAAATTCTGATTCCATCGTGGACTTAGCTATAACAGTTTGCTTGGAAGACTTCCAAGATATAGGTGCCCCTCCTAGTGTAAACACATATCCACTAGTTGATCTAGAATCCTTTATGTCAGATATCCAATTTGCATCACTGTATCCTTCTATAACAGCTGGATATCTTTCATAATGCAGTCCATAATCGCGACTGTATCTCAAATAATGAAGTACCCTAGTCATAGCTCCCCAATGTGCATAACATGGATTACTAGTATACTTACTTAGCCTGCTAACAGCATATGCTAAGTCAGGTCGGGTACCTGTCATTAAGTACATTAACATACCAATAATTCTTGAATACTCTAATTGGGTAACACCTGCGCCTCTATTTTTAGATAGATGCTTGCTGGTGTCAATTGGAGTTCTAGCTAGGTCGGAATCCCCCGCATTATGTGTATTCAGAATTTTGTCCACGTAATGTGCTTGACTCAACACGAGTCCATTCTGAGTTCGTATGATCTTTATTCCAAGGATCACATCAGCCAAACCCATATCCTTCATGTCAAACTTTGATTTCAACATGTCTTTAGTAGATTTGATCATCTTGTCGTTACTGCCAACGATAAGCATATCATCTACATAAAAACACAAGATTACATATCCACTACTTGTGTCTTTTACATAAACACACTTGTCGCATTCATTAATTTTGAATCCACTCTCCAGCATGGTGTAGTCAAATTTTTGATGCCACTGTTTGGGAGCTTGCTTTAAGCCATATAATGACTTAACAAGCCTACAAACTTTGTTCTCTTGTCCAGGAGCTATGAAACCCTCAGGTTGGTTCATGTAGATCTCTTCTTCTAAATCTCCGTTTAGAAAAGCCGTTTTCACATCCATTTGGTGAATTTCCAAATTTCTTAAAGCGGCAATAGCAAGTATCATCATGATCGATGTTATTCGTGTAACAGGCGAATATGTATCAAAATAATCTAGACCTTCACGTTGTCTAAATCCTTTGATTACCAATTTTGCTTTGTACTTGTCAATGGTGCCATCGGCTTTCATATTCTTCTTGAAGATCCATTTATAGCCTAGTGGTTTACAACCAGGAGGTAAATCCACGAGCTCCCAAGTATGATTTTGTAAAATAGAATCTATTTCACTTTTAATGGCTTCTTTCCATTGAGGCCCTTCTGAGGAAGTTACTGCTTTTCGATAAGAAGTAGGTTCATGTTCTACCATAAAAGAAACAAAATCGGGACCAAACGATTTCTCGGTTCTTGCCCTTTTGCTTCTTCTAGGTTCTACTTCTTCTTCCTCGATTTGATCTTGTCTCTCATCTTGGAGATCATTATCATCTCGTTGTATCTTATCTTGGACAACATTGTCATCTATTCTAGATGAACTTCCAGTTTCCTTCGTTAAACAAGGAAATATATCTTCAAAGAAGGAAGCATTCCTTGATTCCATTACAGAACCCTTTTGTATATCCGGATTTTTCGAATCATGTACAATGAAACGATAAGCACTGGTATTCCTAGCATATCCGATGAATATACAATCCACTGATTTAGGTCCTATCTTTTGGGCCTTGGGAGTCGGTATAGCTATCTTTACTAGACACCCCCACACTTGTAAGTACTGATATGATGGTTTTCTTCCCATCCATAGTTCATAAGGGGTCTTTTCTTTTTCCTTACGAGGTATCTTATTTAAAAGATAAGTAGCCGTTAGAATGGCTTCCCCCCACATGTCCTGGCTTAAACCAGAACTTATCAACATGGCATTAACCATTTCCTTCAAGGTACGGTTCTTCCTTTCGGCAATACCGTTTTGCTGAGGTGAATAAGGAGCGGTGAATTCGTGTCTAATTCCATGTTTAGCACATAGATCAGCAAATGGAGACACATATTCACCTCCCTATCACTTCGTACAACCTTGATTTTCTTATTAAGTTAATTCTCAACTTCGTTTTTGTATAGAACAAACTTGTCTATAGCTTCATCTTTACTTTTTAACAAGTAAACGTAGCAATACTTTGTACAATCATCAATAAACGTGATAAAGTACTTATTGCCACCTTTTGTAGGTAGTGATTTCAAATCACATATACCAGTGTGTATCATATCAAGTGGTTCGGTTTTTCGTTCAACCGATTTGAAAGATGCTCTTGTAAGTTTGGTTTCAACACAAGTTTCACATTTATATTTTTAGTCAGTATGGAAATTAGGTATGCAGTTAAATTTAATCAAACGGCGCATTGAATTAAAATTTACATGTCCAAGACGACCATGCCATACATTAGAAGACTCAATCAAGTAAGCAGAGGAATTCATTTTATTGATATCATTCTTAACAACCATTACATTGAGTTTAAACATACCATTCAGGGCATATCCCCTACCAACATACATTTGATTCTTAGAAAGAACAAACTTATTAGACTAAAAAACAAGACGAAAACCAAACTTGTTCAACAGCCAACCAGACACAAGATTCTTGCGAATCTCTGGAACATACAAGACATTAGTCAACTTGAGCTCTTTCTCGGATGTCATCTTCAGGATTACATCTCCTTCGCCCTTGATATCAGCAGTTGAAGAGTTGCCCATGTACAACTTGTCTCCATTGTCAACCACTCTGAAAGATTGAGACATACTCTTATCAGCACACACATGACGGGTAGCCCCATTCCCTGTTGTTAGAACCTACCAGGTTAACTTCTGAGATCATGGCAATGACGTCAGAAACCATAGCAATCATGTCCACATCATTCACCATATTTGCCTCGCGTAGAGTCACCCGCTTAGGCATCTTACAGTTAGCAGCACGGTGACCTGGCTAGTCACAATTGAAACACACCCCTTGGAACTACTGTTTCACAATTGCAGCTTTAGGAGCAAGGTACTCAGACTTCCCTTTGCCTTTCTTGTCATTCTTTCCTTTGCCCTTGCCTTTTCCCTTGACATGAGAGTTTGAAGATGACGAAGCATGCTCAACCAAATTTGCCTTGGCAGAATCAGGCGGATAAGTGTTTTTCTAAGCCAGCTTGTTGTCCTCTTCAATACGAAGACGAACAACCAGGTCTTCAACACTCATCTCCTTTCGCTTATGCATCAGGTAGTTCTCGAATTCTACCCAGCTTGGAGGTAACTTTTCAATAATAGCAGCAACTTGAAAAGTTTCACACAAAGTCATTCCTTCAGCATGAATGTTGTTTAGCAAAATTTGCAGATCTTGAACCTGACTCATCACTTTCTTTGAATCATCCATCTTGTAATCCAAAAAGCGTGCTACCACGAACTTCTTTGTACCAGCATCCTCGGTTTTGTACTTGCGTTCCAATGACTCCCATAATTCTTTGGCAGTCTTGGTCTTGCAGTACACGTTGTACAAAGAATCGACCAAACCATTGGAAACATAGTTGTGACACAAAAAGTCTGAATGTTTCCATGCTTCCAAGGCTAGAACAGCCTGTTGATTAGAGGATTGACCTTCAGCAGGAGGTTCCACTTGAGGTGGGTTCTCTTTTAAGAACCGCGCAAGGTTCAAAGTAGTGAGATAAAAGAACATCTTCTGTTGCCACCTCTTAAAATTCTGCCCCTTGAATTTTTCTGGTTTCTCAGCATGATTAACAACTGTGTTAGTCACTGGCGCACCATGCACAGTAGTAGTCCCAGGAGGAGTAGTGTTTGTCATCCTGAAAATCAAACACAAACAGTTAAACAAACTGTTGCAAATCGGTATCTACTTGTACCAGATCTGACTCAATGAAACTCTATCTTGGTTTCGATAAATCAGTTAATAGAAACTCAATCTTGGTTTCAATAAACTGATTAGAACAACTACTTAAAAAAAAATTATATAGATCTGTACACCGAATCTGTAAATTAAATCTATTTAATTAAAACTGATTTCCAAAGAAACTCAACAAGGTTTCGACAGAAAACAGTTTATAAATCTGTTAAAATAATTAATCCGATTTAAACAAAGTGTTTTAATTCGGTTAAACCGAATCTGTTTTAAGACTGTAGGAAACAGTGTACACTTTATATTTAAATCAGATTACAAGGACAATAATAAAATTAACAGAACGTAAATAAATAACAGAATATTAAATACAGACAGAATGGAGTAGAAGCAGAAGACAGACACTATGAACGATAAGTAAATAATATGCAGTAAAGGGCGAGGCTCGTGTTTAACACGATTCCCTTAAAACAGATTCGCCGTCTGTTCCCAGGGTACAACGTCAAAAGCTGTTGTACAGCCGGACTTGACTTACTTGCCTGAAAGGTCACGGAAATCTTGCGTGTTTTTGATCGAAGAGAATGCTGAAATTCATATGGTATAGAGCTACATTTTTTCTGTGTCTCAAAACCGAATGAGATGGTTTAATTTATAGGGAATACTTGTCTTGGTCACCAAGACAAAATTTCTATTAAAATTTAATCCGATTTGCAAATCTGTTATACAATAAACACGATTTGCATATCTTTTATTTGCACAACAATATATTCTGTAAACTTTGTTCACAAGTTTGAAATCTATTCCTAAAATAGACTTACAGAATCTGGAAAGAAAGACCCCCGAATCTGCAGCAAAAAGATAGGCACGTAGGCGAGATTTCGGTGCTGCATTCGTGTCCGCATGTCGCGCGGGCTCGCATGAGTTCAGAAGCTTCGAACTCATTTTGGCCCAGAAATCCCACAATCTGCACCCCCCCTGCGCGCGCGCACGTATGAGTGGGAGCATAGCTCACCTAAAGGAATTTGGAAGCAAATACCAACAATTCCTTATAAACAAGCATTCACTTCTTGTTTTGGGCGATGTGAGACTTTTCCATTTTTTGTGTTTCACGTGCCTCACTTTGAGACACGATATCTCATTCATTTCAACTCTATTTTGGACATTCTTTAGCTCGTTGCGAAGCTCTCTTGGAGGAGAACAAAACGCCCCCAAGTAACACAAATATATGTAACATATACATACATTAAATAATGTCCAAAAGTTTGCAAAAACACTTTGCAAAACTAATTTTTCCAAGAATCTCCCACATGAATGGAGATCGGTCGAAAACACACGAAAGTTTCCGCGAAATTTCTGCGGTTATGTCTTGCATAGGATAGGTAGGTGTGACCCTTTGAACCTTCCCTTGTGAGATGCACTTAGTCTCCTAGATCTGAGTAGACGCGATGTCCTTGAACTCAACATCTGTTTACGTAGACGACAATACACACTCACACAAGACTCTCCCTGACCTTGTCAAGTCCTCATAGTCGTATTCGTTATGGTCATGAATACTAGCCTGGTTCTGCAAGAGCTCTTAGGAATTGCGCCCCCCACAATTCCCTTTGAAGTGACCCCACTTCTCTCTCACATAGGTGATTTCATCTTGAATCATTAAAAACACATGTTTTGTGATTTCATCTTGAACCATTATGCTTTATGATTTCATCCTGAATCATAAAAAGCCATATGTTTAACCTCTCAACAAGTCACATTTGTTATAGGAATGGACTACGAAGTTACAATATTTAGTAACTCCCCCACATTGACGTGACTTCCTCCACATTTCTATGATTAGGTTGTCCTATTGAACCCAGATCCTGGGATCTCCAGTCAACTGGGTTAGGTTTTCCTTCATAGAAACTCATTCCTTCAAGGGCTTTAGTCCCATTCCTTTAGATGACTTACTAACTAACTCTCTGCTTAAGCCTTTCATAAGTGGATCCGCGATGTTATCCTTTGACTTCACATAGTCAATTGAGATAACTCCTGTTGAGAGTAGTTGTCGTATCGAATTATGTCGACGACGGATATGTCTGGAATTTCCATTATACATTATGCTATGAGCTCTGCCAATTGCCGATTGACTATCACAATGTATACTAATGGCCGTTACCGGTTTAGGCCACCTTTGTATGTCCTCTACGAATTGACGTAGCCATTCCGCCTCTTGTCCGCATTTATCTAACGCGATAAATTCTGATTCCATCGTGGCCTTAGCTATAACTGTTTGCTTGGAAGACTTCCAAGATATAGCTGCCCCTCCTAGTGTAAACACATATCCACTAGTTGATCTAGAATCCTTTATGTCAGATATCTAATTTGCATCACTATATCCTTCTATAACAGCTGGATATCTTTCATAATGCAGTCCATAATCGCGACTGTATCTCAAATAATGAAGTACCCTAGTCATAGCTCCCCAATGTGCATAACATGGATTACTAGTATACTTACTTAGCCTGCTAACAGCATATGCTAAGTCAGGTCGGGTACCTGTCATTAAGTACATTAACATGCCAATAATTCTTGAATACTCTAATTGGGCAACACCTGCGCCTTAGATAGATGCTTGCTGGTGTCAATTGGAGTTCTAGCTAGGCCGGAATCCCTCGCATTATGAGTATTCAGAATTTTGTCCACGTAATGTGCTTGACTCAACACGAGTCCATTCTGAGTTCGTATGATCTTTATTCCAAGGATCACATCAGCCAAACCCATATCCTTCATGTCAAACTTTGATTTCAACATGTCTTTAGTAGATTTGATCATCTTGTCGTTACTGCCAACGATAAGCATATCATCAATATATAAACACAAGATTACATATCCACTACTTGTGTCTTTTACATAAACACACTTGTCGCATTCATTAATTTTGAATCCACTCTCTAGCATGGTGTGGTCAAATTTTTGATGCCACTATTTGGGAGCTTGCTTTAAGCCATATAATGACTTAACAAGCCTACAAACTTTGTTCTCTTGTCCAGGAGCTATGAAACCCTCGGGTTGGTTCATGTAGATCTCTTCTTCAAAATCCCCGTTTAGAAAAGCCGTTTTCACATCCATTTGGTAAATTTCCAAATTTCTTAAAGCGGCAATAGCAAGTATCATCATGATCGATGTTATTCGTGTAACATGCGAATATGTATCAAAATAATCTAGACCTTCACGTTGTCTAAATCCTTTGATTACCAATTTTGCTTTGTACTTGTCAATGGTGCCATCGGCTTTCATCTTCTTCTTGAAGATCCATTTATAGCCTAGTGGTTTACAACCAGGAGGTAAATCCACGAGCTCCCAAGTATGATTTTGTAAAATAGAATCTATTTCACTTTTAATGGCTTCTTTCCATTGAGGCCCTTCTGAGGAAGTTACTGCTTCTCGATAAGAAGTAGGTTCATGTTCTACCATAAAAGAAACAAAATCGGGTCCAAACGATTTCTCGGTTCTTGCCCTTTTGCTTCTTCTAGGCTCTACTTCTTCTTCCTCGATTTGATCATGTCTCTCATCTTGGAGATCATTATCATCTCGTTGTATCTTATCTTGGACAACATTGTCATCTATTCTAGATGAACTTCCAGTTTCCTTCGTTAAACAAGGAAATATATCTTTAAAGAAGGAAGCATTCCTTGATTCCATTACAGAACCCTTTTGTATATCTGGATTTTTCGAATCATGTACAATGAAACGATAAGCACTGCTATTCCTAGCATATCCGATGAATATACAATCCACAGATTTAGGTCCTATCTTTTGGGCCTTGGGAGTCGGTATAGCTACCTTTGCTAGACACCCCCACACTCGTAAGTACTAATATGATGGTTTTCTTCCCATCCATAGTTCATAAGAGGTTTTTTCTTTTTCCTTACGAGGTATCTTATTTAAAAGATAAGTAGCCGTTAGAATGGCTTCCCCCCACATGTCCTGGCTTAAACCAGAACTTATCAACATGGCATTAACCATTTCCTTCAAGGTACGGTTCTTCCTTTCGGCAATACCGTTTTGCTGAGGTGAATAAGGAGCAGTGAATTCGTGTCTAATTCCATGTTTAGCACATAGATCAGCAAATGGAGACACATATTCACCTCCTCTATCACTTCGTACAACCTTGATTTTCTTATTAAGTTGATTCTCAACTTCGTTTTGGTGTAGAACAAACTTGTCTATAGCTTCATCTTTACTTTTTAACAAGTAAACATAGCAATACTTTGTACAATCATCAATAAACGTGATAAAGTACTTATTGCCATCTTTTGTGGGTAGTGATTTCAAATCACATATATCAGTGTGTATCATATCAAGTGGTTCGGTTTTTCGTTCAACCGATTTGAAAGATGCTCTTGTAAGTTTGGTTTCAACACAAGTTTCACATTTATATTTTGAGTCAATATGGAAATTAGGTATGCAGTTAAATTTAATCAAACGGCGCATTGAATTAAAATTTACATGTCCAAGACGACCATGCCATACATTAGAAGACTCAATCAAGTAAGCAGAAGAATTCATTTTATTGATATCATTCTTAACAACCATTACATTGAGTTTAAACATACCATTCAGGGCATATCCCCTACCAACATACATTTGATTCTTAGAAAGAACAAACTTATCAGACTCAAAAACAAGACGAAAACCAAACTTGTTCAACAGCCACCCAGACACAAGATTCTTGCGAATCTCTGGAACATACAAGACATTAGTCAACTTGAGCTCTTTCTCGGATGTCATCTTCAGGATTACATCTCCTTCGCCCTTGATATCAGCAGTTGCAGAGTTGCCCATGTACAACTTGTCTCCATTGTCAACCACTCTGAAAGAGTGAAACATACTCTTATCAGCACACACATGACGGGTAGCCCCAGTATCAACCCACCATTCCCTGTTGTTAGAACCTACCAGGTTAACTTCATAGATCATGGCAATGACGTCAGAAACCATAGCAATCATGTCCGCATCATTCACCATATTTGCCTCGCGTGGAGTCACCCGCTTAGGCATCTTATAGTTAGCAGCATGGTGACCTGGCTGGTCACAATTGAAACACACCCCTTGGAACTGCTGTTTCACAATTGCAGCTTTAGGAGCAAGGTACTCAGACTTCCCTTTGCCTTTCTTGTCATTCTTTCCTTTGCCCTTGCCTTTTCCCTTGACATGAGACTTTGAAGATGACGAAGCATGCTCAACCAAATTTGCCTTGGCAGAATCAGGTGTATAAGTGTTTTTCTGAGCCAGATTGTTGTCCTCTTCAATACGAAGACGAACAACCAAGTCTTCAACACTCATCTCCTTTCACTTATGCTTCAGGTAGCTCTCGAATTCTACCCAGCTTGGAGGTAACTTTTCAATAATAGCAGCAACTTGAAAAGTTTCACACAAAGTCATTCCTTCAGCATGAATGTCGTTTAGCAAAATTTGCAGATCTTGAACCTGACTCATCACTTTCTTTGAATCATCCATCTTGTAATCCAAAAAGCGTGCTAACACGAACTTCTTTGTACCAACATCCTCAGTTTTGTACTTGCGTTCCAATGACTCCCATAATTCTTTGGCAGTCTTGGTCTTGCAGTACACGTTGTACAAAGAATTGACCAAACCATTGGAAACATAGTTGTGACACAAAAAGTCTGAATGTTTCCATGCTTCCAAGGCTTGAACAGCTTGTTGATTAGAGGATTGACCTTCAGCAGGAGGTTCCACTTGAGGTGGGTTCTCTTTTAAGAACCGCGCAAGGTTCGAAGTAGTGAGATAAAAGAACATCTTCTGTTGCCACCTCTTAAAATTCTGCCCATTGAATTTTTCTGGTTTCTCAGCATGATTAACAACTGTGTTGGTCACTGGCGCACCATGCACAGTAGTAGTCCCAGGAGGAGTAGTGTTTTGTCATCCTGAAAATCAAACACAAACAGTTAAACAAACTATTGCAAATCGGTATCTACTTGTACCAGATCTGACTCAATGAAACTCTATCTTAGTTTCGATAAATCAGTTAATAGAAACTCAATCTTGGTTTCAATAAACTGATTAGAACAACTACTTAAAAAAAACGTTATAGATCTGTACACCAAATCTGTAAATTAAATCTGTTTAATTAAAACTGATTTCCAAAGAAACTCAACAAGGTTTGGACTTTGGATAGAAAACAGTTTATAAATCTGTTAAAATAATTAATCCGATTTAAACAAAGTGTTTTAATTCGGTTAAACCGAATCTGTTTTAAGACTGTAGGAAACGGTGTACACTTTATATTTAAATCAGATTACAAGGACAATAATAAAATTAACAGAACGTAAATAAATAACAGAATATTAAATACAGACAGAATGGAGTAAAAGCAGAAGACAGACACTATGAACGATAAGTAAATAATATGCAGTAAAGGACGAGGCTCGTGTTTAACACGATTCCCTTAAAACAGATTCGCCGTCTGTTCCCAGGGTACAACGTCAAAAGCTGTTGTACAGCCGGACTTGACTTACTTGCCTGAAAGGTCACGGAAATCTTGCGTGTTTCTGATCAAAGAGAATGCTAAAATTCGTATGGTATAGAGCTGCGTTTTTTCTGTGTCTCTAACCTGAATGAGATGGGTTTAATTTATAGGGAATACTTGTCTTGATCACCAAGACAAAATTTCTATTAAAATTTAATCCGATTTGAAAATCTGTTATACAATAAACACGATTTGTATATTTTTTATTTACACAACAATATATTATGTAAACTTTGCCCACAAGTTTGAAATCTATTCCTAAAATAGACTTACAGAAACTGGAAAGAAAGACCCCCGAATCTGCAGCAAAAAGATACGCACGTAGGCGAGATTTCGGTGTTGCATTCGTGTCCACAGGTCGCGTGGGCTCGCATGAGTTCAGAAGCTTCGAACTCATTTTGGCCCAGAAATCCCACAATCTACACCCCCTGAGCGCGCACGTAGGAGTGGGAGCATAGCTCACCTAAAGGAATTTGGAAGCAAATACCAACAATTCCTTATAAACAAGCATTCACTTCTTGTTTTGGGCGATGTGGGACTTTTCCATTTTTGTGTTTCACGTGCCTCACTTTGAGACACGATATCTCATTCATTTCAACTCTATATTGGACATTCTTTAGCTCGTTGCGAAGCTCTCTTGGAGGAGAACAAAACACCCCCAAGTAACACAAATATATGTAACATATACATACATTAAATAATGTCCAAAAGTTTGCAAAAACACTTTGCAAAACTAATTTTTCCAACATATAATGAGAAGCCACACCTCCTACCAATGGTAGGAGGTTGCATATATGTTGTTACACACAAGGGTAGGGGTTGCACATTAGATAGGCTTATGCGTATAAGGGATGAAATCCTCAAGGGATTTTCGTTTGGGGAAGGATCTAGAAGAAAATGATGGATGAAATCCTTTATTTTGAATAAAAGATATATTTTGTTAATAGATAAGCATTATATCTTTTGTAGTTGTCCTTTTCTTGTTGGACAAGTATTAGGAGCCTATAAATACAAATGGTTTTACACCATTTGGTTTTGATACAACCTTAATTTCGCTCTCTATTCCCCCTCCACTTCCCATGGCCGCCGACCACCACCAGCCGCCACCACATCGTCGCCGTATAACACACACATCGTGTGTTTGTGTTATACGGTTATACCTGATTCAATCTTGTATGTTGCAAGGTGATATCATAATTATTTGATTAGATCTAGTAATTATTATGGTGAAGAGTTTGTATTAGATCAAACATCTTTATGGATCAGATCCATTGTAATTAGTATTAGTAAACGAAGGAAGTTGTTTGAGTGTTAGTGTATCACTAATTGTGCTGCCAGGTCATACTCTTTGATCTTTGTTTGTGGAGAGATGAATCGATTATCATTATGAATCATCTAAGGTTTCTGGTTACTGTTCGTGTGTTCGTAGATCAGGGTTTATGGAGATGGAGACGTGTTCGAGTTGCTGTTGCTAAAAGGTGCACATGCTTTTTTTATCTTTTGCATGATTAATCGAATGTTTGTATGTGGATCTTGTGGCTTGAAAACTCTTTAGGGTAAATGGTTATTTTATTATTTCTTTCACTTATGCATATTTATATGATATATCTGCGTGTTTGATTGTCAAATAATTTTAAAATTATCGACTCTGTACACTTGCATTTTTCATCACTTATAACTAGTGTTAATAATAAAAGAAAAAAGATATACCTTATTAGTATATATGGTTGTGATCCACTAAAAAGTGTATAAAAATTTAACAGCCAAGAAATGTTTTCAACTGTCAGATCTTCAACCAAACCCCTTCAAACCCATCTGACGGTCAATATTAAAACAATAACCACTTTAAACATACATAACTTTTAAATGACAAACGTTTACAAAAAAATCATTTCGACCATAATTTTTAGAATTTAATTCTCTTTAAATTGCAATGAAATTTTGATATATAAATCGCAACGCTTTTTGTAATATTTTAAGTGGGTCTTGATTTTCTTGAAACTTCGACATCTGCAACTCTAATTCTGTCTAACTTAAAAGTTTAATTACGCAAAACTTAAAACACGAAAGTTGTAGCTTTTTGGCAATTCCTTACCCTGAAATTTGAATCACTTAAATCTGATATGATATGAAACACATTTATTGCACAAAAGGTGTTTGATAAAATGGCTAAAATAGATTCTCCTTGTAAAAGAACATTTTTAATGATCAACAACGCAAACAATTTTTTTTATTGATAAACGACTATTTTTATTGATGAACTATATTTATTGATAACCAACACTTATGATAAACAAATAATGATCACGATTTTTTTATTAATAAACAACTCTGTTTATTCATCGACTACTATTATTATTAACGAATAATTTAATTTATCGATGAATAGCTCTTTTTATTAATAAATAACGTTGTTTATTGATGAGTAAATCTTTTTATTGATAAACAACATATATGATGAACAAAATATTTTATTGATAAATAATGCTTTTTATTTTTGAAGAAAACCTTTTTTATTTATGAACACCGTCTATGATAAAAACTTTTTTTTAATTGATAACTAACATTTTTTATTAACGAACAATTAATTTTATTGATAAACAACTCTTTTTATTGATGAAAAACATTTTTTATTCAGGAACAATTACTTTTATTGATTAACAATGTATATGATGAAAAACTCATTTTATTAATGAACAACATTTTATATTAATTGACATCGCGTATAATGAAAATCTTTTTTATTGATGAAAATCTTTTTTTATTTATTGATATATCTATTTTATTGATAAACAACGTCGATGATGAAAAACATAACTAATAAACATTGTGATTTTTTATTTTTAAGCAACTCTTTTTATTTTATGAGCTGATAGACGGATAAACAAGACTAACTGATAAATAAGACTGATGAGCAAACAAAAATATTAATGAACATGTTAGCACAACAAAAACTGATGAACAAACAAAAATATTGATGAACATATTAGCACAACAAAACCCAAAATCCTAAGCCCTAAGCCCTAACCCAAAAACATTAAACCTTAAAACTAAATCCTAAACCATAAATCCTAAGGCCTAAACTAAAAAAACCCTAAACCCTAATGAATAAAAAACCAATGAAAAATCTAATACTTAACAAAAACTGTTGAACAAACAAAAATATTAATGAGCGTATTAGCGGAACAAAAATGATGAACAAAACCAAAAACCCTAAACCATAATGAAAAAACTGATGAACTAATGAACAAGACTAACTGATGAAACAAACTAACTGACGAGCAAGGCTAACTGATGAACAAGACTGATGAGTTGATTAACTGATGAACAAGACTGATGAGCTGATAAACTGACGAACAAGACTAACTGATGAACATGACTGACGAACAAGACTAATGAACTGATGAACAAGACTAACTGATAAATATGACTAAGGTGGTGTTTGTTTTTCATTAAGAGGCTCTTAACAGCCTCTTAATCTAAACCGTTCAGACGCGGTCAGCCATTTTGGTCGTTCAGACCGTTTGTTTTTTTTTCCCGTTCAGACACGTTCAGAGGCAGTAACTTCTTAATGTTCAAGACTTGAGAGGGGTGTCTGAATGCCTCTTGTTGCCTCTTGCTGACACAAAAGAAAACCAAAAAAAAATTGGTACAATTAAGTAAATGTGCGGTTCTAACACGAGTTTTTTTTTCTCGTTCAGATGCGGTCAGATTCAGACATTTACGCCTCAGATTCAGATTCAGATGTGCGGTTCAGATTCAGATTCAGAGCCTCTTAAAAAACAAACACCACCAAAATTAACTAGACTAACTGATGAACTAGCAAATTGTATATCATAGTTTTATAACACTAATGTACTAACTTTTAATTATGATGCACTAACATTATTGACTAAGATGACTAAAACACTATAATAAAGATGAGATATCTCATTCATACTTTATTATTTTTACACTATTCAAAAACATGAGTAAAGATTTGCTTAAAATCTATAACTCTTATGTTTTACAATTTTCTAATTTGAATTTATATTGGTCAAATTTATGGTTAAGATGAAATAAAACACAATGTGCACATTTTTGTACGAAGTTAACAACTAAAAAAAATCACCTTTTAAATTTTACATTAATAAAATGATTAATGGCGCATTGTGGTACAAAAATTAGTACATTTAACACAATTTTAATACTAGAAATCTAAAATAGACATTTCTTCAAACACATTTTGTGCAATAAATATGAATAAATCATCATCTTTAATGTGTGATATCTCACTCATACGACATCAGATTTAAGTGATTCAAAAACCCGTATAAATTGTGAACCAAAATCTATAACTTTCGTGTTTTAGTTTTTTCATAATTCGGCAGTTATTAGGATAAAAAATATGGTCGAAGATGCCAAAAAAATCAAGAAAATCAAGAATAATTTGATATGTAAAAATGAAAATCAAAATATGTAACAAGATTAACACCAAATTAAAAATGATTAAATTCTAAAAAATGTGGTAAGTCATTCAAGAGTTATGTGCGTTTGAAGTTTGAGGGTGAAATGCAAAAAATATGTTAAATGACCTTTTTAACCCAGAACAGATGAATAAAATGGAAAGGGGATGTCGATTGGAAAATACCTTTTAGACTTTCTATTTTGGGCCCACTTTTTATTTGAGCGTCCATCTATTAATTAGTTAATATAATCTTAGCCGTAATTTAGGGTCCGTTTGGTATGTGGGTTTTTATTGGGTTCAGGATTTAATAAATGCAAATCCAATGTTTGGTTATATTTATAGGATTTGAGGTTAGACTTGTATGTCAAATATGAGGGGATGTAGGAAAGTAAAGTAATGTAGTGGTGTTTATGACACATGTGGGACCATGTGTCCTTTTTCTATTTGTTTTGCCTTTTCTTGTTTATTTACATAATAAAACAAAAATTTTTATTTCATTTATCTCATTCTTAGTATAATTAATTTTTAATTTTATTTTAATATATCATATATATCATTAAATATTATTTTCTCTCTCATACATCAAATCCTAATTCAAATTCAAATCTTAGGGTCCGCTTGGTTCAAAGTGGGTAAAGGGAAAGGGAAAGAGAAAGCAAAGGAATGAGTGAGGTGGGTAATCAATACATTACCCCCCTCCCAATTTACTCTATAATGGTTGATTATCCACTATGAGGTAATCAATACCTTTGCACTCCCTAACCAAGCACCATATATTGAGTGATGTGAGCCCTTTTAAATATCTTACCCATTTCTCACCCCCTACCAAGCACTCCCTTAATCATAAACCCACCTACAAACCCTTACTTATATTTTGATAAATTAAAGAAAAGAAAAAAATAATAATAAAAAATGACAACTATAGATATTGTATTTTGGTTGTGCCCAATTCCCGCATGACTAATTGATTAACGGAATACCAGCCCAATGGACCAATAAATTGTAAGAAAAGAAAATGGTGTAAAATGAAACACCTTCGTACCACCAGCCCAGCTATCCTACTTGGTTTTTTTAACTTTTTATCCACAACACTAGTTATAATGCCCGTGCACGCGCGGGGTTTTTCTTATTATGCTATATATATAAATAATAACCCTAATACCATTATTTGTATTCTTTAGTAGTCAATATCAGTTCATGCCTTCATGGTTCACCAAATATTCAAGGAAAGTGTTGCAACATCACTTTTTTTGCATTATTATAATTCTATACTCAATAGTCATAGACTCACATTAGCAACAAAACAATGATACACATAATCATTTACTTTTTAAGAGCAATTCGAAACATTATTTTATAAAATATATATCATAAATGGGGATGCTAGTCATTTAACCATGCATATTGATTTACTAATCGGCCTCAACCTAATAACAAACACGACATAATGATCATTCATTGAATATAAATCAAAGCTTATAAATAGATAAAAGGTAAAGAAGACATACAAAAAAAACGCAATATAATGAACACTTACTTCCATTATAGAGTTTCGTTGAGATGAGAATAATTTGTAGTGTGTAGGTAAAGAAGACAGGTCGTCTATTCTAGAGCTTTGTGAAGTTAGGGTTTGTGTTTTTTTGGTGGTTTTTGCGTATCACGTTAGGGAGGGAGGAGAACTGGAAGTTTGAATGTAAAAAACAGGTCCGATTCTTTGTATTCCATTATTCCATGTTATAACCCAAAAGCATAATTATATGAAGTATAACCAAAAAATTGAATCACAAATTGACCTAATTGAAAAATAAAAACTAAACAAAAACCATGCGTCCTCTTGACCTAGATGATATCTTTAAAGACAGATTGATGTTGTATTATTGAAAAAGACATTTTGTGTTAGATCGATAGTTTGGAATGTGGATTGTCAGGATATTTGAGGAAAAAGAATTGTGGAGCATGGATTTTTATTTGCTCATCATGAACAACAGTGCGGGTTTTCTTTTAATTTTTCACTTTGGTCCAAAAGTATCGGTTATAAAATTTCAAGTACATGTGTATTTTATCTTTTTTCATATGTCTGATATATAAAAACGAATTTTTTAATTTTTTTTGCTAAATTTGGGAATATCTAAGATTTTTATATTAAAAATATTATTTCGAATAAATATTAATAATTACATTATTACTTTATAAGGAAACAATCTATTTTTTGGAAATACCAAAGTCCCCACTAGGGGTTTTGTTTTATTATATAAAAGATTTTGGGTATATCCGAGATGTAGTCGTAAGTCCTTCCCCTTCGGATTGATCCGAAGAATCAGATACGTCATCACAGATGGTTTTGGTTATTATAATCTCACACTCTATTTACATATCTAAAAACATTTGTTTCTCTAATGACTGCGTTTTCATTTATTTTTTAAGCCGAAGACACATACATGCTTAATCTATGTGTTTGACATCTATTAAATTCACATATTTATTCTTCAGGGTGACCTAAACTCACAATCACAGCTTTTCTTCTATCTTTAAAGGGGAGGTTATTTATACCCCAAAAATTATTCATCCCTTTTGTCTAGGCAACAAAATTAGTTTGTTACAATGTATGTATGATTGACAAAGTGGATAATGTCAATTTCTGTTTTGAATGTTTCAGTTTGTGCGAATTAACTTATACTAGACGAAATAAAGGGTTTATGTAACGAGCATTGATTGGAATGTCAAACTCCATGGACGGAACTTGAACTCAATTATCTGAAGGGCCAAAATATGAAACACATATTTTAGGAGGGCCAAACTACAAAATGTTAACATTTTTCATAGTTAATGACTAACATTATATAGTAAATGGTACTTGAGAGTAAACTTTTTGGGGGGACCACAGCCCCCTTTGGTCTTAATGATGTTCCGTCCATGCTGGCTAACTCGTATGCATAATAATATGCCTAAATATATGTGTCAGCATCCTATTTGGGACAGCAAGGAGACTCACTTCTTCACAAACTAATAAAGGGTTTATGTAACGAGCATTGATTGGAATGTCAAACTCCATGGACGGAACTTGAACTCAATTATCTGAAGGGCCAAAATATGAAACACATATTTTAGGAGGGCCAAACTACAAAATGTTAACATTTTTCATAGTTAATGACTAACATTATATAGTAAATGGTACTTGAGAGTAAACTTTTTGGGGGGACCACAGCCCCCTTTGGTCTTAATGATGTTCCGTCCATGCTGGCTAACTCGTATGCATAATAATATGCCTAAATATATGTGTCAGCATCCTATTTGGGACAGCAAGGAGACTCACTTCTTCACAAACTAATACTCCGTAATTTATTGTCACATCTATTAGACACACATTCAATCATTTTTCTTATGTAACGTGGTGCATTTTCTGTGCAGAATTGCAACAAGATCCAAAATCAATATTTGCCTCAAATTATGTTCAAAAGTTGCAATAAGTTCTAAACTTGCATGGATAACTATAGAAGGGTGAATAATTTAGCCGGCCCCTAATTAATTGACTCTTGTGATTACTTTGTGGTATATAAAGACGAGACATTACAAAGTCATTTGTCTATTGTTTGTAGCTTTTAAAAGAAGGTACTTGAGAAGCTTACTTGAGCAAACTGAAGATTTGCAACATGGGGATGCTTAATATATATGGTAGTTTTTGAGAAACTAATTTGTAGCATAGTATGTCGAAACTAATTTGTAGCATAGTATGTCAAGTGTTTTTTGTTAGGCTTTAGATATGTAAATGGATTGGTTAAGGTTGAATTTTAGTGAAATGCTTTTAAAATACACAATTAGTATCCCAATCTCTATACCATTTGGCATATGATTCTTCACGCCTCAAAGTGGAGAATGAATGAACCTGGTAAAACAATATGTTCAACTATACAGATTAATGTTTCTCGACCGAAAATCTATATGGGACCGGTACTAACGTTTTATCTCGAGTTATTAAGGTCGATGTTTCACCCAACCTGTTACATTGGATTTATGTGGTGCATTTTTATCCATCAAATTGTGATTACAATATATATATATATATATATATATATATATATATATATATATATATATATATATATATATATATATATATATATATATATATATATATATATCAGTAGTTATATGTCACAATCTTTCTTATTACACAGACAAACTTTCTTGTAATTGTACAATTTCTTTACATCTAAATTTTTTGATGATATATTGATATGTATGCACATGATACGCGAATAAACAAATTGTCAATTCCTACGAAATTGTATAGAATTATCTTGATCAGCCTCTATCACAACGGTTAGCCTTAGTACAAGGTCTTCGATAAGGGTTTGCTTGTTCCATTGCCAACCTCCGAGTTTTTGGTTTATCATCATTTGGTTCCTTTAAATATTTCATGTTATCGGTCTCAACTGCGCCATGTCCGTCTTCTGTAGCATCAACGTTGTTGATGAAAAGCGAGCATACCATAAGAAGGCTTAGGCATATGGCTATTGTTCCAACTCGGGTCATCGCCATTGGTTTGGAAGAATATATATGTATATTGTTTTTAGTTTTATTACTCAGATTAATCTATATTAAACAACAAAGATCAAAAGATGGTTTGCTACTTTGCTATAGGCATGCGAGATTATAGGACGATCTTGCGTTTTATACAATAAATTGTGTGGTCGATGATTTCTTCTGTCAATGGTTGATCCTCTAACAACGGAAATTGAAAGAGAGTTAAACCCGAACGCTTTTACCGTTCGTAGATTAAAAAATAAATAAATAAAAATAAATAATAATAATAATAATAATAATAATAATAATAATAATCTTTTTTATAATAAAACAAAACTCCTTAGAATTTTTCATTTAAAAATATAGATTCATACCTTATTTAGTAATAATTTTATTTAAAAAAATATTATTTTCTTATTAGGTAATATTTTATATTTATTCATAACACAAGTAGAAGATAAATACAAAAAATATAGATAAGATACAATTAAAATAAGATTAAAATTTATAAATAATTATCTTTAATAATAAAAAACTATAATTAAACATTATAAATCAAACAAAAAAATATTAAATTATTTGTTTTTTAATAAATAAAAATATATGATTCAAAAAAAAAAACAACTAGTAAATAAATAAAAAATGAATAAAAAGTGTATCAAAATCGATGTGAGCAAATGAAAACAATATTTTTTAAAACAAGTTACAACTTTTTTGTTTCTTTGATGAACTACAGTTTTTTTTTTTCTTTACGTACTCTTTCATTTGACATATTTTACATCTATTTAATCCAGATATTGTTTACACATATTGTTTTACAGTGTTACTTGAACTCAGAACCACAGGTGTAGTTTTTTTCTTTTCTTTTTTCTTTTATGTACTATCTTCCCAACAAAAGTTTCGGAAACGAAGACATGAGTACAGTAGAGGCATTTAATTACGTAGTACGAGTACTAGTTAAGTATTTTTAATGCGCCACATGGTCATATAACTCTATTTATGGTATGTTTGACGAAATGAGCTGAGGTTGGGGCTAGGGCTAAAGCTGGGATTGGACTTATATTATTAGCCGAAATTAAAATTTGTATTTTTATAAACTTATTTGGCAAATGGGTCGAGGTTGGTGTTTATTATTGCAAAATTACTAAAAATAACATAATTAAATGAGTTTTTGTACATACTAGATATTTTTGTGAGTAAATAAGTAATTTATTCTTCAAAAGGCTCATACTAAAGTTCTTAGCCCATTTTATAGGGCTAAAGTTTTTAGCCGACTTATTTTATAAATCCTTCCATAGGCCCCATGACAAAAGAGATTTATTTTATTAACCGACTTACATTAAAAACCCAAGCTCCTGTAAGAGCCCTTATAAACCCTTTGCCAAACACAGCCTAATTTGACGACATGAGTACAACTTTTCTAGAAATATAAATGTAACAATTTTCATATAGTAAACCTTTTATAACATCTTTAAAATAGAGAAATATATCAATCATGATGTATAACAAATTATCAATGTTGGAGTTCAATCTCAGTTGATGCTATCAACTTCAACATCGATCTAAGTCATATTTAGAAAAATCGTGTGGGTCTCTTTAACTACAGTGGCGGACTGAAGACATGAAGTTATGAGGTGAATTTTTATGAGAACAATGTTTGAGATATGGTGCATTTCAGAAAATCTGATAATTTTTTACACTACGCTAGAAACTTTTATGTGGTTTATGGGCACCTGCGGACGCACGTGATAAACTAGTTGATGTAGACTAAAAACGAGATAACACAAATCGAACATGTTGATTCACAAGAATATCAGGAACAATTCTTCCAACGATCGTTGATTCAATCAAATACTGACTATTAGGATAATTCTTAGCAAACTGCCAAAGTAGACTTTTCGTATTTCTTGATTAGCCACTATGGCAATACACTTATTAGGCATACAAAGTTAAAATGGGACAAACGGGCCAAAAACTAGCTAAAAATAAAGCCCAACAAAACTAGAAAAAAACATAAAAATACGAATAACTTATAAACTAGCTCAAAAACAAAGCCCAGCAAAACTAAAAAACGGAGCCACGTAATACAAGTTATGCTGATTTCAGTAAGGCTGTTTTTCTCACACGATCTTGAGCCTCCAAATCGTCAACACTTGATCCCGCATCACTAGTTAACCCAAACATTACGGAAATTTGTATGAAAAAGACAAAAAAGACTTGGTTATGACATGGAAAATGTATATAGGAGTTAAGTCAAAGTCAATATGGTAAGTGAGTACGTGTAGCTTTATTTAGTGATGGTGCCATTTTCATTAGTCACTCTCAAGTCTCAAACGCGCAAGCTCTAGACTCATTCAAGGATTATAGTGTACCAAATGTCACTAGTAAGATGAAGTGGTCAAATATTAGAATCTTGACCCAAGGTGAATAAATAGGTTTAGAAAACGACCCGAACCGAAAACACGTAACTAATAAGTGTGCAAAGTTCTACAAAAAAATAAATAAATAAATAAGCATTCAACTTTATCTGCTGATTTACAAAAAACTTAGTAGCAGTTTTGACTTGTTTGTTTTGAAAGAAGAGCACAAAACAAAAATAAACTAATGTTGGAAGCTTATCGTGCATATTATTTTATAGCAAATCAACCTTTTTCCAGAAAGGAAATAAGGGAATCCATCGAGAAAAACGTTGGTATTGTTTTATATATAGGAATCAAAAGTTGCACTTAGAAAGAAGCAAGGTGTCTAACTGTCTGAGCTTCATGTTTATACAAAATTCTTACAACTTTTGTGTTTTCATAAATAGTTTTCTTAGTTTTTCAAAATTCAAAAAATGGGTGTAAACCCTTTTATAGATAAAACTAGAAGATTATTCGCGACGATTGTATATAGATTAGCCGAGTAAGTGAGAGTGTAATATTTTTTTAATTGTAATTAACTCTTTAAAAATATAATATATTGCATTGCCATTTATAAATAAGGGCATAATACATTTCTTCTTTTGAAAGTTTTTAAACACTATGAAAGAATATTATCCGTACGCAGTGACTATGTATATCTTTTCACAAAATTTGGTTGCCTCAATTTCTGGCTAAGAAATAGACTATGGTTTCATTTGTGAGCTATTTTTACAAAAAGTAAAGTAAAGTAACTTCTAATACCGTTTTTTACGGGTTATGGGTCTCAAAACCGTCTTCCACAGTGTATGAAAGAGGTTGAGACATAGACAGTTTTACCCTTATCTAAGGTTGAGAGACTACTTCCGGTTATACCAAAGGTAGAAAAGGACTTCCGGCCTTATAAAGGGTGAGGATTAGTCTAAACCATATCAAAGTTATTATCAAAAGGGAGGTGATTTGCACACTCCTAGAATTGATTGATACACTCAAATTTAGAGTGTTTTGACGTTTATACTCTCACATTACTTTTAATTACTTTCACACTGTAAGGGTATAAATGTCAAAACACTCTAAATTTAAGTGTGTCAATCAATTTTAAAAGTGTGCAAATCACCTTCCTTATCAAAAACATATGTACACAAAAGATTAGTCTAATTTTTCATTATAAGAAAAGGTGCATGGGAGTATGGGACACCATAGCTACACACTATGGTGATTTATATGGTCATTCTTTTTCAAATATCTTAAAATCTGGCTTTTCAATCCATTTGGTCAATTTTTTTAATTTCAGCTCAACTAGTTATTTGTTCAATACTAGCTTCTGATAAACAAGTTGGTTAGCAGTTATACAGGCTAGACCTATGTTTTAGAGCACTAAAGTAAAATATCCAAATAATTTTATCAAAACATCAACAAAATATTAAGTTAAAAGCGTCATTACATAAATAAAAGTTCGGGAAGAATATGCACTAGCTTGAACACAAGTTCGATAGCAATTTTGGGGTTGGCGCTCCAAATTAGAGATTTTTGTGGATTCATTAGCGTTTCTAAGTATGTTTTGATATTGTTACAAACGAACCAGTCACTCAGTTTGAAGAAAAAATATGTATTATCTCTCATATGTTGTCTCCGTGGCAGAATATATGTACCTATCAACGTTGCCAAAATTGTTTGCATTAAGCCATTAAGTTTTGATTTTAGTTATCTATCATTTTTTTTTTCCTATAATCACATGACAAATTTTTTGATGTCTTAGAGAATAGACATCGTCTGATCTTGTATCGAGGGTTGGAAATATTTTACATTGAAATTGAATCATGATATACTCCGTATCTACTAAAAGGGTGTTTCTTTCCCTCTTAACTAGTTATAATACCCGCGCATGTGCAAGTTTTTTTTTAAAAATTTTTTTTAATGATATATTTTTATTTCTTAAAAAACAAATAATTTAATCTTTTTGTTTGTTTGCTTTATGATGTTTAATTATATTTGTTTATTATTAAAGATAATCATTTAAAAATTTAATCGCATCTTATCTATATTTTTTTTGTATATATCTTGTAGTATTGCATCTTATCTATATTTTTTTATATTTATCTTCTACTTGTTTAGTATATCAACAAAACAAATTTTTAAAATTTTAAATTAAAAAATAATAATTAAAATATTACCTAATAAGAAAATATTCTTTTTTCAAAGTACCCACTAATATTTTTTTTCAAAGTACCATTAAAAGTTTTGTTTTATTATATAAAAGATGTGTGGGCTAGATTATTATTTCCTCTTAATGAGAAGGCCTACCAAAAACTTCATCTCTTCATTAAGAGAATAAACTAGACAATTAGACATTTCTAAAAAAAATAATAAAAAATAATTAAAAAACTCGGTTGGCCTTTGCCATCCACTAAAGCAAGTAAGAGAACCTAGAGTGAATGAATGGAGGAGGAGGAAAAAAAAAAAAAAAAAAAACCTAAGACGCCTAGACGATAATAACTAGAAGTGGTGCCAAAACATACAAATTGGTGCAACTTTGAACATCTCGATGTTTTGTTAGGGACCGAAGAAAAACAAATAAGGTGAGACACATAAAATAAGACGGTGGCATGTCTCGCCGAAAGGTGTTTATTTGCTTTGGTTGTTCCTCAAAATGTTTTATTCCCTCTTAAACTAACCCCACGCTCTTCCATCTCACACTTCTTCTACATTCTATATAAATTTATACTTTATATTTTTCATTTACTTCATATACTTTTCGAAAACTATATGTTTATATAACAACTATCATTTTGCGTTACAGGTAAGGATTCAATGAGAAGAAAACTTAAAATGAGAAAAATAAGAAATAACTATAACCACACATTTGAGATGCATCGACTTGATTTAGATGCATCTCTATTCATTTAGATGCATCCCAATTAGTTTCGGAAAGTGATTTGAAGTGAAAACGATACAAAGTAGTACTAACAACAAATTTGACCCGCAGATGATGAAAAATGTATAGGATTTGTTTAACTTGATGAAATGGATCTAATATATGTATATGTATTTAATTTTTTACTAGAAAATATATTATGGTGTATCTAAAAGATTAGGGATGCATCTAATTTAAGTCGATGTATCTCAAATGTGTTGTTATAGTTATTTATCATTCTTCTCATTTTAAGTTTTCTTCTCATTTGATCCTAAATCATTGCTTATTATTAAATAGTAATGATTGTAGACGATGGACTTTTTCAAAGAATAATCATGCTTTATTGATGTGATTTACTGATCATATGGATGTTTGTTAAAAAAATGTATTTTGACTGGGAAATATAATATAAAGTCTAATTTGAGGTGTAACTTGAGAAACATGTTACATTTGTGATTGAAGATAAATAAAGCACCTACTCATAAGGGAGCATAATTTACACTGTTTTTTAGTTTTAATTTGAGTGTAAAAGAAAAGAAATGAAAGAAAATTAACAAAATTTTGTGTTCACAAGATTTAAAAAAAAAAAAATTGTGATTAGCAAAGGAAAATTTAGCAAAAAATTTCTTCCCAAAGTCTCAAATGAGTGAGGGCACCCGCGCGTTGCTGCGAGAATATTGTGTCTAATCTAAAATCGAAATAAAATGACCAGGAAAAAATTATTAAGGACTAAATTTGCAAAAGATCGCTAACGGGTGACTAACGGTGCTATTTACAGCTAACCGGAAGGACCATTTTTGTAAATTCGTTAGGTACAAAATAATTCTAGAAATAATATGTTTTTTACCTAAAAAGTCCCTAAAATTCTCGACGTGTTGCATCGTTAGTCCCTAGCTTGTTGCATCGTTAGTCCCCGAAGGACCTATCTTGCAACGACAGTTTCACCTTAGGGACTATTTTGCAAGTGGGCACCGTTTTGTCCACTGTAGCTACAGTGTCAAACAGTGAAATGTTCTCCCTTTTAGTATATATAATAACGAGCGGGGTACCCGCGCGTTGCTGCGGAAATGTTGTGTTTAATCTAAACTCGAAATAAAACAATTGAAAAAAATTATTTTTGTTATTAAGGACTAAATTTGCAAAAGATCTATAACCGCAAGTACTATTTTATTAAAGTTAGTCCTTTGGGACTAATTTTGAAATTAAAACCTGATGTGGTTTAATAAAAAAAACAAAAAAATTGATGAACAGTGTTTAAACGAATGAACAGTAATTTTTAACGGGGATTGATATGTTGCAAAGTTAGTTATTTGGGACAATCTTTGAAATTATAATTTAACTTAAGGTGCTGTTTTTGTTAAATATTTAACCTTAGGGTCAATAATAATAATAATAATAATAATAATAATAATAATAATAATAAGAGAGAGAGGATGAACAGTGTTGCTACAGTACCATTGCTAAAGTGCGCACCCCACACAAAAACACTGTTATAATCACTGTAGCAAACAGTGTTCGCTACAGTACCCCTGACTGATTTTTAGTATATATATACAACTAGCTGGGTAGCCCGCGCGTTGCGGCGGGTGTGTTTTGTATTTTGTAGGTTGTACTGTGTAATTAATAATTTTGTTTTTGAAGTATGCATATGTTTACTTGGAAGCATAATTTATTTATGTTTACGGATTTTTTTTTTTTGCGTTGCGGTTGAAATTTTTTTTGGTTGTTTGTTTTTTCGGTATGCCTTTTTTTATTATTTTTGTTAGTTTTTTGTAGTTTAAAAGAAACAAATTTGTATAAGAAATTTTTTGTAAGTGTATTATTTTTTGTATTTTTTTATTTTTATTTTTTGTTATTATTTTTTTTTTGAAAAACAAATTTTCATAAGGAAATTTATGTAAAAAAAAAAAATCTGTAGCGAGTACTGTAGCGACACGTGGCGATTTTTTTTTACTGTAACTAGTATTTGTAGCATGTACTGTAGCATGCATTGTAGCATGTACTGTAGCACTATTTTAGCCCGTAGCGCCCACCTTTTAGAATATATATATAATATAAGATTATTTGAAAGGAAAAATAATTAAAAAATTCATTTTCTTGTATAACGACCCATCAAACTTTTATAAAAATATAATATTCTCACACATATATCATTCATGAATGATATAAACTAGGTGGAGTGCCCGCGCGTTGCGGCGGGACGCTTTGAGAAAGAAATATGTTTAGTTGGTTTGAGCAGGTGTTGCAGTGCAAGAGTGGCATAGCAGTTTTCATACATAAGGTTTATGTGCATTTGTAGCGCAAATATTACACAAAAGATTACATCCACAGAAAGCCCCGCGCTTCGCGGCGGGAAGCTCGAATACAAAATCTAACATACTACAAATTCAGATAATGTGTGTGAAGTTGCTACAGAAGCGTATGGTTTAATCTAAAAGGTCAAGCTGCATCAAGAAACTACAAATTCATATTAACTGTATACACAGCAAATCACAAATTCACTAAGTCTGACTTCAAAAGTTAGAAATTCATATTCATCTTATACAAAGTCAGCAATTGGAACTTTAAAAATCAAAATTTATATAACAAAAACTCCAAATCTAGAAATGCATCATACATATGGTATACCTCCATAACTCGTTACAGCAATATTAGTGCAAACAAACGGTTTTCACAAAGCCACAGGAGGAGTCCGACATTAAGCATCTCTAAGAATCCAAGTATTTATATCCCGTTCGTTAATCCATATAACGAAGACATAAAGCATACACTCATAAGTCCACCATCCCCTGCATGTTGAAATAACAGTTATAAAACATGTGTTGTACCTATTTGAGTACACTTGTAGGTTTGAGTAGTAACTGATCACATTCGGTTGTTTAAGTAAAGTTGAAGGTGTAATCACTTAAGTTCTTAGTGGTCGATGTTACAATCAAAAGGAACACATGCTAGAAAAAAAAAGTATTCAAACAGTGTAGAGGTTACATGGCAACAGGCTCCAGCCTTTTTAGCAGAACCCTTTTTCATAGAATTCATATATGCAGTATGCTAGTTATGCCAATAAATAAATGCAAACATCCCCTAAAAGAAATCTCAAAGAGCAACAAAAAACAACACTATAAGCAGTTTCTCTAATAAGCAATCCCAAACAGGCTTATAAGCAGGTTAAAAAATGTCGAAGTTTAAAACCAATGAGAATATAAAATTGTATTTCCAGTCTCAAGGCAAGTGCTATTTTGGAGTCTATCGATACAAAAGATATGTGGTCTTAGTTCGTCTAATTAGTCATAAGTGGTTACCTAGTTTAGAACAGCTGTTGAACCCGTTCTTGATAACAGATATGTGGAGTAACCTTGCAGGCTTAGCCGGCTCAACTGGCGTTTGGTAGCTTGCCAAATTAAATGAAAACATTAGTTTGTTGCACAAACACAAACAAATGAGTAGTGTGATTCAGCTGAGCTGAATTAGTTACTTAGTTAAGAAATAAACTTACTGCTCGATAGTGAAAGCAAGAGTTATCTGCAGCATGCAATCTAGCCCAATCTCGATGATTAACTAACGCATCAATTACCTAGAAGAACCACAAAAATCAGATTGCAAAAAAAATACCTTCATGATCTTTGTTACCCCTCCAATAACTTCACTGTTGAGTGATAAAATCTTGGAGACAAATCAATATCACTGATACAATGGTCCTAGATGCAGGCGCCAAACCTGATACAAATGCAACAAATTTACCATAATAAACAAATCCTAACATTCTTCAACCAAAGAAAGAATTGGAAACCTTAATGTTTAATTGCAAGTAGTTTCAAAATTTATTGCCTGTAGATGCATACGACACCGATAAATTTTGACACGACATAAATGATTAACGATAGGACCCAAAACATATATAACATAATGACCATTGTGCCCGTTTGGACAACCATACCTGCTGTTACAACTGCTGATAGTAGTTTCAAATGCTGCAGCAGCATCAAAAGCGATAGGGGCAGCATTTGCATCAACCGAGAGAGTATCCGAACCCTTAACAACAATCTGCTGCAAACAGTTGAGGTAAATGCACGTATTTCGTATTATTAGTAGTTATTTAACTCATATTTGTTAGTATACCATGTTTAAACTTAATATCTGGTTCATCACAAATTGCACCCAGAAAGGAAAAAAAAAAAAAAAAAAAAAAAAAAAGGTTGTCTCTTTTCCTACTACTTGTCGGAGTTGGCATAGCATCAGTGACGGATCTTCAGCTCAATTTTGCTGACACAGTCCTCTCACTTTTTAATTAAAGAAAGCACCTAATTTAGTCAAGGTGGCAACGCTTATGAGGAAGCGGGTCTTATGCCATACATCTTTATTACTATTAGGCATCAAACTAAAGATATTAATTCCACTTTTAAGAAAAAAAATTACAATGGCCTGATTAGAAAAGAAAAAGGAGAACACCCGATGGGACTCGAACCCACAATTGCCTGATTAGAAGTCAGGCGCCTTATCCATTAGGCCACAGGTGCTTTTTCAAGTTAAATAAATCGGCTAACTACATTTTATTTAAAAAAGTGAAATGGCTTGATTAATGAATATTGCAAGCAACTTTACCTATTGGCTCTGTCACAACAGCTTCACCAAGACAGTTGCGCGTCGCCGCTTCTACATCTACCACGGACTACAAAATGCAACATCGGATAATGCAATGTTCTATGAGGGAAATGAAACTAAGATTTATAAGGTCGTCTGCTCGTTATTGCACAAACAAATTACGTTTGAACGGGGTTGATTAATTTTGTATCGTACTTAAAGGGTGTGCTACTTAAAGGGGTGTTTGGGTAAGTTCATGGTTAAAAGTGTATGTAACTTAAGGGGTGTTTGTAGAGCTAAATTTTCATTTTTTTCCTAAGCGCCAACAAAATGATACAGCCTCCGTATATAGACGAAAATAACGCATCAGCATGGTCAAAATTTTTTTTAAACACATACCTTTATTCATGTTAAAAGTGGAAGCCTGTTCGTTTGTCAAAACAACTTGTCGAGTAGTCGTTCCAATCCCAGCTAATGCAATACACGGCATGACATTTTCTTGATCTACACAACTGTACGGCTCCCAAGCCACAGAAGCAATATTGGTTAAGGTGGTGACACCTGCTTATGACAAAGAGAAGGAGGTGTAAGAAGACAATGTAATCAGGTAAATATTTAAGCGTAACAGGGAAAAGAAAAAAAAAAAAGCATGTTTAAAAGCTAAAATGGATGTTGACTCAAGCGGAACTACACCGGAGCCCGGAGGATGGATAATTTTGAGAAGTAACCGTGGTTAGCAACCACGCAGACTACTTGTCGAATTTTGAGAAGCAACCGTGTAAGAACACCATTTTCTTCTCACTGCAGCTTATGGAAGCAATTTTCTGTAGAGTTGTTATGTTCTTCATCTTGCATGTGCTGCAAAAACGATAATCCCACAAAATCACTTTAAAAAGCATACAATACACATCTAATCAAGAAACTCCATAAAAAAAGTGCATATGATATTAGAGACGGCCTATAACAACATAGAATATGAGCAACGATGACTTGACGTTGTAGCACACCAAAGAAAGACCCTTTATTCAAATCACATTTTTCATACATAGCATTAGCTCTGTTAGTTACTTATTTTGGCTCGGATATTCGAGTGCGGAGCAGCTAGAAGGTCATTTGACCCGCCATGGCTGCAAACACCATTTTCAAGGTGATGCCCTGCCAAGATACGGGTCCGTTTCACCTGGCACGAATGCACTACATCATAAGTATCTTCATCGCCTATAATAAATCTCAAGTAATCTTGTAAGTAGATACTATCAAATAAGCAAACACCATTTTTTGTTATCTGTAAGTGACCGCCCCAAAGAAGTTTGGGGTAAGCAATTTAATATTGCTTTCACTGTGCTCTCCTACACAAACCACTGTAGTTGTGGCTAAAAAATTTGGTGATATCAAATTTAGGTACGAACGCCACTAAATGTTATTTTTATATAAGTGTGAAAATAGCAAAAAGGTTACAAAGCCGGCGAACCTGATGTAAACCTTAATACACAACCATTACTCTAACAGATAAGCAAAGAACAATTAAATGAAAACAAAATGGGCGTCAAGTAAATGAGGCTAAAAAATGGAACAAATGAGGCTCAGAGCTGCAAATGGTGAATCAGTGGCCAATACTCGCAATGGCTGCAACCACCATCTGAGTGTGAATGCCTTGCCAAGGTATGGGCCTCGGTACAGTACCCCTAACCAAGATATTGGCCATGGCTGCAACCATAATTCAACTCAGGTTGCCCTGCCAAACTGCCGGTCTCGGTAAATTATGGTAAAAAAAATGCAGCTAATCATCATCATTGCCTCGATAAATAAACAACTAAGTAGTGTGTTTCGTTTTTCTTTTATACGGCCTTACGCAATACGCATCACACACACATATACATATACTAAAATCAGATTACCATAAACCAATGTTTCATGTCTGCAAATATAGTAGCAAAGGCAAATGCCAGCTATGGCTGCAGCCGTATGTTATGCAATAGGATTAGATACACAAATTCACCACCAGCACAGAACTCCGGCCATGGCTGCAACCACATCTGTAGTGTGGCTGCTACGCCAAGATACGGAGGTGCCCGGCATGGCTGCAACTATTATAAGTCGCCCTGCCAAGGTGTGGATACCAAATAAGTCTGGTAAGGATCGAAAAAAGAGGATACGCCCACCATTGCTGTAAACAAAAATAGAAAAAAAAATAGAAAATCATAACACTTAATGCAAACACCCAAATCTCAAAAACGCTAAATCAGATTAAAAAACAGCAGACTTGCTATCAATTCTTCAAAATAGTTCCTTTACACAATAACCTAGCCACAGCTTCTTTGATCAACAAATTATTGACGACCGAATCTTAAATCCAAAAAAAAAAAAGTAAAATTAACACAAAAACTTACCTAGAAAAATTCAACAATCGAAACTGATAAACCATCCAATCAACTCCACCAACAAAAAAACCTAAAAAAAATACACACAACCTCTTATCATTAACTTCATCATCATTCTTATAAAAAAAATAAAAAAACCCTGATGAAAAATGCTGTTAAATTTGCCATAGCATGTAAATGGCTAAAAAGTACCTCATTAAATTGATAACATCTTAAAGCTAATCTACTTGCATATTGCAACACAACAACAAACAACAATCATAAAAATTAAATGAAGTGCCAACCTAAAGGTAACATAAGAAACTTAACAATAGTAGCTAAAAAAATAGGGCAAACAAAGGGGAAAGATTCAAACCTAAATTCCAAAGTCTCCACAGGTTTTTTTTATCAACAAATAACCTAGCCACCTAACTTGAGATGATCTAAAGCAATAACCAAAGAAGGTATGTGGATGTAAATGGTATACGTACTGTTTGGAACAGCTGGCACCAGGAGAACCACCAAAACGATTAAAAAATTGTCGTCACTGTTGCCCCCCTCACAGGCAACTGTAGTAACCATTTGGCCGGATCAAATCGGGGACGGGTTTATCAATCGGAGTTGTGGCATCCGGATCTCAAAGAAAGGGTAAGTGTGTGAGGTATGATGAATAGTGTGGGTCGGGCAAGAGAAACCAAATTCTCACATGGAGTTGGGCGGGTCGGGTGAGAAACAAAGTTTCACCCGAATAGCCCTATGAATGTAATATTGATAAATGTAAAATTGTGAGTTGTTTTTTTTTCAGCATGTTAAGAACACTAATTAATTAATGTGTTTCATGTTTTTTATTTTTTTCTTCTTTCTTTCTTTTCCTTATATTAAAAACTAATACAGCATTAGTGCCTTCGAGTCAAATATAGAAGTATGAGTAATAATCAATGTTGCAAAAATCGGCCTAAGTGACTTTGTAATCAGCGATTACAAGATACACGGTCTTCCACCTTGTTGATTTTTACAAGATAATCAGCCTTGTAATCGGCAATTACAGGATAATCGGTCTTATAATCGAAAATTACACAAGATGATCAACCGACTCGTGATTTTTGCAACATTGCTAATAATGGATAAAAATGGTAAAATTCAATTGATCACTCACCGATGAGAAACATGATTGCATTTCATTTATAACAAAAAATAAAACCAATTGCCATTTTCAAGATTTAACTTCATAAGAGTAAGTTTATACAGAAAAATTCAATTAGGGACTATTATTTTTTTTGCATACTGACACTCATTTTGCAAATGAAGAACAAAAAATAAAAATAATCATTTAAGATATTCAGTTAATTTTTTTTTTTTTTTTTTTTTTTTTTTTTTTTTTTTTTGTTAATTACATATCTCAAAAATCGTAAATTGTTAACATGCATAAATTACGCCATCATAACGAATATTTAATTATCTTTCAATCGATAGACATTTTCATATACCTTCAACAAAATTATTTGACAAAACCATTTTTTTTGGGTGGTATTTTGTGATTTTTTTAGTACAATATTTTGATTGATAGATCAAATGTGCTATAGCACTAATCTATAAGTTAGAACACTCAACATGTTGTCATAAAATGAATATAAATGTGTGTTTAGAACTTCAAATGATTCATCGTTTTTAGCATTGAAAATTACACATTTTAACTTTCCAACCATAATTACACATAATTTTTGATCTACCAAATCAATATAGTTTATTCATAGATGTCGGAGAAAATAGAAGAATTATGTTTGATAGTCAAATCTGCTTGATGTATCACATGTGATATAACACTAATTTATAAGTTTGAACAATTAACATGATGTCGTAGAATGAACATAAATATTTGTATAGAACTCCAAATGATTCACTATTTTATGCATTGAAAAATGAATATTCTTAGCTTCCAAAACATATATCACACATAATATTTGAACATTTAAATTAATATTTTATTGATTGAAGATGGAGAAAATAAAATAATAAATTTGATATTTAAACTCGCTTGATATATCACATGTGATGTAGCACTAATCTACAAGTTTGAATAGACAACATGTTGTCGTAAATGGGCATAAGTATGGATATACAACTCCAAGATATTCACTGTTTTTTGTACTTAAAGTTACTTATGTCCATTTGACGACGACATGTTTAGCCTTCAAATTTAAATATTAGTGTTATATTATAAGTGATATATCAAGCGTGTTTGAATATGGGCGAAAAAAAACTCATATATTTCTCCAAGATTTGGAAGTTCAAGAATTATGTGTGTTATATGGTTGAAAAGCAAATGATTCATATTTTCTAATGCAAAAAACCGTGAATCAATTGGAGTTCTACATAAACACTTATTCTCGAGGTTTTTATGATCGCGATCTATTTAGTATCGTTTTCGTCTTTGTAAGATCGTAATCGTAAGATCGGATCGAGGTCTTAAAATCTTACTATAGTGTCATTTTTTTAATAGGCTTTGTATAATTATGCAAATCTACATACTATATATGTCGTATATCATGAAAATGTATGTCAAAATTATAATTATGAAGTGTTTAATATATTAGCCTCTTGTATTTCGTATTCTGCAAAATTTAATACACAAATTTATAATTTTTTAGCTTGTGGTTAAGAAAAGTAAGATAAGATTGATCAAGATCTTAAGATCTATAGTTAAGATCGGGATCCTATTAAAATCATATATCGCAAAGATCCTACGTAGGATCGGGGTCGTTTTTGTTTTGTAGTATCGTAAATTCATAAGATCCTAGGATCAGAATCGGGATCTTGACAACCATGCTTATTCCCATCTTATGATAACATGTTGAGTGTTCGAATTTACAGATTAGTATTATATCATACTAGCCTATAAACCCGTGATAAATCACGGGTTGCTTATATAATATTGGGTTCAAATATTTAGAGTTAGGTTCGTTGTAGGTTATAAGAAGTTAGTAGTGATCGTCGTGGTACCATAGCTTATAAAAAGTTTTGAGTACAAGTCAGTTTATATCATAAAACATTTATTGCGGACCTGCTGCCAAAAAGTTTACAAATCAAACTTTAGCGTAACCTTATTTGAGGAAAAGGTTACACAATCAGTTACTTCAATACACAAAAATTAGAACTACAACTCTGTTTTGACTATCAGATGACAAAATTTCTAACTATATTATCAAAAAATTATTCCGACTTATGAACCTAGCTAGTTTTGTTCATTGCTCTAATTGTTTATTTGAAGTATTAATTATGACGTAAAGTGTTCGAATATAGTTCACCCATTCAACCCACCTACTCGTCAACAATTGTCATTAGGTAGATAAAGTTTGAAGGGAACATAGTGCATTGGACATAATGGTGCGACCAATATCGATTGATCATCTACAATTGAAGTAAAATCATTGGATTAAAGGGTACAAAGTTTATTGCAACATAATGATGCTACAAATATCGCAACATATATAATCAACTTTTTTATCATAATCAACACGCGCACACAAAAATAGAGTTACCAATGTTTGTCTATAAAAGTGAGACTCGTATAGGAAATCTAGCCACTGATCATAATCACATTTGATATAACTTTGATTCGGTAGAATAATTCATAAAAAAATTCGTAATAAATACTGTAATAGGCAAACAATTCTTTGATAAAAGAATTTACAAGTCTTTTAATCTGTACCAAAATACCTAATTATACAAAAATTTCAAGTGACTAAATAGGTAGTGTCCCATGGGTTCACCAATGATTTGTAATAGATCGCATCAACAATAAGGATAACACCAACAATATTTGAAAATGCACCTAAACTCTAGCCCGCTTTATGCAACATAAACCAAAAAACAGAAAATCTATATGAAAATTAACATAAACACATGATACATGTTTCTCATATGCGATTTGAGTAAAAACAAAACAAAAATTTATATTTTGCCTAATAAAATCGAGATCAAGAAAAACTATTATGTATTACGTTGTAAAGAGATGCAGATGCATGCTTCTTACTCGAGAAAAAGGTTAAACACGTAATAAGCTAGTGTAGATTGATGATTAGTTAATCACACACATAATGGCATAAACACATGAATCAAAAAATCCAAGTATAATGTCAGATACGAATATACGATGAACATAACAAAGATGTAACACAAAGAAAACTGACCATCAATTTTTAAAAGTCGATTTGAACATCAAAATCAGATAGATGACATGAATAAATTTTAAAATGACTTTAAATTCCAAACTGAAACAGATCGAAATTAATAATCTACCATTGAGATACTATATTTATGTCAATCACGTAACCCATTCTCCATAAATACAAGGGCAGAATTGTAGACTACTGTGCCACGTGGCTTTAATGACATGGCTTTAGTGAGGTGGCACAATTGACATGTGGAATAAGTGACGTGTAACACTTTCAAAAAAACCTTCTTTTATTATATATATAGATATAGATGTGATATATTATGCAAATTCTTGTATTGAAAAGGATGCCTCATTATTAAAGAAAAATGCTAAACATTTCTACATTTTAAGCCTACAAAGTGCCCTACTCACAGAACTGGTGGTTTGGATGCAGAGAGAGAATGAGTGAGAAAAAATAAAAATATTGTTGTGAGTGTATGAGGATTTGTAAGATGAAAATGTATGAATGTGTACCAAAGCTCATTATTAAAAGATAAGTAAAATCTTGTCGTGATCGTGTAATTTATTTCGACTAACCATTAACGAACTTTTAGATATATTGATTTTTAATATTTTTGGATTACAGCCAAATAAATGCAAGGTTATAAATAGCGCGAGACATGGCGTGACGACATGACCAATCCTTACGTTTTAGCGTTTAAGGCGAAGGTTTTGCGTTTATAAGGCGTGACAAAGACGGCACAAAATATGAAAATACTTATATATTTATCATATTTCATATATATCGAGTTTACAAAAAAACGTGATAAGAAAAGCATAAAGTGTGACGTGACGAAATAACCAAATCTCATGTCTTTGCGCAACAACTAGGGGCGCAGCTATATGGCGATGTAAGGGGTATATAGATTTTGTGTGGAAAAGTTTCGGTATATTCATTTTCGACCCTTCAAAATTTTGGTATTATCCGAAAAATAGCGTTAGAAAAAAAAATTAAATCCCGACCCCCACTGAAAATTTTCTAGCTTCGCCACTGACAACAAGGTGAATATATATACATGCAAATCACTGAATAGTAAATATAACCGTACAAAATATTTTCATTAGATTCTAGAGACTTGCTGCTTGTTGCGTGTGAATGCCAATATCTATATTTTTGGGGGGCAATTTTATATCTCCCTTCCTTTTAGTTTGAAATTTCATATATATCCAAACATGCATTAAATCCATTGTACATTATGCATTCAATACTTGCACTTTGGATATATATGAAATTAATCATAAAAATAAGGTGATATATGAAATTAATCTTTTTTTAAATGCAATATCTATTGCTATTTGTACCCATTTGAATTTTGACATTTGATATCCAGAACATTGGGAAATGTCATGTAACTTCTATGATTTTTCGGTGTTCATCTAAACTTCACAATTATCATACATACTTTTGTCGAAACTTTTTTTGTACCATTAAGGGCACGTTTTTTTTTTTTGGAAGGTGCCATTAAGGGCACGTTTGATAGGGAGAATTTCAGATAACAGAAATGAAGCAGAGAATATAAATTCAGATAATAGGAAAAAAATCTATATATTTGTTGATTTTATTTAAAAAAAAATCTAAATAACAATCGTAAAAAAATATTTTTTTATAAATTATATTTTTTTTAAAAACTTATTTTTTTTAAATTTATTTACAAAAATTTAATTAATTTTTTAAAAATTTATTTTTTATAAAAATTGTTTAAATTTTTTTTGTTTTTTCTAAATAATAATTCTAAAAAATATATATATTTAAAAAATATATATTTTTTTAATTTATTTAAAAAAAACTTATTTTTTAAAAAATTTATTTAAAAAAACTTTTAATTTGTTTTTTTTTTAATTTTAATTTTTATAAAAATTATTAAAAAAATATTTTTTTCTAAATAACAATTCTAAAAAATATATATTTAAAAAAAAATATTTTTTAATTACTTTTTATAAAAAAAAAAATTTAAAAGAAAAATATTTTAAAAAAAAAGAAAAACCCTATTTATTTTGTAAAAAAAAAAAAAAAAAAAAAAAAAAAAAAATCCTCAATTCTCCAAATTCTCCTCCAAAATTATAAAAATGAGAGTAACCAAATTACACTATCCAATTCTTTCCAACTCTTCACCAATTTCTCTTCAATTCTCCACTTTTTTTAATTCTCTCTAGCAAACAAGAGAATTTGATCAAATTCCATTTCTCTCATTTCTTTTCTCTCTACCAAACGCACCCTAAAGTTATTTTCCTCTATTGCATTTCAACTATCAAGTATCAACGATACTTCTAAATTCTAATAGATACAAAAAAGTAACCTTATGTCATCACTATGAGTAAACCGGAGAACCAATCTAAAAATCTAATATACATACCAAGCGACTCATAGGCTCATAGGCTCATAGCTACCATATATTGACATAGAACAAAGATACCAAAGAAATTTGTCATGTTCTCTATTTTAGTTTGTGTGAATATCCCATTCTTGTATTTCATCATAAATTACAAAATTTTGGTTTCGATTTGGCCAAGGGGAATTCCTAAACGGACATATATGAACAAAAAATACCCAAAACCCGAAGTCATTGAACACCCTAACCGAAACAAACGGGTAAACAATATATGATCCATGTTAAAGTTATCTGAGAAATCAAGCTTTTTTTTATCTGATAAACGCAATGTCTCGACTTTTTCTAATAATAAGAAGATGTTCAAGATCATTAGGGTTTAAAAAGTTTTCCTACTTACATATTTAATTATTATACCGATATTCACATTAACATGTAGATTGTTCATATAAATATATATAATACAAGTATTTATATACACGAAGGGTCGAAAAGATCGATAAAAGCTTGAGCTTGAACTATTGAAAGCTTGAGCTTGACTCGTTATGTTTTTCGAGCTAGTTTATTGGACTCAGGTTTGAGCTCGAACTCAATAAAAACTCGGCTCGATCAAAAATAAAAAAAATGATATTTGGCGGAACCATCTCAAGTCCGTGTACCTTTTTGGTACCGAGCCTCCCACCCAACAAGGAAGGCATATCCCGGTAAATTACCTAGGCAACACTGGCTAACCAAGTTAGAGTCCGGATTCGAACCCCCGCCTTTAAGCTTTGACTTGGTCAACTGCGCGCTTTTGCGGTAGTTGGTGGCCAACTGCCCTAAGGCAGCTGATTCTCGGCTCGATCAAGTCAAGCTTAAACTCGAATTGTTTGATACAGTAAGTTTAGCTTGTTTGAAGCCCTACCTTGTACCACTCAGCCGCCTTGAACCCTAATGAAAGGTTACATTTATCTTGGACGATAATCAAATGACGCAAAAATTATAAGCGAATATTCTTATTACTCAAGTTCACCTTCTAAAAAACGCGAATGGGCCTTGATAAAAGCATATGTGGGCTCACCTACTCATTTCTTTAATACCATATCTAACACTCTTATATATAAAGCTCTTTATTTGGTAACCTAAATTTATAGGAAAGTTAAAGCGTCAAATTCCTCCACATTTTTATCAAAAGAATCCATCCATCATGAAAAAACTCTACAACCATACCAAAGGCAAAATCCACCCATCACCACCACCACCACCACAACCATCATCTCCATCATCATCCACCACTGTAAATCACCACTTGTCCTTGCTACCACTAGCCATCGCCACCCTAGCAGCTGTGCTTTCGCCTGAAGATCAAGAAACCTTGGCTTATCTTATATTAACTGGTAACAAACCAACAAGCAAAAAGTCAACTGGAGCAAGCGTTGACCATGCACCAATGTTTACATGCAACTGTTTTAGATGCTACACAAGTTTTTGGGCACGTTGGGATGCTTCACCTAATAGAAAAAAGATACATGAAATCATAGATGCTTACGAAGATGGATTGGTTCATACTAAGAAAAGTGGTAAGACTAAGAAAGAGAGAAAACCCAACAAGGGTTTTGGTTCTAAGGGTGTGAATAGTGCTTACGCGCTCCACGCGCCGATGGATGATGTGGCGCGTGAGAGTCACGCGCAGGTTCAGGATGAGGTGAAAAAGTGTGAATGTGAAGAGGAGGTGGTGACTGAAAAAGGGTCAGTGAGAAAGATTGTTAGCTTTATTGGGGAAAGGATTTGGGGTGTTTGGGGGGTTTGATTGTTTTGTTTAACTACTATTTTTAGGAACTAATTTAAGGTTTATGAAGAAGAACAAACAATTGCCTGTTTTGTAAATTTCCAGAAAAAGGCATTTAATTGGTCTGTTTGGAAACAAGAATGGTGTTGTTTTCATTGGTTACTCCGAGGTAAATTGTCAATTTGCCACTATGATTCTTATTTGTTTTGTAACAATACCATGTCTATAAATTATGTTTCCAAAAGATGCTTGATAAATATGATAAGCAGAACACTGACCAAAGAGCATTGCCATATGTTTTACTTAAATTTCCTGCTCATACTATTATCCACACAATTTGTGTTAACAAAACTTAAGTTAGTTACAGTATAAAATTGGAGAACAACTACTTTTGCTAGCCTCATTACTTGTTGTCACAATAAAACAGATATGAAACGGAACTAACTTTTTGATCAAATTGTATAATGGAGCACTAATAATTAATAACATATTTTATTGCTTTTGTAAAGTTGAAGCATCAAGTTTGATGATATTTATTGGGTCATTTGGCATTTTGTTGTTTTTGAAAGGCAACACATTCATGGAATGTCAAGTTCTTATGTTCTATATTTAGTTTCACCCTGTGTTATTGAAATTTTAAGAGCTACACCTGGGGACGAACTGAACGTTTTAAGGAGCTATTTAAACTATTTGGTCTGAAGTTCGTTTATTTGATAAACAAATGAACATTAACAATGTGTTCGTCTAGTTAAATGAATAGAGATGAAAGTTTTGTTGGTTCATTTACCTTCGTGAACGTTTGTTTGTTATTTGTCCCTTCGCTTATGTGTGTTGTATGCTCATCTGTGCTACTTTACCATTTTGTTTATGTTAACCAAAGGACATGCCTGGGCTCATTTTCTTAACGAACAACACATAAACAAGAATCTATTCATTTAAGTGTTTGTGTTTGTTCTTTTATTTGGTTACACTCTGCATAACAAAGTTCAAGAAGGCTCCCTGCGTGTTTTTTGGTTCCTTTACAATGCCTAGACTCAATAGTTAAAAGGGTTTAAAGATTGTTTGAATCATTGAGACCACTAATGTAAGTATTAAAAAAAGTTGTTAAGGACATACACTAATTGAGAATTAGATATGGTAGGTGTCATTGAGACGACTTTCTTAACAACTCCATCTTTATATAGGTAATGATTGTGACATTCTTCATTTTTAAATTTAGAACCCCGTTTAGACGGTTTGGCCAAGACTAAGGAAAACAACTCCAATAATCTTTAACAACCTTATAATTTATGTCCTTAAATCATATAAGTGGAAAAAGTTGAACATTTCAACATTCTGTCACAATACAAAGCATTTTCATTTAGTATACTTGATACTTTGTAATACCAATTGGCTATACTTCATTTGTAGTATCAACACTACTATACTACTGTATTCAGGGGCGGAGCCAGAACTTTATTGTCGAAAGGGCAGAATATGATAATTTTTAGAAACTACACTAAAAATTGGTCCGTTAAGAGAGGCAAATTACAAAAATAGCCGAAATTTTTTAAAAATTTACATTACAATTTTCTTCGCCGAGAGTCACGTGACCCCTCGGACCCTCTTTATCTCCGCCCCTGACTATTAGTTTTGCAGCGATTAATATGAGTTTGGCTATATACTCTTAAACTATATGTCTAATTATCCTCCTATGCATATAGGAATATTACGTGTTAGTCCGAGCCTTTGTGTCGAATAACCTGCTTGTGTTTTTGCACTTGACCTGCTGTGTTAGCACTTGGACAATTGGACAAAAATATTTGGACAAAAATAACTTTAGACAAAAAAAAAAAAAAGAAAATGGACAAAAAATAACTTTAGACAAAAAAAAAAAAAAAAAAAAAAAAAAAAAAAAAAAAAAAAACAGCTAAAAGACAAAAATGTCAGATTTTTGCAGCCTAGTTTGACCGGGCTAGGCATAGAGCCCGCCCGGTTAACACATCCCTTGTTAGAATCTATATTGTTTCTTTCGAGACATGGATATGATCACACTAGGTAGATGGTGCTTAGTTCTGATCTAAACTTGATTCCTGTTAACACATTAGTAACAATTAATTACAATATTCTATTATGATTGATTGGGAGAGCGTAAGTTGGAAGAGAAAATGAAGTGAAAAGGTCAAAATGAGGTGCCAACCTTGTCGAATATTATAACTTATATCCAACAAGACCTTTGACTTCGTTTACTGCTTACCTATTCAAACCATTTTAAAAAAAATGAAAATTAGACAAATATTATTTAATTAGAGATATGAGTAGTATAACTATGAATTGAGTTGCACCATAACCAACATCCAAATTGCCTTTCTTTTCTCCTAAATAATGTGATAATGACACATGTAACCATTGATATATGAAGTAAAAATTACTACTAGTAAATTATATGCCACGATAATGTGGTTATCAAAATAAATTAGACCGGTATAGAAGAAACGCATATCACTTTATTAATCTATACGTATATGATCCAACTGAATGCCAATCGACACAATTCCCAAATGCAATAACTAAACTACACCGGATTTGCGCAAAACCATTTTTGATACGACCAGGGGAAGTGATGCCAACGAGAAACAACATAAACTAGTAAAAACATTGAACAACACCTACTAAGAGTCTAAGGAACCATGATGAATGTTTTGTTGAAGTATCTATTACATGAATGAGTATCATTCAGCTATATAGCTGAATGATTATCACCTAATAGTATCTCATTCCATTGTCTGAAATCATATCAATAATAAACAGTTTTTTGTTCGAGTCCCTAAAATGTTTTACACTCCACGCTTTTAACAATTTTCGAGTCAGTGAGTTTACCTTTAATCAATCTAAGCTTCAAATAAACGACTTAGGGTTTAGATCTCCCAAGTTCGAGTCTTTCAATGGCCAGATTTTCTATTTTTTTTATTATTATTTTTTTAATGTTTTTGTTTGTTAAAGAGCTATACACCCACTCAGCCATTACAAGCCAGCGCAGCCAAGCCAACTAATATGAAAATATCCACTCGGCAACCCAACCCAGCCCACTCACATGAAGTTGTTGTTTCTTTAACAAGGAAGTTGTTGGTTAAATTTAATTTTCAATAAAAAAGATTGTAATTTTATCACATTTTATTTACTAACTTTTGAAAAATGTGTACAATTTCTAGAGTTTATTAACACTTATAGATGTGTAAAAATTATATAAATAAATGTGAACAAATTTTGAAAGACGAAAGTTTCTACATTTATATATATTTTATATAAAAAGTCCACACTTTCAAGTGAGGATAAATATAGACTTTGCCCACACTTATAACTGTGTATATTAATTTTTAACACTCAATTCCTCCACACCTGGAGAAATCGAGTGTTACGAATTGAATGCATAGTTTTAAATATGAGAAGTGCTACACCCACCTAAGATTTACAAAAATTCTTCCACTCGCTGACGTGGCAAAGTGGTGATTGGTTGGTTTCTGTGGCCCACAGAAAACCAACCAATCACTACTCTGCCACATCAGCGAGTGGAAGAATTTTTGTAAACTTTTGGTGGATGTAGTAATATTCTTTAAATATAAACAATTCTTAGGAATGATGCTATTCACTACATAGTAAACATTTTTAAAAATGGCAAAATAAGGTCCACACAGTTTGATGTTTGGCAAATACTACCCCGAATTTGATCAACTGGAAATCCAACTACCCTAAAGTATTATTAGTACCTTATAGTACCTCATATTTGGTTATTTGGTTCATATACTACCCTAGCCCTAATTAATATAGTCACATGCCTTTCATATGTCATACTACCGTTAGTTTTTAACCGAGGAAATTGGATGTGAGATTTAACTAGTGACAATTGATCCTTACTTTTTTCGACAATTTTTTTCTTGTATGTCTTCGAAGATTATTACACACTTCTTTAATATTGATCCTGGAACGGATTATTAATTTTGGAAAAGTGTTGCATAATTTTTTTATTATCACAAGTACTAAAGTGACACCATTAAAAAAATGGTCAACCTTTTTTTTTTTTTTTTTTTTTTGCTAAATTAAATTTGCACCATAAAAAATAAAAATAACACAAAATATTAACTGATGTTGCATATAAAAAAAGAGACTTTTATTGAAAATAGGAAAATTAGCACATTGTGTTCTAGAATCAAACTTTGTCGAAAATGCAAACTTGTCAAAACGTTGTGATTTTTTTTTTAATTGTTGTATATGTGACACGAGTTACACTCAATTTTAGGTCACACTCATGGACATACCACTTGGGTGTCTGGTGTGGTACGGACTACACTCTATTTTAGGCCGTGTAGTATAATTTTTATTTATGAAAAGTGTTTCTTTTTTGTATTTGCAATCTTTGTTAATGTTTTTGTGTTATTTTATTTCTTTATGATGCAAATTTAATTTGACAAAAAAAACAAAAAAAAAAAAAAAAAAATAACAAAATAAAAAAAAACAAAAATGTTATGTTAATTTTTTTTTTTTTTTTTTTTTTTTTTTTTTTTTTTGCCACTTTAGTACTTGTGATAATAAAAAAAATTATGCAACACCATTTAAAAAATAATAATCCATTCCAAGATCAATATTGAAGAAGTGGGCAATAATCTTCGAAGACATATAAGAAAAAAATTGTTGAAAAAGGTATAGAACAAATGTAACTAGCTAAATTTCATATCTAATTTCCTCCGTTAAAAACTAACGGTAGTATGACATGTGAAAATCATGTGACAATATTAATTAGGACTAGGGTAGTATATGAACAACATAACCAAATATGAGGTATTATAATGTATCAATAATACTTTAGGGTAGTATGAGTTGCACTTGATTAAATTGTAGTAAAAATCATTTTGGCTTTTTGGATACTTTCAAGAGAGACAGAGAGAGAAAGAAGAAGAAGAAGAAAAAAAGAAAAATTAAAAAAAATTCCACCCTCAATCTAGTTTTCTTCCGCACTTATTGTTTTGAACCAAAACACCTTGATTTTGAATACAACTTGTTCGACCATCGAGTAGAGGACATACATTGTGAAACACAAAAACAAACAAAATCTAGCAAAAGTCATCATGACGTGATAATTCCATGGTTTTAAGGGGAAAAAAGTCGAAAAGGTTAAGCAATAAATTAAGGGGATAAAAATAAATAATTTTATTCATTTGTGCTAGATCTTTTTGATAGTAATAGTAACAAATCCATTCCAAGAACAGTCTGGGGAAAAAATCAAATCATTCATTCGTGAGAAAGAAAAAGAGTGAAGAAATCGTTGAGAAATGAGAAACAATGATAATATTCAGAAGTCGTCCATACTTCCTTCAAATTTCTTCAGGAAGCTGCTTCTGGGGTTGTCGACCCCTGTTGGCACGATCGTACATACCTTCAAATTTACTTTCGGTAATAATGATTTTAAGGTTTAACAGTTTATATTATCTACGTAGTTGATTGCAATTTGCATGTAAATTGGTAACAACTAATTGCATGTCCATAGCACGTTTCTATAACAATAAATCTGTGCACTATGAAATAAATCTAAATTATCCTTTATTACAGAAAAAAAAAAAAAAATGCAACAGAAATTATGGTGACTGTAAAATGTATAACAAACAATTACGTCACCATTATGGGTTTCTGCTCTATACCGGCTGACTGCTGAGGCACAAAATGTAGAGAAACCGTTATGTTTTAGTAACTAAATTTAGAAAAGCACATAATAAATGTCACCCCCCATATATATGTTCTTCAGTCTTCACACATTTTATATCCTCCTCCTACTTCTCTACATTTTTGCACTTCAAAAAATGAATATCCTCAAATGGTTGAAGAAAATGATTTCTCAAAAGAAATGCTTTGGTGTAGGGTCTCAAGATCTTGACAAACCGGCTTCTTGTTCGACTGATGTTGTTCGTTGTGATGAGCTTTTTGTTTCTTCTAAGCGTCCACGGGCTGAATTCGATCATGTTGGTTTCTTGGTTAGTAGTTATCATCTTGCTGCTCAAAATCACTTCTCCACGAGAACAAACATTTTTCTCTGACATGCTGAGAAATGAAGAGAATGAAAGATGATTGTTTGTTTTTACAATATTTTACACTTTAGACTTGTAATATTTTTTCTAGAGCTTGAAGCTTTTGTTATTTGCATTACATATGGTATATTCATTGCATATGTGCACATGTTTATGGGTTCTAAACTTGACCTTTACACCATAGTTTATAAGACTACTACATTCTATTAGACATGTTAAATTTTAAAAACTGAAACGAGCTCAGAGTGAATTGTATTTCATTATCATATACAAAAAATGGTACAAGTTAAATACAAAACAAATATTCAAATCACCGGTCTCACGGTGTTCTCAGTGAAGCTTGAAAAATGCCATAAGAGGTTCATACACAACTTGTTTAGCATTTGTGGCCATAACAAAATCAGCATGAGCATAATCTCTTATGAATTGAACCACAATCTTGTCTTGCTCATGATCTTTGAGTGTTCTTAACAAATGCTTCATATCTTCTACATCGGAAAGTGCATCAGCACCACCATGGCTGAGGAAAAGTGGGACGTTTTTTGGTATGTTTGCGATCTTGTAAGCAGGAGGCGTGGATTGCCCATAGCGCCTTCTATTTTCGCCTGCATCCTTATAATCATACATTTGAATCGTTCCTTCTCTTATCACTGTATTTTAGAATTTAGAAACTCAAATCATTTGATATGATACTCATAAACCTTAAAAGACAAATAAGGGAAAGAAAAAAAAAAAATAGCTTACTCTGGGCTACATGCATCATGTTCTTTGTAGAGCTCGGTTGAGGCTCATGATCTAGAAAAACGTCAACTATCGAAGGTTTCAAGCAACAGTTTTTGCCTAAAGAAGATTATAATGTTAGTTTTACAAAACTCATGGTTTTGGATACCAAAATCCATAGGTGGCAAAATGGGTGGGTTGGTCCAGTTGGGTAATGGGTCAAAATTGGTTTTATTCAAATAGTCGGATTGAATAGACCTGCAAACGCTTTTTTGTCCAAGTTGAACTTTTTACAAATAATAAATAGGTCTAAATAATGATTGCAAACTTTATATCAATTATTTTTCTTGATTGTAAAATAAAGCAATATAGGAAGTTGTATGCCTCAAAAGACTGTCTTGTCGACATTCAAACCCGTTCCCTTTTTAAAATGAACTTGACCAAATTAGCCCGTTTCATACATAACATAATCCATACCTGTGAAGGAATTCAACAAGTTAGTACAATCGATGCCTGGTTTCGCACAGATTTTCTTAAGAAACTTGGTCACAACATCCCTGATCATATAAAGCAAACACCCGTATGAATAAATAAAGAAGTAAACATGCATCAAAAACGTCATCATAGTCACAATTCTTACCCTTTTGGATTAAACTCGTGAAGTCCTAGCCATTTCAAAGCCTGTCAAGAAGAAAATAGTTGGATTTTAGATTTTAGTATAATATTATAAAAATTTGACCAAGTGAACTTTGTTGGTCTTTACTTCCGCTATAAAGGCTTCAGCAGCATTTCTGCCTAAAGGAGACGTGATCTGGCCCACATAGGCAACAGGACTAAGTAATGCTGCAGACCTTAGCATGCTTACAAGCTCCCCTTTTGAAAATGCAGCCATTGCAGTCAAAGTTCCCTACAAAATAGTAGAAAATCAGTCAAATTTTGGCTTATTCATATGTAAGTAGACAACAGTGTAAACGGTCGAGGTCTCACCAACGAGTGGCCAACATAGTGCAGTTTTTGCCCTGTTTGTCTTTGAACATACTGAAATGTAGCTGGAAGGTCATATGCTGATAACTCGTCCCATGACCAATCCCAATAAGCCTACAATAAAGTTTCGTTACATTAACAGAAACTCTTATATCCTTATTTTGAGGCTCAATGCCAAGTAAACAAAAGAATAAACTGACCTCATCTTCAGGCTTGAGAGATACATGACCACGGCTATATTTAGTTCCTCGTGAACTAACAATCCATACATCAAAATCATTATCGGCTAATACTAAAGCCAAAGACTGGTCTGGTGGGCTCAACAACCATGTTATACCATCCTGGTTCATTAGAAAATTTACTGTAAGATTAAAATGACAAAATATCAATACTTATAGTAATGAAAGGTTTAAAAAGGTAATCACCATTAACAGTCCATGTTGCAAAAGAACTGGGACCCGACTGCCCTTCCTGCCACCTGCTCGTCCTAATGGTATTCTCTGTAAGCTTAGAATATAACCATCTTTTGTTGTCACTTTGTGTTCTTCACAAGTGTAGCCATGTGGCTGCACCATTGAGCTGCAGATGCCATAGGCATTTGAAGCAGCAAGAAGAGCTGCAGTTGTTGCATTCTGAGGGAAATATGGTCGGCTTCCTAAAGTTGGGGAACAAAACAGAATGAAAATGCATGTACTTATGAATAACAAACTGTTGGCCATGCTAAATGGTTTTTGTGCCTGTGACTAAATTGAACAATCTTTCATTTTTTATACATGGAAAATTGCAATACAAACAAATTTGAGAATATATGAATATAAAAATTAAAAGGACCAAAAGATTGTCTTACTCCTCTATGATTGTAAGCAATCAAATGAGATGAATGTAATGGAATTTAATCCAGTCTTGTTACTAGAAAGACTATAGGATTCATCAATGTTCCTGATATTAACTTCTTGGACAATGTTAGCGAGTTTATCATAGATGACAAACTCTGTAAAATACAAGAATCTTCTCACTTTTTTGTCTTGCATACATAACTCCTTCGGAACGTCTGAAAGCATAGCTCCAATAGTTTCGAGGATATCTAAAGCTATAAGGAAAAACACATTCTTGTTCCATCATTTTCTTGAGTTATTATGATTACATGTGTGTGAAGATAGTCTAACCATGATGTTAAGTAGCCTATAGCGCACATATAACTAGTATCACAGGTTACAGGTGGTCAAGTTCCTGTTAGAATTAATACAATTCTACGATTTTGGCAGAAGTAGTAAACTGATAATCAGTCTTATGCATACAGTGACTGACTTTCATTAGGATTTGTGCTACAATGAAGCAAAGAAGTTAAAAGGGTAACTTAAGTGTAGGTAAGGTTATACTAATCAGTCGTTAAAAAAGTATGCGAAAATCACAGTTCATTGATCAACATAAAGCGTTTAAGCATTTTTTTTTTTTTTTTTTCACAGATATTTGAGATGGAAATTTCCAAATACTTGTAACATGATTGTGAGTGGAGAAGCATACAGAGGGTATCGTATCAAGGATTTTGCCGCTGTAAGTATAAAAAAGTAAGGGGCTAGAAATACACTATCAAGGAGTGCGTTACTATGAAGACTGAGCAGAGGATTGTGAGTCTATGCCGGAAGTGAGGGAAAACATTTTACTTGTAATATAATTAACATATTTCTGGTTTTTACATGTGACTCAGAATTACTGGTAAAGGTTTGTACGCCTAAAAATGTTTCTGGATAGTAGCTTGAGCTATGATTAAAAATGTTTGTTGCTAACAGTTAGTAGTAGATGAACGCATATAGTGAACCACGTAAATTTGTGGTGTTCTTGTTTGATTGATTCTTTATTATCACTTCGTGTCTTTTGAATGACACCCATTACGGAAAAACTCAATTACCAAATAATTACAGTTTCTACAAGATGCAAATTATATAAAATTATGTTCTTCTACTCTAACTAGAGTGATTACATTTTTTGCCCATTTGGTTTGGTCCATATTATGGATCCCTTTCTTATCACCTTATGCTTTTGGTGTTACAAAGGTGCTCATTGCTTCACGAGTTTGAAAATCAAATACCACTTTTTGTATGGATAGTCTGTCGTCCTTAAGTAATTAGAAATTGATCTCATTTGCTTTGTTCTTGGTCTTTTTTAGTTCATGCATTTGTGTAGGACAACAGATTGAGAGTGTGCATGATTGGTAAAGAAGAATCAATATTTTGCGGAAACCTTAATGACGTCATACGTAACTTGAACCAAAGCAGAGGGACCAGATATGTACCTTACTCTATTAATAAAACGGGTAAACGGATGAGGTTTTTTCTGATAAGGTTATCCAGGGAGGGCGAGTCTTTGACTGAGATGTACATGGCCTAGCCGAGGTTATCATGTGACCATTTCCGACCATTTCCCTGGCCACCCTCAAATGTGTACCTAGTGAGGTTTAAAATACGAAACCTCTTGTGAAAAAGTCAAGGGCCTTAATTACTGCTAGACCATTTGATGATGTTGTACTTTACTCTGTTAGTAAGAGCAAGAGGTGTGGTAACTAGTTTTACCTCCTCATTTGGGGCTCACGGGTGCCACATCATCCCAACACCATTTCACAACTAACCCCTCCTCACTCATAACTAACCTCGACTTACTCATTTGAGGCCCACCGCTTACACCTTTATTACCGTTTGTTAATTTACTATGCGTGCTACTCTCTTTTTTTACATGGTGTCAGGGTTTTTGCTTCGTCGTCTGCACGAGGAGGAAGGCTCCAACGAGCCACGACGAGCCATCGCCGGTGTCATGGCGAGCTCCACGTCGGACGACGAGGACGAACGGCGAGACCATACCTCTTGCTCTAACAAGTTGAAAAATCGAGACTGTGATGTCTTGGCACTCATGGGATTGGTAGACTTGTTTTAACCATATACACAAACTAAAATAACCACTATACTCTTGTTGGTGTATCATTGATTATTTAGGTACTTAAATTTGATATCATACCTATAATTTCTTGGTAACATCATTGTATGTGCAACTTATATCAAGTCAAAGTTGTAGTAGTATGTTTCTTTTCTTCTTTTTTTCAAAGCAACTCATGTAGTTGACCTCTTAATCACAACCACAAAGTTAAAAAAACTAAAATAAATAAAATCAGAACAAAATAGCTAAATGCACATATAAGCTACTATCATGCTTTTGCGTTTTTCGTGTTCATGAAATGCGGTAATTAACCCGTTTGAAAAGTTCGTCATGGGTCTGCCTTATGAGTTGGATCCACACTTGCATACTTTGAAGTCTACAGTTCCTTTCGTAACTTATTGTAATGCCTAAACAACTTTTTCCCTGTAGTCTATGATAGTGTCGTTGATAGCAACCAAATGTCGTGTCATGAAAGAGAAAGGTTGGACTAGGTGCAACCCCTTGACCTTGAAGGTTAAAAATACAGTTCTTTTCGTAAAATGAAAAGAAACTAACTAAACTAAAACACATTGACGGAACTTGAACAATATTATTAAAAAAGCTAAAATGTTTTCGTAATAATTTTGAGGAGGCCAAACCTATAATTATTATACATTTATACTAATTTTTTAGAAATAATACAAAACTACAAAAATATGAAGTCTAGTGGTCCAAAATTTGGGGGCCACAACCCCCTCTCCTCTGCTCCAACATAACTTAAATTTGGAATGTATCAAGATTTCATTTAGGCTCCAAATAAAGATGATTAAGTAACACTAACCGTCTAAAAATTATGCGCTTGTAAAACAAGAAAAATATAAAGAAAAACAAAAACAAAAACAAAAAGAAGCAACGGTTACCACGTTGAACTTGGAAGTGTAGAAATCAGAAGGAAAACTGATAATATATTAATCAGATTCAATTAACTAAACTAGCAGGGCACCCGCGCATTGCGGCGGCGGGTACCCTAAAATTAAATTTTAAGCGAGTAATACTTTTAGGGTAGTGACAATAATAATTTTACAGATGGTGCTAATTTTAGATTGTAATAAATATAAGCAATAGCAAAGTATCTATATAGAAATAGCATGTTACACGTACGATACTAAGGCAGTAGCAAATAAGATTATAAAGGTAATATATAAACGGTAGTTGCTACTGCGTGAATGAGGGCCAATTACGTAATTTTGCATTGACAATTTTAAGCACGGTCCACAATAAACGTTCATTTTTAAATTATATAAAGTTTTAAGAAATCACTAACCATGCTTTTCATCAATCAGATATCATCAATACTCACTAACTTCTTCTTTGGTTGGTTAAAATATAAAGTAAACGTTTATTTTGAGATAACTCAAAATAGAAAAGTGACAATTATTTTTCGAAATGAGTATTATTGTTTTCACATAGAGCAATTTTACATTATATCGTTTGAATCAATCATGTGTCTAAAATTTCTTCGAAGCATGTGATGTAACACCCCAACCCGATAAGGGTAGAAGTATTACATTACAGTGACATATCAGAACAAACACAAGCATATGATTCATACATACAAAGAAATTCAGAGTTACAAATGAAAATCTGCAACTACAAGGTTACAAAAAAAGTGAAACTTCATCTAATAAATACAAAAAAAGTGCAACTACAAGGTTACAAAATAAATACTATGTCTAATAAAGTGAAACTTCATCTAATCGTCTCTAGTCCAAAGCATAGTCTTCTAAGTCCAGTCACACTCTCTTCCCATAACCCAGCTTCCTACTAAAACCTGCCGCAGGAAAAGGAAATGCGGCTGAGCTTAAAAAGCCCAGTGAACAGATACATATACAAAGCAATGATAATGAAACAGAACTGAAATATAGTGCATTGGGGAAATAGAATAAGGAATGGATAAAAGAGTAATAGAAGAGAAAGAAGAAAGGATAGTCATCTACCACGAGCCCAAAACTCAAAGTCATAACTCAACATCATAATCTCAAAGTCATAAGCCGTCAATTCATAATCTCACAATCAGAGGGGATACCTCTCAGGCAACCAGATAATATGAGGGGTGTCCTCATGTATCAAATGGGTGGAGTAGCTAGCTCCCAGAAATTGTGAAAGGCATGTATAGCACACAGTACCAGTCACCTCAAAGTCATAGTTAAATTCACTAAGCATAATGTCTAGGATTGCAACCCATACGCCCCTTACTCAAAGTCAATCTCAAAGTCATATACTCAAAGTCATAATGGCCATAATAGTAATCATAAAAAGGGACGGCGTGAGAAATCACTCACCCACACATGAGTCATGCCAGTGGTGCATCACAGACATGCCTATGGTACCTCCATAGGTAGAAGAAACATAAATGGCTCGGGTATCAACTAAGAGTCAGGTCTCAAAATCAACAAAAGGTCATAAAGTAAAGTTTCATCTCAAAGTCAGCTCAAAATCATATCAAAGGTTCAATCAAAAGGGAACATAGCAATGGCTTGGGGAAATCTTAATCGTATCATATCTCAAAATCATAATATCAGAAATCATATCAATGTTTCAGAATATCCAAGGTTCATTTCCAAAGGTTCATTACAAAAGATTTATTATTAAGTTTCATAAGTTCAAATAAAATGTGAAAGAGTTAAGAGAAACAGATTTAAAAACTTTAATAATCGTTTAACCATTTTATCACAAAGATATCCCTTTTAAAACCTTCTTCATAAAAGCCAATTAATCCTTCATTTAAAAATGGTTTCGTTTCAAAATCATAGAGTGTCATTTCAAAACAGTTTCCTTCCATAACATCAAGTTATATTTTCAAAAGATTTTCATATCAAGTTATCATAAAAGATGAACCAGAGATATCGGATATACAAGGGTCAGAAGTCACCGTAGTGGCAAAAGAAACGGATCACGAATCATGAGAAACCTTACAAAAAGGTTAGAATATCTGTACCTTATTCGCAAGCACAGAAATAGAAACAGATAAGAAATAGAAGTGGCTCAGGATCTCTCCTTCTTCACACCTAGAGGAGAAGAGGGGGAATCATAATTCATTCTCAAATTCATGCCTTTCCATTTTAAGTAACTTTCCCTTTTTAGCAGGTTTCTATAAATAGTAGTTTCCACTTTTAGAAAGTTTCCATATTTAGAAAGTTGAATCATTATTAATGGTAATAACATAATTACACCTTTGGTCCTTAGGGTTTTATAACTTTGCATTTTATATCCTTTACTTTCCAAAATTACACTTTAAACCTTTTAGTATTCAAAGTTACACATTAAACCCTTAACTTATCCATTTTACATAATGAGCACTTATTTTAAGATGTTATACGAATGGATACTCAACTTTCATAATTTGCACTTTAAGTCCCTCAAGTTATAAAAGTTACATATTTAACCCTTTCATTTACAATTTCAACTTTTAATTATCAATAATTACATATTAAGCCATTAAATGGTCAAAATGACACATAAACCCCTGAATATATTAAATTACTCAAAACAGCTCCAAGTTTCTGAAAATTACATCTTTAGTCCCTCCATTTCAATTATTTACAAAACAAATCCCTAATTAAGTTTAAAATACATTTTAATCCATTTAAATGTAAAACTTACGCTTAGCACCCTCATCATATATTTTTGTCGAATAGTATACAGCCCAAATTAAGTTCCAGAATTAACCCTTAAGTTATAAAGTTTACAAAACTCACCCAAAACCTTTTTGCCAAATCGTATAATACAAAAATAAAGGAATTAGAAACCCTAATCCTTCTAATCAATTCCCAATCATTAACTCATCATTACATATCATTAATTATCACCTTTTTCCAGCCCTAAACCAAAACCCTAGGCCCTCGACTTATTTCTTCCTTTTTCTTTTATATACGATTTACACAAACAAGAATAATTTCGAAATACCATGAATTAAGCCAAGATAATTTTTCCAACATTTTTACAGATCAATATACATCATAATAAGTGTGTATAAATTTTATTAGGAATTATTATGGATCGGAAGGTATATTACACAATTACACTCGTTTTTAGGGTTTTAATTCACCAAAACGTTATGGATCATGCATGAATCGATTATAACATTTTAGATGATGTTGGTAGGGTGTAAGGGACCTGAGAAAAATACCAAAACAATATATGAACGTGTAGGATGGGCTGTACGAATTTCTTTTATACGCGTGTAGCAAAACGAATCCAAAATCCTCACGCCTTCACCAATGATCTTCCAACCTTGTAAATATTTTTCGTGGGTTGTATATGATGTAAGAAACTCAGGAAAAATAAGAAATAATTTTTGTGGAGGTCGAATGAGGTATAAACGAATTTACCTTGTTTTTATGGCTCGACACAAAGAAACAATGCCACGATCGGATGGGGCTTCAACAATTCGAATGGGATTTTTCTTGGCTTCTTAGGATGATGATAACTCACCGAAAAATGCTTAGGAGTGCTGTGTGGGTCGAATGGAGGCTATGGGAATTTGTTTGTGTGTTTTATTCCAATCGGTTTAGGGTTTTTGGGAGAAAATGGTATGGATTTGTTTTTAAAAGGGGAATGCCGTGTCTTGTGGGGGAGGGTGGACCAAAATTTCGAAATTTTAGGTTGGTAAATAATTGTGATGATTATCTTCCATATTTATCAATATTTAAACCATTTAAATCCATATTAAAACCACTTATTATTAAATCGGCCCATAGAGGGGTAATTTGGTAATTTTACTACTTGTATAAATGTTAAATGTAGTTGTTAAAATTATTTGGATACATAACTTGTGCATTGTTTGAAGTTTGGGATTTATTTGGTACCTTAATAAGCTTTTAATTAAATTTTAAATTTGTAAGGGCATTTTGGTCATTTCACATGCTTTTAGATTTTAGGTGTTACATGTGACATGACCAGATGATATATATCAAGCAATGTGACTTAAAAAGTTTACTTGCAAAGAATATTTTTTATAATGAATTAAATAATTTAGCACGATACTATGTTTTGTACACTTTTATTTTAGTTGGTAATATTAATTTATTTGTTTACTTTTTATTAGTATACTCGTTTGGGCTTTGCGCTTTGGGCCTTGTTAAGTTGTTATTGTTAAAAAGTACCCTAAATAAAACCCTAGTTGTATATTCCCTTTAAATATGATTTTGGCACAAAACACTATTTGTTTTTAACTTTCTCTCGATCTCACGCCTCTGATAAAAACCTACCCTTTGAGAAATGCAATCAACTGCATGTCTTTTATGTGATAAATCATAAATCAATTTTGGCTTCGAGGTAGTTGGCATATGATTCATGATATTGTCTGTCGGTGGTCGGATTTTGTTTTCTTTCTTTTTTTTCTTTACTTATTAAATATGAGTTAAATTATCAAGGAGATGATTGATCTTATTTCTCTAGTTTGCAATCGATGAAAAATGCAAGCAACAAAGGAAAATATTTGTGATATGTTCTTCTATTTGTTATATGATTGCATGTATTTATTCCAGTTCTCAATCTCTTACAAAATAATAGAAGTCAAGCCATCCTCTCGGGACATTGTACAAATATGTTTTGGAATTGGACTGATAGCCGTGGAAGCAATTTTTTTTTTCAGATTTACGTTTTGGAATTGGACTGATGGATTTAAGTTTTCTCAAATTGTTTTAGTTTTCTTGGATATATTTTTTAGTACTTGGCTTAATAGCTTGATTAGATTGTACTTTGTGATTAAATGGTTGTATTTTTTGATAAAGGTGTGAATGAAATATTGTATTAATTGTATGTTTTGAATATTGGTTTTTTAGTTGTATTTGTGCTTCAAATAGTTATAAATTATGTTTTCTAACTTGTATTTACTTAAAATCTATTTTAGAAAATCTTAAAAAATTAATATGATAGAAGTGTCAATATGTATTATAAGTAGTATAGATAAAACACAAAGACATTAAATTGAAAATGAACAATCCTAACCCTAAGTACAAGACGGGCCTGACCAATAGCCTATAGGCCTTTATTATCTAACATCCCATCTCAAACTCACGACAACAGTCAAGTATAAAACAGACGGACCAAAGTCATTGCAAAATCAAAATTAGAGCAACATAATTACGAAGATGAACAAGAGTACCAGAACAGGCAGACAAAGCAAAACCTGACAGACAAGCATTAGACTTTGTTTATGGCTTCGTAAAGATGATACAGTACTATTATATATGTTTTGAGGTGACAATGTTGGGTGTGGACATGGTGCTTTTTTTGGAAGATGCATGTGTACCAAATTCTGGATTGCACCTCACATTTTGCAATAGTTTGGTTTGTGATTAGACATACATATGACTATATGAATGCATCCAGATTTCGTAAATATTGGTCAATAAATGGTCGACATACATTGTATTCTATCTAGATATTATTGATATAAATCGAAGATCAAACTTTGATGTTAGCCCAACTTTGTTCCTCATACACTCAAGACATTCACATGGGTAGTTGATACACATATGCAAACGAGTGAACGACTTAAATAGTACGTTGACCCTTGGAACCGTGATCGTGATCCAAGGAACCAAGAGGATGGAAATGGAAGAAAATATATGCTTTTTCGGACATTGGCAGAGATCCTTATTCAACATCCGGAGAGATTGTCGTGTTTTCGGGTCAGGATACTTAAGTAAACACTCATTTTTCACATATCATGAAATACAAAAAACAGTATAATTAAGTAGTACTACTCTACTCGGTTGGAGGAAAAGACATCCTAGAGTTTAATTTCGGTACAAAAGTTCACCAAATTTGGAAATTGGAATTTTAACTAAAATGAAACTCGATGATTTATAATAGTACTACTTTTTGTAATTTCTGTCAAATGTAATGTTTGCATCAATATACAGTTTTCATACAGTTTACAGTGTAATTTCTGTTAAATGATACGAACTTACTTAGAAAACAACATCCAAATCCTGTCACCAATTCTTCTGAAATAACATCCAAATCAATTGAACCAAAAAATCCGAACCTAACTTATTATATTTCTAAAAAAATCCAAACCTAACTTATTTTATATCTTTCATATTCACCCACCATTTAAATATTTACAGGTATACACATTACACCCGACAAATAAAGCAGAAAATTAGGTTGGAAACATGGAGCCCTGCAACATCATCGATGCAATTCTAGATGCAAAAATAATTACCAACCTACCACAACTACAAGTCTACAACTACAACCACATCCTAATATTAAAACTTTATATTATATACTTTTAGTAACAAAATAAAACACATCAACCACTAACCCACAAGGTCAAACAATTGCTAAATAACTTAAACAACATATGAATTCAGGAACAAAATGTTTTAATGTATGTAACTTTATACAAAATTGACTATATGGAAAATTGTTCATCATGAGATTATAACAAAACTCAAGATCTAAATGTTGATATTACATAGTATAGATTTCGTAACAACCTCATATTACACTAATCTACATAACAAGATTTTCTTGAAATTATAAAAAGTAAACAAGAAAATTGCATATAACATCGAACACAAATCCCTCAATTTGTAAAAGAATTATAAGCACAAAGCGGTGACAAATAAGTCACCGCTATCTCCGCCTGTGGCGATCTGGTCCACAGGCGGAGGGAAGTTAAGATCAAAGGGTAACGGTTTTCTCGACGATGAAAAATATTCATCGTCAACAACAGATGACGAGGAGTCACAATTACTATGACAATCATCGTCCGGTGCAGCAGTTTTTATCTGCACCGGACGATGCGCGTACGACACACGAGGCCCACTCGTAGACTCAACCGTACTGCTGAGACTACTTGCAGTGGGCCTCGCTTGATTTACAATAACATCATTACTATTAACATGTTGAAGCTTGTAAAGGCCATCTTGTTTTTGTTTATGATTATCGATGTAAAACTCGGGCACTTGATGAGATACGGGAAAGTTTGTTTTCGCCTTTGGGCCGCGGAGGGAGACCGCGGCAGCGTCATAAGCACGCGCCGCGTCTTCCGCGGAATCAAATGTTCCGAGCCAGACGCGCGCTTTTTTCCATGGGTCACGGATCTCCGCAGCGAACCGTCCCCATGGTCTCTTTCTAACTCCACGGTACCTGATTTCTGACCCCACCTGTCTTGATCCGATTGGTTCTCCTGCTATAGACTTTTTCGCCATATGGGTGTGTTAGAAAATGATCAAAAATGATAAAGGGTGTTTGAAATATATGAAAAAATATGATCTTGATGAAATTTTGTGGTTAATTTATCATCATCATCATCAAGATATGTTGTTGATTTTCTTGATGAGTTTTTGCTTCTCTCTTATCTTTTGTTTTCTTTATCTCCAAAATGGAGAAAAAAGGAAGCTGGGTATGTTATTCGTTTGAGATCATGTGGTTTATGGATTTATGAATGAAATGATTTGCGTGTGAAAATATATGTAAATACTAAAATGCCCTTAGGTGTGGTGTGTTGTTGTAATGTGTGTTTGGTTGATTTTTTCTAGTTGGGGTTAAGATTGGAATTTTGTCTTTGCTAGCAATTTGATGGCCTTTCATTTGTTTTTTTATTATAAGTTTGTAAGTTGTGTGGAGATGACCCTTGAGTTTGTTGTTTTTGCAACTATGGCTTGACAAAAGTTTTGTGGAACCAAATAACTTGGGTGTCTAGAAAAGTAGAAATAATGGGATATTTAGCTTGTGTTTGAGGTGAATGATGTTTTCAAATGAAAGGTTCATATGAACTAAGGATTTGCTTTCTATTTGAAAGATAATTAATGGGCTGTTTATTTTTTGCTTAATTGGCTTTTTGGTAATATTTCCTTTCCCATTAAGGATTGCCTATTGTTTCTTTTTTGTTTATCCTATACCAGAATCTTAACTGTGAATGGGTGTAAAATCCTTACCCCTTCCTATCTAGGACACAGTATGAACACTTTATTCCCTTCATCTTTTTATCTTTCATTTTACTATTATCAAAAATTCAATACATAACTCTTCAATCCTCCATTACCACCAGCATGTTCCACCCCACCGACCTTCACCATCGGACATCGGTGCTCCAACTATCCTTCTCGGGCTTTCTTGTCAGAGTTTAATTTCATCCCTTAAAGCTCACTTCTTCACTCTGATGTGACTTCCTTTTAAGGTTTTATTATTTTCTAGAAGCACCAACTTTCTTTAATGGTGGAATCATATGTATGAAGAAGATGGTTACCAAGTTACCTTTTTTTTTTTTTTTTTTTTTTTTTTTTTTTTTTTGAATACTTTGGGCATAAGAAAAACAATGACAGATCTGTGATTCATATATATGAATTTGTTTTCTGTTGAATGTATTTAATCTTATTATTTTTCTTGTAAATTTGGTTGATTACTCATTGTTTCATGGGATGATTTATGTAAATAACAATTAGCTTCTGTTGGGGTTTTTCAATTTTATGTTTCATATGCAAATTATTTTGATATTTCTTCATTTATTAGCAAGGTCAGATCTGTGTTTGATCTTCAAATTGAATATGGCCATTCAAGAATTTTGATTACTGATGATGCAAATAAAAGTTAAATTAGTCATTTACATTTTTAATACTTGTCAGTAAGAAAGAAAAAGAAACATGTTTTTTTTTTCAACACCGGACCAACTGCAAACATGACTTATTATGCAAAGGACACCTTTTCTAAACAGATAAAAAAAAAAAGAAACAACCCCTAAATGTATTATGAAATTGTTGTTGCCTGGTTTTACGTATATGGCTAAAAACATACATACAAAAATCGTATTTGTACAGATTCAAGCGAACAATGACACGAGAGTGAGAATGAATAAAAGACATAAGAGGATATTGTGCCCATTTCCACGGTCATGGCACATGCGTAAAGGTGTGTTACATCTTCTAGAGTCCTTGTAATTTCTTTCGACCTCGATAGGTCGTAAAAAATGGTTGCCATATACATGTCCTTTTTGAGTTTGATATTAAGGTATCTTTGGCAAAATTAATACAGTAGTAGAAGTAGCGAGTAGTAGCGGGCAAGCAGCAACAATTATTAATAGCAGTTAACAGTAATTGTTTGATATAAGTTAAAATAATGTAAAAGCTAAACACTAACAATACAGGCTTTTACAAGTAGCATTTTTCTAAAATGGCAAAATGTTAAATTTTGCCAATATATATATATATATATATATATATATATATATATATATATATATATATATATATATATATATATATACTAGACTTCAAAGCCCGCCCGATGGGCGGGCATGACTTGTGATTTTATTTTTTATAGTTTTAATTATAGTAATTTTTAAATAAATTATGAGATTTTTTTCCTTGTTTGGTATTATTTGTTTTGTTTGGTAAAATGTTGTGAACATGTTTCATATAGTTATAACATAACTGGTATGTTGAAATAATCTGGGTATAATGGGCGGGCATGACTTATAAATATCGTTTACATTTTTTTGTTTAGCTAAATATTGTTGTTAATACTTATTTATTATACAAAGATTTTTAAAAGAATAGAACCATCGTTTGTTAAATTGTTTGTGTGTTGCAATGTTATTTGTAACAACATATTATATGATTTAAACTCCAATGTGAAATAACGCTTCTTTACACACAATGTTTGTAGATGCATAGCCCGTCCGATGGGCGGGGGAGCTTACACGAAAAATAAATAATGAATAAGTTTTCATGTATTATATGTAAAAAGAACAATCGTAAATAATACAAAAAATCAAGTACATGATGGTTATTCATATGAGACCATCATAACTTACTTATTACTTATTAGTCTAAAGTTTACACTTTTAAATTTTGAGGAACCCATATTTCTTTTATAGATTTGACTTAACCTTTAGTTTTGAATCTCTTTTTGATACTTAATGCGACTAATGGAAAGTTGTGTCATTCTTTAATATAATTATGAACCTAAGAAAAAAATGTGACCCTCAAGTCAAAATAACGAACATTAATGAATCAGTAAATAAACTTAGTATCGAGCAATAATCAAGCAAAGAAGCATCATGTCCCTGAATCATATTCCATAAAATCCTAAATGAATCTAGCATTGAACAATAATACGCGCTTGTAATTGTATTTTAATACACTAATTCAAACGATCCAATTTAGACCACCATTTCTGCTTAATTTTGTCAACTATGACATCAAGTATGTTGTATCAGTAACGGCTTCGACTACACAAAGAACATACCAGATAATGGTAAAGAAACACAATCCACAACGGTTCCCTCATGAAAGAATAACATACTTCACTATAGATACTCCAAATGGTTTTGTTAATTTACTACTGTTATACATAGATTCATATAAAAATATAGACAGGGAAAAATGATAGTCGGTGTTAAGTTAATTGAGAACATAAAAACCCAAAAAGATGACTATACCTAAAATCTTTTAAGCACTTGAATATGTGATTTCAGCAGTGGTTATCGCAATTGTTTCTTAGTAAGTATATGCATGACCAGAATATGATTTATCCCTGCATAAACGATGAACAAATATCAAGCAACTTCAAATGAAAATAGCTCTTTCTTAAAAAGTAACAGTTTGATATACCTTTTTCAAATGTTAAAATACAACTGGTTAGTAAAAAGCCAAGCACAGCCACAATTAATCATTTTAATAACGTTGCATACCTGATAAGTGTCCCAATACAACTCACAGAAATTTTCCGGGAACATCGGCATTCACGACATCTTGTTTTTAAATTTAAATTACAAACGCTGTCGACCCCATAGAAACTGGCCTTAACAACTTTGCCTTTCAGAAAAATGTTGTAGCAGCTGTAGCCAAACACCCCCTAGAGCTGAACATTTGCAAAAGTTGCAGCAGCAATACATCAGTGGTGGTGGCAAACTATGCCGCCTTTTCTTCTTCTTCCTTGATTGGCTCTACTTGACTTTCTTCACTATAAGCTGCAATAACATCATTCCAACATTTGGATTAAGATTTAAAACATAAATTTAGAGGATGTTTGGATGTCAGTTTGTAGTGCATATACGAAGCAAAATTTGGGAACTAAAATACAGTTACCTAAATGGAATTCACAACATCATGATTTAAAAAAAATGAATCAAATAATCTTGCATTGTGGTCTTCGCTAAATATTACAACGAATCTTTCCGTAAGGCTTGTGACGTAATTATTTAGACCGAAATAACCCATTAAAACAGATTTACCGCCCCATATCATAGAATTAGAGATACATGTATAGAATTTGTATAAAGTAAGTCCACTGGGACGTCAGATTCCTAGCCATTATTCTGGTTGTTGTCTTCCGTCAATTAACCTGGTTTCATTTTTTGCCGCCTACCTCTTCTTCCTCGTCTGCTCTCAAAGAAAGAACCATCCTCCAACATTCCTTCGTCAAGTAAGCCTACAAAAAGAGGGATCATATACACCTATTTATTCATTAATATTCAATTCAGGAAACTTACTTAAATGGTTTAAAGAGGTCAGCCGGGTTAAAGCTGAACTGGTTAAAAAAAACTTGCTTGCTTCTCTCTTTGTGCAAACTCCTTTATCAAGATTAAAGATACATTGAAGTATATTTTAGAAAACATTACCTTCAGGTAAGCCGGTATAAAAGATTGCCAACAAAATGTCTTTGCATGTGTATAATTATATTTACCTTCAAGTCCAATATTATCTGGTTGCCTTGCTTCGTTTTCAACGGTAGTGTTAACCAACCCGTTGGTATCAAATATACAGGTGGTAGAATGACTATCCTATGTTCTAGTATACTTCCAGCCGTGTACACTCTCTACTGCAAGGCACGTTTTATTTTTCACGGCGTTCGTGTATGGAGTGGCCGCTGCATAACATTGTGTGGTTTTTTTTACAATGGGCTGCTGAACACTGTTATCATTAGTTTCAGACACTCTTTTGTGTGTTACTGTCTTGTTGGGCAAAAATGAAACTGCAAGACACTCTTTTGTGTGTTACTGTCTTGTCATACCAAAGCATATGAAGTCGATTTATAGTAACAGTTTGTTCCTTTATTTCTTTAGTTCCTTCTCGGATTCTTTTTATCTTAGTTAAATTTGTCTTAGTCTACTTATATCATTTGTGTATGTGAGTACTCCTATCAGCAGCAACAAACTTGCTCGAATTTACATTTTATAAGGTCAAACAATTAGTAAACAAAATTTGAGGGTTTTAAAGAATTAAATTATCAGTCGGCTTATCTAAACACTAAAAAGTGATTATTGCTAGTGTGATCACGTACCTTATACCAAGTAAATGGTTGTTTTGAGCCACATAAGAACCTTGAACTCATTCGACATATGAACTTCCACTAAGCGAGTGAAGACTTAGAATTTCGCATTTAAGAACAGCCTGATCAATCATTTAAAGTTCTAAGAGCGACCAAAATACATAAAAGATAGTCATTTAACATTGAAAAGTTGAAAATACCATAAGACCATTTCTGCCATGATAAATCTCTCATCCCTCCATTTCTGCCATGATAAATATCATAAGCGAGCATTCCACGTCTCAAAATAAAGCCCACTGTTCTAACAGACAATGAAAATAAACATGAGTTATTTCAAGTAATGCTTTAATATCCCATTAAGAAACCCATTTTGAGGAACAATGAACATACTGGGATACCACCAGCAATGCTTAGTAGTGAAATCTTGTTAAAGCCAACTCTTAGATTAACAATGCCATTAAAAGTTATTTTCCTATTTTCTAGACTTCCATAGGTGGTTCCTGTTAAAATAAACTACAGTCAAATTTCCCTAAACCAAATGATAAATTTCTCCAAATTATATATTGAAGTTGTTATAACCTGATAGTTTACCGTTGATCAAAACATGTAAAGCATGACCAGCGGCTAAGACAGTAAGCGTAGGTTGTTCCACTTATCAAGAACCTTTCGTTGGAGTCAATCTTGACACTGATTACAAAAAATATCAACCAATAGTCCATATACTTATCCACTGAATAGCCCTTTTTATAGATCTAACCACTAACTGTACGAATAAAGATCATACACTTACCTGTAGCCGGTGTTTGTGTGCGGTCGTTGGCGCCATCCACAACGATTGTCTACCTTTAGCCCGCCCACCATGCCACTGATAAAAGACTTTACAAAGTGACCGTTTCTACCCATTCTCCATAGACGGTTCCTGTTAAAATAAACTACAGTCAAATATCCCTAAACCAAATGATACATTTCTCCAAATTATATATTGAAGTTGTTATAACCTGATAGTTGACCGTTGATCAAAACATGTAAAGCATGACCAACGGCAAAGGCAGTAAGCGTAGGTTGTTCCCCTTATCAAGAAACTTTTGTTGGAGTCAATTTTGACACTGATTACAAAAAATATCAACCAATAGTCCGTCTACTTATCCACTGAATAGCCCTTTTTATAGATCTAACCACTAACTGAATAGTCCATCTATTTAAGGTTTCACTTGATGTAATACTAAAAAAATTTCCTGAAACAGAAGGATACGGTCACAGCCGGTATTTGAGTATGCCACCCGCTGCTGAATGAACGAATTGCTGACCTGCACAGATAGGCAAATGTCAACAAAAAGGATATATGAATTCAAGAACTATATAATTGATTCGAAAGTGATGATTTATATCCTTTTAAGTTTTAGTTATGAATAGGTCGATTGTGTTGTGCTTTAGGCCAACAATGTTAAACCAAAGTATTTAGCTAAAAAGAGAATATGTCAAAGGGGTCAAAATGGATTACCAAAACGTAAGAAAATACCAAATTGTTTTAACCAAAGATTTACATAATTATTCGATTAATACTATTTCAGCTCTCCCCGACCTTTACGACCTGTACTAAATGAAGACCCATTTCAGTTTGTCACCTAAGCACATAGCACATCCAATTTATCACCTACGAAAAAGTCATTTTTAGCCACATGTCAAGTCACCTTGTCTTTGTAAGCGGACATCAGCGTTTGAACAGTGTTCATTCACAGTGAAACTGGAAGAAAAAGTTGAGTAAGAGCCGTTTGCTGTGGGTATCTGAAGCACCGAGGAACTGACAATAGGGGGAACCATACAACCATCTATATCGTGAATAAAGTGGCACCCCTTATTTATGTCAAAACTGAACGAAACTTTCTGTTTTCCTTTATATAAAACCAACTGCTCATCTGATGGAGTGCTCGTGTTTACACCCACCCGTTCTGGTGTACCCGGTTCTCTTATTGTTACATTGCTAATAGGCCTTTGATAACTGTTTGGGTCTATATTACAACAGGCATTCTGTCTAGCTGGTACCTTTTGTCTTTTCATTGTCTCTCTTATGGCCATACCGTCTATACATTCAAATGATTCAAGAAAAGGATCCCTAACTCACAAATTGCCTCTTCTTTCCACAAAAAGAAAGTATATAGTGATCGTTTTATCTACTAATTCAAAATTGCATACCTACACATGAGGTTTATTACAACTTGAAACACCGTAATCGCATTTAAACACTATCTTCGACAGGGCATTATAGTACAACTAATTATGTAATTCTGTTTACTCAATATTAGATAATAACTTTCAGGATGCACCCCCTTAAACCTTAGGATATTCTAATCCTACCAATAGAATTTGTTTTCACTCACTTTAAAAAAGATAGTCCTATATGTCACGGAATATAATTAGCAAACAGTGAAACACATAATTTACTCTAGAGAATACCTTGCATTGGATCACTTGGGTTCAGTAGATAACCTTCTTCTTGAGTTGTGTCGCCGTCAATAAAGTGAGTTGAATTAAGTAACGTGTTATCTAAATCTAGAACCAAGTAAAGCTTTTAATGTCTTAACAGACTCTTTAGATCTCTTTCACGTATTCAAGCAGCTTCATCATCAGAAACCCACACATCCTGCGAAAATGATATTGTTTTCAGACAACTACGAAAAATACACAATAAAAGATTATGTGGTTTTACAATAAAGAAAGAAAACCTTGTGTATATACTCAAGTCAAACACGAGACTGGTTATCCATCTTATCTCCACACTTCATGTATAGGAAACCTACAATTGAAAAAAGCCAACTATTACGTTGTTTATTAAACATGAAATACCAAAGCAATGGACCAATTAGTACGCACCCATTGTTCCAAAAGTGACATGTGCAGAATGAATTTCTGCAACAACAGGCTGAAGTACTTCCATCACATTTCTTTTTTCTTCTGCCAGCTTATCATTAATTATACGATCTTATCTCACATTGTTCTTGAAATTGCTTATTAATCAGGTTTTGGAGGTTGTTTTCCATGACACGAGCCTTGATATCTGCTTGTTTCTCTCTTTCTTCTTCCCGTTTTTCTCTTGCTTGTTCTCGGCATTCTTATGTACTTATTCAAGTACAAAAGCTCTGAACCTAATAGCTCATAAACCAAAAAAATGACCTGGTAATCTTTTCCAAATACAAATGAGCCTGTAAGCTTGTAAAATAACCTAATCCAAAAACTCCCTTAATCATTTTCCCAAGACACCAAAACAGAACTTAGGGCCCAAGTAAATGCATCACATTAGGGGTTGGGTTGAAAGATGGTAGAAATTTTGCACCACTGGTATAAGAAGCCCATCATAGTTAGTCTTGTGGTGCATCTATTATGTACTGCCTTTATGGAAGCTACGCTAGCCACATTGTCTGCTCTATTGGTGTCTGCAACTGCCCTGTTAACTCCCACATCAACTGTGCCTACATCATATGCTTTCTCAGCAGCTATTCGCGCTTCATGTTAAACCAATACAGATTACTTGAATAGTTACCACAACTAATGTCTTTACCTTTTGTTTTTGTATCTCATAACAACTAATTTGTTCATTATCGTTAAATATTTATTTATGTGGTTCTTTAATATATGGCATAAAAATAACCTGAAGTAAACTCATGATTTTATCAGTAAAAAAAATTAGCAGTTGAAAATTATAGATTAATGTGAACTCACCTATCTTCAATAGTGTCCTCTTTATGGCTACCATCCAAACTTGTCGTGATGCCTCGAATCCAAGGAATTTGCCAATAAGGGTCATTAACCGGTAACAAAAACTTCTACAGCTTGCAATTATGTGTTTAAATACATAAAGGGGTCAAACTATACAAATACTACAAATATCAAAAGTCTATGTAGTACACAAAATTAGTACAGTACAAACTTAAAAAACACAATTACAAAATGATTTATTCTTTTTTGTAAAACTGGAACCAAGTTAATGTTTATACAATTCTTTGTTTTGATATGACGAATGAAATAATTTAATTTAAAAGAGTTGGTTATCTTACCATCTCCATTTTGGATGAGTTACCTAGAAATTGGAGGGCCCTGATGCAAAATCCATAAGTCTTTCCGCTAGCGTCTCACAAAATATTCTCTTGGATTTAGGGATGAGCACCGTACCGGTCCCGTACCGATCCCGTACCGAATTAGTGGTACCGATTTTTTCCCGAGCATAAATTAGTGGTACCGGTATCTTACCGAACGGGATTCGGATAACGGTACGGGTATTGGTACCGGGAATCGGGATTTTCCCGTTTTTTATTCGGGAATTTCCCGATTTGGTACCGGTCCCGTACCGAATTAGTGGTCCCGAATTTTTTTTCACCTTATTTTGTAGTCCCGGTACCGTACCGTATATAAACTTTTGAAGACGATTTACAGAGGAAAGAACTTTTGAAGCTTATACATACAGTATCTTTATCGAACTTTCGAAACTCCTTCCAGATTTTCTTCTCGTCCTTATTCAATGGAACATCATCAGTCTTAGCGTACAGCCTGAGTGGCTTCTTCAATGGTGCACAACAATGATCTGTAATGGGAGAAATATACCAAGTTACTGTCCATGTGAAATTAACTTAATAATCCATTGATGCCTTAAACATTTCTAAGAAATATATAATTGTACAAAATAAAAATGAGCCAAAAGAGAAACTTTTTTTGTTGGATCAAATAAACACTTGATCAAAATCTTCAAACCCATCATAATCATACTGAACCATGGTTATTATGTATTTAAGTATTTGCAATAAAAGACCATATGCAGTGGCAAATAACATAAGCTTATCAAACCATTAACAAAGAAAAGTTACTTTTTAACTTCAGTGACCTATAAAATAAATGACATGCATGTATAAGATAAATGGCCAAACTAAAGAATATAAATGCATACCATGGTTGTCAGAATTCACTTATAACTTGCTTCAATCTCTCTACAAAAAGATTAGAAAATGTCTTTAACTTAAATGTAAAAAAAAGTTAGTTATGTATAAGAACTCAATGTTTATCTGTCATATACAATGCGCAGAGCGGCATACTAAAAAGGTAGCTGTAGCAAGCAAATGTTTCTACTTCTTCTCATAATATCTCATAAAGTTTCTTGATAACTTGCAAACCCTTGCACTCGATAAATAAATTAAAAAAACCTTTTAAAGAGGATATCTTAGGTCTCCTTCTTTTTTGCTTTCACATTATAAGAAGATGATAGACCTGTATTGAATGTGCCAAACTGCAAGTTAAGCTCCTTTATAGGCTTTACCAATCGCTATTGATAATGGACATTCCCAAATGAGGTTTGTTATTATATGTTTTTAAATTATAGGAACTGAAGGCAATTGAATATATGATACAAATGGACTAAAATAAAAAACAACCTGATTAATCTTATTAAGTGACCATGTATCCCTTATAGTAATACTGATTTTTACTCCCAATAACACGTGCCACAACCTGCAACGAAAAAAGAAAACAATTTAATAATCTTACCGATTTCAGCAGCATAGGAATATTTTTTCATGTAAATGGAGGGGGGGATACAAATGACCAACAAAATACAATACGTGCAGTTGAAAGTTTATATTTCATTAGGAACAGGGCTTTGCTAGTGTAGCAACCTCCATTTTCTCGATTATTGATCAACCAAATTCCTTCAACGGGGCCATTTCGTCTGAAAGACGTTTCCAGGTAAAAATATGATGTTGGCAAGAGTTTTTTTTTATCACAGGTGTGTGTGTAAGTTTCTCGGAAAGAGCTTATTATGTCTGGAAAACACACCTTCTAAGGTGAACCATTATCAAAACATGTGGATCAACTCATACATTGAGCACTTTGAAGCATTTGTGGTCAAAAAGTAACCAGAGTTATTCAAAACTCGCGACATGTTATTACACTCTTTTGAGTGTAAATTCGTCATTTTATAAGTATTTCAACAACTTTTTGGCTGGAAACATATAGACCACCACGCTTTAGTTTGAAATATTTGAACTGTTTCGGAAAAAAATAATTAAACTTTATGTCATTTTACAATTATGCGGGTAATTTGGTCATTTGTAGTGTTAAGGCGATTTTTTGGCCAGAGACGCCCAGGTGAACCAAAATGTGCCGTTACGCCAACCATATTTCATTTAAGTACATTCAAGATGTTTCCAGCCAAAGAGTCACCAAAACTATGTAATAAGTTGTGGCTCACTCACACGTCATCAGGGCTATTATTTTCACTTTACCTTTCGATGCTAAAATGGTCATTTATAGTACTGCTACATCTTTTTGGCATGTAACGACCCAAATGAAGAATAATGAAAATTATGATACATAGGTGACCTATTTGACAATTATCCAAAACATGGCATCTAACTATATACAATATCCTATAAAAATTTTCACTAAATAAGCTGACGGGTGACTTACTTGAAGGCTCATCACAGAAGAACCATCACTAATCTGCAATATCAAAATCTTTGGCTGAGTTGGTCTGGGCACAACTGACTCAAGTTTATATTTAGTATGACCATAACATATACTCCCTCCAAAAACTTTTATAATAGTCCTAAGAAAAGAAATCCACATCTGAAAAACCTCAAAACATTCACATCCCCAGCAACCTCCTTCACCTCACCACCCAGCCCTGCATGCACTGCAGGAACAGGATCCCTCCTCATTTCTCTTGACCACTTAACCCATCCTCCAACCACAACTCTGTGATCAAGCAGCCCCAAACCACCATCCCTACAATTCAGTATCATTTTCAACAAAAACCTTTCCGAATAGTTACTAAAATGTAGTCAAACTACTTCAAACTAATAAATTTCGACACAACAACCGACCCTCATCAGCTCAACATCAAATTAAAATTACAAAAACTAATCACTACAAACTACTTCACACTAACAAATACAAAATGTAGTCAAACTACATTTATGATCGATTCGAAACAACGATTGAATTACACAATAACTTGTATCTCCAATATGAAAGTAAAGCAAGTTCTGATAATGTATCCTACTGATCCATTTTTATCCTATATCTCCAACACAAAAGGAAACCTAATTCTGCTATACTAACCTATTCTCATGTAATAAATCTTCCTATAATCATCATATCACTAACGAAACACCTTTATAGCCATTTTGGATTGGACGAATTATCAGGATAAAATTAGTTAATTGTATCAAGAGGTTTAGACGAAATAACAATCCTCAATCCCTATCAATTCTGACTTATTTACAGTTACAGAAACCTCATACTAACAACGTATAAAGATACCTAAACGTCAAGTACAGACTTCAAAACTGCCACTTTCGAATCCTAAAGCTAACCTACAACCACACATGTTATCTGATTCGTTACGTAAATCAAACTCATTCACAATCACATCACTACTGCTAAGAAAACCTCAAATTAAACTTAACTCTAAGCCGAGTACACAATCATTGTTCTTTGCAACCAAAGCATCTACAATAGAACCTAACTCTAATCATTCAAAATAATTAACAATCACGTCATTGAATCGCTTAAAAAACCTTAAATAAAACCTAAACAACAAAATTAGCAAATCTACTCATTCGTAGCCGAAGCATCAACTGTATATCTAACTCATTACAAACTCAAACTTATTCAAAATCCTACAAAAACCCAAAAAAAACCTAAAACTAATTACAATTCTCAAACCTTTTTCTTAGCAGCCGAATCATCGACTATATTTAAAATTAAAAAGTAATGGCCATAAAAAAATCACAAAAGATTTTGTTTGTTGTTTTGTTAGCAAACCACTGAATAAATCACTCATGTTTTTTACATATAATATCTAAACCAAAATTAATAACAACTTCATTGTCGTCATTACCTTGAATCAACAACCTTTATTCAAGAAACTTAAATCAGCAGCCTAACCTTCAATGAGCAGGCTGCAATAATCAACATATAAATTGCGTTCATTATTTATCCCATATCCATCAAAGATAAATTGAATTCATAAGAGCTATTAAGAGACAAACTTCTTTTTACATGAATAGGACTGCATCAGCATCATAGTTGAAGTAATTTACATATATATTCAGTAAGCACACACCTAAAAAGATATACATACAAACTGTGAGATCAAAAATAAATATAGACCGTGAAGTAGCTCAAACCACGTACAGATGCTACTGACACAAACCCTCATGCTCTCAGCTACATAAAATACCAACATTATATTAAAGCTTACCTTATGTGGATCACTTGTATATACTATTGATAATTCTTAGCCGAGGTTCCAATGATTCGAGCTTGAGATACCTGTTCAACATAACATCTGGAATCCTGCGTGAATGACCACCAGTGATGAAAAGCAGCCGGGCCTTGTATCCGTTGGTGACATCTAAACAGCAGTGTCAAACTCATCATCATGTGGCCGGTGTTTGTGTGTGGTCATTAACGCCATCCACAACGACTATCTACATTCAGCCCGCCCACCATGCCACTAATAAAAGACTTTACGAAGTGGGGAGCAAAAAGCCAAAACATAATCAGTTTAGTTTAAAAAAACCTAAATTATAGGCAGGTCGTTTTCACACGTTACTAAATCTGGTAGACCAACCTATCTAGCCACAATAGCGAACCTCAAACACTCTTCCGAAGTCCCAACAATTTCTTATATGTGCATCTAAAACTACAAAGAGATTAGCATTATAAATAAGCAATCCCAAACACACCCATACTTACGTCATGATGGCAGGACATTACTTATTTACTTGGCATGGGTTTTTTTTTTTTTTTTTTTTTTTTTTTTTTTTTTTTTTTTTTCTGTTTTGATGAATGAAAATTGCTAGGGTTAGATGAAAAGATAATGGAGTTGGGATCATTAGTCGTAGCGTTTTGTGAAAAGAGAGCTTCTGCGATACGTAATGGGTATTATAACATGGGATTAGGGTTTGTGATAAATTGTTTTAATATGTTCATTCAGTGGTTAAGATATATGTTTTGCAAAGGAATAACACAACTTGTGACATGATCTAATGGTTGAGGATCTACTTTCTGGATGACCAGTCCAAGGTTCGAACCTCATGGTCCTCATTTTTTAAACAAATTATTTCGAATTTTATGTTATTTAACTAAATCCTATGTTATGTAACACGACTAATATTAAAATGTATATAAAATATCAATTTACAATATTCATTTAAAAATTAAAAAAATACATACATGTTATTAAATAGTTTACATGTGATGACATGGCTGATGACATGGCTGAAATTGAATTACTGGGCATTGACTGGGCATTTCCTTCAAATGCCTCCTGTTATATATAATGTAGATAAGATATATATATATATATATATATATATATATATATATATATATATATATATATATATATATATATATATATATATATATATATATATATATATATATATATATAATAAAAAAATAAAAATGGTGTCAATTCTATATGTAAAATGCTGAACGGTCCTAAACGATCTAAAATCTCCTTTCTAAACCTATCATTAGAGCATTTTCAATTTAAAACACTAAATTTTGTGTTAGAATAGTGTAAAAATTAGCATCTTTATAACATATCATTGCACTAATTAAGAGTTACTCTAATGTATGACACCAAATTTTGGCACTAAATAGTTTCAACTAATTTAAATTAATTACGGACACAATAAATGATAAAAATAGTTAGAACAATATATATCAATATTGGACTTATTGTAATGTATCTATTAGTAAATTTGTAAGAATATAATTTATATAAACTATTATTTTATATTTTTAGTTAAATATCAAAGATTTAACAAATATCTTAAATTTAAATAAAGAGAAGTTGCACTATATTTAGTGCCTTATTATTTGTTGCACTAATTAGTGCTAACTTAAAGAAGAATTTTTGCAGTCTTTTGTATCTTTTTGCATAAAATTAGTGTAAAAAATTACTTTTGGTACTTAGCGTGCAGGGTATGGTTGAGGTCTTAATGGTTTTTCCTCGTCACAAGTATCTTGATGGTTTTAATTTTTTTTCATTTAAAAATAACTCAAATAAATACGCAACCACCGAAAACAACTTATAAAGTCAATTATCTTCACTATTTCGGGACTCTAAGTCCGGCAAGAAAAAAAAAGGGCTTTATCGTTACAAAAAGGTGGTATCTAGGAGAGAAAGGAAGGAAAAAAAGAAATACTAGTTTTGCTAAATAAAAAAAATAAAAAATGTGAAATACTATTTTCTTATATGTTAACCCAAATGACGGGCAAACAATAGATTTTTTACAGTATTATACAAGCTGCTAAACAATCTGATTTTGAAATTTTGGCATTTCACTTTTTTAGCTTTACTAATTTAACCTTTTGCAGTATATTGTGGATATTTTATGGCGGCTAAACTTAGCATATAAGGTTCATGTAGTTCGAGGGCATGGATAAGATATAGTTACAAAACTAGGGGTCAAATCTGTACATGGGGGATTTTTATATTTTTGTTGTTCAACACCGAGTGGGATGTGTCGATGTGATACTGTGATAATACCGCGTTATAAAGTTTGGACCGCAATATTGTATCTTATGGGACGGTCATGGTCATTTCCCAACAGAATTTGAGTCTTGTGAGTCATATATTATGGTCAATACATCTCGTGCTCCTCGTGGAATCTCTTTAGTAAATTCGTTTGTTTTATACCCGTGATTATCATTTATCAACCTAACTCTAGCGTAAGATCTGAATTACGATTCTTTTTGGTTTATTTTGATTTGAAAATGTTAAATAAAAAAACATGATGTGTACACAATAATTTAACCAACTAGCATAGTAGCATGACATAAAAGAGAGGTCAGAGGTGGTTTAGACATTACAAATGCCTAACCTACTAGCAACAAAATTATCGAAGCCAAATAGATATTTAACTAAACTACTCCTCCGTATGTCTTAGTTTTATCTCAACAAAACGCCTACCCTATGTTTTTCCTGCTCTTGTTTTCTAACTTTCCTTTTCTAGTGATTAAAGCAACAAGCCATGCCTCGAATCCTTATCATCTATGTGATTATAACGTAAAGCCTTGTCTAGTGTTGGTGCAAATATAGTTTAGTTTACACATTGATATCTAACCCACTACTCATACCATCCACAACCAGTTACTCGAACATCAGAAGCTCCATACAAGAAAGTTCTTAGCATGGTAGCCACAGGAATCCTTGCGTCTTGATGTAACTTCTTTTTTTTTAGGCAAAGATAAGATTTATATTACTTCAACGACGTTGTATAGGATTTTTGCTTAAATCTATGGCGCATTTGTTATAATGCAACACCAAATATAGACAGACAATTACGAGATACCTTCGACAATCTCCCATGGACGCGAAACCCAAATGGACGAATTGAAGCCAAGACGTTTACAACAGTTGAAGATCCATAAAAGTGACAAAATTTGAATCTCGGAAAATATATCAACATCAATAACAGCCTGTCATTATTTAATGTATGTATATGTTACATATATTTGTGTTGGTTGGGGGCGTTTTGTTCTCCTCTACGAGAGTTTCGAAATGAGCTAAATTATGTCCAAAATGGAGTTAATATGAATGAGATATCGTGTCTCAAAGTGGGACACTTGGAACACAAAATTTGAAAAAATAAACTATCCCACATCGCCTAGAAAGGGAAGTAGAGACTAGTTTATAAGGAAGTAATAGTATTGGTTATCAAATTCCTTCAGGTTGGTTATGCTCCCACTCCTACGCGCGCGCTAGAGGGAGGGTGCAGAAAATGGGATTTCTGGACCAAAATGAGTTCGAAGCTTCTGAACTCATGCGGGGCCACACGAATGCAGCTCGGATAAATTGAACATTCTCATTCAGCTTTTGATACAATAGAAAAACACAACTCCATTGTTACCGGTTTCCAGCAGTCCTTCGATCAGAAGCACGCAACTTTTTCCGTGATCTTTCAAGCAAGTTTTTCACGTCCGTTGTACCATGGGAAACAAACGGCGTTAATTTTATTATTGTTGCTTGTAATCTGATTTTAATTATAAAAGTGTACACCGTTTCCCACATGAACAGTACGATTACGCCACCACCAAGGATATACCATGACAACTTTTGGCCAACAACTTATTGTTACGAGAGAAAACGATGAAACCAAATAAACAAAAGATGGAGGATTAACTGAAATTGAGAAGTTCCACCAGTCAAAACACCTAAGCCAAATCGATTTAACCTTTTGGCAATTAAAAAGAATATGATCAGAGTCTTCGATAGCCGAATCACAAAGCGGACAAAAGAGGGAATGGGCATTAATTCCCCGCTTATCAAGGTTTGAAAGATGTAGAATTCTGTCATTCATCACCCTCCCATTATATATATTCACTTTCCTCGAAACTAACTATACTAGTTGAAGACCCGACCCAAACACTCGGGAGAAAGAATACGAAAATCAATCATCTTTGAAAGATGGTTTACCATAAGCCTTTATTATTATCGAGAGACCATCTCCATCCATCGCTAATATTTGTCTATAAAGTAAGGCCATTAAGGAGGTTCTCCAAGTTAATTATGTCTCTATTTGTGGATTCGCCATTCCCAATTAGCCCGTCACTCACCATTGAGAAACACCCAACAATCTTGGAGAAGGTAATTCTTATTAGATTCTAAAGCAAATAATCGAGGATGTTTTTTCCTTAAAACACGGGCCATCATCAAACCAATTCTCGAATCTTATCTCGGAACTTGACATAACTTCACGTTTAAAAGAATGACGGAATGAGATGCCTAAAGCTAAGGCATCAACGGCTCCATCAATGTTTAAAATATTTTGCCAAACACCCTTACTTGACCGTGAACTAGTGATGAAATTAACACGATTTTTTGCCCGAAAGCTACCAACATCGAGACCACCAATATCATGACTAGCGATCGTGTTTTTTCAACTAATTCAGACGACACCTTTTTTATCTTCCTTAAAACCCAAAAAAATCTACAACGAATCTTTTCTAGTTCATCAACAACTTTCATCGGAACTCGAAATAAAGTTAAATAATAAATGGGAAGGGCCCCAAGAACTAACTTCGCAAGAGTTTGGCGGTCGCCTATTGACAAAAGTCTAGACTTCCAAGAAGAAAGTCGAGAATTAACACTATTAATCAATTCGTCCCAAGCATCAAAGCGACTCATAGATTTACCCACCGGGAGACCCCAAATAAATAAACATTAGGGACCTAGCCTTACAATTTGTGATGCGAGAAACATCTCAACTTTGTTATGATGAATTCCAACATTATAAATACAACTCTTAGAAAGATTTGCGCCCAGCCCCGACACATTGTGAAAGCACTTTAGAATACAAATCAAGTTTTTTACGTTACTTAAAGGGCCATTGACCGAATAAAAGTGGGTCATCAGGTATATTGAAGAAGAGAGATATTTGCTTCCCCACCATTCACCGACACACATTTGAAATTACCTTTATCAAAGCCTCTAAGATAGTGACTTGAAGAGCTTCCGAAATAATGTTGAATAGAAGAGGGAAAGATGGTATTTGCCTAAATCCTTGTTCCATATTTCGAAGTCGGGAGCCGTTTACTAAAACAGAATTCAAAGCTGATTGTAAACACATATATCTAATTCAACCTTCACAATCAATACTCAACAAGTCTCGATCAAATCCTAAACTCATCATACTCATACCCGACAACCCGATTCAACTCACTACACCTTAAACACATACATTTTGTGGCATGTCACATATACAACAAGAACCCTGCTTGATTTGCTAATGACGCGTAACTTAGTTGATAATTGGTCGAGACATCTTTGTCACGTAACAAGCACAAAGTCAAGAGTTCAATCTTTTGCATGTCTAAAATCACTAAATGAGTGCATGCCCTCCACATTATGAGTAAGCAGAGCCGACTTAGGTTACCAAATATATCAACCTTTCGCCAACTAACAATATTTGATTTAACAAAACAAAAATTAAGCTCTAAACAGTCACACACATAACGAACCGGATAAACACAATTAAGTCTTGTTCATATTTGTTCAATTAATTTTAGCCGGACAAACAAACGAACGTGGACGAATTTTCAATCGTTAAATAATATAAAAAAAGAAAGAACCGAAAATCAAAACAAGCAGCATCACAGCATCCACGTAGACCCCACTGCTGACGTGGACCAATACCATCCCACAGCATCACGTGTCCGCCAATCACATCTCCCCTCATCCCTTCCTTCCTTCCTTCATTTCAATTCATCTCTCCAACAAATAAACCATCCGATGGATGACGTGTCAACCGGAGCCATAGTTCCGGCGGTCAAACAACCACCCGTCGAGTCCTGCGAGGAGGAGGTGGTGGATAAGGAGCTGTTATGTCCAATATGTATGGGGATAATAAAAGACGCGTTCATGACGTCATGCGGACATAGTTATTGTTATATGTGTATCATAACTCATCTTGATCATAAAAGTGATTGCCCTTGTTGTGGTGCTGCTGTTACTGTTAATCAGATTTTCCCTAATTTCTTACTTGATAAGGTTTTTTTTATTTTTTTTTTTTTATTTATTTATTTTTTTTTTGTCCTATTAAGTAGAAGTTAGTTAGATATGTATGTACCTAATGTATTTAATGAGCTGGTATGTGGATGTGGTATTCAATGGCGTGTTTACGAGTTTTGTTAGGTGTAGCTAAAATGTGTAGGAAATGTAAGTAGCTGGTCGATACGCGAGTTAGGGGGTGTTTGGATTAGCTTATTTTATGGGCTTACCAGCTTCTTGAAATTTGTAAAAGCTGATAAGCTAACTTTTATGGGCTTATGATAGGTTAAGCCCATGGCCTAAGCCATGAGCTTATATCTATCTGCTCATAAGCTCAAAAAAGTAAGCTTATCGGCTTTTCCATATTTCAATAAGCTAATAAGCCCATAAAATAAGCTAATCCAAACACCCCCTTAGAGAGTGTGTGTTCCACCATGTGTTTATTTGGTTTCTAGCCGGCTTATGGCTTTTTTGGTTTTGGGCTTATGTTTCATAAGCTTACTTTTTGTGGCTTATTTCGACACTTTCCGGCAACATTTGGTCACAAAAAGTGAGCTTATGAAACATACGCCCAAAACCAAATAAACCATAAGCTGGCTATATAAGCTCAAACAAACACCCCCTATGTGTCCAACAAAATGCAAAGAGGCATAATATGTTTCGTATGTCTTCCTTGTTACTGACATGGTATGGTGACTTGCCGTGGGTACGAGCGGGTTGAATTGAATCTGTATTGCCAGCTTTATGTATATGGAAGTTGTGTGTGTGAAGAAAAAGCCTAGGCTGAGCGGGTAGCTGTAGGTTACAATTGGGTAGGTGAATAGTTAAGAATAAGATATAATTCAGACAATAGTAAATGGAGTAGGAGATAACAACTAACCAAATTAATTGGTGTAAATATTTTTTTTCCCATTAGGTTGAGTTGTTAAAGGTCTGCCTTTTAATAAAACTGTGTTGTACTTGGGTTGATTTGAAAGTAAATGGTCGTAAAATATGACAGTAATAGAAACCCCTAATTTGCACATGACGGTTAACATAGTTTTATCTTACGATTTACGAACAATGTATACGCATATAGGAGTCTTGTTGTAGCATTATTGAGTTGTTATTTTGCTTGCTAAAATCATGTAACGAGAATTTATTTTTTTGGAAACATGCTTTGCTACTTAGTACTTAGTAGCATCGTAAATTTAGCTGTATCATCTTTTACTATGCAGTCCTTTAGTCCAACATGTTTTGTACCATGAAAGAATATAATTCAAAATGCAGCTCATTGCTAAAGGTTTCTATGTACCAAATGTAGCTTTTAAAGAAGACGACTGCTTCTCAAGTATCAAAAAGCGCTTCTCCGTTAGAACAATTTCGCCAGGCATTACTCCAGGTAAGTGCTCATTAAAGAGCACGACCGCTATATCTCAGATTGTTTTTCAATAATATAACTCTGAACTACATTACTGCTATCACTTTAGGACTGGTAGTACATTTCGTCCCCACCCTTACCCTATATGTATTAAACATTTTCAAAATTATGACAATAGTTGTGGATGAAACCAATGAAAAGTTTTTATAAATAATTATCAGTTAATCATTGCTAATACATATGCGAAATGTTAAGCTTTGCTCATTTCTGTAAGTATATAATATATTTATACTAAATTCAATATGGAAATAATTTTTAGCAACATTTGGTGTCTATCAAAACATCTGATATTAGTATGGATGTGGCTTCATCTACTTCATTTAATATCTAATTTGAAATTTATTCATAAAAAAGGTTTTTTAGAGTAGATGTGAACTTTTATTACTAGGAGTTTTCAAGTTCCCAGAAAAGCTTTTTCCTCGATTTGTGTGTTATTTGGTAAACTGTTATTGTGACACTTTGTGTGTAATCCTTAGACAGGGTTATGAAGTCTCGGTTAAGGAACTGGATACACTATTATCACTGCTTTCTGAGAAGAAAAGAAAATTGGAGCAGGAAGAGGCCGAGAGGAATATGCAAAATCTTGTTGATTTCTTGCAGTGTCTTAGGAAAAAGAAAATTGACGAACTTAATGAGGTTTGTCTCCCTAATTTGAGTAGGCAAACATTTAAAGGATTACCTTTTAATCTATGCTTTAGCTTACACAGTTACACATACCCTTTGGACGTTGACCTTGTGAAACATACGATCATGATAATGACCAAAGTTATTTTTTTAGGTGCAAACTGATGTCCACTATATCAAAGAAGACATTAGTTTGGTCGAGAGGCATAGGATTGACTTATATAGAGCCAAAGATAGGTATATGGCGAAAATGAGGACGCATGCCGGTGAAGTACCAGGATCAATATCTTGGTCTTCTACATCAATAGACAAAGACAATAGTGACCAGTTATATGCTTATGGTAAAGCACATCAAAGTGTTCCTATTAGTAATATGCAGTACAGAAATGAGTATGGACAATCTCAAGCTAGTTCACTTGGAACCCAAAGGAAAGAGGCTTCCAGTGGATTGAGTTCACAACATACGGGTCAATCAAGTCTTGCTGTTATGAAGAAAAAACGTGTTCAGTCTCAGGTCAGTTATGAAACTTTACTGGTGAAATTGCTTAAATCATATATATAGTTTGATTATCTGGAATATGAACCTGTTGATTTAGTTTTCTATTGCTCTAATACTGGCTGCAGTTCAATGACTTACAACAATGCTACCTGCAAAAGCGACGCCATTTGATGAACCCAGTACAGAATAATGATAATTCTGATGTTGTGCAAAGGGAAGGTTATAGTTCAGGCTTATCGGATTTTCAGTCTGTACTATCTACCTTTACACAATACAGGTATCTATGATCACTTTCATCTTAGTATAGCAGCTTTGAGAGCATTGCTGATATTGTATCTTTTTATACAGTCGATTACGGGTGATTGCAGAACTTAGGCATGGTGAACTCTATCATTCAGCCAACATTGTATCTAGGTATGTTGCAGTTGTAAGGCTTCTAATGTTTTTTCATTTGAGAATATATATGAAGCCGTGGGTTTTTAATCTTGCTACAACAACATGAAATCTTCATTATTACTGTCTTTTAAAAATGAAATCTTCTTCGTCTTCTCAAATTGTTTCCACTGAATTTTACAAATGAAAACTCGGTTCCCTGGTTAACAACATGCTGAAATCTTCATTATGTGCTTTACTACAGCATTGAGTTTGACCGTGATGATGAAATGTTTGCTACTGCTGGAGTTTCAAGACGCATAAAAGTTTTTAATTTCTCAACGGTGAGCTTTTCGTTTCTCAATGTTCCTAAAAATATTTCTACACATTTTACTTAGAAGTTAGAAGTGTGTGACCACTGTTAATCATATATTGTGAATTTATGGAATCTTTGGAATTCTTATCTGGTTTATACTTCTATTCCTCTATTGTGGGACACTAAACTTTAAAAAGGCTCTAAACATGTAAATTCGTAAACTACTGTTTCTGTGTTTAGATGTTCATGATTGAGCTGCCACCTTCTTTCAGATTGTAAATGAACCCCCAGAAGCACACTGCCCTGTAGTGGAGATTTCCACAAGATCAAAGCTTAGTTGCTTGAGCTGGAATAAGCATACAAAAAACCATATAGCTAGTAGTGATTACGAAGGAACAGTATTTGTCTGGGATGTGAATACTCGACAGGTAATTGGATGCTGGTTACTAGTGATTTCCAACTTCGATGCGAAATTTTGCAAGTGTTATTGTGCCATTCTGTTTGCACTTCTCAAATTTAGGTATTAGAAGAATAAAACACCTCTGTAAAAAAAGTTGTATTGATTATTTTGTTATTTTGGCACAATCAGAGTGTGATGGAGTACGAAGAACATGAAAAACGGGTCTGGAGTGTTGATTATTCACGCCAAGAACCTTCAATGCTTGTATCGGGTAGTGATGACTGTAAGGTACGAACAATGTATATAATATCTTCATAAGCTTGCCAAATTTGCAAATGTTCTATTAATTATTCGTGAATGTTCTGTATGTACCTTAATTTAGTAACTGTAGTTTATTGGTCTTAACTATCACTGTCAATTCCTATGTCAACTCTTGGCTGGTAAACGTACAAGTTGCAACTTGAACATTGAAACATCTGCTTCTGATATAGCTAGCCTCGTTTCTCCTTGATAGTAAATTAGTAAGATATGTGAATGCCCTTGTTTTGCTGGGAGACTTTATGTGCCTTGGGTCCAACACCACATTAAATCAAGTATGTTCTTTTTATCTAAGTTCTGTAGGCCCTATAAGTCTGTATAATGCAACTCACAACTATACATTGTTAATAGTATACGTATGAAGTTTCATGATAAACTTTATTCTAATGTTCCTGTTATTTTACTCTCTCCCCCTTTTCAAATGGTATGGTCGTCTATAGACTCTTCAGTCTTCATACACGATGTTCTTATTTTTGAAAATCTAATCCAATTATTACGTTTTAGACTGTATTATAACAAAAGTGAAGTATGTGAATGTTAGTTTAGGTGAGTGTAAGCTGAGAGTTGACTATATACAACGATGCGATTTAGTAGGTAGGCCTGAGGAAGAAAGACATGTTGATCACTTATAAGTTATAACATACCGTATTGGGAGTTTTTGGTATATGTGTTTTGACATTTCAAGTGACATCTCCTTAGTCTTACAGCTGTAAGGCTTTATATTAATCTCATCTTGTTCATCCTTATTATTAATATAATCTTCTTGAATCTGGGCTTACAGGTGAAAATTTGGTCCACAAGGCAAGAATCAAGTGCTATGAACATTGATATGAAAGCAAATATATGTTGCGTCAAGTTCAATCCTGGGTCCAGCACTCACATTGCGGTAATTTTCTTAGCTTTTATCATAAGTTAAAAGGCGGTGTCATTCAACATCACATTTTCTAATTTCCTGGGACTTTGACAAACTTATTAATGTTTTTGTTATCAAGCATGTCTAGTTATGTCGTGATCCATGCAAATCCAATATTATAATATCATTAGTTGCGCAATTATGTCGGTATCAATGCATGCACATCATGGTTTTCATGAGAATTAAGCCATGTGTAAAGTTGAATATATCAAATGGGTTAATTTCTACTCAACTAAAATGGTGATAGCAACTTCTGCTTGACGAGTCTGAATAATCTATTTTCATGCTAATACAAACATGGGAATTGCAGGTTGGCTCAGTAGATCATCATATTCATTACTATGATTTAAGGAACCCCAGCCATCCTATACATATCTTTAGTGGCCACCAAAAAACTGTTTCATATGTAAAGTTCCTGTCGAATGATGAGCTTGCTTCTGCATCTACAGACAGCACCTTACGTTTATGGGATGTGAAGCGATATCTTCCTGTGAGTTACTTATTACTACATTTTACCCGCTTGCATTATTCTCTGCCTCCCTGTCAACTAATTGAACTCTGTATATCGTACTTAAAACACAACATTTTCAGGTTCGTACCTTCAGAGGTCACACAAATGAGAAGAACTTTGTGGGTCTCTCAGTAAACAATGACTTTCTTGCTTGTGGCAGTGAAACAAATGAAGTATATGGCTATCATAAGGTAAGTGACAACCTTTTAGTTAATTTTTTCTTACTACATGTAACAGATTTTACAATTATACCAACCAGAAATATTACTCTGGCCTTTGAAAACAAAACAACAATGTATTTTTACTTTTGATGCCAAAACTAGTTCTCTTAGATTGATGAATGTTACAATGTTGGACTTGGCATGTATAGTTAAAAAAAAAATTGCTTTGTTATTTCAAATATCTAAAACCTTGAGGAATCTTGTGTAAACTAAAGCAATTTTATCAAGTTATCTACATAAATAATATTGCACAAATGTAAACGCATACCGGAAAAAGAAATGTTGGATTTATTTTCATGGGACGCCATTACAAGTATTGCAATTTTCATTATTTGGTTACGGTTGTATAATTTTTCTTTGAAGATTCAACGTCAACTTTTATATAAGTGTTAAAGTTGTTGCAGGATTTGATACTTCATCTCAAGGAACATATTTTTTATTGTGTGTGTTTAACTAGTAATAGAGAATAAAATTGAATCATGTGCACCATATTGATGTTATCAGTATTACCATTACAAGATAAAGAGGTTAAATGGTCTGGAATTTTTCTAAAAACAAATTTGTGCATCTATTTTGGGACAGAAGACTAAAAGAAGCAGAGTTAAATACTAGTTTGTTTGTCACGACTCTATAAAATTGAAAGTAGTAAATGGATTTTTTTCTTCTTTGGAATTTCAGGCAATCTCAAAGCCTCTAACATGGCATAGATTTGGTGCACCTAATGTGGATGATAGTGATGACGATTCGGGATCTTACTTTATCAGTGCTGTATGCTGGAAGAGTGACAGCCCTACAATGTTAGCTGCTAACAGTCTGGGTACTATCAAAGTTCTAGTTCTAGCACCATAGATCTTGACCTTTGATCTAACTCATAAAACCCCCGAGGCTGTGACTAGATCAATATTGGATATGGGACACTGAAGCAAATAGACATACATCGACCAATGCTTTTCATTTGTACATACTCGTTTCATCTATAGGGAGAGAGTACATTGTTTTTCAGCTTTTAGGAACTAGGAAGCCGTTTTGAATGCAATTTATGCAGGAATTTTGTCTCAATTGTGTTGAAATCGCTAGGTGATCTGGGCATATGCATGACTCGAGAAAAATTGTGTGATTCTTCTCGAGTTATTTATATTCAAAGATATTGTATCTAATCATAGTTAGTGCATATGATGATGGTATCAAAGAACCTATTGTTGTAATTTGTAAAGCTTGGCAGCCTAATACTTTATGTTTTTTTGTAGCCTTACATTTTGTAAAATCTTCTGCAATCATTTGTTTTTCTTATAAATACAATTTTATTTACAGTTTTTATTTTGATGGCGATGATGTTAGTGCATATGATGATGGTATCAAAGAACCTATTGTTGTAATTTGTAAAGCTTGGCAGCCTAATACTTTATGTTTTTTTGTAGCCTTACATTTTGTAAAATCTTCTGCAATCATTTGTTTTTCTTATAAATACAATTTTATTTACAGTTTTTATTTTGATGGCGATGATGTTAGTGCATATGATGATGGTATCAAAGAACCTATTGTTGTAATTTGTAAAGCCTGGCAGCCTAATACTTTATGTTTTTTTGTAGCCTTACATTTTGTAAAATCTTCTGCAATCATTTGTTTTTCTTATAAATACAATTTTATTTACACAGTTTTTATTTTGATGGCGATGATGTTAATACTTACTAGTGATACATTGACCATTTATATTTATGTGCATCTATTTTTATTCGAATCTTGGTCTATAACTCTATATGCCTCAAAGAAATTGTCTTGAATTGTTTTTTGCATTTTGTGGCTAGTTTATTTAAGATTTCAACTATCAAGCGATTTGGGATATGTTTTGATTCTGTGTCTACTATTATGAGGGTGTGTTTCTTCATGTTTAGAATCTGATGTTTCTAGTTGATCTTGAAAGTCCTTGTTTATTTCCTGCAAGAAATCAAGTATGTTGCATAGTGGACATTCCGAAAAAGGTTGTGTCTTGTTTACTTGGGTAGGATTTAGGGACCTTTATCAGTCAAATGGTAACCTATGGCTCCTTAAGGTAAGAACCCCCTTAGACCATGTGAGTCACTAATATAAGATCTTTGAGTTTTAACTTGGGAGCTAGGTTTTGACCTATATATTAATATGTTCCTCAGCAGCAGATAATGAATAACTAGATGACAATGCTGTAAATAGAACGATAATATTTTTATTTTAAGAGAAATCAGGGTACAATAGCACTCTTCCAACACTCTGCAACAAACAGTAAGCACACTGAACATACGAATATGAGTAATTAATGTTACAAAGCTGAAAAATATATGTAATTTACTGTCATTTAGCACTTGACATTAAGCTGTTGCAACAGGACCAGAAATGACGTTAGCTTCTGCTGCTGCTTTCATGGCTTCAAACCTAGGCTGCTTAGCCTGGAACTTCAAACCAGCATATAGTTTCATGTAATCATCGAATACAAATTTTGGGTAACTATGTTTGTTCTCTGTTTGTTCCTTTATCAATATTTTAGCTGGATAGATCACAGCATCATCCCCTGGATTATAGAAAGATGCAATTGACATTCTTGTTCCATCTGTTTGAGCAATAACTCTGTGCAGCACACTCTTATACTTTCCGTTGGTAATCACCTGTGATTCATGCATAAAACCACTTAGATTTTTAATTTTTTATTAAATTTCATAGTACTTAATGAGTTAAGTTCTTTTTTATTACCTCAATCTGGTCACCAAGGTTGATAACAATGGAATGTCGCATAGGTGGAACATCGATCCATTGATCATCCTTGAGAAGTTGAAGTCCACTTACTTTATCGTCTTGAAAGAGCAAAATGATGCCACCAGCATCGGTATGCGCTCTAAGTCCTTTGATCAAATCAGGGGTGGGGCATGGTGGGTAGTTACTAACTTTTGTTCCAAAATTTGGCCCGTTTGACTTTGACCCATAGAATGCTCTTTTTAAATACCCTTTCTCTAATCCAAGATTCTCACATAACAAGTCTAGAAGTTCCTCTGCTAACTTTTCTAGCTTACCAGCAAAATCCTTCATTAAATCCCTGCGTAATCATCACCAAAGAAGAAAAAAAAGAAAACCAATATTTCATTACACGAAAGAAAGTCAGTTTACTAAACGACATAAGCATGTGTTGTTTTTATTTACCTGTATTCATCTTCTAGATCAGCAATTTCCGAGATGTTGGATGAGGGAAGATGACGCAGGAAGAAAGTACTCTCCCAGTCCAAATTATTTACTTCTGTCTTAACACCTTCTAATGCTTTGGCTGCCACCATTTCTTTAAACCGAACCTCCATGCAGTTCTTGTAATGCTCCTTTGTCATTCTTTCCACTCGGTCCAGTAGCTCAGGCGAGATCCCATGGTTCACCAACTACTCATACATACAATATTTTGCACCATTAAGTGCATACTAAAATGAAGTACGTATGTGTTACATACATGTTTAAAGGTGATCACGAAGAGATTATTCTATATACCTCAAAGAAACCCCAGTTTTCGCAAGCATCGTGAATCTTATCCATGGTGGCTTGTCTATCTTCGCCATTCAGCTTCTCCATGTTGATCAAAGGAAAGGTGTCCATCTATTTATTTATTTTTGAAATATTTATTTTACCGTGTGTGTGTATGATTACGTTTTATGAAATTTGCTGCATGTTTGGCTTCCTATTTATAGGTGATACAGTTATATTGCATGACAAGTTGGCATCGCTTCTGTAAGGTGGTGAAGATTGGAAATGAATGAAATGTTTGATCTATAGGGGGCCTACCCGATACGACCCATCTTCGTGATGTTAAAAGGTATTTCTAATTGTATTAAACTATATACAACAGTTGATAAGGCGTATAGTTGAATATTAGTGTTTCATTATCTCAGTTCCCGTCAATACAAAATAAATGTAAAATATTCATGAATGTCAGATTAAACGAATGTTGTATACTGATTGTTAAGCAATAAGAAACTCAACTTGGAATTACAGCTTACCTAATAGGGAAATATTGCATTAGTTTTATGATGACCTTGTAAAGAAGTTGTTGCATTTACTTACAGATGGAGATAAACGATCAAGAAACAAACAATGATAATTTATTAAATTGTGGTATTACTGTATATAAGTGCATATGATGTAAGAAATAAAGTATTCCTTTTACATAGACATTCCATTACATGTATCTGTATCGGACTTCTTAATCACATTGCTAATGTCATAGTTTGAATGGCAATACGAACCCACTAGGCGGCTAAATAGTACTGTAGGACTTATGGCTGCTAAAGCATTTTGCTTTATATGCTCTTTATATTTTAATATGCGTTTAAAATTGGTTCGGTTTGCAAATAAATGGCAACAAAATACTTTTGAGATTTATAATCATACAGATGTTCTATCAGATTTCTCAGCATGCAAATGTCTTCTAGTTTATCTAATTATATGTAAAAACGCACTTGTTTGATGGCATGTAATGTTGTACTAATTTCAGTTATAAAAGAGGGTGTGTGATTTTTGTCTGTCTATTATGAGCCTATGAAAGATCTTTTGTGTCGAAACGATAGATTTTCTTTCTCTAAATATGATATATCCACTGGATAATTATTAATTCAAAGTTCAATTTTTAGACCAATATAGCTTAATTTACAATATAACAATTAGTGGTGGTATTTGTTTATGTTAGAATCAATTTTTTATTTACTACTTTTAATCCTAGTTGTACTATCAATCTATCATACAGTAATTGTTTTCTGGTAATGGATACAAAATCCAATTTTTAAATAGCAAGTTGTGACCTTGTGGGTGCATTATACTATTAATTTTGAAAGTTTAGTTTGGGTCCTGAAATTTGAAACATCCTGACATCTGGATGAAGCTACACATTTGAAATTTCTATTTAGGTGTCACAAGGTACCAATGATCCATCTTACCAACGTGTAAGCTTAGGCGTTGAACTTCTTTAGAGACGGTGTGTGTAAATACTTGTGTTGTATAAAGTATAAATGAAAAAGGATGAATAGTAATGATATATTGTAGTATTACTTTGAAAAGTTTGGTTTTGACTTTTAACTCTTTAAGTTTTGAATAGCATTATGTCAAGTTACCGCTAGAAGTTTGGTTCAGGTGGAACAAAGAACAACCAACACCCTACTGAATACTGATACAGCTTTATTAACATTTGAGTTTGTTTTTATTTTACACCTGGTGCAGGAGATAATGGGGAGAACTAATATTTTATCTCAATCTTTGCAAAGAAAATCTCAAGATATCGCCAATGCCATCGAGCTAGTTTCAACAAAAAGAAAAGTCTTGATGATTTCAGAAATAAAGGATGGGATTCTTTACTTAAGCAGGTAAAGTTGTTCTGGATGAAGCATGAAATTGAGATACCTGACATGAATGCTCCATACAAGTCTAGTCGATATCGCCATCGTCCACAAGATAACCATGTTACTTTTGAACATCATTATCGAGTAGATATATTTATCTGCACATTAGACAAACAATTGCACGAGCTTAACTACAGATTTAATGATCATGCCTTGGAGTTGTTAACTCTAAGCTCTGCATTAGTTCCAAAAAAAGAATCTGAGGGATTTGATATTGATCAAATATGTCTTCTTGTTGAGAAATGTTATCCTGCAGATTTTACTGAACAAGAGGATACGATTGAAGTACGAGTTGGAGCTTTTGAACATTGCTGTGAAAGAGAACTTGCAGCTAAGTCAAGTATCAACACTTGCTGGTCTATGCATAAGTCTTGTGAAAACTGGGAAGTGTGAGTCATATTCTATGATTTACAGATTGATTCGACTAATCTTGACACTTCCGGTATCTACTGCTACAACCAAGAGAGCGTTTTCAGCGATGCAGATATGCAAGAATAGACTTCGCAATAAGATGGCTGATGAATTTCTTGCGTACAGCTTGGTGGTTTACATAGAAAAGGAAATTGCTCAAACTTTTAGTTCAGAATATGTAGCTGTTTTTAAGAATCTTAAAGGTCGGAAAGCCGATTTGTAACTTTCTTTTGTTTGACTTACATTATTAGTTAATGTTGATGTTTTTCCGGAAAATTTTTTGTTTCGGCCCTCCCACGAATTTTTCTTTTGTTGTGACTGGTGAATACAAGTTTCTTACAAAGAAAATATGTACATATTCTTCATATAAAAGAAAAAATGAATTGTAACTTAAACCCTACATGAAAGAAAGTAAGAAATGCTTTAGCATCAATCTATGTTGATGTTTTATATACATGCATGTGCTTTGCTAACTTTTTCTCTACTTTAGGCTTGAAAAACATGATAGATATGAGCAATAGAGTCGATTTCTGAAGCAGGGCCATAAATGTAGATTTTCCGAGTGCTAAATCATGTGTCCTTTGTCCTATCAATCCCTTGTCCTATCAATCACGAAGAAAGTCATTTTAGAAGAAAAAAGAAATGTCTAATGGGTCAATTTTCTTCCGAGGGCTAAATTCGTATTTTTTATTATTTACCTGAGTTTCTGATTCGACGTTGCGAGCCAACTAATCCCAGAGCGACTACCTCTTTCTAATGGGTCAAATAGATTTTGTTATGAATCACTTTATTTTCAAAAGAAAACAACTGTGAAACGTTTTTGGCAGACTTCTTTAGGTGCTATAAGAAGGTATCACCGTATCACCATTCACCATGGCAAGTGACCTCCTTTCTATAAGCTTCAAAGTTTACATGTACTACGGACTTTGTATGAATTTTATGAACTAGTTTTAAGTTAAAGATATCGCAGAGCATGAGAAAATGTACTACATTATATTTAGGGATGACAAGATGAATAATTTGGATGGGTTGAACACAGGTCATGATTAGTAAGTAAATTATACCAAATCTGATCAAATGAGAAATAAAATTAAAATGATAAAGGTGAGAAGAAACAATAAACGCACATTTTAGATGCACTTACATTTCGGGAGGCAACCACTCAACTTTTTTGCAACAAGACTTTAAAAATAGATCTAGGTGTTGTTTATTTCATTAATATGTTTTGTGTCTAAATCTAACTACTACAACTTACTGTTAAGAATTACTTGAGAAATCTAAATTATATAACGTTTTTTTTTTTTTTTTTTTTTTTTTTTTTGATCTGGTAAATTGAATTGTGTCAAATTTTGCAATTTAAATATGAAAAGCATTGCATTAAAAAAAAAAAAAAAAAAAAAAAAAACTCGCTAAATGTTTCAACAATGGCAAAAGACTTTTAAAATGAAAAATATATGTTATTATACATATTTTATAAACTAATAAAACACATAAAGCTTCATATAATTTATGTTCAAAAAGTTGATGGTACATATGATTTTGAAAACTGACCGGACCAACGGGTTCAACCAGAACTAGAGTCGCCACCGGTCGGCTAGCCAATAATAGCCGCCCGAAAACCAACCGAAAAGGACCGATCAGAACCTGTAAAAACGGGTGAACCGGGCTGGGTCATGATAATTTTCTTCTTGTTTTTCTCCAGTTAATTAGCTTGTTATTGTTATTTTGTTGGTGATTTGAATTTAATCATAAGGTACCCGCCGCAACGCGTAAATTTCCTACTAGTATATAATTAACAGAAAAATAGTATTAAAGAATAAAACATAAATAGTAACAAAGGCATAAGCTGTTAAGAAGCAATAAGATAATCTCTCCACTCTTAACGAGTAAGACCCAATATATCTTATCATTTACCAAAAAAAAAAAAGACTCTATCCTTTTACCATCTCAGACAATAAAAAGTATTTTTTAAAAAACAAAACATCTCCATTATTTTCACATGCGGGTTTGGCAAGTTTGTAAGCGAAGTCTTTTGGATTTCTTTGAATAATGATGTGAAAAAAAGGAAGAGTAAATTACACCATTCGTCCTTGTGGTTTGCGTTGACCGCAGCCGTTCGTCCTTTGACCAAAAAAACTGCATCGTTAATCCTTAACGGGCATACGTTAGGCGCCATTAGTCCCTCCATCACTAACGCTCGTTAAGTGTTGTTACATTTTAAGTCCTATGATGGTATACTGACCAAAAGGACGAACCGTGCATTTTTATTTTTTTTTTATTTTTTTATTTTTTTAATATGTTAGTAAGTTCCGTTTTCGTCCGTTTTTTTTTGTTTTCGTCCGTTTTTTTACGTTTTCGTCCATTTTTTAACGTTTTCGTCTTTTTTTTTACGTTTTCCTCCGTTTTTTTACGTTTTCGTCCGCTTTTTTACGTTTTCGTCCATTTTGTTACGTTTTCATCCGTTTTTTTTTCGTTTTCGTCTGTTTTTTTACGTTTTCCTCCGTTTTTTTTACGTTTTCATCCCTTTTTTTACGTTTTCGTCCATTTTTTTCGCTTTCGTCTGTTTTTTTACGTTTTCCTCCGTTTTTTTACGTTTTCGTCCCTTTTTTTACGTTTTCGTCCATTTTTTTCGCTTTCGTCTGTTTTTTTACGTTTTCCTCCGTTTTTTTTTACGTTTTCCTCTGTTTTTTTACGTTTTCGTCCGCTTTTTTACGTTTTCGTCCGTTTTTTTACGTTTTCGTCCGTTTTTTTTCGTTTTCGTCTTTTTTTTACGTTTTCGTCCGTTGTTTTACGTTTTCGTCCGTTTTTTTTCGTTTTCGTCTGTTTTTTTACGTTTTCGTCCGTTGTTTTACGTTTTCGTCCCTTTTTTTACGTTTTCGTCCATTTTTTCGCTTTCGTCTATTTTTTTACGTTTTCATCCGTTTTTTTTTACGTTTTTCTCCGTTTTTTTACGTTTTCCTCTGTTTTTTTACGTTTTTGTCCGTTTTTGTACGTTTTCCTCCGTTTTTTTTACGTTTTCATCTTTTTTTTACGTAAAAAATGGGACGAAAACATAGAAAAAGGGACGAAAACGTACAAAACCAGACAAAAACATAAAAAAAAGGGACGAAAACGTAAAAAAACGGACGAAAACGTAAAAAAACAGAGGAAAACGTAAAAAAAAAACGGACGAAAACAGAAAAAAACAGACGAAAGCGAAAAAAATGGACGAAAACGTAAAAAAATGGACGAAAACGTAAAAAAACGGAGGAAAACGTAAAAAAACAGACGAAAAAAAAAACGGACGAAAACGTAAAAAAACAGACGAAAGCGTAAAAAAACGGACGAAAACGTAAAAAAACAGACGAAAACGTAAAAAAACAGACGAAAACGTAAAAAAAAAGGGACGAAAACGTATAAAAACGGACGAAAACGTAAAAAAAACGGATGAAAACGTAAAAAAACAGACGAAAACGTAAAAAAACAGACGAAAACGTAAAAAAAAAGGGACGAAAACGTATAAAAACGGACGAAAACGTAAAAAAAAACGGATGAAAACGTAAAAAAAACAGACGAAAGCGAAAAAAATGGACGAAAACGTAAAAAAACGGAGGAAAACGTAAAAAAACAGACGAAATCGAAAAAAACAGACGAAAACGTAAAAAAATGGACGAAAACGTAAAAAAACGGACGAAAACGTAAAAAAACAGACGAAAACGTAAAAAAGCGGACGAAAACGTAAAAAAACGGAGGAAAACGTAAAAAAAACAGACGAAAACGTAAAAAATGGACGAAAACGTAAAAAAACGGACGAAAACAAAAAAAAACGGACGAAAACGGAACTTACTAACATATTAAAAAAAAAAAGAAAAAAGAAAACAAAAATTGCACGGTTCGTCCTTTTGGTCAGTATACCATCATGGGACTTAAAATGTAACAACACTTAACGAGCGTTAGTGATGGAGGGACTAATGGCGCCTAACGTATGCCCGTTAAGGATTAACGGTGCAGTTTTTTTGGTCAAAGGACGAACGGCTGCGGTCAACGCAAACCACAAGGACGAATGGTGTAATTTACTCAAAAAGGAATTTTCTGTATTGTGGACCATGGAGTCATGGACATAGTAATGCATAATGACAGCTAGCAACGAGCTCTCTACAAATTTTTTTTTTTGAACGGCGGAATTGCATTAAAAACTAGCAAAAGCTAGAAAAGGAGATTACATAGAGACTATAGTAGCTATAGGGTTTTGTAACAAACCTATCCAACTAATTTTACAATTAGGAATCCTAGAAGACAACCACAAAAAAGATTGAGAAACAATGAAATCCCAAAGAGTAGCCTTCTTAGGAGGGGGATCGGAGAAAATCGATTTATTCCGAAAGTTCCAAATAACCCACATAAGGGTACCCCCCACACCTTCAAGAACCAAACGAGCCTTGGCAGAAATACGAACATTATCAAGCCAACCATACCAATCTGTGATATTAGCGCAAATAGGAAAATCCAAATCCCACCACCTAGCTAAAAGAGACCATAAATCTCTAGCCATATCACAATTGAAAAAAGTATGATTCACAGTTTCAACATCAAGCTGGCACGTAGGACATAAGATCGAATCAACCTCGATACCCCTCCGATCTAAGTTCACCCTAGACGGAAGTTTATTGAGCCTTAATCTCCAAATAAACACATTCACTTTAATGGGAATGATACGGTTCCACCTAGTAACCACCAAGCCTGGCTCTAGAATGGTATCATCAACAAGAGCACGCACAGAAGCCACTGAAAACCCTGCTGTAACACCAAGAGACCATTGCCAAGAGTCACTTTTATTCGTAAGACTCACACTCTGAATAGCGACTTTAAGAGCATCAAACTGAGCCGATTCAATACCTCCCCTAGGCATACGCCTAACAACCATGTTCCAGTCGGAATGAAGCATAGTAACCCTGTTAGCAATGAGACAATTTTTTTCTGTTTCCAGGTTATAGATACGAGGAAATTGTGTTTTAAGAGGGGAATCACCACACCATGTATCCTCCCAAAAACAAGTGGACATACCATTACCCAGCTTACGAGAACATAAAAAAAGAAGGTCAATACCTTTATCCTTGAGACAAGAAACCGAGAGCAAAATATAACCCCAAGTGGTTCGCTTATGATTGCGGTTATTAGTAGAAAAAATACCTCCATTAGTGCCATAAATGTTCCTTATAACATGTGTCCATAAGTCAGAAGGCCGAGTAAGAAACCGCCAAATCCATTTGAACAAAAGACCAATATTGAGGCCATATATACTACCGATACCAAGACCACCCCTCTTTTTACTCGCCAAACAATTCTCCCACTTAACCCAAGACAACTTGTTATCATTCTGATCCACTCCTCTAAATAACTTACTTCGCATCGATTCTAGATTAGAACGGATAGAAACAGGCATCAGATATATTGACATGAAATAAGTAGGGAGATTACCAAGCACCGCCTTGATAAGAGAAAGGCGACCACCAACTGAAAGAAGCTTAGCTTTCCAAGAGGAGAGCTTAGAGGCGAAAATCTGGGTGACCGCATTCCAATTAACACATCGGGACATATTACTTCCAACCGGCACACCCAAATATTTAAAAGGGAGCTTCGAGACTCCACATCCAATAATGTGCGCCATATGGGAAATCTCGTCATCTGAAACGCCCACACCAAGAACATTACTTTTATTCACATTAATTTTCAGCCCTGAAATAAGAAAGAAAACACGAAGCATGCTGATAAGATTTTGGGTGTTAACCCAAGACCATTCACCAAAAAAGATTACATCATCAACATACATGAGATGGGAGATACTCATGTTATCACTCCCAATAGTAGCACCTTTAAATAACCCCAACTCTTCGGCCTTACATGTAAGAGAGTGAAGACCTTCCATAGCCAAAATGAAAAGAAAAGGAGATAAAGGGTCCCCTTGACGGAGACCCTTAAATAACTCAAATTCGTCGGTTGGAGAGCCATTAACTAATATCGAGGAGCGAGCATTATGAAGACAACCCGAAATCCAAGAACGCCATTTAGTACTAAAACCAAACTTCTCCATAACCGCGTCAAGAAAATCCCAACGCAAAGAGTCAAAGGCTTTTTCGAAATCAACTTTAAAAACAAGAAGCTGTTTATGACGTTTTCTATATTCAGCCAGGACTTCATTCAATATGAGAGGCCCGTCAAGAATATACCTGCCCTTAATAAAAGCCGATTGAACGGGACTAATGCAATCACCAATAACATTACTCAGCCGATTAGCTAAGAGTTTACCAATGATCTTATACTGACATCCGATAAGACTAATAGGCCGAAAATCAGAAACAAACTTAGCGTTTGAAATCTTCGGAATCAAAGCAATGAAAGAAGGATTACAACCTTTAGGAATTTCATGAGAAGTGTAAAACTCTTGCACAAAATGAACAACATCCTCTTCGATGGTATCCCAAAAAGTGGTAAAGAATTTAAATGTGAATCCATCAGGGCCTGAGGCTCGGTCACCACCACAGTCCCAAACAGCCCTTTTGATTTCGTCGCGAGAAAACGGAAGCTCCAAGTAGTCTCGATGGCTTTGGGAAAGGGAATTAAATGACAACGACTCAATATCAGGCGAAAGCCCAACGACCTGTTTGAATCTGGTACGAAAATGCCTCAAAAACTCATCTTTAACAGATTCCGGATCTTCAATCCATTCACCATTCTTCAAGATGCCTCTAATAGCTAACTGCCGCCTTCTTTTCTTTAACGTGCCATGGAAGAAACTTGTGTTTTCATCACCCTCAAGAGCCCATTTAATCTTAGCTTTTTGCGCATAATCTTTAGTTTCAAGACGATCCATGTTACCGAGGATAGTTAAAGAATCACTCCGAGTCTTAAAGTCATCATCAGTAGCACAACCTTGGTCAATTTTTGAGTCAATAATGGAAAGCCTTTGTTGATAATCTTTCTTAACCGCAAAAATGCCAGACTTTCGAGTAGCATTCCATACCCGAATAACCTTCTTGAGATTTTGGAGCTTCTTTTTAAATAAAACAAATCCATTTATATCAAAAATACCATCATTATTCCAGGTTTGGACTACCAGATCATGAAACCCATCCATCTCCAACCAAGAATGAAAGAACCGAAAAGGAGTGGGGCCATAATCAACGATAGATTCTTTTAGGAGAATAGGGCGATGATCCGGGATACCCTTCTCCAAAACACGACCAATAGCATGAGGGAACACATCATAAAAACCTTCAGAAACCAAAAACCGGTCAAGTTTACTCATTTTGGTCCCATATTTATTTGTCCACGTGAAGTTGTAGCCACCCAACGGAATATCAATAAGTGAGTTATCAGTGATGAACTCATTAAACAATGTAGCTTGACGATCACAAAAAACTGAACCAAATCTCTCACCCTCTTCACCAACTTCATTAAAGTCGCCCATGACAACTGAGATACCATCCCAATTAGCTAGTAAGTTTGACAAAGCAGACCAAAGACTAATTTTTCTAGCTAAGCTTTGGGGAGCATATACCACAATCCACTTAAGTTGAACATCAGAAGGGATCCACAAGCCATCAATAGCAACGAAGTTATCATTGCAAACAATATGAGATTTACGAAAGACCAAAGGGTTCCATAAACATGTAATACCGCCTGATAAACCCCGAGCTGAAATAGAAGCGAAATCAAAATGAACATTACCCCATATTTGCCGAAGTTTCCATAGATCCACTTGAAGCATTTTAGTCTCCTGAATAGCTAAAAAATTAACATTATTAATATGACACAAATCATGAAACCGCCGTTTATTGAGGTCTCCAAGACCTTGAGCATTAATGGATATACAGTTCATTTATTCACTAGTTTTTCTCCTTTCTCAGCGATTAGGGAAGCAAGAGTTTCTTCACAGCCTTCCATGTTGATTCCTAAGGCATGGCTAACTTTAATTGTTTCCTCTAAACGTTCGATCATAGAGAATCCCGGTTTTTTGACACTATCATTAAGACTGTGAAAGGAATCAGAGGTAACATGATCACCTTTAAGAATGGAAGAAAAACCTGGCGGATATTCAGGTATCATGGATTGACTCGGTTTGCGATTTTTATCACTCTTATTTATGAGATGATCAAGTTCAAATGGATCACTATCCAAAGGCTTTTCATACGACCCATTTGGTTTTGGAGAAACACAGAATGTGTTGTCCTGAACCTTAACCTCATCCTCTTGTTCTTGTGCAAGTTCAGGAATATTAATGTTTGCCAAGGAATCCACATCTGATCCAATATCGTTATCCTCAATAGACTCATCCCTACTTTTATCATATTTGCCCACAGAGTTCTCCTCATCACTATCATTATCAGAAGCAACAAAAGTAGGTGTCCAACTGCAAAGTTCCCTAACCCTAATAGTATAAGTGACATTATTCAAAGTCACCAAAATGGACACAAAAATCAAATTAGCATGGGTGGACTTAATGCAAAGCCTCTTGCTAAGTCTATTACTCACATCGGAGTCATCTATGAAGAGGACTTCACCCCATTTGTTACAAATCTGGTTGAAGACCTGATTATCCCAAGCGCGAATAGGTACTCCTTCAACCTCCAGCCAAATGAGACGTTCTTCCACAACAAAATCATCATGCCAAGGCTTCAAGATAGTGAACCAAGTCGAGACTCCTTTATGATTAAGGAATTTATCTCTAGCATCAGAAGAGCCAAAATCAAATAGAACCCACAAACCTCCCAAGTACTTAAAATCGACATCCAGAAAACCCTCATTACGACACATGCTTCTTGTATTAGCGATAGCCCTAAAATCCTTGTAACACCCAAGTAAAGCTAAAGGGAATTCATTAGGTTTATCTTGCGACACTATGATTGAAGGGTTGTCAATACCAGCATCTTCTTGAACAAAATTGGGGCTTTTGGAATTAATATTAGTGGAACCTCTTGCTACATTCACATAGGATGAAGCCATATTAGTGTTAAACTTGATCTTAGAGCTTGCACTGGCAGGTTTCACAACATGAGCCCTAGCCTGGGATGACTTCCCATTCGAAATCCTATCAAATCTAGCAACATTCGCATATAATCGTAACTTACCGATCCAAACATTGGATAGCGAATTAATAAGACTTTCCTGATTAGACACCTTGATAAATCGACAGAATCCAAACATTTGCCCCAAAGCATTCCTATGTTTGGCAATATAAACATCCACCAAAGTCCCTGCCTTACCACAAATATTCCAAAGCTCTCTAACAGAGAGGTGTGAAGGGAAATTAGACACGTACACAGAAAGGGAGATCTTTGCTAATTCATCAGACATAGAGTGACTAGAGTTTGGGAATTTGAGCCTTTGAAACACCGACCTCTGCTTCTTCCTTGTAACCTCGTGCCAATCATTATCAGCCATAACCAAACAATCAAGAAACAAGAAGAACCCAAGACGAAACCCTTAAAATCGAAAATTCTACCTGTGTTGTACCACTTCTGTTGTCCCGCCTCTGGTGTCCCACCTATGACGTCCCAACCTCTGTTGTCCCGCCTTTGGTGTACCACCTATGACGTCCCAACTATAGTGTCCCAACTTTGGTATTCCATTCGAATTGAATCAGGTTTAATTGAATTTTTTTTTTTTTTGGATTGAAGGGAGATCTAGGAATTGAAATTGAAAGGGATCTACAATTGATAAAAGGTTGTGACGTTATGTTTGAAAAAAGTGATGAAAAAAGGTTGATGAATGGCGTTTGGACCCGCCGGAAAAATAGATCGGAAATCGCTTTTTTACAGACTCCTAACTTGCTAATAGCTCTCTACAAAATTAGAGGACATCCAGACTAAAGAATTGGAGAGTGACCGTTTTCACTCAACAGAGGTAATAACTATTCATGTAAGACTTCCACATTTGTTAGCGAAATAATGTATATATTTTTTATTCTTGCTAGCATGCCAGAATTATTTATGCAACAAAAACTCTTTATGGATTATATGGTTGTTATGTGTAATATGTCGAAATTTGAGTTGATCTGTTAACATGTATTTCTATATTAATAACCAATAATAATGTAGCAACAATTACAAAATTCATAGCCACTTTGATACAACCATTTGACCGCCTTTGAATGAATCAGATTAAAAAGATATTAGAAAATGATTGGGAGGTCTAAAATATGTGACTAATGAGGTGGCAATAAATTATTGGTTTGTGAAGAATTGGGTCCCCTGCTATTCCCAATAGGATGCTGACACATATATTTAAGTATATTATTAGGCATACGAGTTAGACATCTCAATCAATGCTCAAAGATATTAAGAAGTTTTTTTGGGAAAAAAAAGGGTTTTGGATGGCTGTTAACTCATATGATCCATTTATTATTTGTTGAAGAGTAAACTGCAAAATACATCCATGTGGTTTACACATTTTGGCATCTTATATTCTTGTCAGAAACTTTTGGCAAAATACATCACCCGTTAGGCAAACGTTTGCCACCCTACATCCCTCGTTAACCATGAGCACTAACGATGCAAATTTTTTCTCCGTTATCTCTTAACGAGATTGATAATGTTACACCGTTAGCTTTCAGGACTAACGGTATTTGCACCGTTAGTCCTTTTTTTTATGTTATCTCTATTTTTTGTACGTTTCTCCGTTTTTTATACGTTTTTATCCATTTTTTGTACGTTTTATCCGTTTTCTATCAGTTTTTCTTTTTCCATTTTTTGTATGTTTTATCATTTTTTTACGTTCTTATCCGTTTTTTGTGCGTTTTCACCGTTTTTGTAAGTTTTTTTTTCTTTCTTTTCTTTTCTTTTTCTTTTTTTTTTTATTTTTAGGTTTTATCCGTTTTTTGTATGTATTTATCCATTTTTTATACATTTTATCCGTGTTTTGTCATTTTCCTCCTTTTTGTACGTTTTATCAGTTTTTTTATGTCTTTACACGTTTTTTGTACGTTTTATCTATTTTTGGTCAGTTTTTCCCCTTTTTTGTACGTTGTATCCATTTTTTATACGTATTTATCCGTTTTGTGTAGGTTTTATCCGTTTTTTGTACGTTTTATCTGTTCTTTTATCAGTTGATACAAAAGCATAAAAATGGATAAAAACGTAAAAAAAACATATTAAAACGGATAAAACGTACAAAAAACGGATAAAACCAGATAAAACGTAAAAAAAACTGATAAAAACATACAAAAAAAGATAAAACGTAAAAAAACAGATAAAACGTACAAAAAATGGATAAGTCGTACAAAGCCTAAAAAAAAGGATAAAAACGGATAAAACGTAAAAAAAAAAAGGGATCAAACATAAAATAACGGGTAAAACATACAAAAAACAAATTGAAACGGATAAAACGTAAAAAAAACAGAGAAAATGTACAAAAACTGAGAAAAAAAGGATAAAACTTACAAAAAATGGATAAAAATATTTAAAAAAAACTGATAAAACGTATAAGAAAAGAGGGAAACGACAAAAACGGATAAAACGTACAAAAAGAGTATAAATACATACAAAAAACGGATAAAACGTAATAAAACTGACAAAAAACAGATAAAACATACAAAAACGGATAAGAACCTAAAAAACTGATAAAACGTACAAAAAACAGAAAAAAAAACAGACAAAAAACTGATAAAACGTACAAAAATGGATAAAACCGGATCAAACGTATAAATAACATAGAAAAACGGATAAAATGTACAAAAAATGAATAAAAATGTACAAAAAACGGAGAAAACGTACAAAGAACGTAGAAACATACAAAAAATGGAGATAACGTAAAAAAAAGGACTAACGATGCAAATACCGTTAGTCCTGAAGGCTAACGGTGTAACATTATCAATCTCGTTATGAGATAATGGAGAAAAAATTTGCATCGTTAGTCCTCATGTTAACGAGGGATGTAGGGTGGCAAACGTTTGCCTAACGGGTGATGTATTTTGCCAAAAGTTTCTGACAGGGATGTAAGATGCCAAAATGTGTAAACTACAGGGATGTATTTTGCAGTTTACTCTTTGTTGAATTTGAATTTTTCTCATCTAACTCATTAAGATGAAGCATGATACACATTGACTCGTATCATGAATTCACGACTAAAAGAAAAGCATCCAGAAATTGAACATGTGAATTTGAGATTAGGGTAAAGTGCAAAAATGGTCATTAACGTATCACGAAATTGCAAAATAAGACCGAGTCATAAAGGCGTGCAAAAAAACCACCAACATTATGTAAAAGTGCAAAATAGCCACCGAGAGCATTTTTCTGTTAGTTTCCTCGTTAAGTGTCACGTCATTGAAGGTATTATTGTCATTATACTATAGATTTAAGGAATAAATTTGCAATCGAAGTTTTTACTTTTATTTCACAGCCACCACCACCACCACTCACTACCACCGCCACCACCACCACCACCCTCTACAACCACCGCCACCACACACCGCCACCACCACCACCACGCACCGCCACCCTCCACCACCGCCACCAACAACAACAGCAGCATCATCATCATCATTACACCTTAACTTTCTAACTGCCTTCAATAATCCATCAACAGTACATCAAGTCGAAGTAGATGGTGAAATCAGATGTGAAAAAAAAAAGTAAATAAAAATAAAAATTGGTCAGAGGCTAACTGAACGAATTAAAACAGTTTGGATGGGAACTGGTAAAGCTTAGACTAACTAAAAGTTTCTACAAATGTCTCCAGAAATATTGCTGCTTTATTAAGAAATATGAAATTTAGAACAACATATTAACATTGTCACTGGGAATTACTGTAACACCCCCAAATAGTTTGTCGCAGCGGAAAAGTAATTTGGGTGTTACGGGGAGGATCGAAGTTTTAATCGCATAAAACGGCTTAAAGAAAATGTTTTGAAAGTTATTTGTCATTCAAATAATATTTTTGATAAAAAGATAAATCAATTGATTTAAAATCTTATTAAAAGATATAAAGGCTTGTAAAAATGACAAATTTGATTTTTTTACACCATTTTAATTTATCAGAGTAATAAATGTCCACTCCGTGTCTTGTCCTGCTCTGTTAAATTACTTGAGATACGCATGCTTAAAAGTGTCAACACAAAGGTTGGTGAGTTCATAGAGTTTTATGAAAAACCCTTTATTTTGTTAGATTTCAGGAATATTTGGTATTGATAAAATACAAACAATAATGAAACAAGTATTGAGTATATTGACTATAATCACAAATAAATCATATAAGTATTCAATCACATTCAAATAATAAATCAATAATCCTAACATGAGCTGGAAACTCATGATGCTAATTTAATAACATATACAATTCACGTATGGTCAAATTCCTATACAGCTGTATCTAAATATATGTTGAAAACATACATTTCCTTTATAGATATTGCACCAAGCCTCATGACACACAAGCTTAACCAAAAGAGGTGTTTTATCAAATCAATGATAAATTTTGCCCTCTAATAATAGGTGATTTGCCAATTCCTATTTGTCTTCGAATATAGTGTATCACGACCAATACGACTAACCATTTGCAAATGGCATTCCGTCAAGTATTAGTGGGACAGGAGGTCAGTCCTTAACAGGTTTCGAATCTGCTCACTATATTCGCGCCCACTTTACATGTGATTAATGGCTCATGATTGAGGGACTTTATGGCGATAAGGTAACTTAGGCAATATCAAGGTAATAATGGGATCATTCAGCATAACATCATGAAATCAAGTATCATACCACAGTAATCAGTTTGAGAATATTATCATTTGAGTATCAATAATTCAGTTTAAGCATTTCGCCAGTAACACATGTATATCACATACCACAATAATTGAATTGGAAACATTATCATATGAGTATCAGTATTTCAGTCAAGTAATTCATCAATAAAATATATATATCACATACCACAATAATCAAATTGGAAGCATTATCATACGAGTATCAGTATTTCAATTAAGTATTTTGTCAAGTATTGTATATATCACATTTTAAATCACAAACCATATTAAATAAATATCAATTAGGCAATTGATTTGAATCATGTATTTTATTTTATATACTTATCAATTTATCAAAGTATATGTAAGCATGTATCTCCCCCAATGAGTTGAAAACAATTATTGTAAATGAGGCCATGACTCACCTGGATTGATTTGGAAATGATGAAAAGTAAAGTAGGATGAGATTTATGGGAACGATTATGGAAACGTCTTTGATACGGAACCTGATAAATAAATTTATCTGAGAATATAACCAAATACTATTTGGTAAATACGAACGAATAACGAATAATATTTATTCGTTATGACAAATAGATGGTGTGCAGTGTAATTATTATGCCATGCATGATATGATAAAATACTTTATTTAAAATATCCATCGTAGTTTTACCTTTTTAATCGTAAGTAATAATATTAACTTTTTAGATATCGTTATATATATTATTAACGTAAAAATAAACAATATATATATAAAACGTAATAAAAATGCATATAACTTGATGGTTGCCGTAAAATAGAAAATAAAATAAGAATGTCAAATATAATATGTTTAGTCCTTGTCCTTTTCCAATTTTACCATTTTTACTCTAACGACGTTAGCGTTACGCCGTTAGTCCTTTTTATAAATAAATTACATTTATAGTCCTCTAATTATCCAAAAATCATTTCTAAGCTTGGAGATTAATAGTAAATCACTTTCTAAGCTTGGAGATAAATATTTGAAAATATCATTGTTCCTTTTATAACATAATTCTTCCTAAATTATACATAGTTGATCAGGCTATGTATAATTGACGACCAAATGATGTGATGTTTGGTTCAATCATATATTTCTATAAATTGTTTTAGATGGTGTTCACCGTGTTGTTTTTATAATATAACACGTAATTCTTTTTTTTTTAATAAAGTGGAAAATTTTAGGGTTCATATTATAAATCAGAAATTTATGGAGTAGTTATTGTATATTGTCATTTGGTAAATGAGACAGAAATTGAAATTAACTTAGATTATCATTATTATGGAAATATTACAATGGAGATTTTTGATACAGTAGAAAGATTATTGTTATTCTTAAGTTACATCCATCGTAACTTGAAGTGAAATACAGGAAAGAGATACAACTTAGGAAATTTTAAACTAGATTTTATTTATCTACAACAGGAATTTATTCATCTGTATAAATCTAGTTGCCATTCCCTCGATACTATCAAGGTCTTTAAAGATTCTTCATTTTCTTGTAAAGGTCTTGGCTTTCCAATTAACATTGTAGTTTGGACATCGTCTCACATGATGACCATGTCCACCACATCCGTGGCATACAATTGTTGTTGGTTGTACTTTCCTGTCCTTAGTCCTGCAGCTAATTGCCTGGTGACCTGTTTTTTGACATTTCGTGCATTTAACCCTACAGATTCCGGTGTGATGCTGGTTGCATTTTTGACACCAGGGTAAAGTTCCACAATAACCACTTCCAGTAACAGGTGTGACGAGACAATTTCTATTAGCTTTCTAATTGAGTCCCAGCTGACGTTGGTACTCCATACGGTCTTCTAGATGTTGGCGATAACGGTCTTGAGCATTGAAGATGTTGCAGTAGATGGGATTGATGGTTCCTGTCTCGGGAAGTTTCCTTTTCTGATTATTTCCATTTGGTATAATCCCATGCCTAATTCCTTGATGATGGTTGATGGTAGGGTTGATCATTCCTTCTTGAATCTTTAAGTGAGGTGGCCTATACTTCATGAAACTTGCAGGGTGTTGATTACCAAGCATACCCGTCTCTCTTCTCAGATAAACTACAGTAGTCCCTTCTAGTACCACCGACACTATGTCTTTTACCAATTTCTGGATAGCTCCAGGAGTCATGGTGATTTCTGATGGTGATTGATATGCATTGTTCATGTTGTCCATTTTCTGTAAACATAAATGAAACTCAACATTAGAATCCATATAATATCAGAAAAATTTAAATAATGAAGTTAATTATTTCATTGATGATAGACTGAATTGACTCCCTACTGTAATCTAATTTCAAGATATGTCTTTGTTGTATCATTTATCAATGATCAACTCTTGATATGGGATTACTAAGGAACAAACCGACTTGTCTATTTAAAATGAAGTTTAATTATCTTTTCTTCATTCTTTAAATTCCTTTTCTAAAATTGGTATTTAGACGATTCTTAAAGTTTTAGGTTAACTATGGTAAGTTTTAAGAAATCTTAACAATTTGTAAGAAATCTTACGGTAGATTTGAATAATATTACAGAGGTAAACAGAATATTAATAACTTGACCGATTATTTTTGCAAGATAAACGATACAAGATCTTTTATTAATACTCCATTGATCTGTATAGAATCATTTGGTTATCAAATGATGAGATTTTTGCATGAAAATATGAGGATTCATTACATGCATGTTTAATACGAAAGAAAAGATTGATTAATAACATATAGATATAACAGAAAGGATGTTATTATACAATATGTTTTGATTACACGTTCTGAAGTTTCAGATTTATTGAACATTACATGAAATATTAACCAAGTCTATTTGGTTTATTAGGAACAACAAGGAAATGTGTAAACTTAAGATTAGTTACGCCTCTGACGTAAATATCTAATTTCTTTTTCTAGTTCAAGTTGTGCAGCTTCCATGTTTGAGAAACGTTCTTGACACATGTTCATTTGGCTTGCCGACATATTCTCTAATGCGGCAATCTTTTGACCCTGGTTTTTGGCTGCATCTCTGGCCATCCATAGGGTTCTCTCAATATCTCCACTTCTTACATGTGCCTGACCGTGTTCTCTTCTTGCACAACGAACCCTGGAGTCCAAACTTCCAAGTTCCTGATTGGTGTTGTCCTTTATTTCATTAATCTTTATTCCTAACTCACACATTGTTCCCCTCTCAGCATCTGCCCTTTTGAACAATGCGTCAAGGTTACGGTCGTACCATTCAAATTGAGTTGGTCGTAACCCTTTTAGCTGTTCAGTGTGAGCATCCAATACGTCGGCTTGTTGATAAATAAGATTCCATATTGTTTCAGGAGTGCTTATATCGTAGTCGGGAGAGTTAGGTGAGGATAAATTATTTGGAGAATCTGGTATTGTGGAATCTGAAGTATAAGGTAACGGAGAATTTGGCTCAACATTCGTCCATGATATCTCTTGGCTTGAACCTTGTCCAACTTCGAATGTTGCCTGGCCACCAATCAAATCTTCATATGATTCGGTAGCTCTCCTGATTCTTTGACGTAAATGTGACCGAATAGGTGACGATGGAGGTGATCTCGGAGTGAGTTCTATATTAGGTTGGGATTTTGATATTTGTACGTAAGGATCTTCGGTATTCGGAGAATTTTTATTGTTAGATGAGGTATTAGTATTATGGAGAGCAGTTTTGATATTCACGGGCGTTCCTGAAGACATGCTACAATAGTAACCGAGAATAATATTTTATGAGTATTTTGTATATTAAAGATATAACAGTACAAATGAAATAACAATTGTGTAAGAGTAACTATTAAGCATGTAAGATAATCTCAACAGATAAAGTATTGAGCACGGCAGTCTGCAGACACGGAGGGCATAAAATGGTATGGTGTAAAATCATTTATTTTGAAAATATAGTTATAGTTTTAATGTTTGAAAACATTTAATTCTCTATAACTATATCTCTGATGCCAATCTGTAACACCCCCAAATTTAAGTTTGTCGCAGCGGAAAAGTAATTTGGGTGTTACGGGGAGGATCGAAGTTTTAATCTCATAAAACGGCTTAAAGGAAATGTTTTGAAACTTATTTGTCATTTAAATAATATTTATGATAAAAAGATAAATCAATTGATTTAAAATCTTATTAAAAGATATAAAGGCTTGTAAAAATGACAAATTTGATTTTTTTACACCATTTTAATTTATCAGAGTAATAAATGCCCACTCCGTGTCTTGTCCTGCTCCGTTAAATTACCTGAGATACGCATGCTTAAAAGTGTCAACACAAAGGTTGGTGAGTTCATAGAGTTTTATGGAAAACCCTTTATTTTGTTAGATTTCAGGAATATTTGGTATTGATAAAATACAAACAATAATGAAACAAGTATTGAGTATATTGACTATAATCACAAATAAATCATATAAGTATTCAATCACATTCAAATAATAAATCAATAATCCTAACATGAGCTGGAAACTCATGATGCTAATTTAATAACATATACAATTCACGTATGGTCAAATTCCTATACAGCTGTATCTAAATATATGTTGAAAACATACATTTCCTTTATAGATATTGCACCAAGCCTCATGACACACAAGCTTAACCAAAAGAGGTGTTTTATCAAATCAATGATAAATTTTGCCCTCTAATAATAGGTGATTTGCCAATTCCTATTTGTCTTCGAATATAGTGTACCACGACCAATACGACTATCCATTTGCAAATGGCATTCCGTCAAGTATTAGTGGGACAGGAGGTCAGTCCTTAACAGGTTTCGAATCTGCTCACTATATTCGCGCCCACTTTACATGTGATTAATGGCTCATGATTGAGGGACTTTATGGCGATAAGGTAACTTAGGCAATATCAAGGTAATAATGGGATCATTCAGCATAACATCATGAAATCAAGTATCATACCACAGTAATCAGTTTGAGAATATTATCATTTGAGTATCAATAATTCAGTTTAAGCATTTCGCCAGTAACACATGTATATCACATACCACAATAATTGAATTGGAAACATTATCATATGAGTATCAGTATTTCAGTCAAGTAATTCATCAGTAAAATATATATATCACATACCACAATAATCAAATTGGAAGCATTATCATACGAATAGCTTATTTTTAGCTTATTGGGCTTTAGGCCCAAACCGTATATATTTACTAGTTTCTAACTTGTTTGTGTCGATTTGCTTTGATCGTTTTTAAGGGTCGTATCTAGTTTATTTTTACGAATTGTATATACGAAATTGTTTACTAGTTAGGAGGTCTATTAGTACGTAGAAAAATATGGTACGCTTGTTACGTGAAATAAAAAGTTACACGATGCTTTGGTAAGGTGTTTGGCTCGTTTATATTTATAGAAAATAACTTAGTAAGATTTTCTAAGTATATGTTAAGTTTATACGTGTAAGTAGTTTTCAAAACAAGTTGATATGATGCATGTTTATTAACTTTAAGCGTATTTTAGGCATACTACGTGACTCCTAGACCTTCCAAGATAGAGGCTAGTCACGTAACACTTTCTATATGTTTATACGTATGAAAATAATATTACTAAGTTGATATACGTTCGAATTTATAAAGTATGATGCATGGAATGATAAAAACAAGTAGTATGAGTTGAGAAAGATTGGAAATGACTTACTACACCTCTAGGGTGGTAGAGAGTCGAGAGAAACGGATTGAAAGAGTAGTATGGTACACGTTCGAATAGAAACTTGAAAAGTATGGATCGTATAATCAAAGATTACAATCTTCTTGCTTCCAAATGATCTTGTTCGGTTCTCTTGATGTTGCTTAAGTATCTTAGAATGATGAAAGAGTAGAAAAACGATTTGTGATGAAGGAGAAAAGGAGGAACGATTGGGTAATATATATATGTGAAGATTTATGTTTGTATGGCTCATAACTACTATGCGAAGTCAGGAAATAGGAGTCCTAGGATGGTAGTTTTGAATATAAAATGGGTTGGATAGGCTTAGAAATATTATAGAATCGTCCTTGTGAGTTTTAGCATGTCGACATCCAATTTCTATTACAAACGAAATACTCATTTGTGATTCAATGGTTCTTAGTTAATCATACTTAACATTTATACATGAAAACATGATATAAATATTATTAGTAACTCATAGGAACAAACGGGGATTGAAACGGTTAAGAATTGAATTAAATATGAAACGTTTGGTTTAGTTGATGGCTAAACGATTTGCCTCGTAAAAACGTATCAAAACTCAACGTATGAACGTGAGATTTGACACACTAATAGTTGGCTAGGAGGTTAATGAGATGGTGCAAAAATATATAGGTGTTGTGTGTACGAATTAAGAATAAACGAGGCGTTTTGAAGCTTGTTTGGTCGACTTATATGAATTATTTGTAATGAGAATGGGTTTGGTATTTTGGGCCGGTTGGGCTTAGGGAAGGTCAAGGCCCGTTTTGCTTTGTGATTAATATTATTAATTAAGATTAGTGAATTATTAATATTTTGTTAATTGTGTCGAGAACTTGTTTTGTCGTTTGACGAATTTTGCAATATCGTAATCGTGACCATTTTAATATATTAAGAAAATTTTAAATTTCCCCGTAAAAATGGTAATTACAATAATGACAGAGATTATTTATTTAATTAACCAAAGTTAATTATACGAATTTTTGCGAGGTTTTACAATTACATTTACAACACAAGTAGATAAAACAAAGTAATGTAAATAGAAGGCTCAAACACTGTTATAAGCTCCTTGTTTCCCATTAGCAGGATTTCTTAACTAGTTAACTGAACATCTTTAGATATTAGTAACCTTAATCTGCTCGGGAGGTGTGATTAGAAATGAGAGTCGAGGTATGGGATTGCCACCTTCACAAATACATAAAAGTAAATTTGAAGCATAAACTTGTATGTCGATTTGTTTGTCTATCCATAATCGCACGGTCAACCTCTTGAGTGAACCACTTGTGATAACTAAGCTTTTCTGCGCCCAATTACCAATTCCAAGTGTCAAAATCTCAAGGAAATGGAACTTTGATATGATAATATCAAAAAATGCATCGTCCAATATTATACCACCTACATATAGTTGTGTCACGTTCCCAAATGATTCCATATCAAATGATAGAGGCTTGGTCATTGGAAAGAGCATTGGGAGGTAACGAGCTATATTGGAAATTCCATCTTTACAAGAGACTCCATACTCTTAATTGGTTCACTACGCAACCAATCCTTAACACAGTTAAGTGCATCAACCATCTCAAGCCTCAAAGTGCACTGATATCGATCCATTTCCTTGACTTCGATTGTTGACTTGAACTATGCATGATAAAAGCATCAAATTCTGTAAGCCTGGCCACGTTGCCTAAATGTCCTTTGACATCTTAAGTAGCATGCTGGTTAAAGACACTTGTAGTGATTCTTGTGCAATACTGGTTAAAGAACGAGCAAGGCAATTAGTAAGCAGTAGCTGACCATTAAGACTGATGAGCGTGAACACGCTTTCGCTACTGAACTTTGTTAGTATACTACCACTCATGGAAAGTGATGTATCTGGTTGATTCACAAGCACACCAAAGAGATAAGAAATCAAAACAAAGCTTGCCAAGCGTATACACACAAACTTTGCTTTACCGGTCTCCTGAATAACATGTAAACCGACACCAAATTAGTTTCGGTTTAATTTATAGAAAAAATGTAGAAAATAGGAGATTGATCTTACAAACAAATTGGAGAAAATTGGAAACAGAAAAGCATCGAAAAAAGCCAAGAAGACACAAGTGAACAAGCCCATGCCGAACATCATGTTAAGCCCATGTGCAATGCCTAAACCCTATCAATATAGATGCATTTATAAGTTCCAAGAATAATGGCAGAACGTTGAAAAGAAACATATATATTGAGTGGAGGGTACCATAGAAAGATCCAATGCAATCATGGATAGTTCAGCTTGAATCCCTAAGAAGATACATGTGACTATGTGATGAGGCAAAAAATGAACCACTTTTAGGGGGTCATTTAAGCCCGGAATTGAATTTATTTGATCAAATATTGCCCTAAATCGTTCCTTTTGTGATTTTAGGTACTTTGGGAGAGAAATCTGGAAAAGGAAGCAATTCGGACGTTTTTGGAGCATAAAAGTGAAGAAAACGCCAAAGTCTTAATTTTCCTTGCTAGGAACAGTAGGTGACGGCGTCATGAGCAACATCCTGACGGCGTCAAGAGTAATTTGCATGACGGTCCAGTACAAACCTGAAGGCGTCACAAGTCGAGCGTCAAGAGTAAAAGACGTGACGGCCTGGAAGACCATAACACATGACGGCGTCAGATGAAGATTAAGGCAGTCCGAGAAGTATTTTGGCGGCGAGATGACGGCATCACCTCTTTGGTCTTGACGCCGTCAGCCTCAGTTTTCTATATATAGTTTTCTAATTTTCATTCATAAAAAAAGAGAAGTTTTGGAGAAACCCTAGGGCAGAACCTATTACGAATTTTACAGGTTTTTCAAGGGTTTTCAGCCCTTGAACCCTTTCATGTGTAATTGAGATAAGTGTTCTTTTAATTCAATCAATATGTCTATGTGTTGGTTGTCTATATCTTGTTCTTGTCTTAATTCCATCATGCTAGGCTAGATCTATCTTGTGTTTGCTTAGATCTAATGAAACCTAGATGTTAATTATGTGTTGATTACTTGTTTATGGTTGTATTGGATGAATGATTTCGATGTTAGGCTTAAGAAAACTGGCAGATCTCCAAATGGTTACATGCTTGAACGTCTTAGGAAACATGAACTGACGTACACTAGGTTTTATTGGTTGTATTTAATGCATGAGTAAATTCTAATGATCCCATGTTAGGAGCTTCTTGGCCGGCTCGACATAGGAGTGAAGTAGGCACTCATAGGATTGGGGAATTAAGTGCGCCACCCCATGAATGGTATTAAGGAATACAATCCGTCATCCACGCAACTATAACAAGTAATTAACGTGTAAAAGATATCTAGGGAGTAGTGAAATCTAAGTAAACACAATTTCTCCACTTATTGCTCACAACCTTAGTTAATTTAGTTTTATTTTCATTTCTAGTATTTTATTTTGATTGCATCTTTAGTATTGGGTTAGTTGACTAGCAACTAATTCCGCCCAAATCCTTAAAACCCGAGATTTTTACTTGCTTTCTAAAAAATATAAAAAATACAAAAATAATCATCTTTCATCTCTAGAACTAGTATTTAGGTTTTCTAATCCTAGCGACACTATTCCTAGCTGAACGATCAATCCCCCGGTACTTGTCACTATACTATACTACAAGGATCAGGTACACTGCCTGGTGGGGGTTGTAAGCTTCTCAAGATCCCTTGAGAGGTAAAGCCCGGTGCGATTCCCACGTATCAAGTTTTTGGCGCCGTTGCCGGGGAATAGTTATTGTCTAGGTTAGAATCTCTTCTTATTAGGTCTACTTGCTAGATTCCTTTCTAGTAAGATTTTATTTTTATTTTTAGGTTTCTTTAGTCTATCTTATTTCTTTGTGTTTTTGTTCGTAACTCTTCATCACCCGACATCATGGACGATGGGAACATCTTTGAACCCGTCATCCCACCACAACAAAACCCACCACTAGAATCTCTTAGGCCCCGAACCTTAGGAGAGTATTCCCGACCTAGCCACCAAGGCTACAGAAACACCATTGAGCTCACCGGAGCCAATGTGACCCCCTTGCGATCCGACACCATCCGGTTGGTGCAAAGCGGATGTGCATTCCATGGACTTCGTTCCAAAGATCCAAACCAACATCTTAAGGACTTCCTTAAAATCGTAGACTCCATAGACCTTGATGTTGAAACTAGAGAGACAACCCGATTACGCCTATTCCAATTCTCTCTACGGGATCAAGCTAGTCAATGGCTTGAGCGTTTACCCGCGGGATCCATCACCACATGGGATGATCTCACCACTCGTTTCCTTGCTCAATTTTTCCCACCGGGGAGAACTACTAAGCTTAGAAATGACATCTTGATGTTCCAACAATGTCAAAATGAATCTCTTTATGAAGCATGGACTCGTTTCAAGGACTTACTCCAAAAAGTCCCTCATCATGGCATAGATCTTTGGCTCCAAGTCCAAATCTTTTATGACCATATCGATCTCTCCACGAGGCGAGCTATTGACCAATCGGCCGGTGGTAAGCTACGTGATCTAAGTGTGGAACAATCATGGGAACTCATAGAAGATCTTGCTCTCTATGACAACGAAAGTTGGAATGATCCCCGTGATTTGAACAAAACGGTCAAGGCAATATCTTTGCCTTCGAACAACTCTAGCACTCCCGACCGTAGGATCATGGAACTTGAAGGTCGAGTCAAGTCTCTCATGAAATCTTACGAAGCTCAAAAACCTTCAAGCCAAGTAAGCAGAATCACTTCTACATGTAAATTATGTAATGGCCCTCACGAGACTCATAACTGCATGGAGCTTCCAAAACGTGCTTATAACGAATTCACATCGTCACACGTGGTTCGAGGTCCTCGAACTTCTGGTGAAGCCTATTAGGCATGGAAGGATAAACCTAATTTCATAGGGTACCAAACGCGGAGCGTATCCTTCAATGACTCCTCACCACTCACTTGGTCCGAGTATTTTCCATCACGAGGCGTTCCTAGGCAAAGCTGTGAAGATGCTCTAAAAAAATTCATTCTATCTCAAGAATTACAGCTCTCTACGCTCGAGGCTAAATTTAGACAACAGCAGGCTGATATGAATAACAAGATTTGTAATCTATTAACTGCTATCAAAGATCATGTTGTTAATAAACCTATTCACGTTGATGAGGTTAAGTCTGTTACCATCATGAGTCCACCAACCTCCCCTGTGAAAATAAAAAGTCCTAGTAAGCTATTCAAACATCTATCGCCAAAAGGAAAAGAACCTGTCAACCCCCTGGGACCAATCCATTTCGTAAATACCATCACCACAATATCTGCTTCTACACCTAACCCAACCCAACAACAAACTAACAAAATTGATCATACAGCTAAAGATGAGACCTCAAGGGTGGACCACGATTTGGCCAGAAGCCCTACCAACTCATCCGAGCAGTGCGCCGTGCAAGAATCTAGCAAATCGGATGAAGGGAAAGAGAGATCGGAAGAGCATACGAGAAATCCAACCATTTTGGGTAAATCTATTTTAGAGGAACCCGAGAGAAAAATGGAGGATGTTACCAGTGAGAATAGCGATGGGACTAATGTAAGCAACCCTAAAGTTTTTAAGATTTCCTGCACCATTGAGGAAAAGCTCTTAACCGATAGTCATATAGATCCTAGTTTCCCAGACAACATAATACCCCTTTCCCTATACCAAGAAGCCTTCCCAGAACACATATTGTGCGAAAAAGTTGATAATGCAAGGGTAATAAGAAATATGTCAATTATGATTGGAGAACTTGTTTACAATATTGCCCTCGCCGTGGTCGATGATGTGGACCCTCTGATGCGTGGGAATCGCAACAGGTTTTACCTCTCGAGGGATCTCGAGAAGCTTACAACCCCCACCAGGCAGTGTACCTGATCGTTGTAGTATAGTATAGTGACAAGTACCGGGGGATTGATCGTTCAACTTAGGAATAGTGTCGCTAGGATTAGAAAGCCTAAATACTAGTTCTAAAGGTGAGGGATGATTATTTTTGTGTTTTTATATTTTTATGAAAGCAAGTAAAATCTCGGGGTTTGAAGGATTTGGGCGGAATTAGTTGCTAATCAACTAACCCAATACTAAGATGCAATCAAAATAAAATACTAGAAATGAAAATAAACTAATTATACTAAGGTTGTGAGCAGTAATTGGAGAAAATGTGTTTACTTAGATTTCACTACTCCCTAGATATCTTTTACACATTAATTACTTGTTATAATTGCACGGATGACGGATCGTATTCCTTAATACCATTCATGGGGTGGCACACATAACTCCCCAATTCTATGAGCTCTTATCTCCTCCTACACCATGCCCAACACAACTATAGGGATTGTAAACAGTGGCTCATGCATTAAATACAACCAATAAAGACCTAGTGCGCCTCGGTTCATGTTTCTTAAGACGTTCAAGCATGTTACCAAGTGGAGATCTGCCAGTTTTCTTAATCCTAACATATAAATCATTCATCCAAGACAAGAATAAACAAGTAATCAACACATAATTAACATCTAGGTTTCATTAGATCTAAGCAAACACAAGATAGATCTAGCCTAGCATGATGGAATTAAGACAAGAACATGATATAGACAACCAACACATAGACATATTGATTGAAATAGAAGAACACTTATCTTGATTAAACATGCAAGGTATCAAGGGGTTGGAACCCTTGAAAAACCTGTAAAGTTACACCAAAATCGTACTAGAGTTTCTCCCCAAAAACTTCTCTCTCAATGTGTGAAAATTAGAAAACTATATATAGAAAAATGGGTTTGACGGCGTCAAGACAAACACTGTGACGCCGTCACCTCGCCGCCAAAACTTTTCTCGGACTGCCTAGATCTACTTCTGACGCCGTCAAGACTTATACACTTCCAGGCCGTCATGACTCTTTTACTCTTGACGCCCTTCCTACGTGACGCCGTCAAATCTGTTCTGGGTCGTCATGGAAATTCATGAAATTTGCTCTTGACGCCGTCAAGGTTTTGCTCTTGACGCCGTCACCTACTGTTCCCAGCATGGAAAATTAAGACTTTGGCATTTTCTTCATTTTTATGCTCCAAAAACGTCCGAATTGCTTCCTTTTCCAGATTTCACTCCCAAAGTACCTAAAATCACAAAAGGAACGATTTAGGGCAATATTTGATCAAATAAATTCGAATTCGGGCTTAAATGACCCCCTAAAAACGGATCATTTTTCGCCTCATCATATACCCTTACACTTGAGATTTGCTTGTCCTCAAGCAAATGCGCTTTTATTCTACTCAAAAGACAAGTTAGGGGTCATTTAACACTAATATAAAAGTAATTACAACAAATAATCATTCCACTAAAGACCAATAGACAAGCACGGAGGTCATACACTAGCACCTCACAAATAGTGTTTAGATACTCACATCTCTGGGGTGTAATAAAATGTAAATTACAATATGGAAACGGAAGATATCTCTCACTACCTGTCATAGCAAAATAGATTACCATAGGCTTGGGAAAGGATCAAACCTCCACCACATGGCGTAAGCACCTAGGATAAACTATCAAAGAGGTCTTTTAAAGGGTTGTAACGTTAGGTATAGGGATATGAAATACACGGTTTTGTTGGATAAAGGAAGTTTTACTGGTGGCGAGTTAACAATCTTAGTTAATTACATGTACAAGATGGCGTTGCTAAGCCAAGACTAGACTCGACTTAAGCTAATAAATGAAAAATAACAAAAACATAAAATGAACATAGAATGAAGGTAGTCCGTATGTTTTTTTCTCTTTTTTGTTTTTTTTTTCTTTTCCTTGATTTTTTCGATTTTTTTTTTTTTTTTTTTTTTTTTTTTTTTTTTTTTTTTTTTTTGCATACACTCTTACCCTACCATCCAAAATAATACATCATAGGGGATGAACATTCCCCTTACACTTGAATCTTTACATACTTTACAATAAACTAAACTAATGACTCGAATTAAGAAAATCAAAACACTTGGAGCACTTTTAAGATTAACGTACATATGGGGGTAATAAATGATGTTCTTCCCCATTACTCCATAAAACAAGTACTTTACCCATGAGTCCCAATCGTCCCAAAACAATATGTATAAGGATATGACTCGACTTAGCAACCATGTAATCAATTAGAAAGTTAACTTAGGGTTTAAAAAATAACAATAATGCACTAAAAATGAGCGCATACACGGAAGGCTAAGGCGATTTGGTTGTACATTTAAGTGGGGTGTAACAAATTCTTCTTTTAAGTAAGATGCTTAAAGTTAGAAACGAAAAGATAGGCTCGGAGGGGTGTACTAGGGGTTTCGTGTACTAAAAATGAGTACAACGCTAAGGGTGTGGGAAAAATTAGTTGACTTAACTAGCCAAGTAATATGACTTAAATGGTCAAGTAATCATAATACGGGTTTAACACAAGGGTGATCCTAATGCCTCTTATCATGTAGTAAATCCTACTACACGAATGTAGTCTCACTAGCGGTCTCGGGATGCATCACTAACGCAAGTTCTAGAATCTAAATACTACCGGTACACTTATAAGCACTAATAATAAATGCTTTTTCTATCAAATCTAAAGGCGAACCTCACATATTTGGGTGGAAAATTTTTCTGAAAGTACGGTTATGTGCTAGTCATACAATCTCCTATCCATAAGACGCTTGCTATGGCTAAAGTTTCACTCCTAAATGTTGTAAAAAATTTTAAATTTGGCGCTAAAATTGCACTAACAAGTATTTCTCATAGTTTTATTACACATCTACCATTAGACAAAACAAACTCAAGCGAAAGTGCATATGTAAGGTATCATATTTTTACCCTCCCCTTACACTTAAGATGAACATTGTCCCCAATGTTCAAGTAAAGAATGTAAAAGTGAAAAAGTAAAAAGAATGAAATCAAATACTCCCCTGATTCGCTCGGTATGGATAATAAAGTGGCCAGGTTAAATCTTCCTCCAAGAAAATGAACAATCAAAGCTTCCCTTCCAGAATATAAATCATCTTCTTGTCATACATAACCTGTAAAACCTGACAAAATAGACAAGACAACCTCGCGTAAAATCGGCGGCATTCTATATAAGTTACTAAATCCTAGAAAACAAGATAAGATATAATGCTTGTGGAATGAAGTTTTCAGATCTCCTGGAGATTATAAAACTTAATAATTCACAAAAACCATAAGACTCCGTTAGAAAAACAAAACTGGTAAAATTTCCAGATTTTAACTCCTGACGCCGTCAAGAGTAAACCCCTGACGCCGTCAGAATTGACCTGCAGAAACCCTTATGTTAAGTTTCCGGAAAATTTCTGGAAAAACTTAGTCCTACTTCCTAGAAAATCCTGCAAAACTTCATTACGACTCGATACAAGCATTTGACTCTAACAAGTACTAATACACATGTCCATTTAATATTGTTGTGGTTCATGCTCAATTTTGTTCTTATAAACAAATTTGGATCTCCCTTACACTTATCTTTTGCAAAATACCTTTATATGCAATTAAGACGAAGTTAAAAACAAAATAAAGCATTTTCACAATTTACTTTGAAATATGAGCCACAAACAATAAAAATAGAACATGCATACGGAAACAAATAAAATCAAACAAACAAACAAACAAATAAAAACACACAAAACATGGGTTGCCTCCCAAGAAGCGCTTATTTTTGTTCGAGTCACGAGCCTGACTCTACCCTTATTTAACAGAAATAGGGGAGGTTTTCCCTACACTTAGGATTAAGTGCGGGTGGAAGTAGCGAAACACACCCCTAGGGTGGAAATATGCCTCGTAAGGAAAGAGTGGTGGATGAATTATATGCCTAAAGGGGTGTGCTCCTATCATCATAACCTTACCTAATTCAATCGGGTTAATGGGTGGATTAAGATTTTCTCCTAGAAAGGGATCATTTTCAATCAACTTCAAGAGATTACTAGTTGGGGATCCAGCTTGACCTAATAAACCCGGTTTAAACCCATAATGTTTCTTGTGATCAAACATAAATGGGTGATGTAAGCATGTAAGGTCATTTTCCACTCCTATATTGGCTTCCTCTCTACAAGGCTTAGAGTCCACTACCTTAATCCTAAGACTACCCGGACTACATGGGTTGATGGGTGGGTCGGCTCCTCTTTTGTCTCCTAGATGTATATCTAAGGATGGGAAGTTGTGTGAAGATTGAGGTTCCGGTTCATCAACACTAGGTAATTCCCTAGAACTAAGAATAAAGTTATCACTAGAAGTATTCAAACCTATATCCTCTAGTGGTTTTTGGTACAAGGGCTCTACCTCTATTCGGGCTCCTATAGTCTCTTCTACATCTTTCGGGTAAGTCATGGGTGGTGTGTATTCCTCAAGTGATGATGGGAGTTGTGGGGTACTTTGTAGGTTTGTGTTATTTACCTCATCCTTCTTTATCTCAATATCATCTATATCCTCATCATGTGTTCCTTGAGATTCCAAGTCATTGATCATAAAACCTAGGTCTTTTGGCTCAATATGATCATGCTCGCCTAAATCCTCCATAATTGTTTCTTCAAGTTGTGATGTATACAAATCCATCAATTCATTGAACTCATGGTTCACTGTTAGGAGGCTTTCCTCAAAATTTTTCTAAAGGGTCTTACTAAAAGGAATTGATCCTAACAATGATTGTTTAATATAGGCCACACATGCGCATAACTCATCAAACCTATCAAACTTTACACCCATCTCTTCTTGTATATATCTAAGATCACTTAAAAATTCATTGGAACAACAGGAAGCAATTCTATCCGAGTAAACTAATTGTTCCTCTATAGTTAATGATCTAAATAGAATTTCATCCGCCATGAAGACAAATGAAAATGGTTTTACAAACAAAGGGCACAAAGAAAAAGATAGACTAAAGAGAACCTAAAAATAAAAATAAAACCTTACTAGAAAGGAATCTAGCAAGTAGACCTAATAAAAAGAAATTCTAACCTAGACAATAACTATTCCCCGGGCTGCGGCGCCAAAAACTTGATATGCGTGGGAATCGCAACAGGTTTTACCTCTCGAGGGATCTCGAGAAGCTTACAACCCCCACCAGGCAGTGTACCTGATCGTTGTAGTATAGTATAGTGACAAGTACCGGGGGATTGATCGTTCAGCTTAGGAATAGTGTCGCTAGGATTAGAAAGCCTAAATACTAGTTCTAAAGGCGAGGGATGATTATTTTTGTGTTTTTATATTTTTATGAAAGCAAGTAAAATCTCGGGGTTTGAAGGATTTGGGCGGAATTAGTTGCTAATCAACTAACCCAATACTAAGATGCAATCAAAATAAAATAGTAGAAATGAAAATAAATTAATTATACTAAGGTTGTGAGCAGTAATTGGAGAAAATGTGTTTACTTAGATTTCACTACTCCCTAGATATCTTTTACACGTTAATTACTTGTTATAATTGCATGGATGACGGATCGTATTCCTTAATACCATTCATGGGGTGGCACACATAACTCCCCAATTCTATGAGCTCTTATCTCCTCCTACACCATGCCCAGCACAACTATAGGGATTGTAAACAGTGGCTCATGCATTAAATACAACCAATAAAGACCTAGTGCGCCTCGGTTCATGTTTCTTAAGACGTTCAAGCATGTTACCAAGTGGAGATCTGCCAGTTTTCTTAAGCCTAACATATAAATCATTCATCCAAGACAAGAATAAACAAGTAATCAACACATAATTAACATCTAGGTTTCATTAGATCTAAGCAAACACAAGATAGATCTAGCCTAGCATGATGGAATTAAGACAAGAACATGATATAGACAACCAACACATAGACATATTGATTGAATTAGAAGAACACTTATCTTGATTAAACATGCAAGGTATCAAGGGGTTGGAACCCTTGAAAAACCTGTAAAGTTACACCAAAATCGTACTAGGGTTTCTCCCCAAAAACTTCTCTCTCAATGTGTGAAAATTAGAAAACTATATATAAAAAAATGGGTTTGACGGCGTCAAGACAAACACTGTGACGCCGTCACCTCGCCGCCAAAACTTTTCTCGGACTGCCTAGATCTACTTCTGACGCCGTCAAGACTTATACACTTCCAGGCCGTCATGACTCTTTTACTCTTGACGCCCTTCCTACGTGACGCCGTCAAATCTGTTCTGGGTCGTCATGGAAATTCATGAAATTTGCTCTTGACGCCGTCAAGGTTTTGCTCTTGACGCCGTCACCTACTGTTCCCAGCATGGAAAATTAAGACTTTGGCGTTTTCTTCATTTTTATGCTCCAAAAACGTCCGAATTGCTTCCTTTTCCAGATTTCACTCCCAAAGTACCTAAAATCACAAAAGGAACGATTTAGGGCAATATTTGATCAAATAAATTCGAATTCGGGCTTAAATGACCCCCTAAAAACGGATCATTTTTTGCCTCATCACCCTCTCACCAATCAAACATTGACCAACCTTGTTCTTGGGAAACCATTTATCAATGAATCGGGAGTAATCCTTGATGAGAAGGATGGAAGTGCATTGTTTACCAATGGTGTTAAGAAGGTAATTTTTCGTAGGGGTACTGAGGAGGTATACGAATATCGTCCTTCCCTTGAAGGGAATCTATATGGATCAAGGGATGGAGAATCGGGGAAGGTAAGACGGCGTGATCCGAATAATCTCAAAATTCCCTGCATGATCGGTCATAAGTACTTCGATAACGTCTACATTAACGTATTCCTGCTGAAGAATTTTATGTCCCTATTCCATTATAACAATATCTGCAGATGGGGAATGGTTTACAAGGGAGAGAAAGTGGTTGGTAAGGATCATGAAATCCTGGTGTTTGTCGGAAATATGGCATTCACTATGGAATTCACGATTGTGGACAACATCGAAGACTATGTCGACCCTAGGTTATCATAAGTCATTTTTGGAGCACCCTTTTGTGAAATCACTAATTTGATAGTTGATGACCGGAACGGAATCATGACCTTCGCTGATGGAATTAGGAGGGTTTCATACCAAACGCCGTACAAGAGAAGAGACCTTAAGGAAATCGATTGTGATGGGCTTGATAAGATAAGTTCCCAACTTATTTTGTGTGATGAAGATGTTCGGAGAGGGTGTAAGAACACTTCCGATTTATCATGTGGATTCTTTAAGGATGTTAGTAAGCTTGGTTCTAAGTATCGAAAAGATGTCTTCGAGTTCGAAGACCCGAAGTACTTACACTATGAAAGCGATACTAGTTTAGAAGACGACCTAGAGAGTGGAACTCACCCGTGTCACGTAGTAACCCATGACCTTGAGTCTAGCTACAAGACTCGTAAATAAAGAAAAGCGCTTCTTGGGAGGCAACCCATGCTTCGTGTGATTTTTATTTTGTTTGTTTGTTTGTTATTTGCTTCCGTATGCATGCTTTATTTTATTGTTGGTAGATCATGTTTCTCAATTAAATAGTGGAAATACTTTACTTTGTTGTTTTGGCCTAGTCTTAACTCCACCTAAAAGTATTTTTGCAAAAGATAAGTGTAAGGGGAAACCCCAAATATGTTTTTAAGAAACAAACCGATCATGATTCTCCACAATATTAAATGAACATGTATATTCGTATTTATTAGAGTCAAATGCTTGTATTGAGTCATAAGAATTTCTGCAGATCACTTCTGACGGCGTCACGAGATTACTCTTGACGGCGTCACGTGTAAAAATCTGGAAATTTTATCGGTTTTGTTTTTCTAACGGAGTCTTACGGTTTTTGTGAATTATTAAGTTTTATAATCTCCAGGAAATCTGTAAACTTCATTCCACAAGCATTATATCTTATTTTATTTTCTAGGATTTAGTAACTTATATAGATTGCCGCCGATTTTACGCGAGGTTGCCTTGTTTGTTTTCTTAGATTTACAGGTTATGTATGACAAGAAGATGATTTATATTCTGGAAGGGAAGCTTTGATTGTTCATTTTCTTGGAGGAAGATTTAACCTGGCCACCTTATTATCCATACCGAGCGAATCAGGGGAGTATTTGATTTCATTCTTTTTACTTTTTCACTTTTACATTCTTTACTTGAACATTGGGGACAATGTTCATCTAAAGTGTAAGGGGAGGGTAAAATGATGATACCTTACAGATACACTTTCGCTTGAGTTTGTTTTGTTTAATAGTAGATATGTAATAAAAGTATGAGAAATACTTGTTAGTGCAATTTTAGCGCCAAATTTAAAATTTTTTACAACATTTAGGAGTGAAACTTTAGCCATAGCAAGCGTCTCATGGATAGGAGATTGTATGACTAGCACATAACCGTACTTTCAAAAAAAATTTCCACCCAAATATGTAAGGTTCGCCTTTAGTTTTGATAGGAAAAGTATTTATTATTAGTGCTTATGAGTGTACCGGTAGCATTTAGATTCTAGAACTTGCGTTAGTGATGCATCCCGAGACCGCTAGTGAGACTACATTCGTGTAGTAGGATTTACGACATGATAAGAGGCATTAGGATCACCCTTGTGTTAAACCCGTATCATAATTACCTGACCATTTAAGTCATATTACTTGGCTAGTTAAGTCAACTAATTTTTCCCACACCATTAGCGTTGTACTCATTTTTAGTACACGAAACCCCTAATACACCCCTCCGAGCCTATCTTTTCGTTGCTAACTTTAAGCATTTTACTTAAAGGAAGAATTTGTTACACCCCACTTAAATGTACAACCAAATCGCCTTAGCCTTCCGCGTATGCACTCATCTTTAGTGCATTATTGTTATTTGTTTAAACCCTAAGTTAACTATCTAATTGATTACATGGTTGCTAAGTCGAGTCATATCCTTGTACATATTGTTTTGGGACGATTGGGACTCATGGGTAAAGTACTTATTTTATGGAGTAATGGGGAAGAACATCATTTATTACCCCCATATGTGCGTTAATCTTAAAAGTGCTCCAAGTGTTTTGATTTTCTTAATTCGAGTCATTAGATTAGTTCATTGTAAAGTATGTAAAGATTCAAGTGTAAGGGGAATTTCCATTCCCTATGATGTATTATTTTGGATGGTAGGGTAAGAGTGTATGCAAAAAAAAAAAAAAAAAAAAAAAAAAAAAAAAAAAAAAAAATCGAAAAAATCAAGAAAAAGAAAAAAAAATAGAAAAAGAAAAGAGAAAAAACATACGGACTACCATCCCGTTTCATTCTATGTTTATTTTATGTTTTTGTTATTTTTCATTTATTAGCTTAAGTCGAGTCTAGTCTTGGCTTAGCAACGTCATATTGTACATGTAATTAACCAAGATTGTTAACTCGCCACCAGTAAAAACTTCCTTTATCCAACAAAACCGTGTATTTCATATCCCTACACCTAACGTTACAACCCTTTAAAAGACCTCTTTGATAGTTTATCCTAGGTGCTTACGCCATGTGGTGGAGGTTTGATCCTTTCCCAAGCCTATGGTAATCTATTTTGCTATGACAGGTAGTGAGAGATATCTTCTGTTTCCATATTGTAATTTATACTTTATTACACCCGAGAAATGTGAGTATCTAAACACTATTTGTGAGGTGCTAGTGTATGACTTCCGTGCTTGTCTATTGGTCTTTAGTGGAACGATTATTTGTTGTAATTACTTTTATATTAGTGTTAAATGACCCCTAACTTGTATTTTGATTAGAATAAAAGCGCATTTGCTTGAGGACAAGCAAATCTCAAGTGTAAGGGTATATGATGAGGCAAAAAATGAACCACTTTTAGGGGGTCATTTAAGCCCGAAATTGAATTTATTTGATCAAATATTGCCCTAAATCATTCCTTTTGTTATTTTAGGTACTTTGGGAGAGAAATCTGGAAAAGGAAGCAATTCGGACGTTTTTGGAGCATAAAAATGAAGAAAACGCCAAAGTCTTAATTTTCCTTGCTGGGAACAGTAGGTGACGGCGTCAAGAGCAACATCCTGACGGTGTCAAGAGTAATTTGCATGACGGTCCAGTACAAACGTGAAGGCGTCACAAGTAGAGCGTCAAGAGTAAAAGACGTGACGGCCTGGAAGACCATAACACATGACGGCGTCAGATGAAGATTAAGGCAGTCCGAGAAGTATTTTGGCGGAGAGATGACGGCGTCACCTCTTTGGTCTTGACGCCGTCAGCCTCAGTTTTCTATATATAGTTTTCTAATTTTCATTCATAAAAAAAGAGAAGTTTTGGAGAAACCCTAGGGCCGAACCTATTACAAATTTTACAGGTTTTTCAAGGGTTTTCAGCCCTTGAACCCTTTCATGTGTAATTGAGATAAGTGTTCTTTTAATTCAATCAATATTTCTATGTGTTGGTTGTCTATATCTTGTTCTTGTCTTAATTCCATCATGCTAGGCTAGATCTATCTTGTGTTTGCTTAGATCTAATGAAACCTAGATGTTAATTATGTGTTGATTACTTGTTTATGGTTGTATTGGATGAATGATTTCGATGTTAGGCTTAAGAAAACAGGCAGATCTCCAAATGGTAACATGCTTGAACGTCTTAGGAAACATGAACTGACGTGCACTAGGTTTTATTGGTTGTATTTAATGCATGAGTAAATTCTAATGATCCCATGTTAGGAGCTTCTTAGCCGGCTCGACATAGGAGTGAAGTAGGCACTCATAGGATTGGGGAATTAAGTGCGCCACCCCATGAATGGTATTAAGGAATACAATCCGTCATCCACGCAACTATAACAAGTAATTAACGTGTAAAAGATATCTAGGGAGTAGTGAAATCTAAGTAAATACAATTTCTCCACTTATTGCTCACAACCTTAGTTAATTTAGTTTTATTTTCATTTCTAGTATTTTATTTTGATTGCATCTTTAGTATTGGGTTAGTTAACTAGCAACTAATTCCGCCCAAATCCTTAAAACCCGAGATTTTTACTTGCTTTCTAAAAAATACAAAAAATACAAAAATAATCATCCTTCATCTCTAGAACTAGTATTTAGGTTTTCTAATCCTAGCGACACTATTCATAGCTGAACGATCAATCCCCCGGTACTTGTCACTATACTATACTACAACGATCAGGTACATTGCCTGGTGGGGGTTGTAAGCTTCTCAAGATCCCTTGAGAGGTAAAGCCTGGTGCAATTCCCACGTATCACTATGCCATACTCTGAACTGCATATCTACAAAAGTACAAAGAAAGAAACCCGCAATCCAAAAAGTTATATTGTTTGATTAGTAAAGAATTTGGAAAAAGATCGTGTAATTACTAGAGGGGTGGTGGTGTTGGTTGTGTGGTGGTAGAGGGTGGTGGTGGTGGTTGTGTGGTGGTAGAGAGTGGTGGTGGTGGTGGCTGTGAAATAAAAGTAAAAACTTCAATTGCAAATTTAGTCCTTCAATCTACAGTGTAATTACACGTACACTTAGTATCCGGGAAACCGTGAAATGACAATAATACCCTCAGTGACGTGGCACTTAACGAGGAAACTAACGGAAAAACGGTCTCGACGGCTATTTTGCACTTTTACGTAACTTTAGTGATTTTTTTTGCGCGCCTTTATGACTTGGTCTCCTTTTTGCAATTTCGTGATATGTTAGTGACCATTTTTGCTCTTTACCCTTGAGATTATTACGAGGTTTTACTTTGATCAGCAGTCACCCATTTTGCACAACTGTTACCATCAATACAATTTTACTTACAGGCATACATCACTTAACTCTAGACATCTTGTTCCACCAAACGCTACATGCTAAATTGAGTCAGATAAATGAGTTTGTAATTGGTTAAAACCCATTTGAATCTGAAATGGAAAAATTTTTGGACCCGTTTGGTCTTGTACCTTCACTCGTTTGAAGCAAAGCTTTTTGGAGCTTTTTGGGGTGATTAACGATGAGCAATGAGCTTTTTGATTTTTAGTGTTCGTTTGGCAAAAAAGCAGTGACCTTTGCTATTTTTTTAGCATGCTAATTTTTCCAATGCTTCTTTAAGAAGCGGTGAGCAGTGAGTTTTGGCTACTACTCACAGCTTACTACTACTACTTACAGCTACTTTTGCCAAACATAGCTGTAGAATTCTAAATTAAAAACAAAGCACGATGAATCAAGAAAAATGTGTTATGTAAGGATGTAAATAATTTGATTGAAAAACTATGTGTTGCTCAGCAAATAATGGATTGCTTAACTATATACTCAGTATTATTATAATTATTACTCTCAACGTTTCAATTTTATTTTACATCTTTCATTTTTTTTAATGTCTGAAATTAATTGTCCATTACGGTATATAGGAGTTAAAATTGCTTATGTTTAATATATTACCCTTAATCGAAATTATTATTTATAAAATTATATGAAAAAGATTTGTTTGTGACTTTTGCAAAAAAGTCGAAAGTGTAATAAATGAAGCACTCCTGAGCAAATATTTTAAGGATCCAACAGAAATCAATAAGAGTTTCCGGAAGGCAAATGAAACATTGCATGCCTTCAAAGAGCGGTGGACAGATGAGATAAGTTACATCATTGGTGTTCCAGAAGTGATGCAGATCTCAGCCTTCATGAGTTCTCATAAATGTCCAGAGCTGGCCAAACGTTTCTTTAATCAGATCCCTCGAACAGTAGGAGAAATGATGATAAGGGTAGATGATTTCGTCCGCTCACAGGAGGCATATAACAGGACGGAGTTACCTAAGGGCGAGATATCTGATACATACAAGAAAGGGCAACACTCTACTTTCCGGAATGATAGACCCCCAAGTGCACAATATTGAGGAGATCGCAGAAGAAATGATCGGCATAATGATTATCGGTCGTGAGAACAGTGCTCCCGATACGTAGCTCTGAAAAGTGACAACCAATACAGAAACAACTACCGTTGGAATGATAGCTACATGTATGAAACTCACCGAGTAGATTTAAATTCCTTAATTAAACCACCAGAAGAAATCCTATCAACTAAACACCAATTAAACCTTCCTCCACTCCCACCTACGAGAGGAGCCCCTCGGAAGGAAAATTTAGATAAGTGATTATCATGGGGAAAAGGGACATCTTACAAACGATTGTTTCCACTTAAGAAAACAACTCGAAATAGCGCTTGAGTCCGAGAAACTGGATCACCTCCTGAAGGATGTCAGACAGAGAGGAAGAGCTCCCACTAAAGGAAATAACACGGATAGAGGAAGGTGATTAATATGGTACGAAGTTGGGAGGATATTAGAAGCTGAGATAGAAGAGTATTTAGTACGAAGAATCTATGTCGATGAAGGGGCATCGATGGAAGTGATGGATGAGCACTGTTTTGAGAACTTAAGCCCGTCAATTAGTTTAAGTTAAAAGAAACTAATACCTCTCTGGTAGGATTTTCCGGAAAATCAATTAAACCGTTTGGAGAAGATTGAATTGGACGTGTGTTTCGGAAGTGAGGGTTTCTTCCAGAGGACAACTATAAAGTTTGTAGTAATAAGATCCCATTCACCATACAAAATCATACTTGGTCACTCAATAATCAAAGAACTCAGAGCCATAATGTTTGTAGTAATAAACCCTTCAATAATTCACTCCATGATGAAGTTCCCCACCTCGAGGGGAATAACCACTTTGGCCACTCAGTCTATTATCATATCATAATGTAGAAGGTTGGAAAAGAAGCAAATGCTAGAGGAAGATATAAAGCCGATGAGAAACAAAACGCAGAAATAATTGGGCCTTCGGAAGATGGATGGACAATTGGTACATAAGAAATCCTTGTCAACCCAGCTTTTCCGGATCAGTTAGTCACCATCGGAATTTTTTTTCCAAAGAATGCAGAAGGGAACTAATGACGTCAATTAAAGAAAACAAAGACGTGTTTGCATGGCAGCCCTCGGATATGACTAGTGTACCCAGACGTATCATAGAGCATAGATTGAATGCAAATGTCTCCGACAGACCTGTAGCTTAGAAAAATCAGACTTTGTTGCTCGAAAAAATCAAGTTGTCGCTAAGGAAGTGGAAGAATGGCTGAAAGTTGGAATCATTCGGCAAGTACGATACCCGACATGGATTTCCAATCTAGTATTAGTTAAGTAGTCGGACGGAAGCTTGAGAACGTGTATCGATTTCAAGAACATCAACTTATCTTGCCCAAAAGAATATTATCCTCTATCGGAGATCTTTGGAAAATCAAATCAATTATGGGGTTCCAATAAAAATATTTTATGGATGCATATAAAGGATACCACCAAGTACAAATAGCAAAAGAAGATTGAAGAAAAAACAGCTTTCTACACCAAACAGGGTACCTACTGTTACACTAAAATGACGTTTGGATTGGAGAACGCAGGTGCCAGTTAGCAACGGTTGGTAGACTCGGCTTTCCAATCACATATAGGAAGAAATTTAGAAGCATATGTGAATGATATGATCATAAAAAGCAAGGGTGAGAAAGAGATGTTAGCCAATATATCTGAAACATTTGACAACCTTCGAAAAATCAGCATGAAGCTCAATTCGAAGAAGTGCTCTTTTGGCGTGGAGGAAGGAAAGTTTCTGGGATACATGGTTACATCTGAAGGGATAAGAGAAAATCCGAAGAAAGCCAAGGCTACTACAGACATGCAATCCCCCCCCCCCCCCAAACACTAAAAGAAATGCAAAGTTTAATTGGGAAATTGACAGCTTTGAACCGTTTCCTTGCTCGTTCTGCCAAAAGATCACTCCCACTTTTTGAAACGTTAAAGAATATCACAAAGGAGAACAAGGATGAGTAGCGATAGACAAAGGAAGTCGAGAAAGCATTTCAAGAAATGAAGAAGTTAATCTTGGAACTCCTATACCTAACCATACCAAGGCCGAAAGAAGTATTGTACGTGTACTTAGTCGCTTCAAAAGATGCGATGAGTGCAGTATTGATTGTAGAGAGAGATGGGAAGCAGGTATCGGTGCATTATGTAAGCCGGACATTGCACGAAGCCGAACGGAACTACGCACCAATTGAGAAGCTAGCTCTAGCTTTACTATACCTATCTCGAAGGTTGAGAAGGTACTTCAAAGCTAATCCAATCAAGGTAATTACTGACCAAACAATAAACCAAGTACTAAACAAACTCGAGGCATCCGGGAAGTTGACCAAGTATGTTGTAGAATTGGGAGCCTAACATATGTTCCCCAGAGTGCAGTTAAAGGTCGAGTTTTGGCTGACTTTCTAACAGAAACTCCGGTAGGCATAGAAGTCTGAGGTTCAAAATAGGAGGGCAAGGAGATATGCAATATCTCCAATCATGAAGAATAGAGATTGTACACTGACGGGGCATCCAACAAAAAAAATTCCGAAGCGAGTTTAGTCCTCATCGGTCCGTCGCAAACAGAATATACTTATGCTCTCCGACTTAATTTCGACAGCATCAATAACTAAGCAGAATATGAAGCACTCCTCGCAAGTTTAAGAATCACACGAAAGATGAAGATACAAGCTCTAGATGTACGGGTGGATTCGAATTTAGTTGCAAGCCAGATTAACGGAGATTTTATGGCTTACAAAGAGAGTATGATACAATGCTTAGCCAAAGAAAAAGATTACATTACATGCTTTAAGAAGTTTAAGATCCGTCCAAGAGCACAAAACCAAAAGGCAGACATATTAAGCAAACTAGTATCCATTGCATTTGACCACCCGACGAAAGAAATACTGGCAGAGGTCCTAGAAAGACAATATGGTTTTTTGTTGCGTTATACATAACAACATGCCTAATAAAGCCCAACGGGTCACATGCTCTGGTAAATCAAAAGTGAAATTTTGAAAAATGAGTAAGTATCACATCATCAGTACTACTAATAATATGATACTGGAGGAGACATGTTGGCGTATATGGCCGAATGGCCCATGACGAACACTAGACAGGAAACACTGCTGAAAGGCACCACTAACAGGAACATGAGTGAACACTCCTTTTATCCAGGTACCACCTTTTACCCAATGGATCATTGTAAGGACCGGACTACGCCACCCATCATGGATTTCACAAGATTGTGTCACGCATGATCTGACACCTAGTGCCTAGACTAGGTATAGCTCGGTGATGTTCGTTCCCAAAGCACCACAAGTACCGAGGTCGGGGTAGTATAAATACCCCCACCTCATTTATAATACAACAAACGTTACAACGTGCATTTACTCTATCATTTATTATCACGTTTTTGAGCATATATACTTATTCTCACACTGATGCTTGGTCTTGAGATAAAACACAAAGCAAGGCTAACATGTGCTTTCTCTTGTGTAGGTGTTCGAAGGACAAGGCTTCATACTGTTCGAAGGAAGCTACACAAATTTTAAGTGAGGTACAAACTTTTACTTCAACGTAGTCCTGTCAATTTGTTGAGTATTCAATGAAGAATTGATACTTTCATAAAAATATTTTGCCAGCAATTGGTTTTGAAGTATTCACATATATGTTTTACATAATGGACCATATCAATAAAATGTAGTCTCCGATCGATATATCATATCTCAAAGAATTTATTAGTGTAAACATATCACACTATTTAAGAAACACCATAATTATTGGGAAAAATTAAAGTGAAGAAAACAATTCTTACTCAAAGAACATGTAGATTGTTAAATTCCAGCAAGAATGTTTGACATCTACAAACAACTCGCACAAGATATTCAATGTCTATTTCCATCGGTCTAAATATATATAAGCTCCATAGACGACATGTTAAAGACACGATCTAGACTAACTCAGTAGCCTGCTTATATCATACGAAGTAATTCTATAAGATTTCAAGGATCTCTGTGATCAAACGATTACAAAGGGGACACGAACCTTTCTTTAACCACATCGCTCTAGAACACACCCTACAATAGGTATGCCCACATGGGATCAACGCGGCCCCTTTATTCCTCTCCGTGCAGAAGGAGCACACATTACCAATCCCTCCGTCTTCATTCGCCACCTTAACATCTCGACCATGATCAATATCTTCATACAATCTAAAAATCGACTTCAAAGGCTTCACCTTATTCCCGCCATTTTGTCCAACATTTATTCTCTTACGATCTGCAGCCAATGCAGTTGCAAGGTTCATAGTTTTAGTACCATGGTCAGGTGACATTTGACCAATGCAAGATTCTTGGACAATGGTTTCAAAAGTTGTCGGAGACTGATCACCTCTAATGATCAAAGGCTCTTCGTCTCTATCGGTGTCGAGAAACCACTTAGAGGAGCCGCAGAATCCCATGATATTGATCCATTTCAAACCGAGCCGTTTTTTGAGGTTGTTCCATGATGGCCAACGTCGTCTATTGCCACGGTTCATTTTGACGGGATGGTTTAACGTTTGAACTCGAACAGAATCAAATAGGGAGCTCATTAGCATTATGTGCTTATTGAATATAAGTAAAATACTAAAACACATGCATCATGCATAATGTGAGTGCTTCATATTTTGATTGTTTATTGTAAAATTTGGAGCAATATGTGTTTGTAGCTGTAAAATGAAGAGCAAATAGGGGAAGAAGAATCAAGTGAGAAAAAGGTGTGTGTGAATAAAAGCTGGAGCAAATGAATTTCAATAACTTAAGAATATCGTACATGGGAGCCAAACGTATAAAATGAAAACCAACTTTATAGCTTTTCCTTTTACGAGTAGTTTGTAACAACCAACGTTAAATAGATTGCTAAATAAATTCCATATTTTTACAGTTTCATATTTAAGTACGGAATTTAACTATTGTTTGATCATCTTTCAAAACTCATAATCCTAACATGGGTACCAAAGTTTGTAAAAAGATGCAACTTAATTTCTAAAAATTGCTACTTCCTGCGTCTCACAAAAAGTGTTCAGCAAACTATTTATGTGTGTACCAAATAAAAGTATCAAGTTTTTATATATGAGAATTGATTTGCACAATTTCAAAAATGATTGAGACACTCTATATATGCATTAAATACTTATGCAATATTAATACCGTGCTTCAACTGTTTGTACATATGAGTGTCCCAATAAATTTTGGAATCTGCAAATCACCTCCTTTTATATATCGATAATAATAATGACTATTTTTCTTATTTCGCCCTTGTAATCAAAATTGCATTAATGGCTCATTTCTAATTTCTATAATAAATATAAGGGTAAAAATGATATTTTATCAATCAAAACTTACATTAATTAAACATATCATATTTTGTTCATTTTTTATTTGTGAATACTCTTTTTGAAACGAAAGGATTAAATAACAAGCATTTTTATCTTTTCTATATATAAAGTAAAAATTACGGAGTATATTCTTAAAAATTTTCAAACTAAGAAATATAAAATTGCTAATATACCATTATTCCCAATTAATAATTATCTTACAATATTTCATGTTTACTTACTTTTACTTCACTACATATTTTTACATCCTTTATTACTTCTTAAAATTCCTTGCTAACTTATTCAATCTTTATAAACTCTTACAACTATCTACAACTTTTATTTACATCCTTATGTAATCAAATTTTGATTATTTTACGTTGTATGCATAAACGTTACCCGAAACACTTATGCATCATATTATAAATATGACTATTTACAGCTATAAGCTCTCGTCACTATACACGGATACTCGTCTAGTATACTAGTAATATACACTTATGTTGCGGTCATTGGTTTACTTATACTACCCCATGGACGAAGCCACTTAGAGGCTGGGTGTCGCACGTGTCACATTTGGTTTTAAGTGACGGTTTTAAGTGACCAAGTGTTACAATAATATAAAAACTATCATTTGTAGATACGTGCAATTCTCGATAATATTTGTGTGCTGCTTTCTTTATTTGGTGCAGTGACGTAAAAAGAAGAAACCATCCACGTGCTACCCTTTAGGAGTGTTTATATAAAGCTTCCCTAGCTAAGTCGGGTAAATTGCTCATCCTAACAATGAACATTAATTCTTTAGAGAACATTAATATACTAGTGTATATTGACATAAGCGACTGATTAAATATCTTTTACGCTATTGATTTGCTACCGACAAACATATCCAATGCAGGTTGAGGAAACATGACATATGGAATATAAAGTTGGACTTTTCATAAAGTCATGGTTGGAGGATGTGAAGTAAAGAAGAAAATAGTTGGGTTAACGTCATTGGCCTTTGATTTAGATTACTCGTTTCATGCATGATCAATTGGCTTATTTTTAATTATTTGATATCTTAACTACATAAAAAATATCTTTGTTTAAAACTTTAAATTTAGAAATTGAATAATATTGAAAAAATATCTTTGTTTAAAACTTTAAAATTTAGAAATTGAATAATATTAATTGTAAGTCTAAAAACCCTTCACGTATAAGAAATACAATCTATTACTCCACCCGTCTCAAAAATATTGTCCAGATTTTTATTTTTGCATGTCTCAAAATAATTGTCCACTTTCTATTTTAACTAAAAACTAGAGAATATAGTATCTGAATATTCTCTTTGAGTGATTAAAACTAAAGTGGCTCCACTTTTATTAAATTATATGATTCTTGTCTCCTGACAATTATTTTAAAACGGATGGAATAAATATTATTAGAGATTTAATAATTGATTACAACCTAAATTAGTACGAACTTTCTTCACTCTCACTAACTCCACACCCATTGAAAAAAATTGTACACACAATTGATGCTATTATACGTCGTCGTCGTTATGAACGGATAATTACCTCGGTGTCATCATATGGATAATGTATTTATCACTAAAATTAACCGGTTCAAATAACCTCATAATTAGAAAAATACATGCATATTTTAAAGCGATATTACTCTCTCAATATATATAAGAAAGTGTTATGCACATTGTGATATACTATTGCAAAATCACAATATGATACAACATGATATAGGCATATATCGTACATATCAGCTTCCCAACATATACAAAATTCCTCCCACGAAATCTACCATGATTGGTGGGAAGTGGGATACATCCATCATCAAAAGGGCTTTAATTATTGACCTCTTTTACACCTCTTTCCTTTTTATATTTGCAAAAGGATCCAAATACACAGGTTTATAAATTATAATCATCCTTTGCTTAATAAAATAGTATATTCGTCGTTCAAAAGCTAGAATTGGTTAAAACATACTCCGTATTTGTTATAACTTGATTATTGATATGTAAAACTGGTCGTGAAAGACAACATTCTGCTTAGACCTCTAATTGTGTAGCAATCAAGACGTTTTGCCTGTTATGTTATGAATAGTTTAAAGTTTTCTTACTTCTCAATTGTTTCCATTGGATCCGAAAAATCAGAAAGAAATCAAAAGGCAGTGGATCTTTATAATGTTCTAATGCCGACAACACGCTAGGGAGTAAGGATATGGTAGGTTTGGAACTTAGGATACGTGTTGCTTAAAGAACCTATATCCCAAAAGCTCATATCCGATCATGAATTTATTGATCTATCGTTACTTGAGCAACCCTATGGCCTAAATGTTCATACCTTCTAGGCTTTTATTATAAAGGAATATATTAGCTAGAGTTTTTTTTTAGCCAATAATTGCTTATTATGGTATAAATGTGAGTCCGGTATTTTTTTGTGTATCTTTGATTTTTTTTTTTATGAGTCCTGATTCATTGTTTGTGTATTTTGTGAAGGTTTGTAGTCAATTGACTACAAAAATTGTAGTAAAACTATCCCCTTATTATAATTCGTACTTAGAGCATGGCGCGGATATGTCTTATACGATCATGTTATAAGTAAAACTAGTTATACTTCTTGTGCACGTATGAGATTCATACTAGAAGTAAAACTAGTTAAAATTGTTTTTGAAACTATAAGTGTTTATAAAACCCTAGATTGTGTTGATATCTGATATATCTTATAAATGTATTAACCGGATTAAATAGTTTTTGCAAAACCTAAATCATTTATTTTATTTTATTCGATTATTATGTTTTAAAATCATTTTTTTTAACGGCAATATTATATAAAAACTAGCAAGAAGCTCGAAGGAAAACAGAGTACTAGAAGCCATATTAGGGAGGTACAACCACCGATCCCATGACATCTTACATTGCTTGCGTCTATTACTAATCCAAAAATAAGAAAGAGACTGAATATCATCGAAGATGTCATCCTTGCAAGGCTTACTCGTTCCAAAAAGGAGCTTATTACGAAAGCTCCATATAGTCCAAAAGGCGACCATGATAACGGCATCAAAAACCTTTTTGGACGTGTCATCAAGAGCAACATCATCAGCCTAAGTAATTAGCGATTTGACCCTCAACTCCGTTGGAGTAGGCACTCCCCACCAAATAGCGATCCTATGCCAAAGAGGACACAGATCGGGCAAGAAGAAAACATGTGCTCCGTAGATTCTCCCATATGCATACACACCGGGCATAACAAAGAATCCAAATCGATACCTTTGTCTCTTAAATTCAGTCGAGTAGGAATTTTGTCTCTAAAAATGCGCCACAACGGTATATTAAGTTTTCTATGGACCAACGAGTTCCACCTAGTAGGAACCCCAGAAGAACCTAATAATAATGAGTCCAAATGTAACAATTCACATTTTCAGGTTAACTTCTATTCCCGAAAATTTTACTATTCATTTTTACTATTCACTTTTCCGAAATTTGTTTTTTATTTCATATTCTCGTATGATAAATCATTTCTATGGCAAAATAAAAGTTTGACACTCATCAGATCATTTTCGCAAAAGTTATTAAGGAATTACACGTTTTAGGGTAAAACGTCATTTAAAAATCCTACGCACAACGAAACTCAACCGCGTTAATTTTCCCCGCATCAAAAAAATGTTTAGTACTCTCATGATTAATTAGAGAATTAATCATGACTAAGAAAAATATGACCAAATAAACCTCGGCCGTGAGAAACAGGAATTTTCATTTTTAAGCACTTTTACTTAGCCGTAACCTTAGCCTATACCTGCACCGCGTTTCTAAGACAATTTGAGTTTTCACATTTTTGGAATAAGTCAACATATTTTTCCCTCCTCCTTTGACCAAAAATCATTCCTTGATTTTAAATCATTCCTTGATTTTTAGGCTTACGGTTTTATGTCTAAAAGACATTAAATACCAACCGACACTAGACTGAGCCCAGCCTAGACATTATAGGTCATTTTAATTCATTATTATTCTATTAGAAAAGTTACGTTTTACTTTTCTCAATTTTACGCAACTTTCGTACGTTTTACGTATTACGCGTTTTAGACCAGTGTTTCCAGTTTTAGCAGGGTTTGAGCAACCCAATGGAACCTACCACTCATTTTATATTTTATTATGAAGTATATTGACATGTTTAACCATTCTTTCAAGTTCCACATTTTTACGATACCCGGTTTTACGTTTCGTGGCTTAACAACTTACGGTTAGCAATTTACGGAGTCAAAACTAGTCACATAAGTAGGATAATATCACCAAGGACCAAGTCATCCTTCCTATCCTTAGTGAACCGCCTCTTATGAGGGGGGGGGGGATTCACACCCTTGTGTGTCTTGATCTCAAACAACTAGCCCTAGGATTAAAACAAGTGTTAAACTTGGCCATCAAGCTTCCTAAAAATATCCTAAGTCTTGCACCTCCTTAAGACAGCTTCCTAGCACCTCCTCAACTCACTATAAAAGCCTCCCCTCCTCTTCTTTGTACGCCACACACAACACACCTACACACATTCACAAGAAGTAGGAGACTTCAAAGGAGTGGAGATTTCTCAAAGTCCTAGTTCCTAGTTCTTGTCCTAGTTTCCCTTTTTATTAAGGCCAAAAGTTGCTGCTCTTAGAGACTTTCGCGATTCGACTACCATTTTCATTACTCACTACATAACTTAAGGTGGGTCATACATGCTTAAACTACTTGCTTTCACTTTATACTTTTGAACATGATGTGTAGTTTTATTACGATATGTGCCTTAATGTGTTAAACATATTCTATGCGCTATATTCTTTAACCACTGTTTAACTCCTGGATGGAGCCGATGGAGAGGTATTGATAGTACTATCGGGCTGACGCCCCCACCATTGTCATATATTCCTGGCCTTGGGTGAATATAATCCAGCTTTGAAGCATTTGTACTTATTCTTGTCATGAGGTTCAGTAGGCAGTGATACTTTACATTAAGCGTGCATATATCGTATACACATATATCAAAATCATACTATATGTTAGCAGTGGGTTGTGAACACACAGGTTGCAAGTGTTGTTATGGGCAGGACTTGCAACTGAGTGGATTCACGATGCCTTTGTTGTGCGAATATTCTTTAAAGACTTTTCAACTGTTTTAAGACAATCTCTATGAACTCACCAACCATTGTGTTGACACTTTAGCATGTTTATCTCAGGTTAGTAAGGCGATTGCTAGTGCGTGGAACATAGAGTCAAGCTGCATATTCTGAAGACTTACGCTTTTTATCATTTACCATTCAAAACATTTTGTATACATTTATGTATCATACTTTGGAATCTCATGTTTGTAACTTTGAATTCATTAATCGAATGGTAACTTTTCAAAACGTCTCATTTAGAGGTCGTTTTCTATAACTTTTACTTTGTATTATGAAGTAGCACCCCAGTGACACAGTCTTCCGCTGCGGTATTTTGGGGGTGTTACAGATTGGGACCAGAGCCTTAGTTATAAAGAACTAGGTTGCATTTAGTGCCTAGACTATAACTGCTATATACGTTAAGACTCTCCTCTTTATTTGTCTTATACACACTACATACACATATGCTTTTTGTTAATTATTGGTTTAGTTCCACGCTGTTAGATGATATGACTTTAGTATTATAAGGAACCCCAGAATTTAGTCGAGTCATTAAAAATATGGAGCTCAGTAATAACTAATTATTTAACTTGATCTTGTGACAATTCTTGTTTGATGAGACACAAGATTTGAGTTAAATAATATTATTACTTAGCTTTAGGGATTTGATGACTTGATTATCTTACTATCTGTCTCAGAAAGCGAGTTATTGTGTCGGAAATTCTTAAGTAGGATGATTTAGAATCTCCTTATTTAAATGGATTGGGACGCCTCTTTATTTAAATAAAGAAATTGTAAATCACCGAACCATAAGTTTATGATCCCTTACTTACATAAATTTGGACGCTTCTTTATGTAAGTAATGAGTTATAAATAAGTGGGCTTATTTGCATCCGATACGACTCCTTAACCACAACCTTAGACGAATCAGAGTGAACACCACTATTTTAGAGATCCTGAAATCCCAAATTCTCTTAAACACACCGTAAGTAGTTAACATCAACAGAACTTCGGGACGAAGTTCACCTTAAGAGGTAGAGACTGTAACAATTCACATTTTCAGGTTAACTTCTATTCCCGAAAATTCTACTATTTATTTTTACTATTCACTTTTCCGAAATTTGATTTTTATTTTATATTCTCGTATGATAAATCATTTCCATGGCAAAATAAAAGTTTGACACTCATCAGATCATTTTCGCGAAAGTTATTAAGGAACTACACGTTTTAGGGTAAAACGTCATTTAAAAATCCTACGCACAATGAAACTCAACCGCGTTAATTTTCCCCGCATCAGAAAAATGTTTAGTACTCTCATGATTAATTAGGGAATTAATCATGACTAAGAAAAATATGACCAAATAAACCTCGGCCGTGAGAAACAGGAATTTTCGTTTTTAAGCACTTTAACTTAGTCGTAACCTTAGCCTATACCTGCACCGCGTTTCTAAGACAATTTGAGTTTTCACATTTTTGGAATAAGTCAACATATTTTTCCCTCCTCCTTTGACCAAAAATCATTCCTTGATTTTTAGGCTTACGGTTTTATGTCTAAAAGACATTAAATACCAACCGACACTAGACTGAGCCCAGCCTAGACATTATAGGTCATTTTAATCCATTATTATTCTATTAGAAAAGTTACATTTTACTTTTCTCAATTTTACGCAACTTTCGTACGTTTTACGTATTACGCGTTTTAGACCTGTGTTTCCAGTTTTAGCAGGGTTTGAGCAACCCAATGGAACCTACCGCTCATTTTATATTTTATTATGAAGTATATTGACATGTTTAACCATACTTTCAAGTTCCACATTGTAACACCCTCATTTTTCAGTTACGCAGCGGAATCATAAGTTTGGGGTGTTACTTCAGGTATCACAGTCACAATCATAGAAAACGACTCGAAAGAGACGTTTTTAAATAAAACGGTTATCATTCATTATTTAAATCAGAGTTTACATAATAGAGGTCCCAACGGGAGTTCTGAAATACATATAAAAGTTTATTCGTTGAATGATAACATAAATGGACACTCTTTTTATAAGAAAGCCCATTGCCACTCCGTGCCAAGTTAAGCTTCAGTTACCTGAGATAAAACATGCTAAAAATGTCAACACAAAGGTTGAGTGAATCCACAGTGTTTATAAATAAGTAGTAGGTTGAACACAAGTTAAATAGTTGTAAAACAATAGTATTGTAGGTAGTAGGTTGAACACAAGTTAAATAGTTGTAAAACAATAGTATTGCAGCACAGCATATTGCCCTAAGTCTCATGACACGCAAACCTTAACAGTGGGACATCATAGTAATGAACTATAATGTAAGTTACTAACATTATAATAATAATGTAAGTAATAATGCCCTCGAGTAGGAGCTTGCCAACTTCCTATTTAGTTTTCAAATATAATGCATTTGGTCACTTATCCAGCAACACAAATGGGGCGTCAACTGCCAATAGATCTATTCACTATATTCGCGTTCACTCGTAAGTGATTAATGGCTCATGATATGAGGGTCTTTTAGTGGCAACAAAGCTAACTTAGGCAATACCAGATCAGGATAGCATACAGAAAAATACTTGTGTTCTGTTTGTAGCATGTATCTCCCCACAAGTTTGAAAAGTGTATAAAAGTGGGACTATGAACTCACCTCGATGTTAAGGTAGTCTGGATGGAAAACAAATGATGTTTATCGAATAAACTGCTCCGACACGTAACCTAGGGAATGATGTCAAGTATTTGTGAGTTTAAGTATTCGTATTGTGAAAGGATTAAATGTTTGAGTGAGACAACATGAAGTCTCTTCAAAAATTAGTTGATGATTAAGATTTATTTATGTTTTGTTAATTGGTACCGACACGTCTCATAAAGGTTTTATATTAATTCCCGAGTTATCTCAGTGTTATAATTATATTCCCGTAATAAAATTGAATATTACACTTTTTACCCTAAAGTTTTAGGTATTGACATCATTTACCCCTGAACTATCATGAAATGACAATTCATACCCCCAAGTTTTATATATTTACAAGTTATACCCTTCAAGTTTTATAAAATTACAATTTATACCCTGAAGTTTGGTAAAATGACGGTTTACCCCCTTCTACTATAGTGAAATGACAATTTCTACCCTGAACTTTCCAATATAACACTTTCCACCATTTGACCTTAAGTTTATTTCATTTTAAGTCCGACTCATAAGATTAGTTTAGAGTTTTGACATAAAATACCCTTCATGCAAAAATAACCTTTCACCCGAAGTCCTTTTTGAACGAAAACGCACTTTTAGCTTAGGAAAAAAAAACACGACTTTCTACGACTCTTTTACATATGTTAAAATAAGTTTACAAATATGTTCTATGTCGCTCATCAGCTTATATTTCCAGATTATTAGTTCAAAATAATTAAAAAGATACGTTTATATAATACACGACAAGGCCAAATTCAAGGGTGAATAAAGGCGAGGCATTGAAATGTTTTTACTACGTTTTCAATCTTTTCAATAGTTTGTCACATGGTCTATCTATAGGTTCAAACTAGAGGTCGTGATTTGTTATGGTTAAATCACAATAAATTTCTGAAGTTGGACGTTTGAAACAATTTTTAGTGAAATAAACCAATTATTTTTAGTTATTTTAGCAAATATTAGGCCAAAAACATGGCTCAATAAAAATGAAGCCTTTCAATGAAAATGAAAAGTGTTTGTTCCAGGTTAATCTATGCCATGAGGTCTTCAAATCCTCCAGGTTTCGAAATTTCTAAAGCTCGTTTGATCGGAGTAAAGATTGACCAAAGTTGACCTCACAGAAACATGTTTCGACATGTTCCTGTTGTAAAAATAATTTTTGTTTTTGACTTTTAAAGCTCCAAATCAGTATTCTAAGTATAGAAACATATTATTAAGCATATATAAGTTAACTTTAAACAAGATTTAAGGTTCCTTGATTTGTTGTTCACGCCACAACCTATATGGTTGTCTGTTGTCTGCTCGACCAAAACAGAAAAAGAAAAGAAGAAAAGGAATGTATGTATTGACTTAATATTTGATTCAAGATTGTTAAAATGAAGTATTAACATGAACTAAAGAGATTAGGAAGGTTGGGACTTACAGAAATTGAAGGTGGAAAAGGTTCGACTATTGTGAGCTTCAACTAAAACCAAGGTCTCCCAAGCTTCTAGCTCCTATTCCACTTGATCCTATCTCTTCTAAGGCACTTCTAAGATCAGTAGGTGTATGAGTGAGTGAGTGGTTTGCTGTTTTGAGTGAGGGATGAGGCAAGAAGGGATGAAATGCCTTGCTATTTATAGAGGGAATGAGATAGGGTTCATTAAATGTTCAAGGGACACTTGGTGAGGGTTGTAAAGACTCCAAGGGACACAAGAAACCCTAATTCAAGATATGTTGGAGATGAGATGACCCAAGTGGTCTAGGTTCTATGCATGGAAGGTTATAGAAAGCTTGAGCACATGATGAGCTTGACACTTATGACCTAGGTTTGAAAGTTAAGAGTGACAAGTGTAGGGGAAGGGTGAAGAGTCTTACAAGAGAAGCTTGATCATGTGTAGTGTTGTAGTTAGTTCATAGTTCCATTTGAACTACATGGTTACATGTGGATCGAATCATGCTTTAGGGGTGTTATACATTGGCTTCAAGGTGTTGTACTTAGGATAGGAAGTATAGTAAACTCAAGGTAAGGCTTAGCTTAAGAGAAGTGTGGTTAGAATTAAACTAGGGTTTGTTTAGGTTTAAATTTAGGTCGAATTTTTATAAAAATGGAGAGATATTTCAAATGGTGCATTAGGGTATGGTACCATGGGCTATAGTGAGTTGTACTTAAGGTTTGTGAATGTAGAAAACATATTTCTAGAGTTTAGATTAGGTTTACATAGGTTTTAGGTCTTTTTAGTTAAGTTAAAGGATGTAATTATAGAATTTTAGGTTTTCATGCATGAGACACTTGTACACTAGGTTTAGAGACTTGTACATTTTAGTTTAAATGTTGTAAAAATATTAAGTTTAGGTTTTGGTGCATAATGACCTTGTTTTATGTGTTTTAGAGTAGGTACACTGAGGTTTATAATGTGTTTAAGTCATTATTATACTCCTATGCATTACTAACTTGTACTCAAGCTTGAAAGACTTGTACCCTTATGTTTTGAATAAAACATGTTACTAATAGTTAAGGTTGGTGATTTTCTCACATGAAATCATAGATTTGGGAAATTAGGGTTTATATCGGGAGTTAAAGTGAAATTAGGGTTTTCGTACTTTGATATCTTGTACATTGTACTAGAGAATATGATACTTTAGGATTTCATGGTTTTGATACCTAATATTAGTATTACATTAGTTTTAGGGTTTAGCGGAAACCCTAATGGGTAGAAAATGTTTAGTGTGAGCGTACGTTAACGAATTAACGTAAAGTGGCAAGTGCGTTGTTGTAATGTTGTATACTTGACATGTAAGGATGTTTATGTGAAATAAACATAAGTAAGTTGGTGTTGGTCTACGTGGGAGCACGTTTATCATGTTTGTGAGTTATATCACACTTAATAGTAATTATTAGAAAGAAAGAAAAAAAAATATACGTAGAAAAGGATAATCATTTTATTAGCACATGAAATTATTTTTAGTACAAGGTGAAAATTTTCCAGTGGTTACACACATTTTTACGATACCCGATTTTAGGTTTCGTGGCTTAACAACTTACGGTTAGCAATTTACAGAGTCAAAACTAGTCACATAAGTAGGATAATATCACCAAGGACCAAGTCATCCTTCCTATCCTTAGTGAACCGCCTCTTAGGGGGGGGGGGGATTCACACCCTTGTGTGTCTTGATCTCAAACAACTAGCCCTAGGATTAAAACAAGTGTTAAACTTGGCCATCAAGCTTCCTAAAAATATCCTAAGTCTTGCACCTCCTTAAGACACCTTCCTAGTACCTCCTCAACTCACTATAAAAGCCTCCCCTCCTCTTCTTTGTACGCCACACACAACACACCTACACACATTCTTCAATGTTTCTCTACTTCAAGTATCATCTCAAGAATTCAAGCTACAAGTAAAACACATCAAGTCCTTTTCAAATCTTCATCAAACTCTTAGCAACCTTTGGTGATTCCTTAAGTTTAAAGCTACTTAATTAACCAATAGATTAGTACAAGTCCTAAACACATTCACAAGAAGTAGGAGACTTCAAAGGAATGGAGATTTCTCAAAGTCCTAGTTCCTAGTTCTTGTCCTAGTTTCCCTTTTTATTAAGGCCAAAAGTTACTGCTCTTAGAGACTTTCGCGATTCGACTACCATTTTCATTAAGGTGAGTCATAGCCCCTACTCTTTTTTATACTTGTTTTAAACTCTTTTGGGGAGATACATGCTTAAACTACTTGCTTTCACTTTATACTTTTGAACATGATGTGTAGTTTTATTACGATATGTGCCTTAATGTGTTAAACCTATTCTATGCGCTATATTCTTTAACCACTGTTTAACTCCTGGATGGAGCCGATGGAGAGGTATTGATAGTACTATCGGGCTGACGCCCCCACCATTGCCATATATTCCTGGCCTTGGGTGAATATAATCCAGCTTTGAAGCATTTGTGCTTATTCTTGTCATGAGGTTCAGTAGGCAGTGATACTTTACATTAAGCGTGCATATATCGTATACACGTATATAGAAATCATACTATATGTTAGCAGTAGGTTGTGAACACACAGGTTGCAAGTGTTGTTATGGGTGGGACTTGCAACTGAGTGGATTCACGATGCCTTTGCTGTGCGAATATTCTTTAAAGACTTTTCAACTGTTTTAAGACAATCTCTATGAACTCACCAACCATTGTGTTGACACTTTAGCAATCTCAGGTTAGTAAGGCGATAGCTAGTGCGTGGAACATAGAGTCAAGCTGCATATTCTGAAGACTTACGCTTTTTATCATTTACCATTCAAAACATTTTGTATACTGGTGAGTGCTTATTCACTCACTTTTATAAGACCAAAACCGGACTCAAAAGACCAAAAACTAATCAAATTATGCCAAATTTGTAGTGTTTTTGTGTTTGTGATATGCTGGTACGGATATGATACAAAATGACGAAAAATCACGAGAAAACAACGAAACCGAGCACAAGAGTGGAAGAAGGTCAAAAAGTCAAAGCCGGGATTCAAAAAGTTCATTTCAGTCCTTCATGTATCCAAGATTAGCAGAATAAGTCCCTATGATATATTTTGAAAAGTGACGGAATTAGTCCTTGAAGTTTTGGAAAATCACACAATTGGTCCTTGGAATATAACTACTACCAAATCTGAAATTCAATATCCTAGCCCATACCACTCTTAAATTGACATTAAACCAATCCACCACCTCAACATCAAGCCCAAGCCCATCACTTAAAATCTTGACCCAATCCACTCCTTACCCTCGGTCAAAGAAAAAGTCAAAACCATTTAATAAAATTACCCCGTACATGCTCCCCGCCCTTTATTCACCCCCAATTCAATATCACCCCAGAAAACCACTATTCACCCAACAGTAAAACAAGAACCATAATTACCATATCATCAAATTAACCACAATTAAGGGCATGAACGTCAAATCAAGTACTCTTCTAGAAGAATGGGTGATGTCAGAAGATGTCAGACTCAAACAAACACAGATAGGGACAAGTGGCAGGCTAGCATTGGTAGAGACACGTCATGTCACTCAATCCAAGGGTTGATATTGATTTGGCAATGATTGGAAGAGATCAATGGTGCTCAAGGGCTATCAACAAACACATGGTCACACGGATTGCCAACCTGGCAATCCGTGAGCTTCTACCCCTCACCTCCTATAAATAGATGTTATGTTAGCTTAGTTAGTGTGGAGTTTTCAAATAGCGAAGCTCTGCCATTTTTCATTCTCAGTCTTAGTGTAACTTTTTATTTTTCCATTGTAATGCTTTTGAATTTAATGAAATCATTTACTTCTTAATCAATTCAGTTTAGTTTGTTGTTGTTTATAATCAATGGATTAGCTTAAATTTCTGTTTGAAATACTTTACTTAATATCAAATTTCTTTGTTTTCAAATTAGTTTAAATCTATTCAAATAGTTTTCATAAATTCAGAAAATTAGAAAAATAGTTTTGGTGAAATCAGTTGTCAAACAAGCTTGTTTTTAAGTGAACTCAATTTCATTTTGAATAATAAGCTTCTGAAAAAGGTTAATTAGATCTCAGTAAAGTTACAGCTTAGTTTTCATCATTGGTCAACTCAAGTCAACTGTCAGGATTCATTGGTAATTTTGGAAGTTATTTGGTATGTTAAGCTGGTTTGGATGAGCTTAGCCTATCTAAAGATAGGCTGTGTTGGAAACCTCTCTATTTCGAGCTGAGAGGAAAGGTTGTAAGTCTCATTTTCACTATTTGCAACAGTTGATAGTCATACTTATGTAAATGAGATAGTTGTTGATTTGATTCTGAATTTGAATGTTATCATTGTTGTTAGTAGTGTAGTACTTAGTGTTTAGATCATTAGAATAAGAGTAGTTTTAATTACTTGTTAGTTTGCTGCATTGGTGTGAGTTGATTTTATGTTGTTTAGATAAGTGTCATAGCTGTGGATCTGATTCATTTTATTTCTGTTTAGTCTCTGTGATATTTGCTGGTATTTCACTGTTCATTAGTCTTATAGAACTGTTTGTGATTGATTTGGTGGTATTTAGTGATCTAAATGTAGGATCTGTAGTGTTAATCAACAAGTTCAAGGGTGTTTGGTTCGGTGTGCTTCTATGTGTTTCAGGTTTTTTTAGGATTAGAATTTGGTTGATACATGTTACTGTAGGTGCATTTAAGTAGATTAGATAATATAATTCATAACTCTTTTACATAAAAAAAAGTTAGAATTCATCTTGTTTCTCAAATTCTTGTTTATATCAGATAATAGTAATTTGTAGGTCATATAGCCTTGTTCTTACCCATTTTTTTAGTTAACTGCTCAGCATAATTTTTTCTGTAATCTGTTTTCCCTTTTTATCTTAATATAGTTCAGCTCAAAGACGATTTAGATTTAGATTTTGGATTTATTAATAGTTAGTAATATAGTTTATATCAGGTTTAGCTTAATTTGCCTTTCTAGGTGTTTTTGCTAGCTTAATTTTCTGTTTTAAAAGTGCTCATCAGTTGTTGCACACCTGCTCGTATCCAAGTGTTAGAACCAGTCAACTTACAAGCTATGTGACTAGTTTCTTTAAACTCATATCTTTCTGCAATTCAGAAGTTTGATCTTTGGTTGTTAGTTGATTATAATTTCTTAAAAGTAGTTATTAGAACTTCAACTTAGGATTGCTTGTAGTTAGTAGTATAGACTTTATAATTTTGAGCTTGCTTATTAGTTATCAGCTTATTTGAGTAGCTATTTTTGGGCTGCAAATCAGCCATCCAGATTTGCAATCCCTTAGACCAGCAGCAACCTGTCTCTCTTTAGCCTGATCAGCATCAGCAGCCCTTAGTTTTAGATTTGCTTGTTTAATGCTTCTTTGGCTTTTATAACTGCTTATTCTAGGTCCCTTTTGCTCATTTAGATTCCATTAGTATAGTTTTAGCTTATGCGTTCCTAGTGTAGCTTGTTTGCAGCCTCTATATAACTTTTAGTTTTCTTAAATTTAGCCTTAACATAGTTGTTGTTAAACTGCCTCTTATTTCCCTTTTTACCTGCTTATCTGTCAAGTTGTATAAAACGTGTCAGTTATTAAAAATGTTTGTTTTCATGTGTTTAATGAGATTTTAAAAGAAAATTTGAAAAATAAAATGCTTCAACAAAAAGATGGACCAGGGATTCGAACCCTGGTCTGCTCAGACTAACTGCACCTCACGCACACCACACTTAACCATTGCACCCTAGGGATTTTTATCAATAGCCTTACACATTTAATTCTTTTCTATCCTTTCTATTGATTAAGCTCATAAACTGTTTTTAGCTTATTAGTAGCTTATTCCTAGTTGTTTTTTTCTAAATTTCTACTTTTCTTAGATTACTGTTAGTATAATAGATTTTCCCTCAAAATTCCATAATTTTCCAGTTTCTTTTGTTATTTTTCTCCATTTTATTTCTTTTAAATATATTTTAATTCAAAATAAATAAATAAAAACTAAAAAAATATATATATATTTTTCTTTTTCTTAAAATTCTTTTTATTAGTTTAAGATTTTTAGAAAATATTTTCAAGTTCGTAGGTTCATTTTTCGTTATACGTTACGTTTTAAATTTTGCGGTTACATTTTCGTTTTTACGTTTTCAACATTTGTACATATTTAGCTTGTAAATTCTTCATATTTCATCATTTCTTATCACAACTTGAATTCCAAAATCAGTATTTTTTTTCACTTTACCACTTTTCACGACTCGATTTTGCGATTCGACTATTCACGACTCCATTCTATCTTCGTTGGGAAAACGACCCGGGAAATACTTTCACCGGTATTTCTTCGGAATAATTATATACTACGAAAAGATTATATCAAAAATGGCGCCGTTGCCGGGGAAGGTGGACGTGAGTTTTGAATATTCGTGTTGAAAAATCGTGTTGTGTTAAGTTTTCCACTATCTTGTATATCTTTTCTCTAAAAAAAATAAAAATTTGAAAAATCAAAAACCAAAAATAATCTTCTTATCCTCTAAAATTTGATTCTTCTTCTCAAACCCTCTTATGTTTAATTCTTATGGATCCGATTTGTTCTAATTGTGGAGAACCGTTTTTCGGAGGGTTGTGTGTGTGGTGTACGTGCGACCAATGTGGTGATAATATTCATGATGGAGTTTGTTGGAATTGTAACTCTTCCGCGTATGATCAAAGATCGTTCAACAATCCGTCAAACATTCCCGATTACTATACACCACCACCACTTTCGTTTAATTGTTATATTTGTGGAAACCCTTCCGAAGAAGGAGTGCCGTGTGGGCAATGTTTTTGTGATATATGTGGATACACCGATTGTATGTGCTATGCCCCGAGTGCTGACACGTCTTACGCTTACGATCCGAGCTTTGATTTTTATCCTCAAAACTTTTATGAGCAAGACCCATATTACAATGGTGATTCATTTAAAAATCAATCAAATATTGAACATTGTGGGGGATCGTCTGAAAATTTTTATGAGCCGAATTCATATTACGATTCTTATGGTTTTAACCAACCCCCACAAACTTCTGAATTTACTAATCAAATTTTTGAAATCAAATCAATGATCGATAAGTTGAAAGAGATGGTGACTAGTCAAATTACATCTACTCCCGAGCCTAATATGAAATCAATGGAAGAACTTCTTGCCGAAGAAAGAAAATTCCAATTTTGTGAGTGTTGTATGTACGACGATGATGATTCCATGATTACGATTGTTCTTAACCCTCAAAAAGAATCTATCCCTCCTTCCGTAGAACCCGAAGACTCTCTAACAATGGGGGACGAGCATCTTAACACTATTCCGGCAACGGAATCTGACGAATTCAATAATTCTAGTGTTGAGAACCTCGTCCCAATCCCAAGTGAGTCCGAGGAGATTTCTAACAATGATTCTGAATTTGTTGAAAATAATCGTTTTGATGATCATGTTGATACGAATGATATACCGTCTGATGAAAATCGTGTTGAAATATTCTCCGATTCTGACGATGACGATTCTATATCTTGTGGAGAAATTGATTATGTTGATGAAGAACCTTCTGAGCTCGTAAGTTTAGAAGAAGAGAATGACGAAGATGTTGATACGGAAATACAAGATGAAGCTTTACGTGAAACATTATTGAATGTCAATCTTCTTATCTCTCGAATTGAAGCATTAAATGAATCTACGACTTCTTCTCCTATCCCCGATATGGATAGTGATTTCTTACCCGAGCTTAAAATCTTTCGATTTGAAGAGACGAGTAGTGGCAGTCCCACTATTCATGCTGATATCTCTCTTCCGGATTATGAATGCTTTACCTTTGAGATCGACTCTATACCTATTTCTGATAATCCGTTACGTGACCCTCTTTTAGAGGATGTCGATATATTTCTTGCTGCGGATGACTCGATACCACCGGGTATTGAGAATGACGAGAATGATATTCTTTCTGATTTACCATCTTCTCGTCCGCCTGCAAAACCACCCGATATAGATTATGAATCCCGTACGAATGAAGATATTTTTAGAATGGTGGACGAGGTTTCTGAACTCGAATTTGCTTTTACCATCCGGGTGTTTCAACCATTTTATACTTATCCCGTCATTTCTTCTTTCCACTCCACCGGGAGTGAGGACACCGTTTTTGACCCTGGCATCTCCGTTTTTGCCGGTTGTCCGTTCCATATGCTCTCCCCAAGGACGAATTAATTCGGGGATCGAGTCAAGCTACGTGACTCGGAAATCAAAAACAAAGCGCTTCGAGGGTGGCTACCCATGCTTATCCATTCATCTTCTTAAATTTCTATTTTCTTTCTAATGTGACGTGAGGAGGGCTACCTTTTCCATTTCTTGTGTTTCGTGGTTGTTTGTGAATGTCCAGGATTTGCCCGAATAATGAAGATTCTCGTGCTCGTCGTGTTGTCCGTTCTTCACTCGAGTTTCATCATTCGTTGCTTATCCATATATCCTAATCTTATCGACTAACGTTTTCTTTGGCATAATTAATAAACGGCCTTAGATTTATGTAGGAGAACCCTTGCCTTTTAAACATTGAGGACAATGTTTCGTTTTAGTCTGGGGGGTGATCGTTCGATCTGATTTTTGCCTTGCACTTTTCTGTGAACTCTCGCAACTCCGTTTTTCCTAAAAAAATTGAAAAAATTGAAAATTTTGAAGAAAAATCAAAGAAAAAGTCATGAAAAAGCACAAAAAGATGTGAAAAAGTTGAAAAAGTTGTGCAAACATATAATAAAGTTTGAATAAGTGTTTTGACACCTTGTTGACTTTCTTGCTGGCGAGAGTTGGAATAAATATTTTGACTTGAACGGGCGTGTTGATCCCTAGCTTGTTCCCTTAACCAGTGATGATCACATAAGCTTGTGCTAGTTTTGTACACAAGGAGCTATAAAATGCGAATTCTTTCTTAAGAATCTGCAAGTTCCCGTACTTGACTTTATACATGCGCAGCTTAAAAGCTTTCGCTAGTCTTTTACATCAAGAGCTAGAAAACGTGAATTCTTCTTCTAGAATTTGCAAGTTTCCGTAACTGACTTTATATACGCGTGGCTGATTATCGGCTAAGTATTCGCTGGTTTCATTATTTGAGATCTTAAATTGCGAAGAGCGAGAAATGATAGAGTTTATTTAGAAGTTAATGCTAAACGTGGAGTAGTGGTTCTCTTTAGAGCTCATGAGAGGTACTTGTGGCTTTTTACTCCCATCAGAAACGTCACCCATATATAATAGATGTTCTAGGTTAATTAGTGATATTTCGGTTTGAATAATATTTAGTTCTTTTTTTCTTAAGAGAATTTTTGCTTTAGAAGTTGGGTACATATCAAGGAACATAAAAAATAAGAGCAAAAAGTGAAAAAATCAAAAATCAAAAGTTGATTATCTATGTGGTTTTGGAGCTACCCGATAAGCTTCCATTGATGTTATGAGAAAAAAGTCAAGAAAGAAAGAAAAAAGTATGAAAAATATGAGAAAAGTGAAAAAAGTGAAAAATGAAGAAAAGTGAAAGTTGAAAGTTGTATCGAATAAGAGCTTGTATGTAAATAAGTTGTTGGCGCGTGAGGTGCATGTGATTAGTGATTAGTAATCAATCACATGAGGTGCACGTGATCGTACTCCGCAACTTATATCTTTGATATTGTATGTACCCCAAATTCCTTGATGTGGACTGAATTTTTATTGCAGTGGTTCTTAAGAGAAAATGAATAACTACTTATCGTTTAAACTTAGGTGTCACTATCGGACTAAAAAGTATCGAAACGAGAAAATATGAAGAAATTCATTTCTCAAACAAAATAAAACATTGAGATACAAAACCTAGGATATGGGAGTAAGGAGTTTCCACAAGTAACTATTTTGAGTAGTGTTAGCATCTAATTTGTAGATAAGCTGTGATCTCGTTTGTACGCTTAGTTTGGGGACTTGTGAAAAATCAAGGATGACGATTTTTATCCGTACGGTCACTTTTCTATGAAAGGTGTTTCTACTTGTTGACCCTAATAATTATTGCAAAATAATGAAAGTTCAACAAACCGTCACAAGTATGAAATAAGAAAAGTACAAAAATAGAAAGTGTAAGTGGAATAAAGGAATAAAGTAAAATTTTTGGAAAACGGAGCGTTTTCGAGAATAAATGATTTTTTTACTTCTTTCGAACCTCCTTGCTACTTTTCAAAGTTAGTAAAAAGAGGTTTTGAAATTATTTATCTCAAAAGCGTGAATTGATCACATTGCGTGAGGACACGACAATACCTTAGTCGGGGGGATTTTGGTGAGTGCTTATTCACTCACTTTTATAAGACCAAAACCGGACTCAAAAGACCAAAAACTAATCAAATTATGCCAAATTTGTAGTGTTTTTGTGTTTATGATATGTAGGTACGGATATGATACAAAATAACGAAAAATCACGAGAAAACAACGAAACCGAGCACAAGAGTGGAAGAAGGTCAAAAAGTCAAAGCCGGGATTCAAAAAGTTCATTTCAGTCCTTCATGTATCCAAGATTAGCAGAATAAGTCCCTGATTAGTCCTTGAAGTTTTGGAAAATCACACAATTGGTCCTTGGAATATAACTACTACCAAATCTGAAATTCAATATCCTAGCCCATACCACTCTTAAATTGACATTAAACCAGTCCACCACCTCAACATCAAGCCCAAGCCCATCATTTAAAATCTTGACCCAATCCACTCCTTACCCTCGGTCAAAGAAAAAGTCAAAACCATTTAATAAAATTACCCCGTACATGCTCCCCGCCCTTTATTCACCCCCAATTCAATATCACCCCAGAAAACCACTATTCACCCAACAGTAAAACAAGAACCCTAATTACCATATCATCAAATTAACCACAATTAAGGGCATGAAGGTCAACTCAAGTACTCTTCTAGAAGAATGGGTGATGTCAGAAGATGTCAGACTCAAACAAACACAGATAGGGACAAGTGGCAGGCTAGCATTAGTAGAGACGCGTCATATCACTCAATCCAAGGGTTGATATTGATTTGGCAATGATTGGAAGAGATCAATGGTGCTCAGGGGCTATCAACAAACACATGGTCACACGGATTGCCAACCTGGCAATCCGTGAGCTTCTACCCCTCACCTCCTATAAATAGATGTTATGTTAGCTTAGTTAGTGTGGAGTTTTCGAATAGCGAAGCTCTGCCATTTTTCATTCTCAGTCTTAGTGTAACTTTTTATTTTTCCATTGTAATGCTTTTGAATTTAATGAAATCATTTACTTCTTAATCAATTCAGTTTAGTTTGTTGTTGTTTATAATCAATAGATTAGCTTAAATTTCTGTTTGAAATACTTTACTTAATATCAAATTTCTTTGTTTTCAAATTAGTTTAAATCTATTCAAATAGTTTTCATAAATTCAGAAAATTAGAAAAATAGTTTTGGTGAAATCAGTTGTCAAACAAGCTTGTTTTTAAGTGAACTCAATTTCATTTTGAATAATAAGCTTCTGAAAAAGGTTAATTAGATCTAAGTAAAGTTACAGCTTAGTTTTCATCATTGGTCAACTCAAGTCAACTGTCAGGATTCATTGGTAATTTTGGAAGTTATTTGGTATGTTAAGCTGGATTGGATGAGCTTAGCCTATCTAAAGATAGGCTGCGTTGGAAACCTCTCTATTTCGAGCTGAGAGGAAACGTTGTAAGTCTCATTTTCACTATTTGCAACAGTTGATAGTCATACTTATGTAAATGAGATAGTTGTTGATTTGATTCTGAATTTGAATGTTATCATTGCTGTTAGTAGTGTAGTACTTAGTGTTTAGATCATTAGAATAAGAGTAGTTTTAATTACTTGTTAGTTTGCTGCATTGGTGTGAGTTGATTTTATGTTGTTTAGATAAGTGTCATAGCTGTGGATCTGATTCATTTTATTTCTGTTTAGTCTCTGTGATATTTGCTGGTATTTCACTGTTCATTAGTCTTATAGAACTGTTTGTGATTGATTTGGTGGTATTTAGTGATCTAAATGTAGGATCTGTAGTGTTAATCAACAAGTTCAAGGGTGTTTGGTTCGGTGTGCTTCTATGTGTTTCAGGTTTTTTTAGGATTAGAATTTGGTTGATACATGTTACTGTAGGTGCATTTAAGTAGATTAGATAATATAATTCATAACTCTTTTACATAAAAAAAAGTTAGAATTCATCTTGTTTCTCAAATTCTTGTTTATATCAGATAATAGTAATTTGTAGGTCATATAGCCTTGTTCTTACCCATTTTTTTAGTTAACTGCTCAGCATAATTTTTTCTGTAATCTGTTTTCCCTTTTTATCTTAATATAGTTCAGCTCAAAGACGATTTAGGTTTAGATTTTGGATTTATTAATAGTTAGTAATATAGTTTATATCAGGTTTAGCTTAATTTGCCTTTCTAGGTGTTTTTGCTAGCTTAATTTTCTGTTTTAAAAGTGCTCATCAGTTGTTGCACACCTGCTCGTATCCAAGTGTTAGAACCAGTCAACTTACAAGCTGTGTGACTAGTTCCTTTAAACTCATATCTTTCTGCAATTCAGAAGTTTGATCTTTGGTTGTTAGTTGATTATAATTTCTTAAAAGTAGTTATTAGAACTTCAACTTAGGATTGCTTGTAGTTAGTAGTATAGACTTTATAATTTTGAGCTTGCTTATTAGTTATCAGCTTATTTGAGTAGCTATTTTGAGCTTGCTTATGCGTTCCTAGTGTAGCTTGTTTGCAGCCTCTATATAACTTTTAGTTTTCTTAAATTTAGCCTTAACATAGTTTTTGTTAAACTGCCTCCTATTTCCCTTTTTACCTGCTTATCTGTCAAGTTGTATAAAACGTGTCAGTTATTAAAAATGTTTGTTTTCATGTGTTTAATGAGATTTTAAAAGAAAATTTGAAAAATAAAATGCTTCAACAAAAAGATGGACCAGGGATTCGAACCCTGGTCTGCTCAGACTAACTGCACCTCACGCACACCACACTTAACCATTGCACCCTAGGGATTTTTATCAATAGCCTTACACATTTAATCCTTTTCTATCCTTTCTATTGATTAAGCTCATAAACTGTTTTTAGCTTATTAGTAGCTTATTCCTAGTTGTTTTTTTTTCTAAATTTCTACTTTTCTTAGATTACTGTTAGTATAATAGATTTTCCCTCAAAATTCCATAATTTTCCAGTTTCTTTTGTTATTTTTCTCCATTTTATTTCTTTTAAATATATTTTAATTCAAAATAAATAAATAAAAACTAAAAAAATATATATATATATTTCTTTTTCTTAAAATTCTTTTTATTAGTTTAAGATTTTTAGAAAATATTTTCAAGTTCGTAGGTTCATTTTTCGTTATACGTTACGTTTTAAATTTTGCGGTTACATTTTCGTTTTTACGTTTTCAACATTTGTACATATTTAGCTTGTAAATTCTTCATATTTCATCATTTCTTATCACAACTTGAATTCCAAAATCAGTATTTTTTTTCACTTTACCACTTTTCACGACTCGATTTTGCGATTCGACTATTCACGACTCCATTCTATCTTCGTTGGGAAAACGACCCGGGAAATACTTTCACCGGTATTTCTTCGGAATAATTATATACTACGAAAAGATTATATCATATACATTTATGTATCATACTTTGGAATCTCATGTTTGTAACTTTGAATTCATTAATCGAATGGTAACTTTTCAAAACGTCTCATTTAGAGGTCGTTTTCTATAACTTGTACTTTGTATTATGAAGTAGCACCCAAGTGACACAGTCTTCCGCTGCGGTATTTTGGGGGTGTTACACCAAACATGGCCTCACCAAAGAGACAGAAAAAACACTGGAGTCATCCATATCCCACACAATCCGATCTAGAGCTTCAGAGAAAATGAATTCCTAAAGGTTGCCCTGTAAGGTGATCCATTGTGAATTTGGAATGCCACTTCTCGGTTCTCTCCCAAATGCCGCCAAAAGCTTTTCTGAAGAATTTCTTTCTACCACCTTAGCATCCGGGTTAGGGTCAAGCCGGAAAAGCCTCGGAAATTGATCCATGAGCGGACGATCACCTAGCCATTTGTCCCGCCAAAAGGAAGTCTTATCTCCAATCCCCACTTTGATCATACAAAAGTTATCCAAGTGAAGACCTTTAACTTCCAATTGCTCCATAGCCCGGCTGATGTTGACCCAAGGGCTCAGGCCTCCAAACCGAGAGGAGGAAGGCCGAGAACCCCCTTCCCCATGGTCACCATGAATCGAAGAGACAAGACGGGCCCATAAAGCATTAGAATTATCTCTAAATCTCTAAATCCATTTGAACAAAAGAGCCTTATTAAAGACAGCCATGCTCCTCACCTCAAGGCCACTAGAATCACGTGAAGAAAGTACTCTGTTCCAAGCAATCCAATGCAATTTACTCTCACCCAAATCAGCACCCCAAAAGAAACGAGCCCTCAGAGATTCAAGTAACTTGAGAACCGTTGCAGGAACCTTGTAAATAGACATATAATAAATAGCCAAGCTACACACAACAGACTTTAGCAAGGTCAACCGGCCTCCTATACAAAGAAGTTTAGCCTTCCAAGAAGATAACTTCTTAGTGACTTTATCAATCATCGGCTTCCAAGAATCAATACGGTTCATATTGCACTCCACAGGAACACCCAGATAAATGAAAGGTAGGCGAGACACACTACATCCAATCATCTCGGCAATCTGATGGACTTCAATGAAATCAACACCTATCCCAATTAACTTACTTTTGTTTAAGTTAATTTTGAGTCCAGAAGCTTGTTGAAAGGCCCACAACATCTGAATAATACGCCTCGCATTTTGGACCCCCCAATCACATAAAAGAATAGCATCATCTGCATACAAAAGATGAGAAATCTGAATGTTCGAAGAGCCAATCGAGACTCCCTGAAACACGCCAGCCCGACAAGCCTCTGAGATACCCACATGGAACCCTTCCAAAACCAGAACAAATAAGAAGGGAGATAGAGGATCACCCTGCCTAAGCCCCCACCGAACATCAAACTCATCTGTAGGAGCTCCGTTAATAAGCACCGAAGCTCTAGAAGAAGTGAGAGCTGCTTTGACCCAAGCAATCTAATTAACAGTGAATCCCATCTTGTTCATGACTTCAAAGAGAAAGTGATAATTGCTGTAAAATTATTTTCATATTTATTAGACTAGACGAGTACCCGTGCATAGCAACGGGATTTTATAGCGGCATTTAATTATAATGATATTTTGGTTAAGTGGTTTGTGTAATGTTTTTATTGCGGCATTTAATTCTTAAGTTGACAAAACAATTTTACATTTCCATGTTTTCATTTATTAATTATTCATTTAACTTTTCATGTTTTTTAAGTTGACAAAAAATTTGAACGTGTAATGTAAGTTTCCATGTTTTCATTTAAATTTTTATTAAGGAGTGGTAAATGCATTAGTTAAGGGTAATTTATGCAAAACATTAATTTAAGTTTTTCATTTTCCACTTCTTGATTTTTTTGACCATTTTCCCTTTATAGATAGTATAGATATGGTTAACTTAATATTTTAGTAATTTATCCACATTTTATAAATGTATTAATCAGATTAAATAGTTTTTGCAAAACCTAATATTTTTTATCCGACTATTATGTTTTAAAATAATTTGATAATTGTTGTAAAATAATTTTAATATTTATTAGATATTAGATATGGTTTACTTAATATTTTTGTAATTTATCCACATTTTATTAATCTCTAGCTAAAAAGTAATGGATTTTGCTAACCAATGCCTATTAGGCAGAGCTTAAGGTGTATTCAATGAATAAAAAAGCTTTTTTTATTAATCAAAATATGCATTAAATACACATTAAATAAACTTGTAAATTATTATATTTAAACATGATTTTCACTTAAATGCATTAAAATATTCTTTTTATAAATAGATTAATCCATGTCCACTGGTAGAGGTTACCAAAACCCAATACTAATTTATCCATATTTTGCTGGTAAACCAATACACATATCATAACGAGTAAGTTGATGCTTTTATTTGTTAAGTTACTTGGACAAAACTTTTATTAAGATATACGTGACCTAACTGCACCGTGATTGTTTCTAACTTTTTTTTTTCTTCTTTTTTTTTTAATTATTATTATTATTATTATTATTATATTATATTATATATATATATATATATATATATATATATATATATATATATATATATATATATATATATATATATATATATTTTCGTCGTCCTCAATATACATCTAGTAAATTTTGAACATGAAACTTATCGTCAGAGTGACTCATGACTAAACTTCTTTGTTGGTTGTTTAAATCAACGGGACACTTCTCTAATCCTTTCATTAATGATAAAGTGATTGTGGCCTTCGTGTTCGCTGCCTAATTCTGGCCTCTCTAACTTTAGGCTATAAACAAAATAATACGAGTAACGTGTTTATTATTGCAGCTTTGATAAATCAAAATTCTAAAAATTAATGTTAAGTTCGTGCGAATTCTTTGACTTTGTTACTATATCTTTGCATTTAGCAAATAACCTCTCTATAGTTTTACATACTTATATACTAATACCCATTTGCTGGAATTTTTTTTTTTTTTTTTTTTTTTTTTTTTTTTTTTTGGGACTAACAATTTTATTGAAGACCTCATCTGAAATAGGAGCTAGCTAGTGGAAGGAAAAGTAACAAGAGAGGGCACTCCAACATAGAGAATCGACTGAAACAAAAAATGTTTACTCCACACACACAACATAGCGCTTAGTAACCAACAAAAATATAAGAGGGAACTAACTAAGATCCAACACGAGAAAAGAAACTAAAAAAGAATCAGACCGTAAGTATGCGATATACAGCAGCATTGCCATCATAAATAAGTCTTAGAACGTAGATTGAGATCCAAAGACGAGATGAAGACAGAATACTGGACAAAAGATCTTCATGAATATACCTTTGCTTTGTCGATTGGGATGACATGCACAAGTGTACAACCATATCAAAAACATTATATTGGAAGTGGAACATCATGGTTAGAGACTCTGGACGTATAGTCTGGACTGGGCCAAGAATGGGTCAGGCCTGAAAGACAGCGGCTCACTCTACGTCTAAACCCTAATTCCATGCCCTATAAATATAGGGCTGGGATTCCCTTCTTAGAACACAACACAACACAACAAGTAACAGGTTACTCTAAACCTAACTCTTTTTTTTTTTAAAAGTGAATTTCAACTTAGAATCGACCACCTTCGCGGACAGCGAAGGCCGCATCGCCACCCCGCCAGACTATGTTGTCTAAACCGGGTCCACGCTGATCTCAGGTGGTAACGGGTTTCCCCCGGAAACCGTACTGCCTCCACACAAGTTTACCTTGCTGGAGAAACAGCCGGATGAAAACCAGGCCATGCTCAAGATTTGAACCCCCGCAACGAGTGGCTCAAGGGTTCAAATCCATCATTGCAATATATCTCCGGAACAATATGGTCTACAAGTGGACCACAAGTGAGGACTTCCCGGGTGGTCACCCACCCGGTACTACTCCCACTTGTGGCTTGCTTAACAAGTTAAGCCCCACCCACTAGACCACAAGTCCTTTGATTCTAAACCTAACTCTTGTATGCTATATCACATAAATACTAACTTGACCGTCGGAGGTGGATCCCGGGACTACGGCCTCGGGTCCACTCTTAACGGGTTCTCTTTGTTGACAGGTCTACTCAGGGCTTGAGAAGACGAAGAATGGCTCAAGGAGAGTCGTTGGATCTAGCCCGTGCCAGATTATGCATCAACAAGTGGCGCCATCCGTGGGACCGACTACGACATGTTTCGTGCTCTCACATCACCGGAAAGTAATCATCGAGTTCAAAAGCCGGTAACTTTAAAACTTTGTATTTTTTTTGGGTTGCACTTTAAAACCCGGCCAATGCGGTATTCATGCGTTAAGATATGTTATCTTTTAAATATTCATAAGATTTTATGTAAATCTTTTAACTTGGTAAACACGATTTTATTTATGGTTGCACTAAGTCCGTATGATCGGACATACTTTATCTTTTCGCCGCGAAATTAATTCGCGCACATAATGTTTTTATGGTTGGTATGCTTGTTTGCACGTTTGAACAACGCAGTCACGATGAATCTACCCACGTTAGCCGTGCGTTCAGACATCTTCGCATATTAGCTACGACAGACACCACGATGCTAGTCAATCGCCATGAGCGCATAGTCTGGACTAGGCCACGATGCTAGTCTGGACATGGACAAAAGCTGTGGTCATGTTATGTTCATCTGCGATCATCCTAACACGTTCGGGTCTATGTGGTTACGATACATCCATCTGCGTCTGTGCGTGCGATTGAAACTATTAGTCGCGGTCACGGTCACGGTGCGATTGAAACAACAATTCATTATTTATGTAGCTTGTAAAACCTCACGATAGGTGTAATTCGCACTACTACTTCTCTTATATGTTACTTTCACATGCTATGTGCTATATATTGCTTCACGCTAATCTTTTACTTTATTAAAATTTATATGTTGCGATTCGCGGCATATATTTTTAATATTTGCATTAAGTGTTTTTCAGGATTTGAATAATTAAATTTAATGATCCAACAAGAGTAGCACCATCAAACTTGGGGGGCTCCCAGGGTATATAATACCATTGTTTCTGTACGTGTCACTCAGGGGAGACGTCCTCTGTCGATTGTAAAGACGGATGTAATGTTTGCACCTCCTTGTAGCGCACAATGCGCACCTTTGCCACAGAAGCATGTCTTCTGTCGCACCATGCTGCATCGCTACTGGTAAAAAAGGTACGCCCTTACCCAGGATGCAGCATACGAGATCCACCTTCACCATTGTGAGATTCTCACAATCGCAATGTTAGTGTTACCACAACTATAGAACTACGTGTTCTTCTTACGGGGTCTTTGTTGTCACACGGTGGCGGGAAACCTAGCATATGCGCATCTCTCCCCGTCATGTAAGAATGGGTATTACTCAGGTCACCGCGGACGCGTCTACAAAGTTGCGGATTCGGATATAGTCTAATGGGCTAAACAGGACTACACCAAGGGCCCAGTGCGCACTGTCGCATTTAGGTTGAGCAGTATAGTCCGTCCCATGTGCACACCTGAGTTACGCACACATGAGCCATGTCGTCATGGTTGATTGGGCCTACGTGGCCATGAACAGAACTTAAGTCTAGCATAACATAGCCATGTACTATGTTACACTAGACTTGGGGGGCTTGTGGACGTATAGTATGGACTGGGCCAGGAATGGGTCAGGCCCGGAAGACAGCGGCCCACTCTACGCCTAAACGCTAATTCCATGCCCTATAAATATAGGGCTGGGATTCCCTTCTTGGAACACAACACAACAGGTTACTCTAAACCTAACTCTTGTATGCTATATCGCATAATTACTAACTTGACCGTCGAAGGTGGATCCCGGGGCTACGGCCTCGGGTCCACTCTTGACGGGTTCTCTTTGTTGACAGGTCTACTCAGGGCTCGAGAAGACGAAGAACGGCCCAGGGAGAGTCGTTGGATCTAGCCCGCGCCAGATTATGCATCAACAGAGACAATATGGAAGGAAATAATGAAACATTCAGCTTGTTACGGATAACTTATATTGAACCATAACCGGCTTGAACCGTAGCCGAACCGCTAAAGAGAACTAGTTTGGACTGATAATGCAAGCTGATAGGAGTATATACATATTCAAAGATTCATAGTCATTCAAACAAAAGTGTACAAGATCTTAAAAGAACCAAGTTTAGACTACTTTACTAGTGCCTAATCAAAAGGTATCAAAAAGTTCGTTATTTATGTCTTAGCCGAAACCAATTATCTTAACAAATATACTAATACAAGTTCAGTTTATGTTATCACAAATCTGTCCAAGAGTTTTGTTCTCTACAAAGATGCCTCAGTTTAAGTGGATAATTTACTTTTGGTTGTGTCTATTATCCAAAAAGAGGCCTAACACAAAATAGTCCATGAAAACTAATTCAACCCAAAAGAAACTCACATTCGACCACACTAATTCAACTCAAAAAATTCGTTTAACTCATTGCTCATTATTCACGCATTCACCGTCACAATAAACACCACCCTACCACAGTGATGATGCCTATTACTGTACATACTGCTTTAGTTTGACCTCAGAGGGGATACAAGCCTTACTATTTGTTGATATCACATTTATGGGAAATATTGTTGTCATTTTTAGATTAATCAATGATAATGTATGGATCATTTGCCATAGATGATGCCTGTTGTTTTTACTTTTAGCTTGTTTTAATGTGAGGTGGCTGTTGCATTACAAATCAAATATTGTATTCCTTCCGTCTCAAATTAATAGTTTACGTTTCTTTTTTAAGATATCTCAATTTAATTGTCCATTACTGGATATAGATAGGGAAGTTTGGCCGAGTTATCATATTACCTTTGTGTAAACAATCTTTAAATAATATATTAAATAATTAGTTAAGAGTAAAAGTGTCATTCTATAAAATTAAGACAGAAAAACAGTAATAATCATATTTTTCTTAATCTGGATAATAATTTTGAGACAAAAAAGGCACGGAGATTCGGTTATCAATGTAGCCGGTGGTAAATGAATTGGTAAATATCAAGGTTATAAAAGGCGTGAGGCGTGGCCGCGCCTCAAACCTTACGCGTCATGGCGAAACCTTTGCGTTTTTTAAGGCGTCACTAAAACGGCAAAAAAATATTTATAGATTTATGTATTTATAATTTTAGACTATATTACTCGTACTCTATTACACATTTAAACTACTACTTATTATATAATTACTAGTCCCATACAAGGTTATAAATAGCGTGAGGCGTGACGTGACGACAAGGTCAAGCCTCAAGCTTTAGCGTGAGGCGTAGCGGCATGACGTTTTTAAGGCGTGAATTAAGGCGGAAAAATTTTAATAGATTTATAGATTTATATTATATTTCATTAGTATATCATATTTCATATACACCGAGTTTACAAAAAGTGTTACATATAAGCAATAAAGTCAAAAAACTCTCTTTACATTTGTAATCTTCTTCAAATACTAGTAAACTCTTAAATGCCAAATACCAGTAAACCCCACATACGATGCCCAAATTCCAATTACTAGTAAATCCCCTAAATGTCTCAAATACCAGTACATCTTATCGCGCCTTATCGCACCTCATCTCACACCAAGCCTTAAGACGACGCCTTGGTCTATTGCGTGGCGTGGATGTGATGCCTCGCGCCTTTGCGGCGCCAAGACGCGCCTTTTAGAACATTGGTCCCATATACCAAATTGCCCAAACTCCAAATACTAGTTCAAAATAGTTTAAAAAAATAAAATAAAATAAAATAAATAAACTGGTTCAAAAAGTGGCGCCATGCCTTATTAAAAGGCGCGCCTTTTCGCGCCTTTGCTCGCCTTATTTCACGCCTTTTTGCGCCATGCCTAGATCAGCTGTCAAGGTCCATTTCGTGGCGGCGAAGCCCCGCCTCGCGCCTTGGCGACGCCTTGGCGCGCCTTTTAGAACACTGTAAATATTGTCAATTGAGTGCATGTTTTTTCTCAAAGTTGTATTCATTGACCATTGTATTGCATGTACTTTTTTTGTAATTTGTTTCTATTCAAACTAGGGTGTTCATCAGTTCGGTTCTCGGTTAATCAGTTTAATCGGTTCGGGTTGTTCGGTTAAAAAAAAATTGGGTCAAAACCAAAACCGAACCGAAAATATCTATGACCGAACCGAACCGAGAATCGAACCGAAGTTCGGTTCGGTTATTGGTCAAAACCAAAAACCGAATTTTGTACTTGAATTACACTATTTATATTTTTTTAAAATTTAATTATATATATTTTTGGCAAAAAAAATATTTCAAGCATAAAAAAGTGTTTTTTATATTAGTATAAAATTTTAATGGACATTTTTTATATATAAAATAATATAAATATATAAAATATATATATATATATATATATATATATATATATATATATATATATATATATATATATATATATATAGTGTATCTTTATTTTCAGAACCCTGTTAAGTGCGGGAACTGCGAGAACTCCAATTTTGCATTAGAAAACATGCATGTTCATATAAAACATGCATGTTTTCTTACATACACCTTAATACAAATACATGCATAACATACATGTTCATATAAAAACCTGTTAAGTGCAGTAGATCAATGCAAAATGGTTTTATTTTTAGAACCATGTTAAGTACGGGAACTGTGAGAACTCTAATTATGCATTAGAAAACATGCATGTTCATGTAAAACATGTATGTTTTCTTACATGCACCTTAATACGCAGGCATGTTTATGTAAGAAAACATACATGTTTTATATGAACATGCATGTTTTCTAATGCAAAATTGTAGTTCTCGCAGTTCTCGCACTTAACAGGGTTCTGAAAATAAAGCCCATATATATATATATATATATATATATATATATATATATATATATATATATATATATATATATATATATATATACACACACACACACACACACACATATATATATATATATATATATATATATATATATATATATATATATATATATATATATGTGTGTGTGTGTGTGTGTGTGTGTATATATATATATATATATATATATATATATATATATATATATATACACACACACACACACACACACATATATATATATATATATATATATATATATATATATATATATATATATATATATTCGGTTGAGATAGTCAAACCCATATTTAAACCGAAAAACCGAATTTTTAATTCGGTTCGGTTCGATTTTCGGTTTGTTCGATTTATTACCCAAACCATGAACACCCGTACAAACTAGTTTAGATTTGGTTTTGGATCACTTCTACATAAAGTAGCCCAATGCAAAAACCAACCAAACCAAACCTAAACACATCCCTACAAAAACACAATCCACATAAAGCCAGCCCACACACGTTTCTTACGCTTAGGTTTAACTCATTGTTCATTATACACGCATTCACCGTCACAATAAACACCTCCCTCCATACCCCTACCCCCACCCCTACCCCCTTTCCTAAAACCCCACATTTATCTCGATTCCTTCACTTTACACCATTCTCATGTAGGGGTGATCATCGGTCGGAAACCGGACCGGACCGGCCAAGACCGGACCGGACCGAAGACCGAGAACCGGAAAACCATAGACCGAGACCGGACCGAATATGGTCGGTCCGGTCTCGGTCCGGTCTCGGTCCGGTCGGTCTTCGGTCGGTCCGGTCCAATTAGGCAAGTTTTTTCGGGTTTTTGGTCGGTCCGGACCGGACCGGACCGGACCGACAGGACCGAGACCGAATTTGGCAAAAAGCTTAGACCGAGGACCGGACCGAATGTGGTCGGTCCGGTCCGGTCGGTCTCGGTCCGGTCGGTTTTGTCGGTCGGTCCGGTCCGGCCGGTCCGTTTGCTCAGCCCTATTCTCATGTCCCCTTTCCCTTCCACTCCACGCCAATAATTCCATTTCCATTCCCTCCCTTCATTTCATCTTTCCCTCACTTCCCAAAAAAAAAAAAAAAATGCATTCCACCACCCCGGAAACACAAACACCCGCCGAAACCTTAAACCAAACAGTGAATCTCCTCAACACCCTCCTTCCATCGACTCTATCCATCACTTTATTCCCATCTAGATGGCAAACACTTCGTACCAAACTAGCCTCCCTCAAATCACTTGTATCTGAACTAACCTACTCATCTCACTGGTCTGACAACGAGCTTTTGTCACAGCTTCTACCCAATATTTTCACTACTTTACAACGTGTGAATACCTTATGCACCCAATGCACAAACCGCGGATTAGTTACTGGGAAGCTTTTAATGCAAAGTGATCTCGATATGGCAACTGGGTGGTTGTCAAAACAGATACACGACCTGGATTTGTTACTTAGGTCGGGTGTCTTACGTTATGATAATGCTTTAGTCCTGTCACAGCCTGTCCCAGGGTCGAATAAAGAGGATTTGTGTTTTTTTATCCGAGACTTGTTTACGAGGTTACAGATCGGTGGAGTTGAGTTTAAGAAAAAGGCTTTGGAGTCTTTGATTGAGCTTCTTTTAAACGATGAGAAAGCGGCTAGTGTTGTTGCGAAAGAAGGGAGTATTGGGTACTTGATAAACTTGTTTGATGTGAATGTGCATCGGGAGCATTCTGTTACTGTTATATCTATGCTTTGTAATAATGATGTGTCTCGGAAGATTGTTTTTGAACAAGGCGGGTTAGGCCCGCTTTTGAGGATAGTTGAATCTGGATCGGTTCAGCTTAAGGAAAAAGCGGTAATGGCTATCGAAGCCATTACCGCTGATCCAGATAACGCGTGGGCCGTTTCGGCCTACGGGGGTGTTTCGGTGCTTTTGGAGGTGTGTAAGTCAGGTTCTTTGGCCGCACAGTCGCACGCGATTGGCGCGATTCGTAATGTTGCGAGTAGTGAAGATGTTCGTGTTTCGTTAGGTGAGGAGTGTGGGGTTCCTGTTATTGTTGAAATGCTTGTTTCGGGTTCGGCTTCTGCGAAGGAAAAGGCCGCGAATTGTATCGCGATTTTGGCGAGTTTGAGCGAGTATTTTCGGGCTGTGATTATTGAGCAGAAAGGGTTGCAGAAGCTTTTGATGTTGTTGCATCAATCTTCGAATCCTGATACTTTAGAACATGTGTTGGATGCTATTCACGCGTTATCAGTAACAGATTCGGTTAATCGTTTGTTGTCATCATCGACGAATTTTATATCGCAATTATCCGGGCTTATAAAACAAGGAAACTTTTCTCTACAGCAAATATCCGTCTCGATATTGGCTAATTTATCGATTAGTGACAGTAATAAACGTTTAATATCCGGATGTAGTGGATCCCTAATGAAACTAATCGAGTTTACAAAACCATTAGGGTTACAAGAGGCTTCTTTGAAAGTATTGGTGGCTTTGTTAACCGTGAAACTGAACCGAAAGGAATTTGTGAAGGATGAGAAGAATATGATGAGATTAGTTCAGATGTTGGATCCAGTTAACGAATCTGTGCCGAAGAAGATTCCAGTGGCTATTGTGCACGCATTGATGTCCGGAGGAAGTAACGGTTGCCGGAAACGTTTAGTAGATGCCGGGGCACAAGGCTATTTACAAAAGCTGAACGAGATGAACGTCGCTGGAGCTAAGAAAGCGCTCCAGAGACTTTCCGGCAACCGGCTGAAAAACATTTTCAGCCGCAGTTGGAGGGAATTGTAAAAAGGCTCTCACCCGCCAACAAAAAGGTAATTTCTTTTTCATTTTTAATAAAAAAAAGTCACTAAAATACACATGTCATTTACTTATATTGCCACGTAAGCACTATGTTAGGTTAATACAGTTAAAATGACGAAATTACCCTCTAATAGAGTTTCTAGTCCTTTGTAAGTTGTAACCATTGACTGCTTTGGTTCTTGAGGAAGTTAATTTGAGACCCTACCAAAAAGTCACAAGGGAACATCTGTCACGTGGTAGGGGCATGGAAGTGGGACCCACTGAGTCATAGTTGTCTAGTAGGCCGAGGTGTATACTCAATCACTCATATATGTGGATATCACATGACTCAATTTGGTTTATTGAGTCCGTGAGATAAGATTTACGTGATCCGAAATAATGTGCATAATATTAGGAGTAGTCACATTAAGGTACTGTCATTGTTGCATGTGGTGCATTAAGGTAGATTTTGCTTCAAAAACTAGCCTAACATTAAATAAATTGTTTGAATCTTAGCTCCTGAAAGCGACCATAAAAAACATTCTTAAAGATACAGGAAGGTCGGGTTGTCAAACCGTAAACAAACCATATATGTTAGTTTTGCTGTATCTCTCAAAGTTATAAATCGCCAGAGAAACTCTCACCTCATGATCACTTCTGTTGTATCTAATACGAAACTGATTGTTCACTTGAACCCCTATTTAGTCCGAAAATGAATTATCTCATACCTCAATGAGATTGGGTATTGTTGTTGTTGATATTCCGATAATGAGTTTCCAAATGGCAAATCCAAACACCACATTTACAACCTTAAACAAATCCCTGGAAAAAAGGCTTTATGTAAATAACAATTTTTGTTTGGTAGTATAGTTGATTTATAAAATTAAGTACTTATGATTTGGTTAGTTATGTAACTAAAAAAAATTCTAATAATTGCAGGAAGCTTGATTTGGACTCATCTAACAACTGGTCTTGCAAAAGAAGCCAACTACCCAACACATCTTGGTAAAATACCCTACATAATATGCTGTCTGCTATAAAAAAAAAAAAATTCCCCAAAAACAAGATTAATTAAAATACAAAACTTATATTTAACGGTATGGATGCGGTTTTTAGGTAGTATCCTCGTTTTTTTTCTGGTTAGCGATCATTGTTTGTTTTGAATCTTTTATAATGTACATTAGATGAGGCTGCTTGTTTTTAGTGTAATTGCCAAATCTTTAGTTAGGAAGTGTGAATGTTGAAAACATTTTTATTGAGTTTGTTTTATATAATACCTTACATTTATATTTACACTCTGTTTGTATTATTATTACGTAAGTACATTGTAATAATTTGTCCCGGTTTGATCTAATCCTCGTTGCCATTGGAGTCACGGAGGATTTTAACAAGAGTAGTTGGAAATGACATAAAGAAGTAGGGGCTATTTGCCTTTCTCAAGAAGTTGATGTGTCGTTTTCGTATTTATTTTGTGTGACCAAAACAAAGCTGAATCTTAGTTCGTGATCTTTGGTTGGATTTTATCCATCTCTTGTATCATGAAAATGACCAAACGGAATAAGATGGTAAATAATTGTTTATCTTTTATAAGAGGCTGGGCCCACGTGAGTTCATGAGAATCTGTAAATGCGTTTTGATTAAGATAATACAATTGGAAGAAGTATAGAAGGGAGAAAGTAACGGCGTAATTAAAGGGAAGGAAAGAAGACATGGAGAATTTTAATATTGTTTTTGGCGTATTTACATGATGAAAAAGAAATATGAAAATATGATTAAGTCTATGGTGGCTTTGTTTATTTGACTGAAGTTGGAATGACCGAAAAGATAGTAGTATAAGTTAACAGAATGATAGGCAATTGAGAACAAGCAATAAACAAGTGTAAACCCAAGCTTTTATGGACCATCAACTCATAGGACCCAAGTGTATTCAAATAATTGTAGTATTGCACTTGCTTGTAATATTGCGTTTCCTTTTAATCGAGAGATCATCATCAGATAGATCTGAAGTAAAAAAATAAATAAATAAAAAATGAAGGAGATGTGTCGTCATGTCGATTTAATTGTTGCGTTACGCAATTTACATACTTCATTTTGGTTGTGTGACTAGTCCGGGTGACTGCCAAAGGGTTGGTTACCCTTTGAATGTTGTTTTATACCAGTAATAAAAGATGAATGTGATTTGCACACTTTTATATTTGATTGAAACACTTTAAAACATGCACTAAATAATTGTATTATAAATATAAACTGCTTTAACTGTTTTTTACGTTAAGTGTCCCATTCAAATTTATACGTGTGACAATCACTTCCCAATAAAACGTGCCATCAAACATAGTAAAGGATGATAATACCATAAAACACAAACAAGAGTCATGAGTCTAGCCTATGGTGGTTATTGCATTTGTGTGTGAATTAAACAACATACCACCAGTCTGTGAGTGGAACCTTATTAGCTACACCAAACATTAAAGATGGTGTTTTTATGATCAAAGGCAAAGGGTCCAGAGTGTTGTCATGTGTCTTGTGACATATCTATCCCTTCAAAGCAATTGCATGTACTAGCTGTAAAGCTTCACAACCCCCCTCATTACTCTTCTGGCCTTTGGTCCCTTTGTGTTTGCTTCCTCATTTCTCCAATCCTTTGGCGCCAAACACTTTGAAATGACTATTATACCCATTGTTTTTTTGCCAAAGAACAAGCTATACTTTATATGAATAAAGTTGCATGTGCAATAGATTTTCATCTTTTTCTTTCTTTTCTTCATGTCTTTCCAAAATGTACCCCATGATTTTCAATGGAGGATGCTAGCTTGGGTCTATATTAAGTTGTAGGGGTTTTGGTTTGTTGGTTATTTGTTATATTAAGTAGGAATGACATACAATATCATATACAATCTTATCTATTACTCAATCAATTATAAGAACAAAGGTATCAAGTGATGGGTAGAGTTAAAGGCATAAGATTCTCCACCTTATATGCCAATTATTTGAGTTCAAAGGTGTTTTGTTTGTATTCTATGTTCTGTAAAGATATGCGCATTTATCTAACTAGAAAATTAGAATACAAGTATCACCTTTTACAAATACATACAATCTTGCCATTGAAGTTCAATTTTATACTTCGTTATCTTTTTAGGTGCGTTACGCGTGTTAGAAACTTGGCATGTTCAAACAAACTATGCATTTGCCCATCATGCAAAACATAGATAAACAACATAAATTTATATAAGCCATGTTGGCTAGAAATGTGATTACAAACGTATGTAGTTTAACAATTTCAAATAGTATGAAGAATGTGAATATGGGACTAATGAAATGTAGATAACAGCATAAGAAAAGAGTTGCTTTTTCTTTATTCTTGTGGGAAAAGAGAAAAGAGAAAGGGCAAGGAAGTAAGTCAAACCCCTAAAAAGGGGAGATTTTTGCATGTAAAAATATTACTTTGAAGTTTCAATGCATTTTACTTTGGAAAAATTGCTTTCATATTTTGAGAATTCAACCTACATGTCCCTATTGTTAACCATAAGTTTTTGGACTTTTAGTACAAGTCAAAACAAAGAATTGGAGATCTGATGAAGCCTTGTGACTTTATTGTTCATGTTACCGACTTAAACAACTTCTCGAAGGAGACCTTTCTATGTTCAAAAACGGAAACATATAGAGCATTTGTTTTTATCATGACTTATTGTGGCACAATCAAAGCTCAAAGCGACAAGCGAAACCAATGGAGCTTTCGTAGGAAATTTGAAATGAAGATTTGTGCTAAACTAACCACAAGTCCACGATGAACAAAAGAAAACAGAACCAACAATTCCGCGTCAAGTTTTAACACAATTTGAATCTAGTTTATATGTTATTGCAAGTTACTTTTTGCAGCAGCTATGTAAACAAATATGTACTTGCTATGTAAGGGACCAATCCTTGTTTAGATCATGGTTCTTGCCTTGTTTACATTTCGCAATCTTGAATAAGGACGGAACAAAAATACAAATTGACTAGGTGTATTTTACAAAAATTACACAAGACTGTAAACATAATTTTTTTGTGATCGAACGCATTTAGAAAAAAGTAATGATTTTTGCAAACACTAACACTACGCAACAACAATCCATAGATGTTTCATGAACCCTCAGACCCACCCTGGTTTCGTCATTGTATATAACTAACGTTACATGTAAAAGAGAAACGACAAAATCACATGGACCACACCGTAACTCTTGAGCCTTGATATATATGTGAATTCAAAGTGACATTTCGTGGTATTGAAGTTGAACATGCGTTACACAATGTATTTGCTTTCTCATTTTGTGTAGGACATTACAGACAAAGTGATTCATTTTGATAAAAATCTGTCGAATTTGATCATACATTCATAATAATGAACTTGTTGCAAGCTAATTGTAAATAAAGAAGTACTCCGTATAAGTAAGTGTTAAGGAACTGTTTCTTACAGGCATAATGGATCAACAACCATCATGTACTCATAAAAATTTGCTTGAAATACATGAAGCAACTATATGATTACTAATTTTGAAAACACACGACAGACATTCCATTTTAGGTTAATATGTGCGCGACTCAAACTGGAAAACGAACACGTGAAGTGGTGACCACACGTCTACACATGTTTCTTGTGTCTTTTAATCGGGCTCATAAATGACTACTATAGGAATTTGGTTTAATGGTTCTGAAGTAGTGGTTGAACCAATAACATTAGGGAAATTTAATTTGATGAAGTAGTAGTTGAACCAATATAACATTTGGGAAATTTGGATTAAAGTTGCTTCGCTATACCGACTAGAGAGCAGGGCCGAACCTGAGATTTCGGATGCCCCGAGTGAGTCGAGTGAAATATGCCAAAAAACACATTTTCTTTTAGGGGTTTGGAACTTGGTCAAGGCATAGAACCGTGTAGAGGAAATTCTTATTGATTTTTTTTCGTTTTCTATTTTGGGCATCTAACGGTTGTGAATGACGCAACATGATAAAATCGAGTGTAAAAATGTAATTATACTAGTAATGAAGACCCGTGCGATGAACAGGGACTGAATGTAATTATTGATAATGTATTCTTGGGCAGTCATTCTCGTCATTGTTTATTTTCGCGTTATTATGATTTTTCTTAATATCTTATGGCTTGTTAATGAAAGATGTTGTTCGTGAATAAGAAGCGTAGGCTATTAAAATGAATATGTTTAATTAGTTTATTGTTAAATTCTGTCATTGAGACCCGTGCGTTGCACAGGGGCTCTATCTAAGTGTTTATAGTGTAATGTTCAACACTAATTTTCGTCATGTTTGAAACTCTCCCATTTTGTTGAGTTTATAGTTTAGATATTATTGTTGTGTTTCTTTACTTTTTTCTATTCACAACCCGTACGATGCACATAAGTTGTATAAAATTATCTTTTAGGTAATGTTAAGCGTAAACCGTTAAAGTCTAAATCTAATGGTGGTTTTTAGGCCCGCGCTTCCATTAGTCTACATAGAAATGATAGCCCATGATTCATTAATCAAACATTTTAGCCCAAACATTAATATAGTTGTTTGAATTATGAAATTGTAAATAGCTAATATTTCTTGGTATTATTTTTTAGGCTTTTTATTTTTTAAAGGCTTTGATACATGAGTTCTGGAATGATGTTGAGACAAAATATTGTTTATATATCTCAGAGTAATAGTAACCTTTGGGTATGTATAATTTGAAATAAGTATAACCCGGGCTGCCTCATGATCCGTGCGATGCACACAACTTTTATATTTTTCATTATAATTTATAAATGACTTCGAGTCAAAATTATGTAATTTTTTCTTTCTATTCATTATTCAAGGTGATATTTTAATATGACGTATTTTGTTATTTTAGTAAACTCTTTTAATTTGTATCTATTAGTAAAAATAGTCTTCAAATATAAAAATCAAATAAAAATAGTCTTCAAATATAAAAATCAAATACTTGTGAGACTTTGTGATACTTTTTTAAAAAGGGCAAATGGCATAAAAAGGCATCAAAGTTATGGTCCATTTCCAATCAAGGTATCCAACTTTTTTTCTTGCATAAAAAGGTATCCAACTTTTTTTTTGGCGGATTTGGGTTTTTTTCTAACACCCCGTTAAATATTCCGTTAACTTAAACTAAATTTTTTTTAAAACTTTTATAGAATTTGAAGGGTGGTTTTGAAATTAATGTATTTATATACTTTAAACGTTTCATCCCCAAAATCAATATTAGAGCAAAATTAAAATTAGGGCAAAACAATTTCTTCCCCAAAATTAAAACATGACAAACTCATCTAATTCATCAAACTCTTCAAACTGGGTGTACTGGAATCGAAGAAATGCAGGTTGGGAAAAAGATAATTTGATGAATCGTGTTTGTGTCTTGTGTGAATGTGGTGATGAAAGTGGTAAGTGGATTTCTTGGACTGAAAAGAACCCTGGCAGGAGGTTTTTGGGTTGTCCTAACTATAAGGTAAACAAATTTTTTTGCTTTTAATGGTTTGAGAAAAACATGTCTTAACTTTATTTTGGTTAAATAGGCAAGAAAGCATTGTGAATTCTTTCACTGGTGGGATCCAGATTTACCAACTGAGCATTACAAAAGTAAATTGGCAGATGTGGAAAAAAAAATGAAGAAGGAAGCTGTAGAATATGAGGTGAAAAAAAAAGATATTGGAAGAAGAAGTGGCAGTGTTGAAGACTACAATGAATATGCAATCTAGGGTTATCTTTGTACTGTTAGGATTGCTTTTCATTATGATTATGAAAGCTTTTTAGTTTAGTTTGATCAATGAATGTACTGAAAATGTTTCCTTTTGATTAAGTAAAATGTATTTGTTTAACTTGATCAATGAATATAATTTGTGTTCGTTATTATTCCGCTGCATATTCAATCATTGTTATTATCCTAGATAGGGCTTAAACGATCTTCTAAAATTGGTATCGGAGCGGGGGCTTTTGATATCTAGAGATCTACAAGGTTTTTCAAACAAAAACAGGAAAATTCGAATCTGGTACAAATTTTCGTAACTTTTCTGCAGTGCATTTTTCAAACAGCGATTTCTCATTCGTTAACTGTTGGATCATGCTGAAATTTTTACTGGAGGTTCTCAACATAGCAAGGAAGAGTTCCACCGGAGGGATCTTCGATCTGAGCTATCAGTAAAAAGATAAAAATTGTCGAAGTCTGCTGCAGACAAAGGTTTGGTAAATCGAATTTTATGGTTTTCTTTATATCAACTTCTTTGATTTCGGTTTCTATTGAATAAATTCATCATAGAAGTTGGTTATACGATGTTTGGTGTTTATAATTCTTGAAAGAAAGTAGTTGTGGAGGTGTATGAGCGATTTTTGGTAATTTGAGGGTTTTCGCGACACTTTGAAGTGTTGTCTTTATACTTGATCTTTGAAGAATTTGATCACTATTATACTCATATGGTTTGATGATGACACGACTGTGATTGGTATTGTTGACGGTTATTGATTCTATTTTCGTTTCTGCTGATGACATTTGGTTCCTCCTGGTGGTTATTTGGTTCCTGCTGATTATGTATCATCTCTTTGTTGCTGCTGCTCGCCTATTTTCATTTTGCTGATAATATTTTTCATTCCTGTTGATAAGCTTATTTGTTGCTGCTGAGTGAAATTTTGATTCTGCTGATGACTTTTGGTTCCTGCTGATTTCATTCATTTCTGCTGCTCATTAGTAAAATGGCAGAATATGACAATGACAGGGATGATGTTTAATAGTAAAATGGACCATAATATTTGATAGACTGATGTTTAATATGTTCTTACAAGTGCAACATCACTTTCATCATCTGAGTCTTTGTAATAAGTAGCATGGTTTAAAATCACAAGAACATAATCACCACTGTATTCTATTAAAGATTCATTCTTATGAGAAACATACAATGCTATGATACGTTCATCTGTACTTTGCCACTTTTCAACAAACAGCCTAAAATCATCATCAGACTTAATACATTTTAACCCATTACTAAAGTAATACAAGCCACACACTACTGAACCTATGTTGTTTTGAACAAAATTTTTCAACTCACTAGAGGTTAAAGGGGTCACATCAACTGTGGTTGTGAGCATATCAGCATTATGATAGGTTAAAGGTTTCAGACTGAAATACCCGTTATAATAAACATCCAAGGATAATGCACCTCCTTTGGATGAAGAAGACATCCTGCTAAACATAACAAACAAAAACAGTATGTCAATTTCTGCTTAATTTAGCCGTTATTAACATAATTAAAAACAACAATAAGTATTAATTACCTTTAAGAACACAAATTAAGGTTCAATTTTGTCAATCGTACTCTTAACCGTTTTTAGGGTTTATGAGTGGAAAGTGAATTGGGGGAAAATGATGTAACTGTTACTTTAAAGAAGAAATATAAAATGTTCAAATTTGGTCCTCGCAATTTTACAAATGTATCAATATTTTTATAACCAAAACTTGGGTTAGTGGTTAACGGGTGTTAGAAAAAAACCCAAAACCGCCAAAAAAAAAAGTTTGATACCTTTTTATGCAAGAAAAAAAGTTGGATACCTTGATTGGAAATGAACCCTAACTTTGATGCCTTTTTGTGCCATTTGCCCTTTTAAAAAATCACAAAATAATCAAATAATTCGTACATTTGTGTAAGATAAGTATTTTGACATTTTTTTTTTTTTTTTGACATATTTTTTAGTTAAGCAAATATATTTATTATTTCTCCAAAATTGTCATAAGGAAAACCAAATTAAAACGTAAAAACGAAGAATCATACATGAAATAAACTTCAAAATAAATAAAATTGAAGCAATAATAGACCCTCTAATCAAGTAACGATGTTAAAAATAGTATATTATTGCATAAATTGTTTTACGTAAAATTGTTGAATAACTTGACAAATCTACCATACCTTTGATTAAAAAAAAAAAGCGCAACCCAAGTAATAATATATAACATATGATCGTTCATTTCAATAAGGGTTTGTTGATATATTGCAAATCTTAAATCAGCACATCAAACTAAATCCAGACTACTCCAAGAATAATGAAGGCTATTGGTACCCTAAGTATCTTTAAGTGCAAATAAAAATTCTCGAAGCTGCCAAATGTCTCAAATCCAAGTCATATACTTTTGTTGTATGTTGTTGTTCTTGGGGAGCGTTCACTTCATTGTGTTTAAATGCAACCATAGCCATTCTTGCTCATCTTAATAATGCCCATATTCTTCATATTCTTCCACTGCAAGTGTTAGTTGGAATAAAGAATTTAGAATTAAGTAAATATACTCATCCTAAAGACTAAAATATTATGTTACCTTTAATCTTAGCCCTTATCTTTCCATCAAGAGTTTAATATTAAAAGTTGAAAACACTGCAATACATAGCTATTGATCTTTATCATCCTTTATAACGTTCAAGATTAAAAAATATACCATGTGTATATATTTTATTCGTTGGGTCATACATATAAGAGAAGTTGATGATCCAGAAAGTGATGAAATCCCATAATTTGAAAGACTCCTTTTAATTTAATTTCCAAATAAAATTCTTACAAATCAGAAGTTGTCAATGACAAATTTAAAATAACCTGATCCTAATCTTACGGTATTATAACAACATATACCCTAATATCACATTTTATTTGACCTAAAATTCACATACACCATTTTGGTTTATCCGCCCCCAACCAATTTATCTCTCAAAGACAAATCACCTTCAACCCTTCTCATCTAGCAACAAAATAAATCCCTTTGCTTCCATTCATTAACAATTCGAATCAATACTGATCACACATATGCGTGCAGCCACACACACATCTCACCTCTTCACAAAATGACATAGCCACCAACAATCGGCTTCAAGATCCATTAGAGGTTACGGGTAGGTATTTGTTGATTCGTTTTGTATATCATTGAACGAACCAAAGATAGAATATAACATAGTTGTTAATATTCTTTCTTTATTTTCAGATATGAAAGAAAAGTTTAAAACTTTCACAGAAAGTACATGCTTCTAAATAGATCAATGATGAATGAGTTTCACACTTAAAAAATCTATAAAGATTTATAAATAAGGTGAAATCAGATCTGAGATCTTGTGTCTTTGTCATGTTATTTTCGAGTCCTGTTTTTCGATCGTGTAGGAGTCTTGAGGCGTGGTTTTATGTCATTATGTGGTGGTTGTGGTTAGGGGTGTAATCGAGCCGAGCCAAGCCCGAGCTCAACAAGGCTCGAGCTCGGCTCGAAAAATAAAAAGTTGGCTCGAGCTCGGCTCGATTGCTCGTCAAGCTTTAACCAACCAAGTTTGAGCTCGGCTCGAGTAGGATTTGAGCAAAGCTCGAGCTTACCTTGAAAAGCTCGAAATTATTTATATGAAAAGCTTGAATATGTGCCAACTATATTTGCACCTGAATTGAACACGATCAAAATAGCAGAGACACCATTCCGTATCAAAACGAATTGTAAATTGCAGCTGCCACAAAAAAATATAGTCTTCACGCAGAACTGTACATGATCTCCAATCACAAACCAGAAGAGAAATACTTAACCGTTTGAAAACAAAAACTAGATATTTTGAAGAGTAATAGAACCAACAATAAAATTAACATAACCAAGGCCAACATTAGGTGGTTTAAAGGGTGTGTCTAGAATATAATACTTTATCCTTTATAGAGTTAGTCCTTATAATTATGCTAATATTCAAATCAGCCCTTATTTTGCATATTTAAAAATATATCTATATACTAAAGCTCGAAAAGCTCAATAACCGCTCGAGCCGAGCTATCAAAAGCTCGAGCTCGACTCATTATATGGTTCGAGCGAGCCAGATTATTGGGCTTGAGCTCGGGCTCGAGCTCAAAAAAAGCTCGGCTCGATCGATTCGAGCTTGAACTCGAGCTCAAGTTGCTTGATAAAAGCTTGACTCATTTACACCCCTAGTTGTGGTATTAGGTTTTTTGTGTTATGAGATAGTGATGCATATTGTTTTATTTGATTGGGGTGGGGGGGCGGGATACAATATTGAGATGCAGAAGCAATCTCGGTGTTATTTATAGTTAAATAATTTATGTAACTTACACGGATATGAAAGGATTATACATATGAAGAGGCTACAAAATTAAGTCAGATAATCAATGGAGATTGTTCATTTGCCTGCACAATTAAGTCAGCAATGGTTGAGGGCTGCGTATTTAATTTTCAATGCATGAGACATTAAACATGCACTTAGTCTTTTAGTATATAAGAAAGATATGTACTTACAACTTAAGCATGAAACTCAAACCAAGGTACTTACACATGAAGCATACACATATCACAATCAATGCATGAAACATTTATGATGACCACTTTACATTGATAACACTACTTAATCTTTTAGTATACTAGTCATTCAAACCCGTGCGTTGCACACGGGCTCTATCTAATTGGTCATAATGTAATGTGTGGTATTTATTTTCGTCATTAGGTTTGTAAGTTGTGATGGTATCACAACTTTTGTAAGCATCGCGTGAGTTTATGAATGAGTTTAATTAGTTGTTTGGTGACTTTTATATTTAGACCGAGTCATTCATACTTGTGCGATGCACACGGGCTTAATCTAAATGTTCGTTAGTGTATTGTTCAACACTAATTTTCGTCATTACATGGGCTGTATATAAGTGTTCATAGCGTAATCTTTGGCTTATTTCCGTCATTATATATCTAAGTTGTGATGTTATCACACATTTTCTAAGCATGACACACATTTAAATAGTTTATTGACATTAAAATAGTATATGTGAAGAGACTTTTTTTAAGATGCTACATTTAAAAGAGTCTTTTCACATGTAATTTTTTAATATGTATAAGTTACATGCTAAATGTCAAAGGGAGGTTAAACGCATACGGATCTTTTAAAATAAATGTAACCCTTATATAAAATCATAACAAAGTGATATTCTCTATATTTTGAGCTCTAACTTTTAACAATGAATTATCCTTTTGGTTTATCATATCAAATACGGTAGCTCCAAATTACTATGCTTAGTTACTCGAACTTTATTTTATCCACAAAAACCATTTAAGTTTCAATATTTTTTTATTGTTGTGAAAATCAGTCCAATATTGTTAGTATATTTAATTTGTAGCATATTGCATATATAAATATATTTGAAGACATCAATCTCAACATATAATTTTTCTACTCTTAATAACTAATATAACAATTTCATTTTGCCAAATTTGTTTGTCAATCTATAAATGAAACTAAAATCATATTAAGATAATCAATTAATCTCCATAGTGATATTAACACACCGCAAGATAAAAAACTACATTAAGAGCAAAAATATTAAAATGCACCAACAAAGTGTAGTAATAATTATTGATTAAAAATTGAATGCTCGTCACATTATTTTCAAGAAACTTTCTTGTTAACGAATCAATAGTATTAGCCCGTTTATCGGTATTACATAAAGTAAAATATTGTATGTTTAATTTGTAGCATATAATTAATATGAATGCTAAGTATTCATTCCACCGATGGCCGTGGCGTTGTTCTTGTTGTTGTTGTCTTTGTCGTTGTTGTTCGTTTGCCTTTTGCATGTTTTGTTCTTGATACAATTTTTGTGACTTCTCGATCTCTTTCTTTAATGATTCTTGACGTGCTACAAAAAACAATTAGATATAGTTGATCGTTAGTAATTTAAATACAATTAATCAATATATTGCATTTTCGTTCAAAGTAAAAATGTTCGTGCATGTTTCACTTAATTTATAAGACAACGATGTGTAGGATCTCTTAAACCATTAGAGAAGATGATGTTACTACCAAACCTCCTAAGCGCCATCTTTATGTCCTACATTGTTACACACACAAAACACACGTGAAATTTACATGAAACAATATAAATCAATATGCTAAATAAGTAAGACGATATGATGCTTACTTTACCACCATAATAAGTTGTAGCCCAATGTGCACGCGGTGTGGAGGAAGTTGTGGTTTGTTGTGTGTGATTTTTGACACATTATATAGTTGATAAAATATTTGTAACTCATGGACGGAAAGGTAAAAAGACTAACCACTAATTGGTGTGTTTAATTTATGCATTCATGGCACCAAACACTTCATCTCCTATGTATTTATACTTATGCATGACTATTAAATCAATGTACTAACACATGAAGCATCCACATTTCACTTTCAATTCATGAGCCATTTATTATGACCACTTACATTTATAAGGCTACTTAAGCTTTTAGTATATAAGATATGATACTCCACTAAATAAAGAATATTAAGTATGGAACAATATCACCAGATCAAATTGATGAAGAAAAGAAAAGATGATCGATTGATTTGTTTACTCCCCTAATTGTTTCCAATTCAACTCTTTGTTCTTGTAACCACAACATTATAACCTGAACATTAGAAAATGTTACACAATTTACGTAACCTGCCCATTAAATTCTTTTTAGGTTGACTTGCGGAAAAGTATATAAGCACAAAATTAAAATAATATGAATGAACCAAGTCACCAAGTGTCCAAGTTATACTATGACATAAATTTTATGGTCCTTAATTTCACTTTCTAGCAAAGGAGTATAATATATGTAAGTTTGTAACTTTGTATTATATAGTTCATTAGTTTGTGACCAATGAAAACAAGACAACTTCACAACTTACATTTCTCAACAGGCAACATAACACAACTTGTATATCTCAACACGTGGCTTTTGTAACATGTTGATGTAATAATTAAGTAACAATAAAGTATTGTTTTAACATGCTATTAAACAATAAAATATCAAACTGAATTAAAATTGTGTTTACTACTTTGTCATTCTGTGATGAATGCAGCCTCCCAATTTCCAAAACCTTCTCGTCACTTTTTGTCTCTTCGAACAATCGAACCATAATAGCAGCCACCAAAAAGATATATATCAAATGAATATTGGGAATCCTTTGCTTTCTATCGTTGCCCCTCTTTTGACAGAGTGTGTCATTGTGTGATGGAATGATGGTGATATTTAAAACTGAAACTTCTATTCCTATTGTTTCGTTCTTTTTTGATAACTATAAATTGAATTAGTCTACGTAGGTTTTAACTTTTAAATCGTATAGAGTGATTTGTGAAGTGCTCAAGTGGGCTTGGTGCTAAAATGGACCAAGATGAATCTAGTATAAGTACACATGAACTAAAAATTTGATGCCCCCTTCTTGTGCTGCCCTTGGGCCGTCGCCCACGTAGCCCACAGCCAAATCCGGGCCTGCTAGAGAGTTACACACTCTTTCACTTAGGAGATGTTTGGTAGGGGTGAATGGAAATATGGAATGGTGGGAAAGGGAATTAGGGGGTTTCTCATGTTTGTTAGCAACTAAGAATGAGAACCAAGAATTAATATGCGATTCTCTTTCCATCCTTTTCATTCTTTATAAAAAGTGAAGAAATTTTGAGAATGAAAAAATAAACGTGAGGCTCATTCTTGGTGGGAATGAGGAATGCTGAAAATCACAAGTATTTAAAAGGTAAATTCAAGTGCTAGGCATATTATATATATACTAATAGTGGGAAATTGGTCCGTTAAAAGTACATTTGTTACAAAAAGTATTACGGGAGGGTTAGGGGCAGAAAGTGTGGCTAAGATTCTAGGAGTACAAAAGTGTTGTAGATGGTGGCACATTTTTTTTTTTTTTTTTTTTTTTTTTTTTTTTTGTGATTGGGTGAAAGTACAACGGTCACTGTTACTCCGTCCCGTTGGAGCATTGTTCATTAGATAAAACACTGTTATAAGCACGGTACGTCCCCGTAATGCACCTGTAACGGTACTCTGCTCCAACTCTTTTTTTAATTGCAACCCATGATTAGTGATGTTGCTACCTTTCACACTTTAAAAGTGTTCCTCTTCTCCAACAAATTCCAGAACCCTCCACAAATTGTCACAACTTTCTTTCCCTCTTTTCTACAAAAAAATAATAATTAGATTCGTAGATCGGGTTGTTTTTAACACACATGAAGGATCAACACAAGCAGTTTAATTAACAATTATAAAAGGTAAAATTCGGTGGGTTTTTTTTATTTATTTATTTATTTATTTATTTTTTTTTTTTTTTGGGTTTTTGTTATTTTTGCTTTTTTTGATTACCATTTTTAGGTTTTGTCATTTTGATATTTTTGTGTTCTATAGTTTATAATATGAGCTGATCGGTGAGATGCTCAATAGAGCCAGATGATCCCAGCAAGTGTTCAAACCGATTGGTTTTAGGTGGTGATCGATTACAACTATTTGTGGAAGTTTTGTGATATTGAAGCTGTGAAAATATGTTATGGTTTACTTTTGTTAATATTTGAGTTGTTTGTGGGTTTTTAGGATTTGGGGTTGGTTATAAACTCTGTTCACAACCTGTTTTTCGTGATCTTACTTGCCATCAACTATAATAGATATAGATATTTTCACCTTTCATTTGGGTGTGTTGTGTTGACTATGTTGTAAGGGGTGTTTGTTTAACCTTATTTGATTTCGGGTTAACCGTAGGCTTAGTTTTAGACTTATCTACTTATAGGAGCATTTTTATATACGTGTCATGAATCGTCGAAAATATAGGCTGCAATTAGAAGGGGAGCAAGGCAAAAGAGGGAAGTAAAGTGTTGCTAGAATGGGCTAAAGAGAAGGCAAAAAATGGCCACGAAGCAACTAAGGCTAAAGCAGGCGAGGGTTTAGAGGCTGCGAAAGAGGCAATGGGTAAGAAGTCACATCACTATTGCTAGCATCCAAGTACATGGCATTCAAAGGTACATGTTTTCTACTGTAAGCATTAGTTAAAGTACTTCAATAGTATTTTACAGACAAAAGGATTATGTGTGGATTCCATAAAAAGGGTTGTTGGTCGGATATATGTGAAAAATGGGTACGAAGCAACTAAATATTGACTTCCTTTTTTAGGCTTTAGTGAAACTCAGATTGTCGGATATAATGTAGCAAGCTCAAAATACATTACAACCTGAACTCGAGCATCCCAGGCCAGGGTCTGCAGTTATCGGTAGGTTCGAGCAGGAAGAGGTCAAGATTCAAGCTTTGGAGGAGAGTCATGGAAAGAGAAAAGCTTGAGATGGAAGCGAAAGGAATGGAGGTAACAATTTCATCTTTTACATTATAACATGCTATTATAAGGTGACATGATATAAAATTATCTATAGCTTCTGTGGAAAACTAGAAGGGGGGGGGGGGTTGAATAGTTTACCGCTTTTTAAATCCTTTTTAGCTTGAATGTCCTTTAAAAAAAAACTTTACGTTTGCTTAAAGATATAAACACAACGTTATATGTTTGATTCTTTGAAAAATTTTTCATGTGAATAACAATTCTAACTTTACTTGTTTCATACTTTGAAAAGCTTTACTTTTGATGATCCTAACTTTGCTCGTTTAGTTCTTTGAAAAGCTTTACATTTGTTTGAAGATATAATATACTGTAACTCATTAAGTCATTGATGATGATCTAATGTTTATATTATCTAGAGACGGTATCCTTTCACTATTACAATCTACAAAACAGTACGATATTATGTCGGAAAACGAACAGGCAACCGTCACCATCATTTAAAAACAAATGGCCTAATGCGTCGCCAGAAAAACGGACATCTTTGCCCCCATCATATTCACCGAAAAACCGTCTGCATGCATGAAAACCGATCAGAATGATCCATTGCTACTGACGTTCTTGTTTGTCTTTGTACTTTATTTAAACATGTTAGCCCAAAAATTGAAATACGAAGCTATAATAAAAGAGACAGTGAGATAATAGTACCTCGTACTCGTAACTTAGCAACACAAACTGGCCTTGACCAACCTAAGTCAGCATCATTTGGTCGAAACTGAATAAATAGCAATGAATCATCTAAAGCATTTCTATGCTTTCTAATGAAGTTCTCAAAAATGGTAGTTTCCCCCTTCTTGCTAGTCCTGTTGCAAAATCGTAAAGCTTTGCTCTGTTTAATGTTGACAACTGTCATACCCTCCATGTCATCCTTCTCATTGTGTAGTCACAAATAAAAGTTAGCATAATACCGAAAATGAAAGGAAAAAGGAGATTTATCACTAAATAGCAACAAAGTTGTACCATTGTAACCACTTCAAGTTTGATTTTTTTTCAAATTATTTGCAAGAATGAAACGATAATGAAACTGTATGATCCTTCCCTGCCATCGCCACCTCCACCGCCAACTAATTACACATTCTCACACAACTCCTTATATAATAGTTTAGTATGGTTTGCTTGTAAGTTGTAAGTCATGGGAGGCAAAGAGATGAAGGGGTTATAATCTTTTGGTTTTCTTATATTAATGGTTACCCTTTCATATTTTCACTTCTTTATGACTCTGGTGAGTACTTATTTATTCACCTTTTCTTTACCAAAATAAGGCTTAATAATCCAAAAACTAACCTAAAACGCTAAAGAATATGTGTTTTGTGATTGTGAATGTGCAGGTACGGATATCTCAATAAATGACGAAAAACAATCAGAAACCGGCAAAAACGAGCACGAGAGTGGAACGTGTACAGATCAGTCAAAGAAAGTCAATGCTGAGCTTAATGAAGTCCTCAAAGATTTAAGATTTGTCAGATTTGGTCCCTGGTTGAAGTTATGAAGATTTTCACTTTTAGTCCTCCACGTTTCAGAAGTTGTCAATTATGGTCCTTTGAAGAATATTATTGAAGAATGACACTTTTGGTTCTTTCAGAATCAGGATATTACATGAAAAGCCCTTGGATCACATTATTGGAGAATGTCAAATTTGGTCCTCAATATTTCAGATCTTCACTTTTTGGTCCTTGTTTCCTTATAATACTAAATCTGAAATTAAATGAGCCTTGGTCCAAGTCCAATGTCCAAGTAATTAAACCAACCCAAAATAATAAAATCAAAAACCAGCCCAAGTCCACCAAAACCAATCCATACTCGGCCCATCTCCCACGGGTCAAACAAAGTCAAACACATTATAATATCATTTACCCACTCCCGCCCCCCCCCCCCCCCCCCAATTCACCCCTAAACCTAGAAAGTTACTATTCACGTTAGAACCCTAATATTACCCCCGTCCCAATTTACCACAATTAAGGGCTAATTGGTCAAATCAATGGCTTCTAGATACTTGTCAAATGATGTCAAGACTTGTCAGAGCTAAAGAAGCACAATAGGCACAGTTGGCAGCCAATCATTGGTACGAGCGCGTCACCAAATCTAATCCAAGGGTAGATATTAATTGGGAAATGATTGGAAGTAATCATACGGCTCAGATTGTACTTGAAGAAGCACATCACACGGATTGCCAAGCTGGCAATCCGTGACCTCTCACCTCTAGAATCTTCATCACAGTAGTATAAATAGATGTGTAGGGCTATTGAATTAAGGGGTGGAGTTTAGGCTAGCGAAGCTCTGCCCGTTTAATTACTCAGTCACAGTTGTGTAACCTTTCCTTTCAATTGTATTCTCTATTTTTAATGAAATTTATTGTTTATCTTTAATCATTCAGCTACTTGTTTTATGTTATTGTTTCAGCTTTTACATCTTTAAATCTCAGTAGTGTAATAGTTTTGAATCAATTTGTTTACTATTTCATTGCAAATCTAGTTTTAGTTGTTCATAAAAATACAAAAACAAAGGAAAAAATAGTTTTTGTTTTGATTCAGCTTTCATTAAAGCTTTTTAGTAGCTTATATACAGCTTATCATTAGCTTTCTAGCTTTGGTGAGCTTGTTGTTTTAGCCATAACTATTTTTATTCATTTCTCATTACTCAGTCAACAAAAGTCAACTGAGAGTTGAATCATTTGATCCCTGGTGAATTTTGGCAAGCCAAACAGTCAAAGATGTGTTTGAGCCTGTCTAGAGACAGGCTAGCTAAGTGAAACTCCTCTATTTCGAGCTGAGGAGTGAGCTGTTGTAAGTTCTGTTCCATTTTTGCTTAATTAGTTGCATAGATCTAAGTTTTTGTGTTTCTGTTGGATTTAGTTACTAATGATTGTTGATATAGCTTCTGTTATTGTTATTGTAGCTGGATTGATCATTAGTTTAGTGATTTGTGTTTTGGATTATGGAATCATAGTGTAACTGTCATATAAGGTAGTCTTTGGATCTGAGTATTGCTGAGTGTAGTAGTTGTTAGATTGTTGTTTCAAAGCTACACATAGGTTCCATTAGACTAGTAGTAGAGATTTAAATTATAAAAACAATAGGTCATATCATTAAATAGTCAAAGTAGGTTTTCAAATTAGTTAACTGTTAGTGTAAGTAAATTTCAGTTAATATAATTGAATTGATAGATGCAATTTAGTTCTAGTTAGTTTAATCTAGCATTATATTAGCTTAATATAACATTTATGAGTAGATTAATTCAACTAAAATTAGATTTAGTCAATTAGAGTTAGATACAAAATAGTCAACTGTTTCTATGTTCATAATCCTACAGGTTGCTGAATTTTGCTCCATTTAGTCTAGCAATTAATAAGTTGTGATAGGGATTTTCCAATTTATAGATTCTCAGTAGTATAGAGTATATTTTGCCCCACTAATATTCTGGTTTGTAGCTTATTAGACTGCTTATTTAGTTCCTACAAGTTAGTAGCATAGAACCTGTTTTCTGTCATAAGTATAGGCCTGCAGTAGTGATATTTTGCTTATAGCTTTTGCTTATTTGAGGTTTCTAAGTTTCATTAAAGTAATTAGCTGTGATTCCTTTGTTCTTTTTCTTCTGGCTTATTCTGTGTTGTTTCTGCTTATTCATTAGCTTTAACTCAACTGCTTATTGCTTGTTGCTATTGTTTCTGTGTTACAATTGATCTTCTCTTAGCATATTTGAGTTTATTTGAGTTTAGTGCATCTGTGGTTTCAATATAAGACAGTTTTGGTACAAGTGCTTATTAATAAGCACTTGTATTAAGCTTTTTTTGGCTGTTTAAGCCCTTCTACTGCTTATTTCTTTTTTATAATTTTTCTCCAAGTTCTTTATAATATTTTAGATTTTTTGTGAATTTTTCATATTTTTCTGAGTTGATTTACTATTTTTTCTTAATTTTTCTTATTTTTTAATCAATTTTAAATACTTTTTAGTGAATAAAAATCAAATAAAAATCAGAAAAAGTATTTAAAAATCCAAAAATATTTTAGATAATTCTTTTCTATTATTTCAGATTTTTCAAAATTAAATTTGCATTTTTCCCATTTATTTTTACATTTTCTTTTATTTTTAATTACTTTTTAATTCCAAAATTAGAAATAAATTCATAGAAAATAAATAAAAAGTCAAAAAAAAATATTTTTCTTTTTCTCAAAATTAATTTAAGTAGTTTAAGATTTTTAAAAATTTATTTCATATTTTTAGGATGATTTTTCAATAATAAGTTCGTTACGTTTTATTTCGTACGTTACGTTTAAAATTCGCGTTTGAATTCCGGTTTTTTTAGGTTTTAAACATTTGTGCATACTTAGCTTGTACTATCTGCATTGTTTGTGATTTCTTTTCATTATTTGAATTTCACCATCATTATTTTCACTTTACCACTTTTCACGACACGATTTGTGAATCGATATTCACGATTCCATTCACACCTTTGTTGGGAAACGACTCGGTTAATCCGTATTTTTTGCGGATTTTCTCGATACTTATATATATATATATATATATACTATAATTGAGCAAATCAGACTCCACATTAGGGTTTAATATATCATGGATGTTGCATAAACTACGTTGTACCGTACCACCCATTTGTGCACAATACACTTGCACATTAAATTAAGGGGTTTAACTTTTAGAGCATTGATTGGGATGCCTAACTTGTATGCCTAAACATATGTGTCAGGATACTATTGGGGACAACAGAGGGACCCACTTCTTCACAAACCAATAATTTATTACCACATCTATTAGGCACACAATTAATCACATATTTTAGGCCTCCAAATAATTTTCCTAACTTTTATATAGTATAAAAATATTTTAAAGTGCGTATTTATTGTTAAAACGAAAGGTTTCATTTTTTTAGCCATTGTAAAAAATGGGTATTGATGCGTGGGAATCGCAACAGGCTTTACCTCTCGAGGGATCTCGAGAAGCTTACAACCCCCACCAGGCAGTGTACCTGATCGTTGTAGTATAGTATAGTGACAAGTACCGGGGGATTGATCGTTCAGCTTAGGAATAGTGTCGCTAGGATTAGAAAGCCTAATTTACTAGTTCTAAAGGTGAGGGATGATTATTTTTGTGTTTTTATATTTTTTAGAAAGCAAGTAAAATCTCGGGTTTTGAAGGAGTGGGCGGAATTAGTTGCTATTCAACTAACCCAAAACTAAGATGCAATCAAAATAAAATACTAAAAATGAAATTAAACTAATTATACTAAGGTTGTGAGCAGTAATTGGAGAAAATGTGTTTACTTAGACTTCACTACTCCCTAGATATCTTTTATATGTTAATTACTTGTTATAATTGCATGGATGACGGATCGTATTCCTTAATACCATTCATGGGGTGGCATACATAACTCCCCAATTCTATGAGCTCTTATCTCCTCCTACACCATGACCCAGCACAACTATAGGGATTGTAAACAGTGGCTCATGCATTAAATACAACCAATAAAGACCTAGTACGCCTCGGTTCATATTTCTTAAGACGTTCAAGCATGTTACCAATTAGAGATCTGCCAGTTTTCTTAAGCCTAACATCAAATTCATTCATCCAAAAACAAGAATAAACAAGTAATCAACACATAATCAATATCTAGGTTTCATTAGATCTAAACAAACACAAAGGAGATCTAGCCTAGCATAATGGAATTGAGACAAGAACAATATATAGACAACCAACACATAGACATATTGATTGAATTAAAAGAACACTTATCTCAATTACAATGCAAGGTATCAAGGGTTTAGAACCCTTGAAAAACCTGTAAAAGTTGTACCAAATTCGTCTTTAGGGTTTCTCCAAAACTTCTCTCCTTTTAATGTAAAAACTAGAAAACTATATATAGGAAAACTGGGCTGACGGCGTCAAGACAACCATGTGACGCCGTCACCTCGCCGCCAAATACTTCCTCGGACGGCCTTGATCTACTTATGACGGCCTGTATGACGCCGTCACCAACCACGGTATTTTATTCTTGGCCTTTTGACGCCGTCAGGATGACTTTTGACACCGTCATCAACTACGGTATTTTATTCATGATGTCTGACGTCGTCAGGGTATAACTCTTGACGCCGTCACCTAGTGTTTCCAGCATGGAAAATTGATACTTTGCCGTTTTCTTCACTTTTATGCTCCAAAAACGTCCAAAATGGCTTCTTTTCCAGAATTCACTCTCCAAGTACCTAAAATCACAAAAGGAACGATTTAGGGCAATATTTGATCAAATAAAGTTGGATTCGGGCTTAAATGACCCCCTAAAAACGGATCATTTTTCGCCTCATCATATACCCTTACACTTGAGATTTGCTTGTCCTCAAGCAAATGCATTTTTATTCTCCTCAAAAGACAAGTTAGGGGTTATTTAACACTAATATAAAAGTAATTACAACAAATAATCGTTCCACTAAAGACCAATAGACAAGCACGGAGGTCATACACAAGCACCTCACAAATAGTGTTTAGATACTCACATCTCTCGGGTGTAATAAAGTAATATAACATTATGGAAATGGAAGATATCTCTCACTACCTGTCATAGCAAAATAGATTACCATAGGCTTGGGAAAGGATCAAACCTCCACCACATGGCGTAAGCACCTAGGATAAACTATTAAAGAGGTCTTTTAAAGGGTTGTAACGTTAGGTATAGGGATATGAATTACACGGTTTTGTTGGATAAAGGAAGTTTTACTGGTGGCGAGTTAACAATCTTGGTCAATTACATGTACAATATGGCGTTGCTAAGCCAATACTAGACTCGACTTAAGCTAATAAATGAAAAATAACAAAAACATAAAATGAACATAGAATGAAAAACGGGATGGTAGTCCGTATGTTTTTTCTCTTTTTTCCTTTTTCTATTTTTTTTTTTCTTTTTCTTGATTTTTTCGATTTTTTTTTTTTTTTTTTTTTTTTTTTTTTTTTTTTTTTTTTTGTGCGCATACACTCTTACCCTACCATCCAAAATAATACATCATAGGGGATGAGAATTCCCCTTACACTTGAATCTTTACATACGTTACATTAAACTAATCTAATGACTCGATTTAAGAAAATCAAAACACTTGGAGCACTTTTAAGATTAACGTACATATGGGGGTAATAAGTGATGTTCTTCCCCATTACTCCATAAAATAAGTACTTACCCATGAGTCCCAATCGTCCCAAAACAATATGTACAAGGATATGACTCGACTTAGCAACCATGTAATCAATTAGAAAGTTAACTTAGGGTTTAACAAATAACAATAATGCATTAAAAATGAGCGCATACACGGAAGGCTAAGGCGATTTGGGTGTACATTTAAGTGGGGTGTAACAAATTCTTCCTTTAAGTAAGATGCTTAAAGTTAGAAACGAAAAGATAGGCTCGGAGGGGTGTACTAGGGGTTTCGTGTACTAAAAATGAGTACAACGCTAAGGGTGTGAGAAAAAATTAGTTGACTTACTAGCCAAGTAATATGACTTAAATGGTCAAGTAATTGTAATACGGGTTTAACACAAGGGTGATCCTAATGCCTCTTATCATGTACTAAATCCTACCACACGAATGTAGTCTCACTAGCGGTCTCGGGATGCATCACTAACGCAAGTTCTAGAATTTAAATGCTACCGGTACACTCATAAGCACTAATAGTAAATGCTTTTCCTATCAAATCTAAAGGCAAACCTCACATTTTCTGGTGGAAAATTTTTCTGAATATACGGTTATGTGCTAGTCATACAATCTCCTATCCATGAGACGCTTGCTATGGCTAAAGTTTCACTCCTAAATGTTGTAAAAAAATTTAAATTTGGCGCTAAAATTGCACTAACAAGTATTTCTCATAGTTTTATTACACATCTACCATCAAACAAAACAAACTCAAGCGAAAGTGCATATGTAAGGTATCATCTTTTTACCCTCCCCTTACACTTAAGATGAACATTGTCCCCAATGTTCAAGTAAAGAATGTAAAAGTGAAAAAGTAAATAGAATGAAATCAAATACTCCCCTGATTCGCTCGGTATGGATTTTAGGTTGGCCAGGTTAAATCTTCTTCCAAGAAAACGAACAATCAAAGCTTCCCTTCCAGAATATAAATCATCTCCTTGTCGAACATAACCTGTGAAACCTGACAAAATAGACAAGACAACCTCACGTAAAATCGGTGGCATCCTATATAAGTTACTAAATCCTAGAAAACAAAGTAAGATATAATGCTTGTGGAATGAAGTTTGCAGATTTCCTGGAGATTATAAAACTTAATAATTCACAAAAACCATAAGACTCCGTTAGAAAAACAAAACCGGTAAAATTTCCAGATTTTTGACTCCTGACGCCGTCAGAATGGACCTGCAGAAATTCTTATGTTAAGTTTCTGGAAAATTTCTGGAAAAACCTGGTCATACTTCCTGGAAAATCCTGCAAAACTTCATTATTACTCAATACAAGCATTTGACTCTAACAAATACGAATATACATGCTCATTTATTATTGTGGAGAATCATGATCGGTTTGTTTCTTAAAAACATATTTGGGGTTTCCCCTTACACTTATCTTTTGCAAAAATACTTTTAGGTTGGAGTTAAGACTAGGCCAAACAACATAGTAAAGTATTTCCACATTTTAAATTGAGAAACATGATCAACCAACAATAAAAACTGAACATGCATACGGAAGCAAATAACAATCAAACAAATAAAATCACACAAACATGGGTTGCCTCCCAAGAAGCGCTTTTCTTTATTTACGAGTCTTGTAGCTAGACTCAAGGCTATGGGTTACTACATGATTCCATCATTTGTTCCACTCTCTAGGTCGTCTTCTAAACCAGTTTTGTATTCCTGACCTAGTTGCAAGCACTCTTTGTAGAAACCAAGCATTCTATTTCTAACATACTCTACTCCCCTACGTCTATCCTCCTCATTCCTATAATAAGCCGCTTGCTTGTGTTCTTTTTCGAAATTAGAGAGAAGGCGGTATTGTTCGATCTTGTAGGGCATTTGATAAGCAACCTCATCATTCTCTTTCTTGAATCTAACTATCCCTAAAGTCGGATCATAACTCATCCTAGTGGCCTCAACAAATGGTTTTCCGAATATTATTTGGCTTAGGTTAGCATCAATCACCGGACGAGTGTCCTCAACTATCATAAAATCGATCTCATAAGTGAGATTCCCTATAATCACATGCAATCCCTTCACTCTTCCTGCAAAATTACTTATCAGATTCTTACCGGGCATCATCCTAAAATTGAGTTGCTTCTTCATCACCCAATTGTAATAAGTCCTAGTCATGATGTTCACGGGGGATCTAAGGTCGATGTAAGTTTTCCATATATGTATGTGCCCGATATTGCATGGGATGTTAATGTTAGAGGGGTCTCCCATTTTGATAAGGGGTGTGCCAAAGATATATGTTTTCTCGGGACTATCGAATAAATCCTTATGGTATTCTCGTTCTTCCTTGGTTGGCGGCTTATCAAAGTATTCTTCTATAGGTTCTACCTCCTCTAGTTCCTCATCCTTATTAACCTCAACTTTCCTACACTCATCCTTACTATCGGCTTCTATTATAACTTCATCCTTGTCACTCTCCTCAATCTCCTTATCTATTGGCTTAATGGTGACAACATTGACAAAGTGGACATGTTTGGATGATGAGGGGTCCTTAATTTGGATTCCACTATTGGTGTCCCTAGTGTCCTTCCTAGGTGTGATTAACGCTTGGTTGTTGAGGGCTTTCAACAAGTTGTCAATCTTGTTGGTCATCTCCGTTTGTTGTTGGCTGAATTCGGTTTCAAACCTAGCTATGCGGGCTTCTTGAGATGCCATGAACTTTGACATCAATCCTTCAAGATTGTTGGTACTACCATAGTTGTTAGAAGGATTGTTGTTGAAAGTACGGTTGGATGGTGGACCGTTTGGTTGGTAACAATTAGGTGGGTTGGAAGAATTGGGTTGATTTTGTTTCCACCTAAGGTTTGGGTGATTTTTCCATGAGGGGTTGTATGAATCACCATAAGTGTTTGGCTCGGGCTTGAAAGTGTACCACTTATCTCCCGCTTCGTCGGTACGCGTGGATGCGTAGTCCGCAAAAGCTGTTCCGGGGAGTTCCACACAATCACGAGTGTCATGGGGACCACTACATAATTCGCATGAAGAAGTGATTTTGTTCACTTGGCTTGAAGGCTTAGGAGCATCGTAGGATTTCATGAGAAACTTGACTTGGTCCTCAAGTTCCATGATCCTACGGTCGGGAGTGCTAGAATTGTTCGAAGGCAAAGATATTGCCTTGACCGTTTTGTTCAAGTCACGGGGATCATTCCAACTTTCGTTGTCATATAGAGCAAGATCTTCTATGAGTTCCCATGATTGGTCCGCACTAAGATCACGTAGCTTACCACCGGCCGATTGGTCAATGGCTCGCCTCGTGGAGATGTCGATATGGTCATAAAAAATTTGGACTTGGAGCCAAAGATCTATGCCATGATGAGGGACTTTTTGGAGTAAGTCCTTGAAACGAGTCCATGCTTCATAAAGAGATTCATTTTGACATTGTTGGAACATCAAGATGTCATTCCTAAGCTTAGTAGTTCTCCCCGGTTGGAAAAATTGAGCAAGGAAATGAGTGGTGAGATCATCCCATGTGGTGATGGATCCCGCGGGTAAACGCTCAAGCCATTGACTAGCTTGATCCCGTAGAGAGAATTGGAATAGGCGTAAACGGGTAGTCCCTCTAGTTTCAACACCTAGGTCTATGGAATCTACGATTTTGAGAAAGTCCTTAAGATGTTGGTTTGGATCTTCGGAACGAAGTCCATGGAATGCACATCCGCTTTGCACCAACCGGATGGTGTCGGATCGCAAGGGGGTAACATTGGCTCCGGTGAGCTCAATGGTGTTTCGGTAGCCTTGATGGCTAGGTCAGGAGTACTCTCCTAAGGTTCGGGGCCTAAGGGGTTCTAGTGGTGGGTTTTGTTGTGGTGGGATGACGGGTTCAAAGATGTTACCACCTTCCATGATGTCGGATGGTAAAGAGTTACGAACAAAGGCACGAAGAAATAAGATAGACTAAAGAAGACCTAAAAATATAAATAAAATCTTGCTAGAAAGGAATCTAGCAAGTAGACCTAATAAAAAGAAATCCTAACCTAGACAATAACTATTCCCCAGGCTGCGGCGCCAAAAACTTGATGCGTGGGAATCGCAACAGGCTTTACCTCTCGAGGGATCTCGAGAAGCTTACAACCCCCACCAGGCAGTGTACCTGATCATTGTAGTATAGTATAGTGACAAGTACCGGGGGATTGATCGTTCAGCTTAGGAATAGTGTCGCTAGGATTAGAAAGCCTAATTTACTAGTTCTAAAGGTGAGGGATGATTATTTTTGTGTTTTTATATTTTTTAGAAAGCAAGTAAAATCTCGGGTTTTGAAGGAGTGGGCGGAATTAGTTGCTATTCAACTAACCCAAAACAAAGATGCAATCAAAATAAAATACTAAAAATGAAATTAAACTAATTATACTAAGGTTGTGAGCAGTAATTGGAGAAAATGTGTTTACTTAGACTTCACTACTCCCTAGATATCTTTTACATGTTAATTACTTGTTATAATTGCATGGATGACGGATCGTATTCCTTAATACCATTCATGGGGTGGCATACATAACTCCCCAATTCTATGAGCTCTTATCTCCTCCTACACCATGACCCAGCACAACTATAGGGATTGTAAACAGTGGCTCATGCATTAAATACAACCAATAAAGACCTAGTACGCCTCGGTTCATGTTTCTTAAGACGTTCAAGCATGTTACCATTTGGAGATCTGCAAGTTTTCTTAAGCCTAACATATAAAATCATTCATCCAAGAACAAGAATAAACAAGTAATCAACACATAATCAATATCTAGGTTTCATTATATCTAAGCAAACACAAAGGAGATCTAGCCTAGCATAATGGTATTGAGACAAGAACAATATATAGACAACCAACACATAGACATATTGATTGAATTAAAAGAACACTTATCTCAATTACAATGCAAGGTATCAAGGGTTTGGAACCCTTGAAAAACCTGTAAAAGTTGTACCAAATTCGTCTGTAGGGTTTCTCCAAAACTTCTCTCCTTTTAATGTAAAAACTAGAAAACTATATATAGGAAAACTGGGCTGACGGCGTCAAGACAACCATGTGACGCCATCACCTCGCCGCCAAATACTTCCTCCGACGGCCTTGATCTACTTATGACGGCCTGTATGACGCCGTCACCAACCACGGTATTTTATTCTTGGCCTTTTGACGCCGTTAGGATGACTTTTGACACCGTCATCAACTACGGTATTTTATTCATGATGTCTGACGCCGTCAGGGTATAACTCTTGACGCCGTCAGGGTATAACTCTTGACGCCGTCACCTAGTGTTTCCAGCATGGAAAATTGATACTTTGCCGTTTTCTTCACTTTTATGCTCCAAAAACGTCTAAAATGGCTTCTTTTTCAGAATTCACTATCCAAGTACCTAAAATCACAAAAGGAACGATTTAAGGCAATAATTGATCAAATAAAGTCGGATTCGGGCTTAAATGACCCGCTAAAAACGGATCATTTTTCGCCTCATCAGGTATAACGTTAACTATTTTCAAGGAAAAAAAATGCCAGTTATTGCAACGACTATTTTACGAACAGCGCATGACGGCGGGGTTAACGGTGCAACGGCTTATGGGCTTATTTGAAATTGCAAATTGCTTTTGCATCTTTTTCACTTCAAAACCACTTTTGAAACTATAAGGAATATATTGATGAGGCGAAAAGTGTACAGCTTTTAAGGGGTCATTTAAGCCGAATTCATGATTATTTGATCAATTATTGCCCTAAATCGTTCCTTTTGTCATTTTAGGTACTTTTGAGGAGAAATCTAGAAAATGAAGCATTTTGGACGTTTTTGGAGCATAAAAGTGAAGAAAACGGCAAAGTCTCAAATTTCTTGCTGGGAACAGTACCTGACGATGTCAAGCCTTAATACATGACGGCGTCAAGAACGACAAAAGAGGTGGATGTGGAACTTATAACGTGACGGCCCAGAACATTTTCTTTGTTAATGGCCTGACGGCGTCACCAAGGCCGTCAGGGTCCAAATACAAGTGACGGTCCAGAGTAGATTTGCACATGAAGGCGTCAAGACTGGATCTAGGCAATACGAATTTCAACTTAGCGGTGAGTTGACGGCGTCAGAGGCTAATACATGACGCCGTCAGGATGCTTAGTCTATATATTTTTTCCAATTTTTCATTGTAAAGTGTGAAACAAGTTGTGGAATACTACACACAAACCCTAGGTCGAATTTCCTGCATATTGAAGGGGTTTCAAACCCTTCTTTCTTCCATGTTTTAATAAAGATAAGTTCTCCAATAATCATTCAATATGTCTATGTATTGTTTGATTCTATCTTATGCTTTTCTTTCTTTTAACATGTTAGGCTAGGCTTTTATTGTGTTTGCTTAGATGTAATGAAACCTATATGTTGATTATTGGTTGATTGTTTGTTTCTAATTGTTACGGATGATTGTATTCGATGTTAGGCTTAAGAAACTGGCAGACTTCCATTGGTAACTTGCTTGAACGTCTTAAGAAACATGATCGGAGGTGTACTACGATTTTTGGTTGTATTTAATGCATAAATGAATTCTAATGATCCCATGTTAGGAGTTTTTAGTTGGCTCGACATAGGAGTGAAGTAGGATCTTATAGACTTAGGGAATATTGTACACGGCCCTACGACTAGTATTATGGAATATAACCCGTCATCCATGCAATTGTAACAAGCTAATCAACCGGTAAAAGATATCTAGAGAGTAATGAAATCTAAGTAAACACAACTTTTCTCATTATTGTTTTCACCACATTAGCAAATCAGTTTAATTTTCATTTCTTTTATTTTATTTCGATTGCATTTTTAGTTAGTTGGGTTAGTTGGCTAGCAACTAATTTCGCCCACTCCTTCAAAACCCGAGATTTTACTTGCTTTCCATAAAATATAAAAATACAAAAAGAATCATCCCTCACTTCTAGACCTAGTTTAGTAGGCTTTCTAATCCTAGCGACACTATTCTTGAGTTGAATGATCAATCCCCCGGTACTTGTCACTATACTATACTACAACGATCAGGTACACTGCCTGGTGGGGGTTACAAGCTTCTCAAGATCCATTGAGAGGTAAAACCTGTTGCGAGGGCGCAATCCCACGTATTAAATGAGGGAAATCCAAATTTGTTTATAAGAACGAAAATGATCATGATTCGCCACAATATTAAATGAGCATGTATATTAGTATTTGTTTGAGTCAAATACTTGTATCGAGTCATAATGAAGTTTTGCAGAATTTTCTAGGAAATAAGGCATGAGTTTTTTCAGAAATTTTCCGTAAACTTAACATAAGATTTTTCCAGGAACATTCTGACGGCGTCAGGTATCAAAATTCTGAAAAATTTTGCGAGTTTTGTTTATAACGGAGTCTTAAAGTTTTTGTTGATTCTTTAGTTTTGTAAACTCCATAAAATCTGCAAACATTCATTCCACAAGCATTGTATCTTAAATTGATTTCTAGGATTTGTTGGTATATATAGATTGCCGCCGATTTTACGCGAGGTTGCCTTGATTGTTTTCTCAGGTTTAACAAGTTATATATAACAAGAAGATGATTTATATTTCTGGAGGGAAGCTTTCAACGTTCATTTTCTTGGAGGAAGATCTAACCTTGTTGACACACTATCCACACCGAACGAATCAGGGGAATATTTGTTTTCATTCTTTTACCTGTTTTACTTTTACATCCTTTAATTGAATATTGAGGACAATGTTCATCCTAAGTGTAAGGGGAGGGTAAATGATGATACCCTATAGGATACAATTGCACTTGAGTTTGTTTGTTTGATGGTAGGTGTGTAATAAAACTAAGAGAAATACTTGTTATTGCAATTTTAGCGTCAAATTTAAATTTTTTTACAACATTTAGGAGTGAAACTTTAGCCTTAACAAGCGTCTCATGGATAGGAGTTGTATGACTAGCACAAAACCGTACCATTCAAAAAAATTTCCACCCAAATATGTGAGGTTCGCCTTTAGATTTGATAGGAAAAGCATTTATTATTAGTGCTTATAAGTGTACCAGTAGCACTTAGATTCTAGAACTTGCGTTAGTGATGCATCCCGAGACCACTAGTGAGACTACATTCGTGTAGTAGGATTTACTACATGATAAGAGGTATTAGGATCACCCTTGTGTTTAAAACCGTATCATAATTACTTGACCATTTAAGTCATATTGCTTGACTAGTAAAGTCAATTAATTTTTCCCACACCTTAGCGTTGTATTCATTTTTAGTACACGATACCCCTAGTACACCCCTCCGAGCCTATCTTGTCGTTTCTAACTTTAAGCATTTTACTTAAAGGAATAATTTGTTACAACCCACCCAAATATGCAACCAAATTGCCTTAGCTTTCCGTGTATGCACTCATCTTTAGTGCATTATTGTTACATGTTTAAACTCTTAGTTAATTATCTAATTGATTATATGGTGGCCAAGTCGAGTCATATCTTGTACATATTGTTTTGGGACGATTGGGACTCATGGGTAAAGTACTAGTATTTTGGAGTAATGCGGAAGAACATCAAATTATTACCCCCATATTTAAAAAGTACTCAAAGTGTTTTGATTATCTTGATTCGAGTCATTAGATTAGTTTATTGTAAATATGTAAAAATTCAAGTGTAAGGGGAATGTACGTTCCTTATGATGTATTATTTTGGATGGTAGGGTAAAAGTGTATGAAAAAAAAAATAGAAAAAGAAAAGAGAAAAAAACATACAGACTACCATCCCGTTTCATTCTATGTTTGTTTTATATTTTTGTTATTTTTGATTCATTAGCTTAAGTCGAGTCTAGTCTTGGCTTAGCAACGCCATATTATACATGTAATTAACCAAGATGATTAACTCGCCACCAGTAAATATTGCCTTTATCCAACAAAATCGTGTTTTCCATATCCCTACACCTAACGTTATAACCCTTCAAAAGACCTCTTTGATAGTTTATCCTAGGTGCTTACGCCAAGTGGTGGAGGTTTGATCATTTCCCAAGCCTATGGTAATCTATTTGCTATGACAGGTAGTGAGAGATGTTTTCCATTTTCATATTGTGATATATACTTTATTACACCCGAGAGATGTGAGTATCTAAACACTATTTGTGAGGTGCTAGTGTATAACCTCCTGCTTGTTTTTTATTTTTAGTGGAACGATTATTTGTTGTAATTACTTTTATATTAGTGTTAAATGACCCCTAACTTGTATTTTGATTAGAATAAAAGCATATTTGCTTGAGGACAAGCAAATCTCAAGTGTAAGGGTATTTGATTAGGCGAAAAGTGTACCGCTTTTAAGGGGTCATTTAATTCCGAATTCTTGATTATTTGATCAATTATTGCCCTAAATCGTTCCTTTTGTCATTTTAGGTACTTTTGAGGACAAATCTGGAAAATGAAGCATTTTGAACATTTTTGGAGCATAAAAGTGAAGAAAACGGTAAAGTCTCAAATTCCTTGCTGGGAACAGTACCTGACGACGTCAAGCCTTAATACATGACGACGTCAAGAGTGACAAAAGAGGTGGATGAAGCATTTTGGACAAATCTGGAAAATGAAGCATTTTGGACATTTTTGGAGCATAAAAGTGAAGAAAACGACAAAGTCTCAAATTCCTTGCTGGGAACAGTACCTGACGACGTCAAGCCTTAATACATGACGGCGTCAAGAGTGACAAAAGAGGTGGATGTGGAACTTATAACGTGACGACCCAGAATATTTTCTTTGTTAATGGCCTGACGGCGTCAACAAGGCCGTCAGGGTCCAAATACAAGTGACGGCCCAGAGTAGATTTGCACATGAAGGCTTCAAGACTGGATCTAGGCAATACGCATTTCAACTTGGCGGCGAGTTAACGGCGTCAGAGGCTAATACATGACGCCGTCAGGATGCTTAGTCTATATATATTTTTCCAATTTTTCACTGTAAAGTGTGGAACAGGTTGTGGAATACAACACACAAACCCTAGGTCGAATTTCCTGCATATTGAAGGGGTTTCAAACCCTTCTTTCTTCAATATTTTAATAAAGATAAGTTCTCCAATAATCATTCAATATGTCTATGTATTGTTTGATTCTATCTTATGTTTTTCTTTCTTTTAACATGTTAGGCTAGGCTTTTATTGTGTTTCCTTAGATGTAATGAAACCTATATGCTGATTATTGGTTGATTGTTTGTTTATAATTGTTACGGATGATTGTATTCGATGTTAGGCTTAAGAAAACTGGCAGACTTCCATTGGTAACTTGCTTGAGCGTCTTAAGAAACATGATCGGAGGTGTACTACGATTTTTGGTTGTATTTAATGCATAAGTGAATTCTAATGATCACACGTTAAGAGCTTTTAGTCGGCTCGACATAGGAGTGAAGTAGGATCTTATAGAGTTAGGGAATATTGTACACGACCCTACGACTAGTATTAAGGAATATAACCCGTCATCCATGCAATTGTAACAAGCTAATCAACCGGTAAAAGATATCTAGGGAGTAATGAAATCTAAGTAAACACAACTTTTCTCATTATTGTTTCCACAACATTAGAATATTAGTTTAATTTTCATTTATTTTATTTTATTTTGATTGCATCTTTAGTTAGTTGGCTAGCAACTAATTCCGCCTACTCCTTCAAAACCCGAGATTATACTTGCTTTCCATAAAATATAAAAATACAAAAAGAATCATCGCTCACCTATATACCTAGTTTAGTAGGCTTTATAATCCTAGCGACACTATTCCTAAGTTGAACGATCAATCCCCCGGTGCTTGTCACTAGACTATACTAGAACGATCAGGTATACTGCCTGGTGGGGGTTGCAAGCTTCTCAAGATCCCTTGAGAGGTAAAACCTGTTGCGAGGGCGCAATCCCACGTATCATATATCTAAATAAATGAAGATGCATATAACTTAAGTCGATACATCTCAAATGTTTAGTTATAGTTAATTTTATCCTTCTTATTTTAAGAATTTTTCACCTTTAAAAAATTTGGATCACTTTTTGTCCCAAAATATTACTCCCTCCGTCCCAAAATATAAGTCCACTTTGCTATTTTTTGTTGTCCTAAAATTAATGTCCACTTTTTGTTTCAACAAATCAAAATGCTTGTAAGTGGGTGAGATTAGATTTTTATTGGTTAATATTATAAGAGAACCACTTTTCTTAAACTTTGTAAAATATGAAAGTGAACATATAATTTTGGACAGAGGGGGTAGTATTTACACTATGTTCTTAAGTTGAATAAAAGAAAAGAAAGTAAGTAAATAAAGTAGAGTAAACAAAAGTAAAGAATATGGGTCCTAAACTTTTATCTCATTATTAGAGTGAAACTTTTTAAAGAGAAAATACTACTACTTTCATCTCTCCCCACTTTCTCTCTTTCTTTGTAAAAATCTTAAGAACACACATAATTTTAGTTTCGCTCAATTTCATTCTCTTTCATCTAAAAAAAAACCTTGAGAACAATGTGACGTTACTTTCGCAAAATGATAGAATGTTGGTCATATAAATAATGCCTACACTTTCGAGGCCCTAAAAACTGCGCCTACCATTTGAACAACTCAAAGACCGTTTCTACGATTTATTCGAAAGGACCCAATAACTTAAAATCATACAATTTATGGGCTGGACTTTAAAGCCCAATGAATCTATGATCAAAGCCCATAAATCCTTCAAGCAACTAAAAACAAGCCCAAAACACTTACAGTTACTATAAACCCTTACGTATAAAAACCATTTTAAACCTAACTCAAAACATTTTCTAGTATTCCAGACACTAAACCCTAATAAAAACACAAACACACATAAAGAGTGCCGCTTTGAAAAAGAAAAGAAAAAGAAAATGGAAGAAGTGAATGAGGAGGTGAAAACATTTGGAGAATTGGGTTTGGTTCCAGAATTAATTGAAGCTTGTGATAATTTAGGATGGAAAAATCCTTCCAAAATTCAATCTGATGCTATTCCTCATGCTCTTCAAGGTAACCCTTTTTTTTATTTTTATTTTTTGTTACTTGTATTATGTGGGTATGAATAAGCACTCAGGAAATAGTCTTTGGATTATAGGTTAGATATGATTGTAGGAAGGCATAGTAAATAAGCACTTTGAAATAAGCATGTCTCAATCTGACTGCTTATTTCACCAGTTCATGGGTTTATTTGAGATTGCAAACTGCTTCTGCTTATAATAGGTTGGGGGTGTGACTGTCTATGTCCTACCTCCACCACAACGTGCTTCGGCGCTGGATTGGGTCTTGTTGCTGTGGTGTAAAAAAAATACAAAAAGACCTTAAAAATGCTTCCTTTATTTATTTATTTATTTTTCAAGTTTAGTTTAGTTAATTTATTATGGGTCGTAGATTAAATATGATGGTAAAATGAAAGTTTTAGTTTAGGCTCAAATAAGCACTTTGAAATTAAGAATGTTCCAGCCGCCTTATTGAAAAAAGATGCTTAGTTTGGATGTTCAGGGGTTGATTTAATTAGCTTATTTTTCTAGGTTATGTGCTTACTTAAAATTGAAAAGGCCAATAAGCTCAAATTTTATCAACTTGAGGTTATTGACTTAATAATGAGCAGATAAGTGAAAAAAATATGCAATCCTAAATACCCTTATTATTATTCAAATTTTATCGTTTGCACTTTTAGTTTAGCTGATTTTGGTTGTATGTAATGTTTAGGTAAGGATTTGATTGGATTAGCACAAACCGGTTCTGGTAAAACTGGTGCTTTCGCTTTGCCAATTCTTCAAGCACTTTTGAAAGCTCAGCACACTTTTTTTGCATTGGTGCTTTCTCCTACTAGGTTTGTGTTTCTGTTTAATTGACGGATTTTGGATATTTGGTTTTGCGGATATGTATGGTTTTGTAATTGGTGTTTGTTCTTTTATCTAGGGAGCTTGCGATTCAGATTGCTGAACAGTTTGAGGCGTTGGGAGCAATTATTGGTGTAAAGTGTGCTGTGGTGAGATTTTGCGTCATTGCTGTGATTTTATTAGTATGCATATTTAGAAAGAACGTGTTTTGTTAGATTGTTGCATTCCTTAGCTTTCTTGCAACTTTTGTATATGCTATTGGTACAGTGATTTTTATGTTATTTATGATTTTTGTAGATAGTGAAGTTACTGTGATGAAGTATATAGAATTTAGGGTAGGCTTATGTCATCATTATATACAGAACTCTAATTGATTGTTTTTATATTTTCATAGTAGTATTAGCTGGTTTTGCTTCCAAACTTGTTACTATCAGAGTATCAGTCATGCACTTGCTGTGGTGTGTAGTTGACAGAATCTTTTTAATTGTTAGTACCTTGCTAGACAAGTCCCTCGTGCCAGGCCTTAACAGCCACGTCTCTTTATTATTGTTGGTACTGCTTTTGCTAAGGTCACCTACTTAAGGTCAAGATTTTTACTATCTTATTGACATTCCCCTCAAGTGACGTAGCTTTAGGTAGTCACCTGATGTAAGAATATGGTTTTAGTTCCACAGTTCCACTTTAGTATAACAGAATAAGCAATTCTCTCCTGTATGTTACCTTATCACTTCATACATCGTTGTGAGAACAACCTTCGCTCAGAACAATTTAGGAGAAGAGTATAACTTAGAAGTGGGTGACCATGATTGGAGATTACAGGTTTTTAGCTGCTTTAAGAGCTACAAACTTATTTAAAATTTTAGGAAGACTACTTTTTCTTGGTAATTTATGACTATTTTCTTAATAGGTTAGAAGGAATTTATTATGGTATACTCTTGTTCTATGTGGTCCATATCATTTGTGTCGTACACTATCTGATTTTTTTTACAGAATTACTTCACCTGCTCCCTTTTTGCGCCTTTCACATACGCTGGGATACCCACCTAGACACCTTGGTTCCGTCTTTGTCTTAGCTACCTGATACGAACCCTCTTAGTTTTCCTGTATTTTATTATTTTATAAGTATTTTCCTTATTACAATTAGTTTCCTTTTCAGTATTATCTCAGGGACCAAGTTAAGTTTAGGGCATCTTTTATTATAAATAGGGTATTAGGGTTGTAATTGAACCCGGCGGGATTGGGTTTGTTGTTGTTGTTGTTGTTTAGTGATTTGAATCATTATTGGGAGAGAGATCGGCCTCTCGAAATTTGATCACCCATCTTTATATCTCTTAATTGGATCTGGTTCGTATCACTACCTTGAATTGACGAATGAGCAACCTCTACGCATAATGTCATGATGTATGATTTATGAATCTGTGTTGATCATCAACCTCATTTTGCAGCTTGTCGGAGGAGTGGACCAGGTACAGCAGAGCATTGCCCTTGGAAAACGACCACACATTGTTGTAAGCTTTTATTCTCTTTATTGTTTACTTCGTTTCTATTACAAAGTTATAGATATTAAATTAGTTTTGTATTTAACACTAACCAGTTTGTATTGTCTAAGGATTATTTAAGGGTTAAATGGTCTTTATTTACTCATCAAAAACTTGCATGTTTAGGTCACTTCTTGTATCTTATATGAGTTTCTCTTGATTTAGGTTGCAACACCTGGGCGTCTTTTGGATCATTTGTCTAACACCAAAGGCTTTTCTCTTCGCACAATCAAGTACTTGGTAAGAAATTGGCATCCTGGGTGACTTTTTATTCTTGTTACAGTAGGCTGATGTAGAGTACTTGATTAATATCTGCATTGGCATGATAATACATATTATTTTCTTCTGTGATAATGTTTGTGATTTTTTATATCATAATTCTTGTCATGCTTCTAATGCATGTTCCACAGGTGTTGGATGAGGCAGATAGGTTGTTGAACGAGGATTTTGAGAAATCTCTTGATGAAATCCTAAATGCCATTCCTCGTGAGAGAAATACATACTTGTTCTCTGCCACTATGACTAAAAAGGTACTAGTGCTGTTGCTGCTGCATTTCTAAAGTTCTATTCTCGTGTTTGTTTTTGGCAGATATTTCGTTATCCTTTAATGAAAGGTCCTCTAAATACAATTTGTGTTGCTAATATAGTTCCACCATTGCAGGTGCAAAAGCTGCAAAGAGCTTGTCTAAGGAATCCTGTAAAGGTAGCAATATAAACCCTTTACGAATTGCATGGCTTTTAAATGTTTTTCTCTAATATCAGTTGATTTTCTATAATGATTTTTTCAGATTGAAGCAGCATCTAAATATTCCACTGTTGACACCTTAAAGCAACAATATCGCTTTGTTCCTGCTAAGTATAAGGTCTGGTACAAAAATAGAAATGTTTATAAGATAGTCTAGCATCTTCAACAAGGTTCTAAGATATAAATAACTTTTTGTTCTCAGGACTGCTATCTTGTATATATCTTGATTGAAAAGTCTGGAAGTACGTCTATGGTTTTCACTCGGACATGTGAAGCAACTCGTCACTTAGCTTTGATGCTTCGTAACCTTGGGCTAAGGGCAATCCCAATTTCTGGTCAAATGACTCAGGTACCCTTTTGACTCATAAGTTTTCATTTTTTCTGTTTCTAACTCTCATTCTAAATTTCTTAATTTTGTCAAATCAGGCAAAAAGGCTGGGCGCATTGAACAAGTTTAAAGCTGGAGAGTGTAATATTCTTATATGCACAGATGTTGCTAGTAGAGGACTTGATATTCCTTCGGTTGATATGGTCATAAATTATGATGTACCCACAAACTCAAAGGTAAATACTGTCAATGTGTTTTCCCTTTGTAGAATGCTAGTGACATTTGGACTGTTTGCTGAAATATGGTATTATGGGATTTCAGGATTATATTCATCGAGTGGGACGAACAGCCCGTGCAGGGAGATCTGGAGTTGCTATCTCGTTAGTGAATCAATATGAGTTGGAGTGGTATATCCAGATTGAAAAACTTATTGGTAAGATATGTATATAGAGGAGGTCATTTCACTCCATTTAATATTGCTTGTATATGATAAAAAAATTGATTTGCTATCCTAACAAGCAGCATGAATTATTTATTTATTTATTTATTTTGGAAGGCAGCATGAAATTTGTGTCATTTTTTTAAGCTTAGTACTTCTCATTATTTTATGGTTCAGGCAAAAAGTTGCCGGAATTTCCAGCCCAAGAAGAGGAAGTTTTGTTACTGTTGGAACGTGTATCAGAGGCCAAACGATTGTCACAGATGGTATATGGGAATCTCTTTTATAAAATAAAAAAGTTGTTGAAAGTGTACGGATGTTTATGGTGTTTTTGATGGATTTTGTAGAAAATCAAGGAGGAGGGAGGCAAGAGAAGGAGAGGGGGAGATGACGACGAGGAGGAAAAAGTTGATAAGTTCCCTGGAAAGAACAAGAACTCGTCGGGCGGCAAGAAGTCAAAACGACGATAGATATGGGATTTCATTTTACTTCACAAAATTTTGGTTTGATTTACTCTTTTAGGTTAATGCCAAGGATTTTGTAAATTTTTTTGAAGGAGAATGGTATGAATTGTTAGCAAACTGTAAACTCACAATCTGGAGTCTAAACAACACTATGTAACTGCAGTCTGCCAATCTGAATTGAACAAAGAACCTTTAGCTCTCTGTCTTTTTGAGTATTGGTATCTGGTTCAATTTGGTTCAATCTGGTTTTAATAAAAACCTTCAAAGTTCAAGCAACAAACTATTTTAATGCATTGCAGAGTATAGAGAGTTATGCAACAGTTTCTGTAAAACTTATCGGAACTAGTCTGCTACTAATACTCTTGTAAATGATGAACATAAATGATTTTTCAAGTTCATGTGAAACATACAACCGTGGTTATTATTTCCGTGCTACTAATACTCTTGTAAATGATGAACATAAATGATTTTTCAAGTTCATGTGAAACATACAACCGTGGTTATTATTTCCGGAGAGTTGCCGAGTTGAGATGAATGAGGTGCCATATTTAGAGACATGAATATACGTTTCTTTTCGATTACGATTACATCTTTCTACTAATTGCAAAATCGGTTGCGACAAATGATTGCTCATGGTAGCCCAAAGACAGTGAACATTTGTTTCATTGAACTTTAGTTAGGAGTTGTGATTCAACAAATGACTGATTTCTTCAAATAACTCCTTAACCGATAAAATAGACATTTGCGGTGAAGAGTGATACCAATGTGGCAATGCCCCAATGGCGGGCTTTTTTTTTTTTTTTTTTTTTTTTTTTAATGACAACTAACAATCTCACAATATATACAACATATTTATCTCACATGTCTTAAAACATGACTTAAACTCAAAAACATTTGATTGGGGAGCATTCTAACGCATGAATACCATTGAGACACAAACTATTTAGTTGCCATGCATCATTGTGTTAATTGTAGTAGTAATAAGACTCAAGAGTCAAGACTATGCAGACAGAACTTTAACGTTTTTGTTAGTGGGGCCAACTTTTAAAGTATTATTTTAAGAGGCTGATATACACGACGCTGAAATTTTTGTATTAAAAATGACTAAAACTAGAAATAAAAAGGTATAAAATGTACATAGGGTCAAAAATTTTGGAAGGGCCGCAACACTCCTCTGCCCCTTATATGTTCCGTCCCTGTATGTAGACACGTGGTGTGACAAACGCAAGCGGATGCCACAAGTTCAAAGGTCATTAGGTTGAATGATTAATGCCGACTATAATAAGCACTTGAGAGTTTTCGACACAAGTTCAAAAATCGTAACCTAAAACTATTTGAGGCCATCCCTCATGATTAATTAATTATACACTTCATCATTGTGGAGGGCTAGTGATTTCTTAAACTCCAACGATCTTGCCGGATAGTAATGAGTAACAATTCTTAACAAAAGTAATTGATTTGGGTGTGAATTTGTCATGCTCGGTCACTTATTCTGATTACTTGTGAACTTTGTGGTCTTTCGAGTTGGAAAATGCCAAAAGTTAGGCCTTAGTGATACGTTTAACTCTCATAACCAACTAAATGTAGTACTCTTCAATCCATGTTTTTAATTACTAAACATAACCTTTAAAGCTACAAATACCAAAATCCTTTCGAGTTATACAAAGTATAAGATTAGTGGGTAGACATATTCTTAAGGGAAGTGATTTGCACACTCTAAAATTTGATTGACACACTTCAATGTATAAGTACAATAAGTATCTTGTAATAAATGTACAACTATTTACTACAAAATTGAAATGTGTCAATCAAATTTTTGAATATGCAACTAACCTACAAGTCACTCTGATTTATTTATTTTTCCTCCAACGTATTATTCTTGGGCAAGACACATATTGCTGGTTATCATTTTGTTTACAGAAAAAGTTTATATAAAGTACATTGCATAACTCAATACACCAAAGCCCATAAAATAGTGAAAACAAAGCCCAATGGATCCATCTGAAACCCAAGCCCACAATGTAACACCTAAATTAAAACACTCACACACCCTACAAAACCCTAATCCCTTGTCAGCCATCATCTTCTTCTAGCACACATCCTTTTTCACTGCCGGTGCCGCTTCCTATAGGTAACCCTTCTCTAACTATCAAACAATTTATTATACATATTTCTAAAGGTTACTGATCATTTTTATGCATGTTTTCTGTCACTTGATAAATGAAACTAGGTTGGTGTTTAGAAATAATGTTTGATCTATACTTTTAATATGTTTTTCTTAAATGATATGTCTATGTTTCAAAAAAATGTTCTTATTTATGTTTTAGGATATGTTTTGTGTTAATATTATGCTTGATGTTATTTTAAGTATAGCTGTAGAGATAACTGTAAAGTTATGTGTTAGAATAAGTTTACTAATATGTTTGTTGTTTGTATAATATGAATCTTAAGATATGGAGGTGTTTTTGCAGCTGGTGTTTGTGTTAGCTTGTAGGATGGCTTACGAGCTTATAAAAAATTTGAAATGCTAGCAAGCTCATATTGAATGTTGTATGAGTTTATTCATTTGAGCTTATAGACTTAACTAAGCTATAAGCTCAAGTTGATAAGCTCATAGATCATGGATAACTGAGCTTATTAACTTTACAAATTTTCGATAAGCTTATAAGCCATCAAATAAGCTAATACAAACATTCATTTTTCTGTTGTATTTACATCATTATTCATAAATTTAATGATATTTGTTTTCTGGGATAGTTTTGATAATGTTATCGATATTATGGATTTCTGACAAATATCCGGTTGTTGATTCACAATTTGACTGTAGAGATTTAATATTGGATTTATACTTTAGATACACCTTTTACACTAAATTGTTTTTTATTAGTAATGTTTTGTTTGTAAAACTTTTATGGATGCTAAATTTATGTGATAAATTAGGTTTATCAATATTATGGCTGTTAATAAAATATGATCCATAACGGTGGATTTTTATTGGGTGTCTTTGTCAGCTTAGTTTATGGGCTTAAAGGCTTATTAAAAATTTGAACAGTTGAAAGGTCATTATGAAAGGCTTTTGACTCTACCTACTTGTGCTAATAAAATTACCTGAGTTATAAGCCTTTCTCAATTCAACCTTATTATTTCAGTTTTCAATAAGCTCATAAGCCATCAAATAAGCTAATACATACAAAGACCCCTAGTCTGAATTACCGTTTTTCTTAATTATGATCAGTGATCTTTTTGTTAGTACATGTTCGATAATGGTACTAATATCATGGATTTTTTAGTTTCTAATTATGGTACATAGTTTACGCATTATGTTTTAGTGTCAAAGTGTAGTATTTTTGGGAGTTTGAATTGACTTTTTTGGTTTCATGATAAATGTGGTGATGTAGATTGAAGAAATGGCTGAAGTTGCTAAAGGAGGACCAGTTGTTCCAGAGTCTGTTTTGAAGAAGCAAAAGAGAGCCGAAGAATGGGCTCTTGCCAAGACTCAACAGACCGAGGAGTTGAAGAAGAAGAATGCTGCCAACAGGAAGTTGATCTTTAACAGGGCCAAGCAATACACCAAGGAGTATGAGGCTCAGGTATATACATAATTTTTGTGTGTGTTCTAATTGCAGGTTTTGTTTGTGTGATTGGTATACTTAATTGAGTTGTTAATGTTTATTTGAATTGCAGGACAAGGAGTTGATTCAGTTGAAGCGTGAGGCAAGGTTGAAAGGTGGTTTCTACGTCAACCCTGAAGCTAAGATGCTCTTCATCATTCGTATCCGTGGGTATGTGTTTTCATTTTCAGTTTTAGGCGGTCTAGTGTTATCTTATGTTATGCATGTTATTGAAGTAGTTTATTTATTTATTTGTTGTATTTTGAAACGTTCAGTATCAATGCTATGGACCCAAAGTCAAAGAAAATTCTCCAGCTATTGCGTCTCAGACAGGTTTTTTCCCGTTCCCTTAAGTTTATTCTCTTTCCTCGCGCTTCACTTGAAATTGTTATGATGGATTACATGTGAACTTTGTGCACTTTCTTAATCACCTATTATGAAATGAACAGCTAAGAAAATGCTTTTATTGTTCGGGTAAAGTTGCTTCTTGTTCATCATTTTAATATGAAAACCCTGGCTAAATGTAATTGATTTTTCAACAAGCTTCTAGAATACTCTACACTATATCCATAAAGGATATTATATCATGCCTTCTGTTTTATAAACTGAAAGGATAATAGTCTACACTATATCCATAAAGTTGATTCTGGCTGACTTTTTTGACTTTAGATTTTTTATCCCTTGTTCCTCTAAAACCTAATAAACTAGAATCTTATAATTTGAGATGTTATCTTGGCTTCCTTATGAACTGATATCACTTGAATATATTCTGTTCGTTATTTATTCTCATCAGGAACTTTGTGGATTTAGATTGTTTTTTGTGATGGATGCCTACACTTCCTATTTCTTCACAGATACATTTTGTTGCATTTTTTTTTTAATTTATACATCTGTTTCTTTATCCAGATCTTCAATGGCGTCTTCTTGAAAGTTAACAAGGCCACATTGAACATGCTTCACAGGGTTGAGCCATATGTTACTTATGGGTATGTATCTTTACACATGTATATTCAAGTGTTGTATTTTTTTTTGTACAGTTTGTATAAAGTACATTATTTATTGCAGTTACCCCAACCTAAAGAGCGTGAAGGAGTTGATCTACAAGAGAGGGTATGGAAAGCTTAACAAGCAAAGAATCCCATTAACCGACAACTCAATTGTTGAACAGGTTTGCATTTTTCTTTGGTTATTAATATATGTTTTTTTTAACTCTCAGCAAGATGATAATGATGAATTGTTTTTGGGAATGCAGGGACTTGGAAAATTTGGCATCATCTGTGTTGAAGATCTTATTCACGAGATCTTGACTGCTGGTCCTCATTTCAAGGAGGCAAACAACTTCTTGTGGCCCTTCAAGCTGAAGGCGCCTTTGGGTGGTCTTAAGAAAAAGAGAAACCATTACGTTGAAGGTGGAGATGCTGGTAACCGTGAGAATTTCATCAATGAGTTGATCAGGAGGATGAATTAGAATGATGTCGTTTTTGAGGTCTGGTGTTTTGAACTTTAGGATTAATAGATTGTTTACTTGTCTTTTGATCTATGAGAATCGGATACTTTTATTTTTCAACCAAAGAGATTGTACCATCTTAAGTATGGCTATTTTGTTTAGTTTCCCGACTTTCATTTGCGTTAAGTGATGCTGCTGTTTTTACTAGTGCATGTTTGATTATCTGGTAGCAAAATAATACTATAGCATATTGATGCATTAGAAGATTACTTATAGAACCGAAAGGAGTACATCAAGCATATGCTATTTTGCTGTCATCGTTACATGTAAATTAACATATCACAAGTCTGATTTTGTGTCCAATATGCTGCCACACACGAGTCGTAGACCGGAATGTCGTGTAGATCTTGTAAAAATGGGTTGCAATGGTTTAGAGGTAGAGGTTGATACTGTTTGTTATACAATGTGATTGTGTGAAATTCATCAAATGTGCTTAACCATATGTCTGATTGTTGGCGGGTGGGTGTCTGGGCTAAGACAAGGTTGCAACAATCATTTGATACAGTTTCATCTACGAAACGTGACAACTGGTTCACCAAAATTGACACCCCCAAATCTTGTTCTTGGTTTTTGTTTTTCATGTCCACCAAAATGGACTTTTCTAGATCTTGTTCTTCGGTTACTGTTTGTTCGTCATTAGCTGACCAATCATCAAATGACATAAGGTCAACATCTGAGTTTGTCACGGCTAAAGGCATTGTTGAACCCATGTTATCTGATTGTTCTGCATACACATCTATGTCAGCTGAGGTCACAGGAGTTATTATTGTCTCCATCACACTTAGTTCGTCTGATGATTTGTATTCTGAACCCGTCTCAGAACTTTTATCTGAAACATTTTCTATAGCGAAACTGAATTCTACCCCTGGTATAACCACACTCATTAGTTCATCTGATGACTTGTATTCTGAGCCCGACTCTGAACTTTTATCTGAAACATTATCAGAAACATTTTCTATTGCTGCACCGAATCCTGCCCCCGGTATAACCAACGCCTCTCCCAGTTCTTCAGAATCTGTTTCATCCTTCAAAGATTCTTGTAGTGCCCCAATTAGCTCTCTCGACACAAACTGGATCGTTGGGTATTCCACAGTTTTCCCAACACCAATCCTTTTACACAAAGAATAGAATTTGTTAAGTTCTTCAAACTGCTTTTCGGCCTTTACACAAATCTCATCGATGCTAACACGTGATTGATATTCCATCTGTAGGACCTTATCAAGCAAAAGAGTCAACCCGTCTGAAATATCTCTATACAAGTCAAAACTTTCTCTAACAACTGGATAAACCGATGTCAAAACCAGCTCATTATATTTAGCGACACCAGTTGGTTTGGTCTCCATTGCTCGTTTAAGCAATCGCTGCCAGTAAACAATCTTATCGAGCAACATAGCAGGTTCCATATCACAAACATAGTCATTAGTCTTCTTTCTATAGTGTCGTATATCTACTTTCTTGTTATATGTATATCTTCTATTAAGCTTTTCTGTTAGTAAACAATCCAAACGCTCATCTAAATATAAAGCAAATGCCCGAATAAACCCGGTGTAATCCCAGGGGGTTGAACTCGAATAATCACTAAACTCAGAAAGATTTAGAAGCTTGCCATCTTTACTGCTTGCATGAAGAACTTCTCTAGGAAAATCAGGATCACCATCTTGAAATATACGCAACACAAGCATCAATGACTTTAAGGCAACCACCCAATTATGGGTTCGAGTGATTCTTTTGCGAATGGCGCTTACACAAGAAGCTGCATTAATTTGGTTTGAGGATATCAGGGTAAGGATTTCGGATACATAGCGTTCATTTATGGGCAAATCGTCGTGTGTGGTGGCTTTGAGGACTAATACATGTATGTGAGATGAACTATTGACTTTGGCTAGATTTATGCTTGTTTGATCTTTGAATACTCCTATGGCTTTTTGTAAACTGTTTGGCATTTTGATTATTTTTATGAATTGTAAAATGTGATTTATGATTCACCCTCTTTTGATCTCTTGTTTGGTTTGCAAAATTTATTTGTCTTCCTTGAAAGATTTGTAACTTTGCTTGCTGCCCTTTTGATAAATTTCCTAAATTTATGTATGATTTGGGCAGCAATAAAGCTTTTGCAAGAGATTGGCAGAGGGGAAACGAAAATGTGAAGATGGGGTTAATTTCTGCATAAATAACAATGTTATTTTTGTTAATGGCTATTCCTTGATTCTCTCATCATCTTTGAGATTTTTAGGCTTTTTAAGAGGTTCTAAACAAACGATCCTTGATGTGAATTGGAGCCTCTCTAAAATCATGGATTGAGGAGTTTTATTTGCTGTTTAAATAAGGTACTTGTGATCTACTTCCTTCACAATCCACAAATACAGTACACACTAAGAGTGTGTGATCGATAGTAAGAAAGGAATAAAGTCGATTTAGTATAACCTTGGGTTCTAAAGAGTCTAAAAAGATGCATCATGGCTGAATTGGTTGATACAAGGGTCGACGCATTGAATCGTGTCTTCTCTGAGGACATATCCACTATGAGCAAAACCTAGTGTCTAACTGTCTATACTTTTGTTGGATCGCCTAATACGAGCTCTGTTTGATTTAAGTTTTGAATGCCATGAACTCTTAAAGAAACTAACATGATGGACGCTATATTTAGAAATTTGATGACTACATACACATTTATTATGTGTGTTTAGATATGATCTTACTTTTATACCACATAAACTGTTCACATATACTGAAATAAGTAGAATGAGAGCATAATTGTTCAAGCACATGTGGTTGCTAGGTATAAAGTAAAGAAAGTGTGCACATCCTTCTTAAATGTGTTTTTTTCTAACATGAACATTATGGATCATAAAGTAGAGTGACTTCAAATAGCAAGTGGAGCATGTGGGCTATTCAGAATGTAGTGGGCACGAAGAATCTTTGCTACATCTATCTTATGCTGTTCACTCTCTAGAGAGATCTACCATGTGTACACCAAATTTACCAAAACCATACTAATCCAGTCGTACTCAAGGGGCATTTATTATGTCAATACTCTCTTTTTTTTTTCGGTGTGTCAAACTAAGATTTATACTGATTTTGAGAATACACAAACCAAAAACTATGTACTCAGATATGGAACTTGAACTAAAGACTATACATAGTTTGATCCAATTACACCTTTAAACTCGTTTCACTAGTTACCGCATTGACAAAGGATTGTTGCTGGGCTTGCACTTTGACACTAAAAACGTACAAATCCCTTTGGATGAAGACTTTACAACCCGGAATGCACAAAATATGATCACCGAGCCCAGCAAACATGTAAACCACAATATAAGGGCGAGCCAAACCTCTAAAAAAGCATTAATTTAACATGTGATTAAACAAGACTACTATCAATGCTGACAATATAGAAATTTCGAGCAACAAAGTGTCTCAATAGGTTACCTTGTTTTAAAGATTACTTTGTTTGATTCAATTATACATAAGACTAGTACATGAAAGAATTTAGGTTGTACATATGGAGAATATTATACATGTATCAATATTTTGTTGAGGTCATATTTTTGTGTAAAGTAACTTTGTGTGGACTTGAATCATCCACTCATAATTTAACCTCTCAAAACTCTCTTGATTAAGTATGAAAAGGAGAAAGAAAGTCCGAAGCACAAAGAGAGGACAAAATATGGGAGAAAGTGTGTTGAATTTTGTGGTGGATTTGCAGAGCAACAACATGAGAATGTTTGACATCTTTTTTTTTTTTTTTTAATTTATCTTTTTTCATCCGCCCGCACACACACAGTAATCACCTCTAGTGAGTCTCACAAAATGTCTCGAGTTCAAGCCTAACTAAGCACACATCTTAAAAATTGTCAGTAAAAGGTAAAAGACGGTTATAGAAAGACCCCGATTAAGTCGTGTATATCTTATTATAAACTCGTTCACCCTACATAAGCAAAACATAGAAAACCTTCTTCTTTTTTAATTGCATTGTAATAAGTTAATAACATACATGGATAATTTACCAAGTTAATGTTTAAAGTTCTTTTCTTTGACAGGCTGAAAGTTATGAACTTATGATGTTTGCTTCTTTTTCAGCACTTTTAATAAGCCAAAGTTTATGGGCCAACGGAATACAAACGCAAAGGCAACCTCTTTACTTTTTTTTACCTTTGCTTCACTGCAAAAATACTTTTATAGATTCCTGAAGCTACAAGTTATCCGAATACATTAATGCACCATTCCATTTTCAACCTATGCAACTGCAAACGTCATATACCACATGAATGGGTGCATTTGCCAATTTTGTCAATCAAGAAATAAGTATTCAAATTATATGAAACATAGAATTGAGTTAACCAGTAACCAGCCGAATGATTATAAGAGACACTGTGTCATATTGCGTCCCCAGTGTCATGTGCGCCCGTCCCCAGTGTCATGTGTGCCGTTATTAGCAGCTTCATTTGGATGACATTGCTTTTTAGTGTTTGTGTATTTGGGTATGTTTTATTAGGTTCAGTTTTCGTGTTATGAGTGGACTACAATATGGTTGGATTTTATTATCGGTGTCACCATATCTAGAGCTCTAAAGTTTAAATGATAAGTACAATAAAATGATTCTAACTAGTTTTCCAATCCTTGCTTGAACATAATTTGGCTTGGACCGTATTGTGTTTAGTGTTCTGATTAGTTTGTATCCATAGCCTTGGTCGCATAACGCTTTGGTATACATTTCCATTTGTATAAACCTATATGAAGAACGGTCAAAGCTAATTTACTTGAGCAGTTCTTAGATGGTTTGTTTCAATTCGTTGTATAATTCAGTTTGTGCTTGCTTACATTTTTAGTTTTCATAAGTAGATCATTGGATCCGCACACATTTCACATAGGATCCTGTAGTTGGGAACTTGGGGATTTGTTGCAAAATAAAGTTGTACAAAGTTAACAAAGCACTTTCAGAATAAGAATAGTACCCATGTTATTCATAAAGCTAACACATATTATATATAAATTTAATAAAATTAATATAAATTATGATCAATCTACTAACCCCACATCACAACCACAAAATTATATAAAATCTACAATGAATAATCATAATTATACTTCTAAAAGCAGTTTCTTATGCCATAATCTTCCTTGCACATTCTAATCCACTTCAGTATCCAGTGGGGAACTCACACTTTCCAAACTCTGCATTAAAACACAAATAACCTTCATTAGTTTCATCAGGTAAATAAAAATCATTTTTGAACATACATAAAATAATACTCCGTATAAGACAACTTAGGGGCTACAAATATTCACAAAAGCACAGTTGGATATTGTCAGAATTAAGTCAACATCAACCACGTGCTGTCTACGTGACCTGGATTCCATCTTTATGCGCACGTTAAAATGCTAACCTACGCCGTTTTTTATATTTTATAAAACTTTACTCTATAGCATTAAAAAAACATTTACTCTTTTACAGTTGTTTAAAAGAATGGAAGAATAAGAAGTGTACGTACTAGGTGGCTGAGTGACTACATAAGCTGCCCCACCAAAATCACACGCGCCAGCAGCGCGTCGCATCTTCTGATAATAGCTATTAAATGCATACGAAGCATGTGCTAATAAGCTATCAGGATCATAACACGTGGCACCAGGCTGAATCGAACGGCAATCAGCACCTCCTTCACCACAAGCATAATCCAAACCCACTTGTAGCTTATCTTTACCGACATCTTTAGCTACGCACCAACTCTGACCCGACCCATTTAGTTTTCCGCCGCGTTTAGCCGGTGTCGAAAAATGTGTTTGATCGTGGTCGCCACCGGTTGCGGGTGAGCTTTCGTCACGGAAATTCTTTAAGTCTTCCGCGTTGAATGGAATGTTGTAGACCTTTTGCATGTTTGGGTAAAATAGCCCGTAGTTTCTCTCAGAAACTGGGCCCGGTTTTTTATTCTCGTTAAATAACGCGAATAAAAAAACGGTTAGGTTTGCGGTAGGTCTTAAAGGCGTACCGCCTCCGTTAAGTATCCTTTTAATTAAATTTCCATTGTACGCGGCCGCATTTTCTACACTAGCGCCGATTTCGGTATTGTCACCTTTAGATGGCCATCCGGTCTCGGAAACAACGATTGGAATATCGTCGTATTTTAAGGCCGACATCGCTGCGAAAACCGCATCGATTTGCGCGTCAAAAAGACTAAAGTAACGTAAACCATTACCCGCATCAACAACACCGGGGTTTTCACGAAAAAGAGAGTAGTCAAGTGAGATAACGTCAGAATTAGACTCATACGCAAAAAACGGATAAGCATTAACCATTAAATAAGACCCGGTTTGTCTTAAAAACTCAAACATTGGTTTAAAAACAGGTTCAATTAACTCGGGTCGAAAACTGCCAGCTGATGACGGGTACGAGTTTTGTAAAGCACTCAAAGCGACAGGAGACGATAGCTTAATAACCGAATCAAGTTTATACTTAACTAAAGCTTGATGGATATTTTTTATCGCGGGAATGAGGTAAGCTGTGGTGTTTTTAGGGTCAACAAATACTTCGTTACCAACGGCTATTGACTCGATTTGTGTATGGGGATAATAGGCTACTACATTGCGGCGAATGTACTCGTTCGCAAATGATTGTTTTTGGGCTGCGGCGTAAAGGAGTTCGTTTGGGAGGTTTACGGTTACTTTGATTCCGGTTCCTGATAAGGAATGGAGTACGGCTGGATCGGTGTCGTATACTTTTACGCGGTTGATTCCTTGTGATTTGAGAAGCTTTGCGACTTTTGAAGCGGATGGGAGGTCCCCTGCTGTTCGACCATAGTTTACTCCAACTGAACCTCCATCTATAAGAATGATTTAGAAAGTTAAATCGAAATCAATGCATAAAACTAACGATTAAATCAGTTCCTACATATAAATACCAAAACTGAAGCTGCTTGCAACAAATGTAGGCCATTCATGATAAATAATATCAAAATGTAGGGTAATTATGATTATGTATAAAAACTAACATTTAAAATCAGCATCTCAAATGATAAATCTAGGAAACACTAATTGATCTAAGGGAATGTATGTTTTCAGCTAAATTATGGGCTTATAAGCTCATTTTGGTGCATATAAGTTTTCATAAGCCAATAACTTCCTATGGTTCAAATCTTAATAAGATAACAAGCTGAAAAATAAGCAGAAAACAACCTATAGACTTATGAAAAATAAAGCAATAAGCGGAAACAAATAATGCATAAGCCCAAAAGTAAGCTAGAACAAACAACCTATAGCATTGTTCATAATCGAGGACATAAGACATTTATGTCATTCATTACTTAAGTTGTTTATAACTAATGTAAAACATTAATCACTACAAAACCTACACATTTCACACGTTATAATTAACGTGTGGATGATATTACATACCTGCAAATGTGAAAATGACGAAAAACAAGCACAAAATGAATGAGATAATATTTGTCGACATTTTGGATGGTGTGAGTGAAATGAGGTAGTGAGCAAGTACAAAGGGAAACCAGGGTTTATATGGGTTAAAACCTATGTGGGTCCCACTGACATAAATTAATTTACAAGCCATTGATTAGAAAAATTTTAATCATGGCCGTTAGATTAGATGATGTTTAAAGTGGGTCCATGTTTCAGAAATTCGACCGTTCGTATAGGGTGGACAAAGAGACCCAATTGCTTTTTTTAAAATTTTTAATTTCTGCTAATACGTCATTGATCTGTTGCCACGTGGAGTGGGGCCAGGGTAAGATGAAATGATAGCCGTTGGTTAATTTAAAAAGTGTGGGTTTGTTGAACGTAAAGTTTGGCATTAAGTTGATAATTCCACACGAGTACTGTTTGCTGTTGGAACTTTAATGGGAATGTAGTACTGTTTGTGTAACGTTTAGAAATTTGATTATGACTAAATAATTGATTTGAGTTAAAAAAAAAAAAGAAGAAGTGGTTAGAAATTTTTGTTCTGGAAAATGATGGATTAGATCATTAGATGTTAATTATAAAGTGGGGTTGGTCTATTGGTCTAACGTTTAGAAATGTTTATAACTCTATAGGGTATATTTGCCGAAATTGCTGGAGTTGGGCTAGGGCTAGTGCTTATATTATAATCCGAAATTAAAATTTGTATTTTTACAAATTTGTTAAGCAAATGGGCTGGAGCTTGGGTTTATTATTGCAAAATTACTAAAAATGACATAATTAAATGAATTTTTGTATATGTTATATAGTTTTGTGGGTAAATAAGTAATTTATTCTTCAAAAACCTCGGGCTAAAGTTTTTAACCGACTTATTTAATAAGCTATTTCATAAAGCTCATGACAAACGAGACTTATTTCATTAGCTGACTTATTTTAAAAAATCAAACCCTTATAAACCCCTATAAGCTCTTGCCAAACACAGCCGTATGAATTTATCTTTAGTTATTTTAGTGTTGTTTTTTGAGATAAGCTTTCTAAAAATTACTGATATATTTGATGTAATTTTGTGTTTTTGAGAAGAGAATAATCTTAAAACATTTTTAACATTTTGATCCTATATTAAAAAATAATCGTATTCTTTTTCTGTAACCAAATGGTACTATCTATATAGTCAAATATTTTGACAAGAAATAGTAAAAGTTACATGGCCCAACAATATGAGAGTAACCAAAATATTTAATAGTTGTGGATGAAAGTCTCGTTAAAGACATGTGAGATAGAATTGGTGAGATGATTGGTGTATATAGTAAAAATTTGTCATTAAAAAACTAATAATAATAAAATTAAAAAAAAAATTATAGATTATCACTTTTACGATATCCGCAATGGGGTGCTTGATCAAAAGCTTTTTACCGAAATGACTTTTTAAAACACTTGGAAGAATGATTTGTCTGGTGTCAAGCGGTTGGAAGGTAAGAGTTTTTTACTTGCAAATATTATAATAAATGCATCAAGTCATCACAACTTTAGCATTTATTGTTATAAATGCATCAAGTCATTTAAATGTAATATCATTGCGGAGGAGGAAAACTTAAACTACATATTAGGTAGTCTACTCATGTGCTTGTAATATGTGGCATGTACATGTCATTGAAAGTAATAAAAACACAATTAATGATTTGTGGAGAAAACTTAAGCTACCAACAGGATATTCTACCCACTATGAATTAAAACACAATTAAAACATAATTAATGATTTTTTGGTGAAAAGAGGAGAATATTATTTTCTTTCACAATGAATCAGTGCTATCTCATCCGGGTAAACTAACCAGTGGGTAGGTGTATCCATGCCCCTCCTATTGCGGATGCTCTTACTAGTATAATTTTTATCAAAAGGTATCTATTTTTTTTCGCAATTTTATTTTGCGTAAATTCTGAAATGAGGACTTTTTGTGGTTTCAAAATTTCTACCAATGACTTTTTTAGCTAGTGTTCCTAATTTAGTCAAGTGCTAATGTGCGATCGTGCGATCCCACCAGTTTCTTGCCACGTGTCCCACCCACTATCTTTTGTCCCCCATGTGTCCAGACAAAAATTACTTATTTACCATTAGTTTTATAAGTCAAATAAATGTGCGATTTTGTACCTATTAAATGTGCTAATGTGCTAATTCGTTTTATTTCCAGATTCAAATGTGCGATTTAAATGTGCTAATGTGCGACTTCGCTTTTATTTCCAGATCTGAAACAAAGTACCATGTAAGTTCCTAAAAAACAAACTTCACAAAATCATTCTAGCTTCCTTCGATTACAGTAATATAAAAAGCGTTAATGACAAAATATTTTAACTTCTAAAAGTTGGACTGCATGTGCAAGTAACTAACTATCTTGAACATGCATAATCTTGAAGATCAACCCAAAAAAATTTCCGGCGAGCACTAGCAGATTCCGGCGCCTCCTACCGGAAAATTTTCCGGCGAAGTATTTTGTTCACCGAATCGATAGATCGGTGTGTTTACATCATTTCTGGAGCGTTTTAGCTCCTAGCTCCCACCGGAACACCCTTAACGCGCCACCACCGCCTTCTGTCACCACCGCCGTCACTTGCTCGTTTTTAAGTTTTGGTAAGTGGGTAAGCTAGATCCGTGAGTGTAGAGTGATACACTCACCGATTTCCACCCTTGTGTGAATCGATGAGGCGCAAAACAACCACGAAGCATGTAAAAGTTGTTAATAATGAAATAAAACTCATTAAAAACGATTCAATATTGTACGGTATCATGTTGTCGTGTTTCGGTGTTCGTTTTTACGGTGATGGTTGTGTTCATCTGTTGTGGTGATGGCAGATCTGTGGTGGTGATGGTGGTGTTGATATATGGTGACCGGAAAAAAAAAATTGGATGTGGTTAAATAAGATGTGGTGTTGATATGTGTTGATATGTTGTTAGTTATTTTATTTAAAGATGAGGGTATTATAGTTTTTTAATACCTTTAATAATAAGACAAAATGGAGAATATATAGGAAAACACTGTACTTTATTATTAAAAAAGTGGGAATCGCATGATCGCACATTAGCCCTTGACTAAATTGAGAACACTAGCTACTTTTGTCATTGGTGGGAATATGCAACCAAAAAAAGTCCTCATTTCAGAATTTAGGCTTTTATTTTTCTATTATGCACGGTTACAAACACGCATTAACCCATAGAAGTTGTAACATTCAATATTCACATCTACCTATAGATCTCCGATTTCCTAGAGAATACTTTGTGTTTAGTCGTTTCTAGCTAGCTATGCTGATCACGGTCTGAAAATCGGTTTTTCAGAGCGGAGCAACAAAGTTCTGAACACAACAAAAAACAAAATGTCCACAACACCGGACCGAAGTGTGTTCGATCCGGTTTGGCCGATTCGTTTTGTTGGTCCGAAGTGTGTTCGATCCGGTTTGGCCGATTCGTTTTGTTGGTCCGGTTTGGTCCAACAAAGCATAATGGCCGGTTTTGAGTAAGACCAGATTGGACCAAATACGAGGAAAATGGTCGGACCAAAATATGTTCGGTCTGGTCAGTCCGGTTCAGCCAATTTCTCAGTTCAGTCTGGTCAGTTTGGTTCGGCCAACTTCTCATTTCAGTCTGCGTACTATTATGATCGGCCCTGTTGTATCAACAAAAAACACTTCTATAGTCCTAACTCGTAAGTCCTAACTACTTCATTGACACCAAAAAAAACCATTATGGTATCAACAACAGCTTATGCATTATAACATTTATATGTTTTATATATCAAGACGATTTCTCATTTATCAGCATACATACATATTTTGATGCAAAAGTACCTTCATTTAAGTTCCCGCCTTTCTGCTAGGAAAAGAAACAAATACAGCAGCTCCAGATTCGGCTAAACTACTTGTATGGTTAGTGTATTGTTACTTGTTAGTGATGTGGTTTGGTACAAAAAGGTCTCAACTGTGTTTTATGTTTTTAGTAAGCAAGGCATCCTTTGTTCCCTGGCTTCGGCCTGCAAACAAACAATTTCACAGTTGAATCAACACTCTTGCAAATATAGGAACATATTAAATTATCAATGAAGAAGAAGCCTTGACACCAGATGTGGCAAATATAGGAACATATTAATGAAGAAGATTACGGGTTAAGTTAAAAACTTAGCGAAAAGTTGAACGGGTTGAATATGTCAAAGTCGTCCTAAGTCGGCTTTTAATACATACAACATCTTAAACTGTTATATTCGATTATCATACAAGTAGTATTGTTCCGCCATCACAATTAACTTCTTTTTTTATATATAAATTAACAACGAAAATAGGTCAACTCAGTTCAATCCAGGCCATCCTGTTTTGACCCGTACTAAAAATAACCCACACCAACCCAAGGCTGTCTTTGTACATGTTTCGACCCACCCGGGATCTTGCCACTTCTACTTGATCAACCAAGAACAATGGACGGATTTCTTACATAATAACTTACCAACGTCTTACCTCTGGATGTACTAGCTCTTTGGATAGAACTGAAGAGACGTGATCTTCGAGTTGGCTGATTAAGTCTTCTAACTAACTCCTGTACATGATTGTATATGCTGCAAATACAAGAAAAATTAATTTTGTTTTTAGTAGTTGCTCAAGAGTGCAAAAAATCCTGTCTGGAAAAGCTAGTTTTATATCTGCGCAAGGGAGATTATGTCATCCTCAGATGCCGAGAAAATAGCTCATTATTATAGGCACAAGTAAAAATCTGATGAGTTGACACAGAACTATGCCCATATTTTCAATCTTCGCAATAGTTCCATGACTACAACTCTATTGATCTAGGCCTTCTTATCTGCTAAGAATCTTACTTCTTTTCTCAACAAAAGCAGATGGATCAGTGGAATTACAGGCAGCCTCTGCAATTTTTCTTGTCAAGAGCCCAAGGTCCAAAATATTAATTACTTATATAAAGACAACTCAGCTCAGCGATTACATAAATCAGCATTATCCCTCTTAAGTAAATGGGTCAAATATGTCACTTCTAAACAAAATGGTAAAACATGCTTGAGGCAGATGATATGATACAAGTAATAGAATCACTATGTTGATGTGTTTATCATTCACCATGGTTGTTTACTTGGTTATTTATATTAGTTAAGTTCCTGATTTCGCAAATGCTTAAGACATGACACACCTAAGTCCTGGGTATAGGTTTTTGTTCAATACCATTAACTGAAATTACCAAGGTGCCAGTAAATAGAGCGAGTCTCACCTTAGTCGATGCCTATTGCAAGCTGTGAAGAATGCAACAAAGCCATTCAAGATGCTCCTAACAGCACGGAATATCTACAATAAGATAAGAACTTTAATACGCAAGGATCCATAAATGATACGGAGTACTAGATAACAAGATACATGAAATAGTATGGCTCAGGTACCTGAGAGAAAAGGTCATTCCAAAGGGCACGCCACATGGAAACCTCGTAAGTGCTAGCGGTTGTCTCAGCATTTGAAGCTAACTTGAATAAGCTACTCACAAACAGCCAAATACCTCCAACGAACTCATACATGTGGTTAAACATGAATCCCACAAAATTTGATAGCCCAAGGATAAGACCAACTGGAAAATAGAGTAACCCCCAAAGAAGCCAGAATACCGGATACAAGATTGATGTTGCTGCAATCACCTCACCGTAAAATCCAAAATCAGTAAAACTTTCTCAAATTATATAGAAACCAATAAGTAATCTAAAATAAATATTATCAACTTACCAATCATCCATACAATTGACGAGATCAGATACACAGGAAATAGTATGATCTCAATTAGATTCTCCACAAGGTTCCAAAATGTTGCCACAAGGATACAAATGAATTGTAGATACGTATTCCAAACAGGAAGAAGGACATCCAAAACCACCATCAATGGCCGACCTAAAGGCTGTGCGAGAACTGAAACAAATGATCTTACGGTTCGTGTCATCATCAAGAACCATTCAATAGCCTTCTTAAAGTTATGCAAAAACAACATAGTTCCCAAATATTTAATCCTTGACACCATTTCCCATGTTTCTATCCACCCGAAAAGGGGCCCACACAAACGAGCAGCAGTTGCCTTAAGAAGAGGGATATTTTTGTACAGATCATAGAAACCAATGACCACTGTAACAACGGAAACTGCCACATATAAAACTCTTGCAAAGGGGCACATCCATGGACGATATATATGGCAGAAAACCGGATAAGACTGACAAAAAATAACCCAAGATGGAAGCCCAGCCTCCAATAAAGTAAGTAATCTCAAATCAGACATAATTATGTTCTGTAATTTGAACGGAAGATCATGATCATTGAAACGAAGCAAAATTAGTACATCCTTGTACTCGGTAGCTTCATCTGCTTCTTCACAGTCACTTGCACCGCTTTCGCTTTGAGATTCTACAAAGTAAAAATCATCATTACCAGGAGATGAATCTTTTATACTCATTTCATCTTCTGAAATTTCTGTTTCTTCACCAATACTGTGACTAAACAACACGGTTGAGATTCTTTCATCATTATCGGTAGCATGGCAGTTTGAAGCATCATGAAACACCTCCCCTGAAGAGATCTCAAACAAGAATATAAGATCTTCTGCATATATTATTCATAAAAAATAAACAAATTTTTGTGTAAATTTATACCTAGCATAGAGTCTAGCTGCTCTTTCAAGAGAAAACGCTCACGTAGTGTCCCTGGAAACCATGCAGCTATGCCTTTAGCAGCTTCAGCTATACTATCAAATTCCCATCTTCTCATATATTTCGCCTCTATAGCAAGTGAAGTATCAGTCTGCTCATTAAGTAAGACCAATTAACATTAACTCAAACACAAAGTACATACGGAAATCAGTTGAAACTAAAGTACCTGAAGTTCATTTAAATAATTGATACCACGGACATCTTTCCATGCCACTTCAAAAACGATAAATCCATGCAAAGTCCTATGCACTTTGCTATTTGCAAGCAATGAACTCCTAAGTTTCTCGACAGGTAGTAAAGCCCTCTTTCTTGACAGTGTTGCAGCATCAATCACCGAAAACCATTTTCTTAAATTTTCAGACGGGGTTGGAGTTTCAGGACAGTAATTCAGGTCGCTTGATTGTGAGTCATCTTTCCTACCCTTTTGCGCTCTTGTGATGGCGAAAGGAGACATCCGAGACTGAATATTAATCAAGATGAATATTATGATTATTTGATATATAGTGTTTAGAGAACTGCTTATATGATTTGAATTTTATAGCAACCTTTGTAACCATCAACTGCCACAGTTGTGCAGGCCGCGACACCAACTTCTGCAGCCATGGCCTATTATCTACTAACACATACAAGGTCTTGCAATCAGGTGCTAGAAAAAGGGTAAGATCTGAAAGATACGACTGCAAGTCTCTGCAAGAAAGATAAACATGAGACGAAAAATAAGTCGATGGCATGACTTTATGTTGCAAACTTGCAATCTACACATTTCGGTAATTTCTTCAACAAGTAAGGGGTTCAGATGAAAAGGATTTCATATTTAATAGTAATTAATTTTCTAAATGACACATAGTCCATTCGTAAATGTCTTCTAATATCCTTCTTCTTGTTATCTCACTGTCTCAGACCATATCAATGATGAACGCATGACTCAAGTTATGGTCAAAGAATTCTGCATTAGCCAGATAAAAGCTTGAGATGTCAATTATCAAGCACAACCCATGAAGTACACGAAGTTTAACAAAAAAGTAGGTCTTAGCTTAGTTTCAAGGGGATCTATATGTAAAATACCATGAACAATTGATGAATCGAACACCAACTCAGTGGAATTCTTACAGCTGCTGAAAATATTTATTCGAAAAACCACAGAAATTAAACTTTTTTGTCGTCTCCACACACGCACGGGCAGAATGTTTACTTTGCAGATGGATAGACAATTTAATGCAAAATTGGAACTAAATTCAAATTTTACGAGAAAAACTTACCATATGTTTCGACCTTAAATCAATAAAAAAAATTTGTGTCACATTATTATTTATAGCAATATTTTGGCATAAAACGGGTAAATGGATGAGGTTTTCCCTGTCAAGTTACCCGGGTAGGTGAGTCTTTTTTACTCAGATGTACGTGGCTTCATCAGGTTAATCAGGGAGCGTTTCCGACCCTTCCCTAACCACCCCAAATGTACAAACCTAGCAATTATTGAGCTCTTGACTTTTTGTTATGAAACCAAAGACCTTACCACTAGGCCATTTGATTCGATAGTGGTTTATAGCAAAAATTTGGCATCAAAATCCAAAATGTAGCACCTCTATTAGACAATAATTCATTCTAAAGCTACACCAAAGTCAAAAACAGATTTATTTATTTATTTATTATTTTTTTTAACAACAAAATTTTTTTTTTCACACCTATACCACCTATCTCACAAAAGCCTCCGGCGAGGCTTGAACCCACGACCTCTAGGTTGGTAAGCAACTCAGGTACCACTAAACCAAAAGCCTTGGGTAAAAAACAAATAACAGTTGATAAGAAGAAGAAGAAGAAGAAGATTTATACCCAATCTGAAGACTCGTTAAACCAAAAAAATGTTGATCACTGCTGCATTTAGCCATCTTATAACCTGCTAACAACAGAAAATAAATAAGCATACTAATTACTTAACATTTAAAAAAAGAAAAGAAAAAGTATATATATAATTCTAAAGTTTTCAGAACCTGAGGAAGATCAACAATGCATAATAAAAACACCATACAACTTCATAAAATGAATCATATCATATTATCATCATCATGCTGCATTAAAAACCATTTATTAATAAATATACTTGCATTTATGCAATGCATAGTCATTCATGATGATATAAAAAAGTTGACCTCCAAAATTTGGATAACTTTCAACAGTTGATGACGTGGAATTTTCCGGCAATGACACGTACGAAATGAAAAGCAGTTTTGAAATGAGGACATTTATGGCAAGCTAGGAGTTTATATTACTACTACTGTAATACTGTTACGGAGATACAGGGGCATTAACCATCTCCCGAACTGGTTTAGTATTGAAAGTAAGGCTTAAATAGGTGGATGTGATATTCTGTTTTGTATTTAATATGAAACTAGACGACTATTTGTGTGAAGTAATGATGTAGAGCGGCTAATTATACTTTTGAATTTGTGGTTCTAATGTGATTAAGTGTTTAATTTATAGTTATTGTGAGAAATAGTTTACGAGTTACGAACAAAAAATAATAAAAGTTTGAGGATTAAATAATGTATAAAATATTAGTTTAGCGATGTTAAACTTTTTAATAAAAGATATTATAGGGTTTACACATAAGTTTAAGGAAAGTTATACATGCATTATACGCAGTATATATAATCTGAGATGATGACGTATAAAGGTATTTTTATCTTATCTCACTTTAATGTTCTGTTCACGGTTCGAGTAATAAACCGAATAAATTGAAAACCGAACTGAAAAAAACCGAATCGAATATATAACCGAACCGAATTTGTTAAAACCGAACCGAATTAAAAATTCGGTTTTCGGTTTGGATATGGGTTTGGCTATCTAAACCGAAAACCGAATTTATATAAATATATATATTTTATATATATATATATATATATATATATATATATATATATATATATATATATATATAATGTTTATTAAAATTTTATACTAATATAAAAAACATTTTTTTATGCTTGAAATATTTTTTTTCTCAAAAAAATATATATAATTCAATTTTAAAAAATATATATATAAATAGTGTAATTCATGTACAAAAATTCGGTTTTCGGTTTTGACCCATCGGTTCGGTTCGGTCATAGATATTTTCGGTTCAGTTTTCGGTTATGACCCAATTTTTTTTTTTTAACCGAACAACCCAAACCGAATAAACCGATTAACCGATGAACACCCCTAGTTCCAAGAGACACAAGAAAAAGAAAAAATAAAATAAAATAAGTGAAAAGTAAGATAAATCAATGAAGAAAAATTAAAGAGAGAATGAGATGCATACTTGTATTTGAAATGTATGATTGTATTTTCTTTTCGTTCTTTTCAGTTAAATCTTATTTTTCATTCGAGCATATCAGTATTATACATAAATGAGCAAAACAACATTTTTCTCTCAAAATTTAACATTTCGTAAAATAAGTTTTAATTAATGCTTGCTTTTATACGCATAATACACCTTTAAAACTATTACTTTTCTTCCTTCACGTATTTTGTGCAACCATGCTCACATTCTTAGTCAAGCATTGGTTTTCCTTTAATAACGTAAACGTAAACGAGATTTTGTTGTTTCAGCTTGTGTTCCATAACTTCAAAAAGTTATACTAGTATATTTTTTGATTTAATTTGATGCCCTTGAGCTTATACAATTTTGTTATATCAAATTTTATGTAAGTTTATAATAAATCATAGATAATGAGCTTATAAAACATGATTAAAAGAAAATAATAATAAAAAACGCAAGATTAAATATTGCGTAAGATCATTACTCTTTTTTTTTCTAAAATTATTGTCTCCCAACAAAAAATATAATAAAAAATATAATGTTTAAAAAAATCATAATTATCATTGTTTTATTTCTTTTATCTTTTTGCAGAATAACAATTTTAAAATTAACTAATTAATTAACATATTATTTAAATTTTGTAATATTAATTTTATTCAAAAATAATATGGTAAATTTGATCAAAAATTTTTTAATCTATTTTCAATAGTGAATAATTAAATTTACTTCAAAAAAAGGTGTGAATTATTAAATTGAGATCTTGTGATCATGTGGGGGTAGAATTGTAAATTCAGTAGTCTAGGGATCTGAGACCTGCTTAGGATCTGCTGACGTGGAACGTAGAGGAGTGACCACAGGATAATTGGTGGGACTGCATTAGTTACACATGGATGATGGGAACAATTGTTTGACCCTCGTATTATGGTGGAATATTTAATTTTAGTCCTTGTACCAAATAAACAAGACACAAGCGCCTGAAGATATCAAATTTAACTTTTCCTTTTTTTTTTAACTGCAATGATATTAAAAAGCAACAAGGCAGAAAAAGAGAAATATAACAAAAGACTCCGAGCAAGAGCGAAAAAAAGAAAAAAAAAAAACAAGAGAGAAAAAGCTAAGAAAAACAAAACACCAATAAAGAGCCTCTAAAATCTATGAAGGTCTCATATCAGCAGGAGAAGGAATCCACTGATTCCAAGTAACCCGATACTTAGAGGCCCTATTAGAAACCCACAGTAAAGAAATTCTTTGAACCACGGGAAATATATCTTCATCACAAAAAGCAATCCTCTCATCCACTGATGTCGCGTGACTGATTTTGTTTCTCCAATTCCATATATGCCAAATAGTTGTTAAACAAACTCCATGAAAAGCTCTACTAACCCATTTGTCTTTAAGAAACTCGAATGATCCCATGAGAATGTAAGGCAACGAGGGGTTAAACAACTCTGGGGATCCCCACCAACTCCAAATTTTGACCCAAAGGATCTTTACTTTAAGGCATGAAAGCAAACAGTGGTCCCTATTTTCATCAACCAACCCACAAAAAGCACATAAAGAAGACAGAAGCAGAACTCCACGTTGCATTAAATTGTCACTTGTAGGGAGACGATTTAAAGCAACTCGCCAAGCGCAAATATTTACCTTCCAAGGAACCCAAGAATTCCACTTAAAAGACGGAGAATCTGCCTCACGAACAAAGAGTTTATTATGGATGGCTTTCCACAATGACCTGACAGAAAATTTACCTGAATCTTTCGAGGCCCAAGTCCATTTGTCTTCGGTTGAAGAGTCAAGAACAAGCCCGTTGATAAGAAAACTTAACGAGGAAAGATCACCAAGTGCTCGACCCGTAGGATGTCTTCTCCAGCAATTCCCTTGCCATATATCAAATATTTTAGCCCATCTATCGGCAACAAGGCAATTTTCATTCATTTCTAGAGCATACAACCGAGGGAAACGAAACTTTAAAGGGCCAATATCTTTAAGCCAAGAATCATGCCAGAAGAGAGTTGTCTACCATTTGAAATTTTCTTAACAACAAGATTACTAAGAGAAATGTCAAACTGGTTTAACTCCGAACAACTCCCAATGATACTAACCCAAATACTTGATTTATGCCCCGAATTCGAAGCCCCCATCCGAACCATGCATCTTACTATAATCTTCCTCCTCCACAATCAAATTTAACTATTACCCTCGTATTGTCCAAAGAATTTTGCTGTATAGATGAGTTATGTACTCATTTAGGTATTTTGATAAAAATAAATAAATAAATAATGGATTGTAGTGTTGCCTTTGATAAAATTAAGAATAATTTCTTCATTAATGTAACTAGTAAAAATATGTTGTGTTTTAGTAAAGGTTATAGATAGGGTGAGACGTGAGGTGGCAATATGGTCAAGTTTTACGTGTTAGAAGTCAGGACGAAGCTATAACGTTTTTTAAGACGTGACTTAAAACAGCACAACATATGAAAATATTTATAGATTTATCATATTTCATATATATCAAGTTTACAAAGATGTTATATATAAGGAATTAAGTTAAGAAACTAAACTTAGTGTAATCTTATTTATTTCTTTCAAAGAAAATCATTTTTTATGGAGTTGAATTTATAAAAGGCGTCACGCCTCGCTCCTTAGTGCGCTTATCACACATTTCAACGCCTCATCTCATGTCACACTTAGAGTCGACCCTTTAGTTTATTTCGTAACGTGAAAGTCACGCCTCGCGCCTTAGCGGCCCCGTAGCCCCGCCATGGCGGCGCACCTTTTAGAACATGGTTTTTGTCTTTGTTTAGTTAACACACAATTCAAAAATATTTTATTCAATACACTATTAATCAGTTTCATTATTAATTCATTAATAAAAAATCGGTAAACACATGGGTTGTATTCGAAACCAATACCAAATAAATGGTCTAGTACACATGATGTTCTCACAAAAGGTCTAGGGTTCAAATTAAACCACGTTATATTTGGGGTGGTCATGAAAAATTGAAAAGTGTTGAAAACAATTACGTGATACCGTGTATATTTGAATCAAAGACTCTTCTTCACAAGTAACCGAATGAGATAAAGTTGAATTGTCTATCATTTACCATGTGAATTTGACTTGATGACCATGTGATTAATCGTGCATCTTCTTTGAGTACCTAAATGCACCAACCATGAAAACAACGATTCCTTGTATCTAGTTACGTGTAGTCTTTTATAAAACATGATAAGTGATGACGAATCATTATCATCTCGACATGCGACACTCTTGGCATGGTGTTAGGTTCGTAGCCAACTTCCACAATTTGCATAAGGGCGGTCCTATGAAGGGGCAGGAAGGGTCTAGCCTCCTCAAAATTTACGGCACCTAGTGTAAATATTATAAGATTTAGAAGTAATTTAGTTGAGGTTACAAACAAATCTTCGATTCGGCTCCCTCAAAATAAATTCAGCCTCCCCAAAAAAAGGCCTAATACCAAAATAAAGCATCATACTTGTCCAAAAAAGCTGTTCTGCGTAACAAACTTTTTTTTTTCCTTGTTTGTGGGTCAAACTTGACTATTTTGTCCACAGGTGAGATTTTTCCACCCCTCACCCAAGTAGCCGGTTATAAAACCAATTTCCAAACACCCTCCTCTCAAATAATTAACCAGGAACTCCTCTCAAATAATTAACCAGGAACACACATGTTAAACACACCACCAACATCCATAGTTAACAAAATCAAATTCGTATATAAGCTCACAAATCAAATTCATTGGTGAACCATCGATAGTGTGTGTTGCTATTGTTAATGATTGAACATACTGTGGTTAATTTTGATGTGAAGTGAATTGACTTTTTCTTTTTTCGAGCAATAGTCCGAGGGAAATACGTCGAGGGGAGGACATTGCGTGCAGTGGCGGAACTAGAGCATTTTTTTAGGGGGGCCGAATCGAAGATTTATTTGTAACCTCAACTAAATTACCCGTAAAACCTATAATATTTACACTAGGTGCCGCAAATTTTGGGGGGCCGGGACCCTCCCCTGCCCCTTAATAGGTCCGCCGTTGATTGCGTGGTATGCGGATGGAGAAACCATCTTACGGAATGAAGAGACTCCATCGATAGCTTATGCATATGGTATGGTTTATTTGTGGTTATGGTCATGTGATTTGTTAATGGCCATGACTCATGTGTAGCGGACCTAACAAGTCTGAGTAGAATAAGCAAAAAGTGCGGCGGCTGTGGTGGCGGTGGGAGGCGCGTGGAGGTGATACGGTGGGTGTGGTGGTGCGTGGTTAGCACGGGGGTGAAGGGTTTTATCCGATCTACAAAGTGGGACAAGAAAAAGGGTTGCCGAAAAATTATTCCGGCGACCGGAATCTGCTGCTGTGGCCGGAAGTGAGACCTGTTGTGGGGAGTAGCTGGAAAAGGTAAAAATATATATATATATATATATATATATATATATATATATATATATATATATATATAAACAAAAAAAAACCGGATGACATGGCGTGTTACTTATAGTGGGCTGTAAAATACTTATGGACAAAATAGTCGAGTTTGACCCACCAACAAGGAAAAAGAAAGTACGCTACTCAGAACAGTTTTTTTGGTCAAGTATGATGCTTTATTTTGATATTATGACCCAAAAAAAAATGTTCTAGTTCCGCCACGGATTTGCATCTTTTTTACGAAATCCGAAATTTACTAACAGTAATCTTCTTAGATAAATCCAGTGAATACACTTAGCTAGCTTTCATAACTTGGGGATCCAGCTGCAATTTGAGACATATATATAGGTGTGTAATCTACGAAACTTTTCCCAGATCTGTTCCGTCACCATCCAATTTCATGCAAGGATTGTTCCCAAAAAAATAATAAATAAAATAATAATAATAATAATAATAATAATAATAATAAGTAAAAGTAGAAAAAAAAAAAAAAAAAAAAAAAAAAAAAAAATCATGTAAGGAAATTGATCGATATGACGATATGGCTATGTTGGCAAATAGGAAAGGTTATCTTTTTTGATAATTCAAGTTTTCTTATATGATTAACTGTTAACATAAACTTTTCATAGCCTTTCTAAAAAAAACATAAACTTTTCATTACGTATTAAAATAGATTAATATTTTATATAAATTTTTATTAGACGAAAGATGATATTGTTAGGTTAATGTTATTATTTATTTAACTATTAAAATTATGATGTAGATAATATGCGTGTCTTTTTTAGGTAACATGTGCTTTCTACTCGAAATTGCGAGCTGATAAATTCTAAATCAACTACACTTTTGAATACCCGGAGTCGGCGCAGTTGAACTTTCGTGGCCACACAAGGACTAATTTTCCCCCGTTAGATTTGAACCTTAATCTCCGCTTTGAAAAGCTGATATTCTTACCGCTTGATCATCTCTTGTGGTTAGATAATATGTGTGTTTAAAAGCACGTAATAACTTTTGATGAAGTTAAAAGTTAAAGTTATTTTTTTTTCAAGATATCCTTATTTAAACTGTAAATAAGAATTAAATGAGTTGTTATTATATGTACAATCTCGTTTATTTATTTTCACGTCACAGTAATCTGTGTTTACATTTTGATATTTATATTCCCGTTAATAATAACTTCAATGCATTTAATTTTCAAACCTGTGTATGCACAAGATAAATTTATTAAAAAAAAATAACATGAGTCGTTATCGAAGGTTTTTTTTTTTTTTTTTTTTTTTTTTTTTTTTTTTGTTAATCGGATATCCTTACTTAAACTCTTAAAGAGAAATAAAATGAGTTGTTCGCATATATACAAACTCGTGTATGCATTTACATATCGCAATAACTCATTCTTTCATTTTGATATTCATAATCTCGTGCATATACATGAATAACTCGTTCTTTCATTTCGATAATTAATCTAACAACTTTGTCTAGATCAAGTGGCCACAAGGGGTTTGTTTCCTTTGGAGGTCTCGGGGTTCAACGCTTACCAGTGAGGTTTTCCTCCAAGGCGAAGCGAAAAAAAATAGGAGTAGAGTTTTTATTCCCCAAAGTCGAAGGTTCGAGAAAGTCATATCCACGTTTGGATGTCACTGCACAACTCGAAACACTAACTGTTGGTTGATATGAGCCCAGAATAGGGTTAAGATAATCAATGGCCTAACTACGTACCAATACGGGTTACCGGATATCAATTGGAATCGTGTTCTCACTTTTCAAAGTAAACTATTCGACCCTAATGCCTGGGTATCACGAATATTTACTTGGGATAAGACCAAATGTTGTTAGTGATTTAGTCACAAATCAATAACCCTTCGTGTATAAGTGTTGTATGTTTTCTGTCTATCTTTCATGCTTTATTTGATTTCCTATTTATAGGAAGATACTCATGGCTAGTCAAATGGAATTATAAGAATTAATCGGCCCATTAATCTTCACATAATTATCCTCATTATAGCCTAAAATAGTGGTTACATGACCAGTTAAACGAGGTAATGAGTGCATAAGTAACTGCCATTTGAATAGGTCAAATCAGTTACATAATCATACAGCACTCTATCAGCAGAAACTCTGCTTATCAGCAGGATCCTGACACAAGTAGCAGGAACCATCAGTAGGAACCAGCACTTCAGCAGAATCCTGCACAACCACTATAGAGTCAGGGGAATCAGTGACTTGATGGGTGTACACTCCGTACCTCCTAACCCATTTCCAAGTATGATTAGATCCCTCAAGTGCACTAAATTTTCCAACAATCCTCCCCAAATTTAGTTCACTTCCTTTGCATGAAAATCAAACATTAAACAAAACATATGCATAAACGAAAATATCCCGAGGATTGAATTTCCATCTTAGTACATTACACGTTCAAATATTCGAGAATCAGGGTGTTCTAAGAATTGAACCCTTCAACCCATTTGAATACCTGAAGATAAAATACACATATATTTTCAAACACTTAAACACTCCTGACACTATACAAGCCATGTGTCCATATCCAATTCATAAATGTTGTAAAAGCTAAAAGTCCATAGCGCTTCCTGAAGCGGTAAAACTTCAACATTTACATAGGTGGTTCCTCTTTATTCATGCTCTTGCTTAGCATTTTTTTCAAAGAAATTAACCATTGAGAAATAAATACTTCATCCTCCTTTTCAGCAAGTTCTGAGCACAACCTTGGGATGTAGTGTAATACATGTGCTCCAGTACACTGAATGTTCAGATTTCCACATTGAACTCAGCTCCCAAGTTTCCTCAGGAGGGAGTTGGGTGTCCTAGCATTCAGTGACCAAGTTGGACTTCAAACCCATCCCTTTAGCAGACTTTATAACCAAGTCTCTAGCAAGACTCTTCGTCAAGTGATCAGCTAAATTCTGTTGAGATCTAACAAACTCTATAGAAATCACCCCATTCATGATAAGTTCACGAATCATGCTATGCCTGACACCTATGTGTCTAGACTTCCCATTGTACATCTGGCTATAAGCCTTTGCCAATGTAGCAGCACTATTACACCGGATAGAAATAGGTGCTATAGGTTTAGGCCACAATGGAATCTCAAGAAGCAAGTTTTTCAACCATTCAGCTTCTTTACCAGCATCTGCTAAGGCCACAAATTCTGATTCCATTGTTGAACTGGTGATGCAAGTTTGCTTCTTGGATGCCCAAGAAATTGCACCTCCACCAAGTAGGAATACCCAGCCACTAGTAGACGAATTGTCTTCAGTATTACTAATCCAACTTGCATCAGTGTAAGCTTCCAACACTGATGGATAACCAGTATATGAGAGACTATAATCCATAGTTCTCTTTAAATACTTCAGTACCCTCTGAATTGCTTGCCAGTGTTGAGCACTAGGATTACTAGTATACCTGCTCAGTTTACCCACTGCAAAAGCAATATCAGGCCTTGTACAAGTCATGGCATACATCAGGTAGCCAATCACCCTAGAATACTCAAGTTGAGATACAACTTTGCCAGTATTTGGCATAAGCTTCTCAGTGGTATCCATAGGAGTACTCACTGGAGTACAATCAAAGTAATTAAGTTTCTTCAGTACCTTCTCAATATAATGAGACTAGGAAATTGATATACCATTACTTTCATGTTTGATCCTTAAACCAAGGATAACATCAGCCTCCCCCATGTCCTTCATGGAGAACCTTGATGACAAAAATTCCTTTGTCAAGTCAACCTGATTTTGGTCAGTGCCAAAGATCAGCATGTCATCAACATATAGACAAATGATGACTCCTCTACCAGATTCATCAAATTTGCTATATACACATTTGTCAGACTGGTTAAGAACATAACCATTAGACAAAACCACTTCATCAAATTTTTGATGCCATTGCTTAGGTGCCTGTTTCAGTCCATATAAATACTTAATCAGTTTGCACACCTTGTTTTCATTGCCAGGTAATATGAAGCCCTGAGGTTGGTTCATATAAACCTCCTCATCTAATTCACCATTCAAGAAAGCTGTCTTCACATCCATCTGATGAATAATCAGATTGTGAATTGATGCCAAAGCAATCAGCAGCCTGATGGTACTGATACGTGCCACAGGGGCATAAGTATCAAAGTAGTCTATCCCTGACTTTTGTTTAAAGCCCTGAATGACTAGTCTAGCCGTGAACTTTTTAATAGTTCTATCTACCTTCATTTTCTTTTTGAAAATCCATTTGCAACCAAGAGGTTTGCAACCTGGTGGTAGATCAACCAACACCCAAGTGTTGTTGCCCATGATGGAGTCAATCTCATCATCTATTGCCTCTTTCCAGAAAGCAACATCTTGGGACTTCATTGCTTCTTCAAATGTTTTGGCATCATCCTCAACAATGAAGCAATAGGAATATTGGCCAGAGACCTCATTCCTTGTACCTTCAATTAAGTATAATTGAAACTCAGGTCCAAATGATTTTGGAGTCCTGACCCTTTTGCTCTTCCTGAGCCCAGGTTCAGGTTGTTGAACCACAACCTCATCAGGGGCATGAGATGATAATTCATCAGGGACCTTTGATACACCAATGTCATCAGTTCCATTTGGAATCCTGTGAATTGGTCTAGGGACTGATGAGAATCTATTTTCATCAAATATTGCATCCCTTTGATTGTTGGTTGATATGAGCCCAGAACAGGGTTAAGATAATCAATGGCCTAACTACGTACCAATACAGGTTACCGGATATCACTTGGAATCGTGTTATAACTTTTCAAAGTAAACTATTCGACCCTAATTCCTAGGTATCACGAATATCTACTTGGGATAAGACCAAATGTTGTTAGTGATTTAGGCACAAATCAATAACCCTTCGTGTATAAGTGTTGTATGTTTTCTGTCTATCTTTCATGCTTTATTTGATTTCCTATTTATAGGAAGATACTCATGGCTAGTCAAATGAAATTATGAGAATTAATCGGCCCATTAATCTCCACATAACTATCCCCATTATAGCCTAAAATAGTGGTTACATGACAAGTTAAACGAGGTCATGAGTGCATATGTAACTGCCATTTGAATAGGTCAAATCAGTTACATAATCATACAACACTCTATCAGCAGAAACTCTGCTTATCAGCAGGATCCTGACACAAGTAGCAGGAACCATCAGTAGGAACCAGCACTTCAGCAGAATCATGCACAACCACTATAGAGTCAGGGGAATCAGTGACTTGATGGGTGTACACTCCGTACCTCCTAACCCATTTCCAAGTATGATTAGATCTCTCAAGTGCACTAAATTTTTCAACACTAACTATTAACCCGCCGTTAAAAATAATAATAAATAAATAAATAATTAATAATCTAAGCTGATAATAATATTATAAAGGGCTAATGAAGCCAAAATGTATCATAGTTGTTATGTTTGTTTGCTATTCTGTATATTAAACTTGATTTGTAGGTTTTTTTTGTACTTTATAACCATTTCGCCGCTCATTTTATTAATCAAACAGGGGCAAAATAGTAATAAAGTATAAAAAAAAACCCACAAAATCGAGTTTAGTGCAAAATAAATAAATAAATAAATAAAAATGTTCGATACATATTGAAAGAACAAATGACAATTATAATAAATTTTGATGCAATTAGCCCTATTATAAATAACAACATGTATATTACGGAGTAATTTTAGAAAAAAATTTAAAGATCAGGGGTTATCAAATATAAGAGGTATCTCACTAAAAAAAAAAAAAAAAAAAAAAAAAAAAAAAAAAAAAAAAAACTAGTTGAATTCTCCAATTTTAAAGGCCAAATGGTATATTTAAAAATGTGTAAAATTATTGAGTCCACATTTTCTCAAGTGTGGTAATAATGGGTGTGACAAATTTTTCTACACTTATAAGTGTGAAGATATTGTCCAAATTTATATGGTTAAAAGTGTAGAAATATTTTTTGAATGTCCACACCTAAAAGTGTGGCAAAATTGCAAAAAATGTATATAATAAAAAGTGTGAAAATATTTGTTACACATATGAGTATAGCTTTATTGTAATTGTACACAATTTTATATGTGGATTATTTTTTTTTAAATATTTGTGACACCTATAAATGTAGCAAAATTAATATCTATATAAAAAAAAATCCACGGTTTAGCATACCGTGGTAAAATAAGTGTGGAAAGTAGCATTATTTTTTGTAGTGTCTATATATTTTATAAAATTACTTAAAATTATAAAACTGGTAAATTTACACTCAATTTCTTATAATTTATTTAAAATTCAAAATGTTTTATTAATTAATAGTTTTTATTTTATAAAACTGACAAATGTGTTTTTAGACATATTTAGTTTGGTAGACGAAATTCAGATGTGTTTGATCAGATGTAAGTCAATTTTGACTTTTGTTAGTAATAAAAAAGCTGAATTTTGTAATTAAACTCTTCTATTTATTAATAAAAAATTGATTAACACAAAACATTTATATCTTTATTAAATAAAAGATTTTTGTTATTGTTATGAGACATATGATTTTCTTAAGAACTCAAAATTTAAAATGCAAATGGCTGATATCATATGCGGGGTCCAACGTAACAAACACCAAGTACGTGTCATGTCTCCTTTTCTATACGTTTCATCTTTTCATGTAGTCGCCTTTTAATAAAATTATCGCGAGTATCCACATATTCCCATATAAATACTTTGGCCAAATGATGTTCAAGAAATGATATTTGCGTGTTTAGTTAGTTATTCCTCATTTTTATTGTCGACTTTAAGAGGAAGAAAAAATCAGTGACCCGCTGGTTAAACCGAACCGAAAAGAAAAAGTGGTTTTTAAGAACCGAAAGCGCACACTGCTGGTTACACCGAACCGAAGTTGAACCGTAAAATGGACTTTCGATTTTACAGCATCAATTGTAGTAATAACATTTTCACTAGCCATGTTGGAAGAAAAAAAAAAAAAAAAAAAAAAAAAGCAGAAAGGATAAACTACATCTACTCTAAACATGACAATTGCGGTAACTAATCTGATACTCGTAGTATTGCAGTAACTAATTTGATTGTACCTGTACACATTTATAAGTTTGGGACCTATGAGGCTATGATAGTAAATTCAACCATTTTAAAAAGAAATCGTTGGTTTAATGTATTATAGGTTTCATGCATTTGTATGTTGATATAATATTCTCCTTGTTATTATGATCTTAATTAAAAAAATCCACTTTCTTTAAACAATACATATTCATTTCTTCAATCATCTTCTGACAACCAAATTTAATAAATGTTAGAATAGGAGGAAGAAGTGAAATAATTGTGAAAGCATGTGGCATGGGTGTGAATTGTGATCATGTGAATTATATAATTCATGAAAACTGCATGAAACGTTGTAAACAAACAAATCGAACCCATGCTTCATCCTCATCCCTCATATAATTATTTTCATTTCTGAATAATGATTGATAATTAATTAATTATACATTGGATTCGGATTTTAGAAAAAAAAAGTACAGTCTCATAGGTGCACTAGATATTAAAATTGGACTAGTATCATGATTCATATGGAAAGTATGATTGCAGTTCTCTCTTTAAAAGAGGATATTAGGCTGGGCGTAATAGAGGAGGTCGACTTGGTCGGTCTACCTCCACTGACGTGTCCCCTCTATTACACACTCACCCAGGCGACAAGTCTCATAACAAAAAAAAAAAAAAAAAAAAAAATGTATATATATATATATATATATATATATATATATATATATATATTAAAAGTGGGCGGGGGGGGGGGGGGGGGGGGGGGGGGGGGTGTAGTCTCCAGACCGATTTGTGTGTGTGAGTATTTAATAAAAATGTATTTTGTTGGGTATGTTTTTTGTGATACTTATTCAGTTATTCGGATTTCAATCGCACAAAAATAGGATTAAAGTGGAACAAAAATACATCAAGTCGCACCAAAAACGCCAAGTACTCAATACGTACTTTTGTCATTAAGCGAGACATGAGTCGAGCAACCATTAGATCACACAAATGGAAAATGCTTGCCAGACCAAAACAGAACATGCATTTTTTTTTCTCTTAAGATTCTCTCCCATGAATGATGTATGAGAAGGGAGGCAAGTGTGCCAATTAAGCATAAACCAAAAAAGTAAAAATATTATTTCTCTTTTGTTAAAGAAGAAGAGGCGTCGAGTAGAGCACCAATTTCTACTCTATTACTCTACTTTGAGGAGCTCAAGAAATCCTATATCAGTTTTTTAAGGAAATGGAGATGAAAATGACCAATTTGATCATATTTGGAGTATGTTGCATAAGAAAAACAGAATCTTAACAAAAAGTCAAGCAATTCTTGACCAAAATAATTTTTGCCCTAGTAAATAGCAACTATTATATGTGATTTTGTACATGAATATCCAAATACGCAAGCACGGACCTACATGAGAATCGGATGTGGCACGAGCCACACCTAATTTGGAGTCACACAGTGTAAATTTTTTGGAAAAGTTTGTATGTGCAGTGCCCAATAACATATTTGCGCTACTTTCTTTCTTATGTTGCATCTTTAGTCAAAAAAATTTATTGGTGCAAATTTTAATACTTATGACAAAAGTAGAATTGTGCAAAACCCCCTGCAAAATTTTTGTGCAACCCCCTCTAAAAATCCTAGGTCCGTATGTGCAAATACGTGTCTTGATTCTTTTCCCTAAAACAAATGCACTTATTTTTTTCATTTTACTGTTTACTGAGGAGTGAAACTATCTATCAAACAAAACAAATTAAAGCAAAATGCAGAAGAAGCACAAAACAGATCACACTAGCAATGCCTGCATATCTTAATTTCATATTCAAAACCAAACTCATTCTTCTTATCAAACATGGCGAAAATTACACACACACAATAATCAACAAACAAATCACATTGATTAGTAATAACCGTAATCCCGAAAGCACTATAAACCATTTGCCTTCCCCAAAGGCCATGATAATCTCCGGTTGCTCATGGCATCTAAATCACTACTGTTTCCGCCATCTTGTTCTTGCCTTGTTGAGTTTGTAAGAGCCAAATCGTCAAAACTCGATTCTTTTCCCCATGGAGGTGGTGTCATACAGTCTGTGCTGCCCGCAGGCATTTTCAATTGGGACTCAGATTGGCCTAACCTTAGTTTTTGAAGAGTTGCAAAAGATTCCCTCATGGCCGTCATTGCTTCAAAGAACCTCGTGCATGATGCCAACGCCACAGGGATTGGCCGAAGCATCTCCTAAATGATATCAACAATATCACATTCAATTGATTGACTTGTGATCCAGAACATTTAATAATAATGTAAATCTTCTTCTAGAAGACGATAAAGAAGGATAAAATAGTAATTTACAAACGGGTTAATGGCCCCATTTATATTGCATGGATTAAAACCGCATAAAAAATTAATTACTGACAGTCCAGAACATTTTAAATATTACAATGACGAAATTTATAATTTTGGTCAAATAAAATTATTTCAAGTTGCTATTAGTAGAAGAATAAAAGATAGAACGGATACAATAAGCTAGTAAGGTGTTTAGACATACCCCCCATACGGACGGTGGCTCCTTAAAGTTTTGAGTCCATTGGAAATCTGCAACAGATGATGTCAGAAGACCATAATCACTAGCAGCCTTCATCAATAGTTCAGAGAATTGTTTCTGTAAATCCCACATGAAAAAAGTAAGCATAATAATTTGTACAATAACGCATGGAATGAAGACTTGCAGTATCAGTTGCTTCATATGTAACATGTGAAACTAAAAGATGCACATAGAACTATGTGGCCTTTCTTTCTTTATGTTTTTTTAACAAAATGAAATGAGAACAAATACAAAACATTGTCACTCAATCATCGGATCAAATTCTAACGGCATTTGCTCTCTGCAATTCTGACAACTAACCTGATATTCTGCTTCTACAGGAATACAGTCTAACGAATATGGCTGTTGAAGACGTGCTATAATTCGGTCCTGCAAATCAAAAAGAAGAATAATGAAGAAGCTACAAACCCAAATATCACGACAACTGCCGCCAGTTGGTTTTACAGTGATCTGATTTTAGAATTAACATATGACACAACAGCTAATAAAAGTTGTCAAGAATAACTGGGCTATATAGCTTCTAAAGAACGGAGTTTAGGCTCACATTTGCAGATGCCTAACGAGGCAACAAAATGCTTAATTAAAAATTAGAGAAGTCACTAAGCTGCATTACCTTATTCTGAATAACATCTTTCAATATGGTAGTGATCCTTGCTAAAGTTTCTATCTTCTTTTCCATTTCACTCACATGTGTCAAGTGTGCAACGTTTTTATCTTCCTGAAATGTCAGAAAAGAAATCAGCAATCACAAATAAGGTCTATAAAACCAGATCAACAATTCACTATGCACCAGAATGTGTGGGCTGTTGCATTCACTAATTCAAGAACTGAAGAGCATAGAATGTTAGCTTTTGAAAGCAATTTTTCAAGAAAGGAGATTATAGTATAATGCTGACATATATGAGGGGAGCTGTTCTACATAACATAATAGAAGAAAAAAAGCTATAACTTCCCACATTTGTCAATGTTCAGAAAACATGTTTCCATCGACTTTCATTACCCCATCTGTCATGTAAAATATACAAGTAGCTTTTTCTACCAACAATTATACTTCTTTGCACAAATCAGATATGGTCTTTTATGCCCACCAAAGTCTTCGTTTTCATAGCCCAATTAATAAAATACTACTTTTATTTTCAAACAGAACACTCAGAGGCTATATTCTAAGGTTGTGTTGAGTTAAACTCAAGATCTCCTAGTTCATGATTTTCTCAAACAGACCATCCTACACTTGCTATGCTAAAGATTGTAGTAACAGTCGTATGTATTATATTGTACAAGGGGTCTGTTATATTCTCTTCTGGACTGTGAAGTTCTAATTTCCATCGAAAGGGTTGAATGTCCAAATTCTTCAAGCTTGCACCCATTATATGATGTAAATTTGCCACCCAAAAAGTATTTAATACCAAGGTTTTTAAGGAAATGAGGAAGTTTGCAACACATTCCTTAACATGTGAATTCAACTGCCGCGTTTAACCAGAGACATGGATCCTGTCAATCACTATAATCTCTTAAGATTATCTAATATTTTGAAGTATGCATATGAATTCTAAGGCCCATTTCTCACCACCCTAAGAAAAGTTTGTCCGATATTTTCAGGTCCTGTGTCTTGATTATCTTCTATGTTGTTTTTTACATTTTAATGACCCGAACCATCCCGAGAGATGAAATGCCCTTTTGGTAAAACATGATTGGGTTCTAAGTTCTAACTCTGAAAGTCCCATTAGATACATTTTTATTAAGGACCTTCCTGCGACTGGCAGATTTAAACAACTATAACGATAATGAAAGCAATGTAAAAGTTGGGTATCATTTCGCTGTTGCTTGCTCCAATAGAACTCCACAATCAGTCAAATGAAAAAGGCAACTAGAAAGAATCAAATGTTGAGAACAATCACCTTACGTCCTTGAAGTTCCACTTGCAAATCTGCGATTTTTCGTTGTACAGAGGTAAGTTCTCTCAATACTCGTATCAAGTCATCACCCTTTTCACCACCTGCTGATAAATTCTGCAAGTCTTCCTGAATAAGAAAGCAAAATTAGTGTAAATGCAAAAATTATAACATTTAACAATGATTATTGATCCCAAACTAAATGAAAAAGCACCATCATACACATAACTTCTCTCAAATCTCAATCAAATTATATCTAGCAGACCATATGAACTTGAGCAGTTGAGCTTTTTGCTGCTATAATGTTTCATCAATACCATTGCAATCCTATAGTTTTATAAGACTTAAAAGCTCAAAGATTATGCTTACCAAGCATAAGAATACAATATGTTTCAAAAGGTATAATGGATAAAGCGTTTTCATTCACTCAGCTTGTAAGTGAAATCAACATACAGTGGTACTGTGGATCTCCATAGTGTAGCTCTTTTAATGAATAAATATAAATCATGATAATGAATCAAGTGAATAATAATCAGCTGATGGAAACTACAAGTTCAGAACGTCTGCTGCTGATTGTAGGATAGTATGTGTTTCTACTTTCTTATGCTTATTGTATGCCTGAACTCGAATGGAATTACAAAGACCCGTTATAAGCAGATGTGCTGTTGCTTTTAGCTAGAAACCAAGTCAAATGCACGAGAAAAGACCACAGCCATTGGTATTTAGCATAAACAATCAAAGCCTAACAAAACAATATTAATCATGTGTTATCAAAGATCACAAAACCAAGTCCGTTCATAACTTATGAGCAATGAGATAGTAACCACTCTGTCCAAGTTTCTTTCTTTCAATATCTAATAACGCCAAACCTTTACTACTATATCATCAAGTTTTTTTTTGAACGGCTTGTTAGTTGTTAGTGTTTGAGGTAGCATTGACATCCAATTGGGCAGTATGCTGACCCTGAACTCCGCCTGTATTTCCTCCTATTGTGCCGGAAGGGGTAAAAGTCTTGGGTGGGACTAGAACTTGAGACCTCCCCTAGCCAAACCTCCCCTCTCCAAGCCCCTAAGGAATCTTGGTGGCCAACTGAGCTAGCCCAGTTGGTTCTATATCATCAAGCTGAATGCCCAATAACGCCAACATACTTGATTTCATCGAAAACAAAATGCAACCTCAAATTCATATATCCATATCTTTCAAAAATACCAATCATTAAACCCATCCTACATAACACATTATCACTACCCAATCTCAATACATCAAATTCTTCAACTAATCATATTCAGTTATTGACAATAAAAATTTCAAAACACTAATTGTACCTCTAGAAAGCAAGTAAACCCTAAAATGCACAATGTAAGATGAATTCAAACAAACAATTATAAAATTAACAAAGGTTAACCTGTGAGGGAGGTGGGGCAACCGTATAACCAAGGTCAGAAGCAATGGACAACGCATCAGACATACCACCAAGTCGCCTCAGTGGTTTTCTACCCACCCAACTACTGTCACTCCCTTGAATTGACGCCATTTTAATAAACTTTAACCAGATCGAAAAGAGTAAGTTTGTGATCTTGGTGTTGGCCGGCAGTTTGAGTTTTGAAAATGGGAAATGGGAGTTTGAAAGTGATCGTTGAAGATCGGGGATTAGAAGAGTTTAACCGCAGCACTATCGAATGTTAATATATATAGATTAGCTGTTTGGTCCTTGAGTTATTTAGATGTCTTTCAATTTCGGTCCTCCAATGTTTTAACTAAACTTCCAAATGTTAAACGGCAACTAACTATGTCATAATATATTATCTCACGTGTTCTGAGCAGGAGTTGAACTTACAACTATTTTGGTTAGGGAGCTTCTCATATAATAAAAGATACAACTGAGAACTGAGACACAAACCTTTTGGTGTTACTGTTTTACTCTATTGTCTCGTAAAACATGATCGACATTTTTAAAATTGGACCGGTTCTTGAAGTAGTTGATTCACCGGTTATTTTATGTTTGACCTTAATTTGTATGATAGACGTTTGAGCTATAGCTAAAACAATTTGTATGGTAAAAGTTTTAGCTAGACTTTTCTCGATTAGATTTAACTATATAAACCTCATATGTTTACATGTTTTATGTTTAAATTAATTGAGTAATAAACAGGATTATACTTCAAATTTTTTAAAAAAGTTAAAACAAATACCTAATTTTTAAATTGGCTCATTTTATACCCCTGCCACCTTTTTGCTTGAAAAATGAATACAGTTGTAAAGTATGTTTGCGTTGAACACTAACCTTCATGATGAAAGCAGAATTGTAAACCATCTCAACTACAGGCGACAAAATAGGCGGGTCGGACAAGCTCAAGTCATGGGTCCAAAGAGGTTTGGGCCCGAACGGGCACGGCCTTAAACGAGCATGAGTCAAACGAGCTCATGTCGAATCACTAGTAATTAAAACACACACAACAACACAAATATGCTTTGGTGATTGATTGTCCCAATTGGTTGGGACCTCAACCCACTTCCCATTCGACAGACACCAACCCCAATCTCCACAACAAGGGCAACCCCCTCCAACCAACTCCAACCCAGTCGGTTAAGGTATTATTGCTGGTAGCCTAAAAGCACATGCTCCAAACACCACCAAATTTTACCGACCTCTAAAAACTGTAGATCTACAACAGTTTTTGAGAAAACTACCAAACAACCCTTCAAGTTTATGGAAACAAAGGTTTAGGTCAAAAGTTTATTAAACTTTATATTTTCTCACATTACAAGTTTAGTAGCATAACAAATTAACCCCTAAAACCATTACACTATATATTTTTAACTAACCCAATAGAAATATGTATTCGTCAATTTCGATACATGAATCACGTAAGTCATTTTTAGTGGATTATTTTGGTTTTTAGCTTTGACTACATATTATTCGTATACTTACTATCTTATGACTAATGCTAAAAATCCAATAAATAATTTTGTTAAAAATTATGATCTCACCTTAAAAGAGTCATGTTTGCTTAAAACCTCTACAAAGCGCGAGTATTAAAAACTCGTTGATTAGATGTTCTATGTGTAGCTTACTATGGGTGTTTGTTCAAGCTTATTTGATGGGCTTACTAAACTAATATAAAAGTTGAAAAGCCAATAAGCTCAATATGTATCACTTGTGAGCATATCAATATATGCTTATCACCTCAACTAAGCTATAAATCGAAATTAAATAAGCTCATAAGCAATATAAATTAAGGTTATTATATTTTTAACTTTTACATAAGTTAAAAAACCTATCAAATAAGCTTGAACAAACGCCCATATAGGTAGCACGGTAGAACTACTGTGAGCGGCCTAGAAAGGCTTTCCCCTTGCTCCAAATATTTGTATGGGTACAAGGAGGGGCAATACAAACGGAACGATCAGTTGGACCTTACTCTATCCATATAAATCAATAATATAAGGCATGTGTTTTCACTCCATATCAGACTGAAGCCAAATCATGAATACACTTATGGATTGAGTATATTAGAATCCGCCCCTTTTATGTATGTTTTAAGAAAGATAACTCATTCACGCACGTATGATGATTTGTTGACTTTTATATTAAAATGAGAGTTTTGCTAATGACACCTTTATGAGTTGTGGTTAAGAGGGTGTATTCAATTACAACTGGTTGTAAAAAAAAACAATTTATTCAATCACAATCAAGTGTTAATTGTACATCTATTTTTTTCCGGAATTGTCTCATTCTTTTTGAATTTTTCATTCAATCATTACTTGTTATCAATTATCGATGAAATGCACAAATCGAGAAATGTTGAGTAATAATAAAAAATTATCAACTATGTTGAATAGTATGAATAGTAGTTTTACAATTGATCCCCTTTAACTTTTTCTCTCGTTTTATTTTATATTTAAACTTATGTAAAGAATAGTAATTTACAGTTTAGACCTTTTAACTCTCTCTAATCTTTACTATGTATTTAAACTTATGTAAATATATATTTTTTTTCCCCTAATATTAATTACCAAAAAATTGCTTTTTAGATTATATCATTGTCAACTTTTGTGGTTTATATTCTTGGTGTGTTACTTAAAGCATATCATTATTATACCCAAAATCCCATGATAAAGTTTTATTATCAACTTTGCGGTTTGTATTTTTTATGTGGTGGTTGAGAGCATATCATTATTGTACATAAAGTCGTATAAAAAAGTTTTATTATCAACTTTGTGATTTGTATTTTTGATGTGGTGGTTGAGAGCATATCATTATTATACATAAAATCGCGAGTTCATTTTACAATTCTTATGTATATGAGGAGAAATTTACACGATATTGACACTAATGAGAAGTATCCCGCCGTAACACGCGAGCACCTAAAAATCTTGTTGCAATCATTCGTGGGTGGTATTATAATGAAGGGTTTTGCTAACAACAGCCCTTAGAGTTGTCGTTAAGAACAAACTTTTCACAAAAATAATGCATTGTCCAAACAAAATCATCATGAATTAGTATTGGCTCTTATTATATGTCAAACACAGTTGTAAATTATTTCATTCATTGGTTGTATAAGCGAAAAAGGTGGCACATGTTTTTGTTCATGTCTTAATGTCAATATTAATTTGAAACAAAAAAAAAATGGAGTTAGTTGTTAATGACAACCCTTAGGGCTGTCGTTAGTATTTCCCTATAATGAAAATAATTTTATTTTCTAGCTTTTTATTAAAAAAACAATATACGCTGCGTTCGAGAGTTTTATTTTTGAAAGAAGGGGAAAGAAGTGAAAAGAAAACAAAATGAATTCGTGTTTCAGAGTTTTTTTTCAAGAGAGAAGAGAAGAGAAGAAGAGAGGAAATTTGGCTAAACTTCTCTCCAAAACTTTTTTCCCAAAAATGGGATGATTTGGAGAGAAGTTTTTAATAAATGTAATTACCTAAATCTTTTATATAATAAATAAAACCCTTATTGGGAATTTTGCATTTTAGAAAAATGCATTCATACAATTATTTAGTAATAATTGTATTTAAAAAAAAGATTATTTTCTTATTAGGTAACATTTTATATTTATCCATAACACAAGTAGAGGATACATACAAAAAATATAGATAAAATGCAATTAACACAAGTAGAAGATAAATACAAAAAATATAGATAAAATGCAATTAATAATAGGATTAAATTTTTTAAATAATTATCTTTAATAATAAAAACTATAATTAAACATTATAAATCAAACAAAACAAAGATTAAATTATTTATTTTTAATAAATAAAAATATATGATTCAAAAAATTTTTTAAAAAAAAACCGCGCGTGCGCGGGAATTATAACTAGTAACCTAATATAAAACATAACTTTTATATATAATAAAATGGTATAATTGTAAACTCACCAGTTATTTCTTCTTTTCTCTCCTAACTTGTAAACATGATATAAAAAATAAAATTTCATTTATCTTCTATTTTTTTTACCCATTTTTAACTCTTTTCTTCTTTTTTTTTTTTTTCATTTCAAAAACTTGGAAAGAGAGTGATAATGTCCAAACATAATCATAATAAATCTACTATATCTTCTAAAACATTTTTTTCACCTTTTTATATGTTTTACACAAAAAACATGGATGTTGATGTATGTTATATCTTGATACTGTTAACTATAAATTTTCATGTTTTTGTTAGTATTTGAAAAAAACAGATACACATAATTTCTTTGGTGAATCTGATTAATATATATGTTTTCATGTTCAAGTTATTAAAAGAAATCGAGTTTATAGCTAAATGTACGTAAGATGTACGTGGTGTAAGTGACTGTTTCATGGTCATTTCTAGGGGTGTGCAGAATTCGGGTTTCATTCATAAAACTGAACAGAAACCGAATAGAAAAAGAACCGAACCAAATTTGTAATCAAACCGAATTTACTAAAACTAAACCGAATCGAACCGAAATAAATATTCGGTTTTCGGTTCGAATATGGTTGTGGCACAATAAACTGAAAACTGAATTTACATAAATATATGTATTTTTTTCATATGTTTATATATATATAAAAAAAATTAAAACACTTTTGTAATATAAATATACTTTTTTTAAAGCTTGAAAATTTTTTAGTGTTAAAAATCTATATAACCAAATAAATAAATAATAAAAATTAAGTAATTCCGGATATTTGATTCGGTTACAATTTTACCAATTTTTTTTAACCCAAACTAACCAAGCTAAAAACCTAACAACGATAATCAAACCGATGAACACCCTTAGTCATTTCTAACCTTTTCTTTTGATCAAGATACATGTACATGGTCATTAGGGCTGAGCAAAACCGACCGAAACCGATTAGTCCCGACAAACCGACCAAACCGTTTAGTCCCGAAACCGAACCGACTAGTATCGGGTCGGTAGTCGGTTTCACAAAATACCATATATCGGTATCGGGTCGGGATCGGGATAAAACCGACATAAGCCCGAATTAAACCCGACAGCCCGACAAAAATTTGCACCTTGTTGAACCTGAAACCCATGGTGACAGAATTAATGCTATCCAAGGTATATAAGTTTGTGTAACTTGTCATGAAGGAACCTCATGCTATTACGTACATAAAAAATGAAATATAACGATGTGAAAGAAAAAAACTATCTGAGATCTTTTTTAGGAACAAATATTTGATAGGAGAAAATAGAGAACAAAGTAAGAAGATTAAATGGAAAACAAATGGGGATGGTGATGGGCTGATGGCTATGTACTGAAGGTCAAAGAAGAGTGGGTGAGATTACGTGTAATTTTTAAAGAGGTTGAAATACTTACAAACTTTTAGCTGCCATGCGTAATTTTTTGGGCTGCTATTAAGAGAGTAGCTGTAACTTTTTGAGACCGCTACAATAAAAAGAAAAAAAGAAAAAAAGGCTTTGACTCATATAATAGGCTTTCACTTCAATATCCTCTCATAACACTACATCTTTCATATTTTATAATTCAAACATACAAAACACAAACATGTCTACTGTATCCAACCCAACCACCATTTGTGTCACCGGAGCTGGTGGTTTTATCGCCTCATGGATAGTTAAATTGCTGTTGGAAAAGGGCTACGTTGTTCGAGGAACCATTAGAAATCCAGATTCCTCCAAGAATAACCATTTGAGGGAGCTAAAAGGTGCGAAACAGAGGTTAACTCTATGCAAGGCTGATCTTCTTGATTTCGAGAGTTTACGTGAAGCGTATTTTATACTTTTCGGGCTGGGCTGCTTATACCCGAAACCGAACCGATTGAGCCCGATTAAAACCGAACCGACCCGACTTCTATCGGTATCGGGATCGGGATGGTTTTTTTGCTTATGTCGGTATCGGGATTTAGCGGGTCGGGTCGGGTCGGGTCGGGATCCGGCCCGATGCTCAGCCCTAATGGTCATAAACTCATAACTAAACCTGTTAAGCATCAATTTTATACATTTTTGTCGAACCCAAAAGCCCGAAAAGGCGAAAACCCACCTCACGTTTGTATGGGCCACTTCATCCAAAACCCATTAACCAAAATTAGGGTTATCTCCACACTTCTTTATAAACCTCTTTATACAACCCTCATTCTCATCATCCAACTCTTTACCGTCTTTTATCAAAAACTAGGGTTTCTACTATCAATTTTTTAACCTTTTCATATATGTTTATATTGATGAAGTTCCAATGAGGAAGACATCCCCTAAAAAGATAGGAAGTGCCGTATGACACATCAAAAACCACCGGGATCACAGCGGCGCGTGTACTCACCCACCGTTACGAGGTCCTCAGATCTTAACCCGATCTGAGTTCTTTTTACCGGTCTGAGTTTCACGCGCTGCTTTTTCCGGCGGGTGTGTGATTTGGAACGGGTCTCTGAGGTTCTTGATGTACACCTTTTTATATTTTATATATTTTTTTTATAGTTTTCATAATGGTTCGATTGCCACGTCACCGGTAGTTATAAATGCATTGACCGGAAGTGATGCTACGATTGGACCAATAACAAACTTTTGTGTGCTTCGCATTCTTATAGGAACCTGTGAACTGCTTATTCTCCGTTCATTCACAGAGCCGTTTTGTGTGATTACATTTTTTTGCTTTTTATTTAACAAAGGTTTTGTTAATTATTGTTATTTAGGGTTTTTCAAATGGATAAAATATTTTTTATGTTTATACTTTTAAAAGCTCTAAATAACAATGTTTAACATTGTCTTTGGAACAAAACAGTTTGTTAGTTTTTATTATGTTTTGATGATTTACTTAAGATGGGGCGAATAATTAATATTCGTAAAATCCATTAACAAATCATCGTAAAATGAGCATATTCTGTTATCACAGCGGTTGAGAATCTTTTAACGAAGAGGATCCCGTTGAACAGAGTATGCGTTGTCACATTCTATCGCCTTGTGGAGCAGGTTCTGCTATTACCATTTGGGATTGGCCGTGAGAAAAACATTTTATAAAATTTGATTTTGATTTCTATAAATAATTGGTCAATGAAGAGATCTGTTTAAAAAGAACACCATCTTTCGGGACTGAATGGTCTTTTTAAGACTTTGATTACAATTCAACGATTCTGAGGCTAATTATAATTTTTGTAAAATTTTGTGCTTATGGACGGTCAAGTGCTGCTTAGAATAATGCCAGCAGTACTTAACATAATTCATAAGCTACATTCAATTGTAGCCATCTTGTCTTTCATGTTAATACTTGTTTTTTGATATGAGTATTAGCAATCCATGCTTTGGCTAAAATTTGTTGTAGCTTGCTGTTTGTTTTAGGAACATGTTAAATTGTTACTGGTATTTTGGTTGCAACTTTGATACAAAGATATACAAGCAGATTTTAATAGCTCTATGCCTCTATAGCAAATGAAATTGATTGTACTTTTTAAATGAAATGGAATGTGGTTAGTGAATTGTAGTCTTGTAGATACTGTATTCTTTTTGAGGTTATACTACTGAGCGCCTTGAACCCGTTATTGTAGTCAAGCATATTAAAAAAACAAACTACCTTTGGTCTGTTTTTTGATGCTCAGTAGTGGACTTTAAGAGCACATGACTTATTATTGTGAAGGTTATAGCTGGAAGTTTTGTTCTAAAAAGATTGAGTATGGGTTCTATTGTGTTCAATAACATTGTAATGCAGCTATGAAACTCTTTTGCCACATTTTTTAGCTTAATGCAAATGTTTGCTGCAGTAGTGTTTACATTTTACTGCTTTATTAATTTGTTGCATTGATGTACCTTTTGTAATAGTAAAGCTATTGTTGAAGTGTTATGGGATAATCATTGTAGCAAAACAAATATTTGGTTCAGTTTATTAGTAATGTGAAATGTGCTTTTGTTGTTTTGATGGATTACTTAAGATGGGGCGAATTATTTATTTTCGTAAAATCCATTAATAAATCATCGTAAAATGAGTATATTCTGATAACACAATGGTTGAGAATCTTTTAACTAAGAGGATCCCGTTTAACAGAGTGTGCGTTGTCACATTCTATTGCCTTGTGGAGCAGGTTCTGCTATTACCATTTGGGATTGGCCGTGAGAAAAACATATTTTACTAGTAATATGTTAATAGTTTTGTTTTAAAATTAATTGGTCATTGAAAAGATTTGTTTAAAAAAGTCCTAATGGTTTATATTTAACACCAGCAGTACTTGCACAATTCATTCACTATGTTTAATTTTTGCGTCTCTGTCTTTTATGTTATATGAGGCAATCTATGTTGTGGCTAATATCTGTTTTTCTGTTCAAATATGTTCACTAACTTAAGTCTATCTTTGTTGTGCTGTAGCTATGTAACTCTTCTGTCCTTTTTGTTCAGTTGTGTATAATGTACATAACACAAATGTTTGCCGTAATCCTTGCTTCTGAATATGCTTTATAGGTTGTTGCCGACGGTGTTCATGTTTGTTGTACTTGTTTTATAGCAAAGTTGTAGCTGAAGCATAACATAAAGCCAACTCATGTCCAGTGGTAGTGGAGGTGAGTGCTAGTGGAGGTGAGTTACTCACTTGTGACTTCCCAAAACATAAAGCCAACTCATGTCCAATTTTGCATTTGTGAGTGACCAAAACGGGGACCGAGTGTAAGTGAGAGGAGAAAGAAAGCTGAGGTGACGGTGAGTGGCTCACCACCACTACTTTCAGCCTTATGCGTTTCTTTGCTTTTCATACTAATCATGTTATGAAGTTAACTTGTAAAGGTTTGATAAATATGCTTCTACTTGAATGGATGGACATCTATACTGCTTACAGGCGTTTTGTGTTATTAACTTAAACAAAGGTTGTTGGTCTCAATTCGGTTACGCATGTAAAGTATATGTTTAATTAGTCAATTAACTAATGTTTAGAAATGTTTTAATATTTTTGAGTTTAGATTATAGTTTCTTGTAAAAACTACCAGTATTTAGGTTTTTGTTTTGTATTAATGATTTACTTAAAGATGGGCGAATTGGTCCTCGTGGTTAACACAAAATTGCATATTTTGATATGGACTCACACAAATAAAAATTAAAAACCACAAAAAGACAAATATTAACCAATGCCCTTAGGGCATTGGTTAGACATTCCCTTTGTAAAATTCATTTACAAATCATTGTAAAATGAGCATAATCTGTTATAAAAGTGGCTGATTGCTGCTTTTATTATTCCAACTGTAGCCACCTTTGTCTTTCATGATAATCCTTATTTCTAATTCAAGTTGCTATGTAGATAGATTTTACTCCTACTTCAGAATAAACCCAAAAGTAACGAGACTGCTTCGAAGAAGACCTCTGACAAGTGTGTGTGGTGAGAGTGCTCATAAAAGTGCAAGTAAAAAAATGAGCGATGAAAAAGAACAATAACTAGAAAACATGCAAAAGACAGAAGGATAGAAGCAAGCTTTAAAATAGAGAAGATAGGCAGAAAAACCATCTAAAGAGCTTAAATAGGAAAATGCAGCAAGAAAACCAGAAAAAGAAAGGAGAAAAAAGCTAGCAACCAAGCATACATACCACATCAGATAGGCAGAAAACCAACACATAAACATAAGAAAACGAACGCTACAAGAAATTAGAAAATAGAAAAAAGGCAGGGGACACGAGCAAAACAAACAAGATCGAAAGCAAAAACTCGAAAAGCAAAAGGGGCAAGGGTACTGAGAAAGACGCAAGCAAAAGGCAAAAAAGAACAAACATGGGCAACGTAAAGGGGCCTAAACCAACGCAAAGTAAAAAGAACAAAAGAAGCCACAAAAACGCATAGAGCCTAAAGGGAACTAGCTAGGGGCGCAAACGCCTAAAGGCAAGACCATCTCGTTGATTTGAGAGGCCTTGTGCCATAACTAAGAAAGGCCCCTTATACAAAAAAAGGTGAAAAAAATACAATAATATATCCTTCATATCTCGCAATACAACAAAACTATATAATATCAATAGAATGAGTAATTCTATCATATTCTTATGATTGACATGATCTAAATTGATAATTCTCACTTTCTTAGTGACCATTCTGTTGATATAAATAATGTCTAAAAACATTATTAACATTTATCGATATCTCTATGTTTTGATAATCACAAAACGTAAACCCATTGAGCTATAAATTATGACGTAAACAAGTATTTAGTGATAAATATTTATTTTACATCCAAATCACTTAAAGTATGAATAAACAAAGTGTTTAATACATTTTATGATCAAAAGAATTTTTATTTTTACAAATCTTACATTTTTTATAAAGTGGGACAAACATTTTTAAACTTATACAAAATGTTTTTGTATTTATAAAGAAATGTTTTATTCAAAATAAATATTTTGAATTCAAATTTCTACAAAAAAAAAAACGGCTATACTCTTCAGGAAAAACCTTCACCACAAAAAGACAAAAATTCTGAAGAAAATATATATTTTTTTGTTAGGCGGCCCCCTTAATTATTAAGAGGACCGGCTAGTAAATTAAGGGGACCGGCCACACAATTAAGGGGACCGCCCACGCTCCCAAACAGTATTTTTTCCCCTATAAATACTGGTTCATTCCACAGATTTTTCTCACCTTTTGCACCCAAAAACTTTCTGTTCTAGCTCATTTCTATTCTCTAAAATCTTTTGATCATACATACATAAATCTTTGTTTCAAAGTGATCCAAACCTCTACCTTTCAAGTGCAAGAGAAGAATACTTCAATCCTTCAAGAGAAGAAGTATTACAACTTGTTGTGACCTCCACATCCAAGTTGTTAGAGCATCATCCATTATATCTATTTCTTTGATAGAAGATAGATTAGCAAGGTGTGTAGATAGAGTGAGTGTGTAGTAGATAGTTGTGAAGTAGAGAAGTTGGGAAGTAGATAGTTGTGAAGAAGATTGTTGTGAAGTAGATAGTTGTGAAGATAGATAGGTGTGAAGAAGTAGTGTTGTGATTAAGTAGTGACTAGGTGTGAAGAAGTTGTGTAGAATGTGTGAATAAGTTGTGACGAAGTTGTGGTGTGTATATTGGTGTGTAAGGTTTTCTCCGCCATAAGGGAGCTTGTTGACATAGTGATGAAAACTCTCGAGTAGGTGACTCGAGGAGTGGAGTAGGGTAAGGAAGGTGTCCTTGTAGCCGAACCACTATAAATCCTTTGTCTCGCGGTTAGATCTTTCCATATCTTACTTATTATCTTGCTTATATCGTTATTACTTTTGTAGACGTAGATGTATATATATATATATATATATATATATATATATATATATATATATATATATATATATATTTGCTCATATAGTGCTAGTATTGATTTTACTTAAAGATCAAACGAAAGTTTCATTCACAAAATAAAGTTTTTACAATCAAACTAAAAAGGTAACATACATATAATTGATCATTTCGATCAAGTATAGTTTTCATACAAAATATAACTAAGGATTATAAAATAAACGATTACTTACTTATCTCTCGTATATAGCTATAATTGTTTATATTATGCATGTGTTGATTTCACATACTTAGCTTATATTATTATTGTTCATACTTAGATATAGTTGTTCATATTGTTCAAGATTTAAGTTCACATAAGATTGAATCAAAGTTTTAAAAGCAAACAAGGTTTTAAAACTAAACTAAGTTTTCATAATAAAATTAAAAAGACGTAAAACTATTCAACCCCCCCTTCTAGTTTTCCACAATTGGTATCAAGAGCCACGTCTAGCAAGATTTTTAAAATATATTGTATTTTAAAACTTGTAACGATCTATGGAATCTGAAAAATATTTAGAAGGGCAATCTATGCAAAGACCACCGCTATTTGAAAGTGTTGGATTTTTATATTGGAAAAATCGATTCGAAACTTATGTGAAATCAAAGGATCTAGATCTTTGGCATGTTATTACCTTTGTTGATTTTCCCCCTATTCAATATAATTTTGAAATTAAAAAGGATGAAATTGTATCTTTTGAAAAACAAAATGATGATTTGAAAAAGAAACTAGCAAAAAATAATGAGGCTAAAATGGTTATTTATAATGCCTTACCACGCAAAGAATATGAAAGAATTTTTATGTGTAAAACCGCAAAAGAAATTTGGGATTCTTTACTAATAACTCACCAAGGTAATAGTCAAGTTAAGGATAACAAAATAGATCTACTTGTGCAACAATATGAGCAATTTACGATTCTGAAAGAGGAATCAATTGATAATGCTTTTGCTAGGTTTAACACTATCATCACAAGTCTAAAAGCACTTGATGAGAATTTTTCTAGTAAGAACTTTGTCAGGAAATTTCTTAGGGCTCTTCATCCAAAATGGCGAGCTAAAGTTACGGCTATTGAAGAATCAAAGAATTTGTCAACTCTACAACTTGACGAATTAATTAGGAACTTGAAAGTACATGAGGTTATAATAAAGAAGGACTCCGAAATAATCAAAGGAAAAAGAGAACAAAGCAAATCCATTGCTTTGAAAGCTAGGAGAGAATCTAGTGATGACGAAAGCTCAACCTCCGAAAGTGATGATGAAGAATACGCTATGGTCGTAAGAGATTTCAAGAAATTTTTCAAAAGACGAGGAAGATTCGTTAGACAACCGCATGAAATGAAAGTATTTCAAAGAAGTAAAAATGACAAGAATGGGAAGAATGAAAGGAAGTGTTTTAAATGTGGTGATCCAAATCATCTCATCGGAAAGTGTCCAATGATGTCAAGAGATCAAAATCAAAAGGCGTTCATTGGAGGTGCTTAGAGTGATAACGATGAGGACAAGAAAGAAACCACAAAGGATGAAAAGTGTCTCATGGCTAAGACGTCAAAAGAGGTACATTCCGAAACCGAATTCTTTAATGATGAAAATTTATCATTAGATGAAAAAGACCTAGATAATGAATATAATAGATTATGCAAATTAGGTAAAAAAGTAATGGTTAAAAATAAGTCACTAAAACATATTAATAATCTATTAGAAAATGAAGTACTCGAATTAAAAATTAAACTACAAGATTTTGAAAAAGAAAAAGAAGTTTTTATAGAATGTAAAACATGCTTAGAGGTCAAAAATGAAAACGAAAAACTTAAAGATAAAATTTTCAAACTTGACAAGTTTAAAAAAGGAAGTAACTCACTTAAGAAAATAATAAGTGTTCAAGAAACTTCGGGAGATAAGACCGGTCTAGGACTCACCTTAACTAATCTTTCAACTAGTGAAAACAAAAATATAAAATTTGAATGTGAATCTAGTAAACAAAAACCATTAGAGTAAAAACCTAAGTATATACTTATAGAAGATAGAAAAATACCTGTTGCAAGTGATGAGGAAGTAAAATTTTTTTATAAACCATCATTAAAAGTCAAAACTGGATTTTCTAAACCAAAATTAAGATCTAAAACTCCACCTCCAAATAGACCAAATAATCCTCATCCTCGGTCTAAAACCCCTCAACCTAGAAGAAACCAAAATAGACAAAACTACAATAATACTAGTCATCAAATGTGGAATTATCAACCAAGTTACAATCCTTGGGGAATATTACCACCATACATGCATCCTAGCCAAATGTTAAATACGTTTGGACCAAACAACTTTGGACCAATGAGACAATGGGGACCAAGTGGCTAAGTTGACAATTTTCGAAGAAGTTGGAATCTCATCTACAAATGACTTCTATAAGTCAACATAGTCATTTGAAGTACTTGAAGAAAATCCATTGAAGACTAAAAGGTACACGTCTCTTTTAAGTTCATCGCTATAATTTGCATGCTTAGATAAATGATTAGTTAGATTAATGCTTAGCTATACATATATATTGTTTGTAACTCTTATACATATATACGTACATAATAGCTTATATACTTATAACCTAGAAACATCTTTAGTTGACTTTCTTAGGAATAAAATGTAATTGTTCATTATCGAACAAAATAGAAAATAGAAATCTTCTATATCCACTAATTGCAAACTCATGGTGATGAAGTGAAATGAGTTAAGTGGATTAATCTTAATATAGAAGTAGGATTAGATCATTTACGTAAGAAAACTATGGATGAAACAAGCTCTCGTAGACTATGGCATTAAGTTAGATATGTGTGCAATAACAAAGGAGCCATAGATGTTAGGATATGCCCCATTCAACACCCTCGCATCAAACATGTAGAATTACGCCATCACTCACCTAAGATCATATGTTATGTAGAAAAGGATAGTATATGACAATGGGCTTAACCAATCCTCTTGAGCATGAGATCTTTAATTAACATCTTTTAAAATCTATGATTAATGATATTTGTTGTCAAAAATCTAATATATAAAAAAAATATGCAAAAACCTCACATTTTGGAAAATAGTTTTTCATATGACTATCTCACTTTTCAATAACATGTTTTCACTATCGATATCCACAATTGGTATCCACAATTGGTAACAAAGATTGGGAAAATTCTCTTTACCTTTCATTAACACATTTTGAAGTAAAACCCAATCTATTTTATTCTAATAACTCTCACATCTACGTGAAAACCTACTTTCAAACATTGTTAAATAATGCTAAAAACGTCTCTTTAAATCATGCATGGTGATCTCATATTTGTCATCTATATTTATATAAACGACACTTATAAGTGAACTGAATCAAATCAAGAGGACCATGGTTTGTCTATTAAGACTTTGTTTGTAACAAGTCTAGAAATCCATTCTATCATAACTACCCACTTATTGCACATTGATACACATTAGGATTAATCCTCCTAGTTATGTAGTTATGAAATACTTGATGTTGCTTATTGTTTCCTAGCACTTATATTTTACTTGCTTGATGAGTATGTTTACATGCTAGATGAAATTTCTTGTTTACTTAATCTCTTTGGTTAACATGCTTTGGCTACATAATTAGTATATGCTTAATTGCCTCAAAGAGTTGGACTTGTTTGAAACAAAAAACACAACCTTTCTGCATTTCACTACCAAAAACCCTTTTCTGGCAATATGGGAATCACCAGATGGGCGGCCCCCTTAATTATTAAGGGGACCGGCCTCCACTTAAGGGGACCGACCATCTGATGGTCGAAGGTGTTGTTTCCTTTTTCTACTTTTTAGCCCATTTCATCTTACACTTCCCAAAATTCATAAACCTATTTTATCCTAAACCTTCTATCAAAATTAATACATCCTTAATCCCACCAATCCTACATTATAAACACTCTCATTCCTCTCAATCTATACTCATCTCTTCATGACCTCTCCCATTAAACCAAAACCACCAAATAACCCGTTTGGAGAAGAAAGCCTAACTTCCATTAAAAGCCCGTCAAACCAAATGTTGTTGTCAAACATCCAACACCAAATTCCTCCTATGTCTTCAACATTACATACCTAACACCTCACTCTCCTTCTCACCAACATTACATATCAAAAACCTTTACTCACCCATATCCTTCTACATTACACTCAAACCTCATAATCTTTTCACAACTCAAGCGATGTTGTTCATAATCAACCAACACCTAAACCTCACTCTCACACAAATGATCCATTTAACAACAAATCATCCATTCGTGCTTCCACTAATGCTCCTTCTTATGATGAGCATGCACAATCCCAAAACAATAATCCCGACCTCATTACCAACACTTTACATGTTGCTCATTCAACAAAAACACCATTCACTCATGAAGCATCTCTTCCACCCATATCATGTTTTCATGATTACCCAAGCTCAAACATGTCTCCACCACCAAGAGTATCACCACCACATCCTACAACTTCACATGCCATTCCTATGTTGCATGTTCAAACCCTCACCCAAGACAACTATCATGCTCCACCACCATTACCTTCCTCCGAACACTTAATGTTCGTTGAGGCGCTAAAAGAATCCCATGAGCTTAGTGCTCTTTTAGCCTTACATCTTGCTCAACGCAATTTGGATCCACCTTCATCTAGATCACCCTCATCACCACAGAACATAAATCAACTTGAGAAGCATGTCAATAATTGACCTTGTTGCATCTTTCTCCTAAAAACCATTGATTCAATGAACACTTCACTTGGATTGAATATCTTCTCACTAGATCACATCCAATACCCTCACTTGAACAACATACAAAACCTTAATCAACCTCTTCCGCTACAAACTCTCCACAACCAAACTCTCCAACATTCATGACCCAAACATATACCTCCATTAATCCAACAACCTTACCCTAACTCAACCATCTTTATTCCAAACACTCCATCATCAACCATCTAAGCATACTATATGCTTATGATTTTCACTTTCAAATATGAATCAACCAACCTTTTGTTACACGCATGTCCGATGGCTCTCTTTGGCAAATTAGGATCTTTAACATAATCTCTTTGAATTAATTGTTATGCATCCTTAATATTTATTTGCTATGCTTGTTATTTGTATATTGCATATTCTTCTATATATGCTTGTGCTTCTACTATTTTTTTTGCGAGCATTCCATATCTCGATTCCTTGATGCCATCGAACGAGGGGGAGCACACATCAAGGGGGAGATTTCATCCCGTCTAACTTTATTTATGAAGCTAGCCGGCATAACCTTTTTGATTCTACAAAAACGCGGAGAAGTGAATACAAACTCACTAAATACATGTCTAAAAATTAATTTTTAGACTTGATGAGTTTAGGTTTTGTAATCATCAAAAAGGGGGAGATTGTTGATATAAATAATGTCTAAAAACATTATTAACATTTATCGATATCTCTATGTTTTGATAATCACAAAACGTAAACCCATTGAGCTATAAATTATGACGTAAACAAGTATTTAGTGATAAATATTCACTTTACATCCAAATCACTTAAGGTATGAATAAACAAAGTGTTTAATGCATTTTATGATCAAAGGAATTTTTATTTTTACAAATCTTACATTTTTTATAAAGTGGGACAAACATTTTTAAACTTATACAAAATGTTTTTGTATTTATAAAGAAATGTTTTATTCAAAATAAATATTTTGAATTCAAATTTCTACCCAAAAAACGGCTATACTTTTCAGAAAAAACCTTTCCCACAAAAAGACAAAAATTCTGAAGAAAATATTTCTTTTTGTTAGGCGGCCCCCTTAATTATTAAGGGGACCGGCTAGTAAATTAAGGGGACCGACCACACAATTAAGGGAACCGCCCACGCTCCCAAACAGTATTTTTTCCCCTATAAATACTGGTTCATTCTACAGATTTTTCTCACCTTTTGCACCCCAAAACTTTCTGTTCTAGATCTCATTTCTATTCTCTAAAATCCTTTGATCATACATACGTAAATCTTTGTTTCAAAGTGATCCAAACCTCTACCTTTCAAGTGCAAGAGAAGAATACTTCATGTAGCCTCTCGTAATTTTCCCCAACGGTTAGTAAATACTTACAAGTTATTACGTTATCTAAATACCCACTTTTGCGTGTGAATTTTTTTTATATTAGACTTGATATATAAATCACAACGGTAAATTGTGATTTATCTTTTGCTTAGAAACGTTGCTTACACACAAACCTAGATAGTCTAATTATCGCGAATATATATTTTAAACGTTTATATTTTTTATAATATACGTTTCGTATATTTAAGGTACAATATTTATATATTCCCGGAGCCTACGAAAATTCCTGAGATCACTCATTAATATTATTTGATCGTAACCCGACTCTCAAAACACACCAGGTGGGCCCCGTTGACCCATTGGGCCACTTAAACCCACTTAACAAACCAACCGGACCCTTTCATTTTCTTTTTCTTCTTTTTCTACTGGGCCGAAACCAAGCTAAGCCCAAACGAACCCTTTATTATTTTTCTTTTCTTCTTTTCTTTCTTCTTTGGCAGCCTCGACACACCCACAAAACATTCTCATTTCATTCGAATTCGACACACAACCCTATCAAATCTTTACATGTCTCAATTGACAACCTAGCAAGGATCTAGGAATGATAAAGTTTCTTAAATAACTCGCTCGTTTCAGCCAAAACAAACCAACGAACCCATGTGAACAAAAATACCAAAAACGTGGCCAAACATTTCTTAGCACCTCTCTATCACACCAATTGCATCAATTCGAACACTATACTCATTATTTGATGTCAGGAATGAATAGGATTCAGTCTTACATATCCTTCTTGTTGCTAGAACTCGGTTGGTCAAGCTTGTGGTGCCACCCCATGCAAACGAGCCAACACATGCATTTGTAAATTTCTTGTGCTTATCTTCACTCTCAAAACTCACTATATAAGCATCCCATGCAACCCTAACTAATCTCACACCCTCAAACACACCATAATATACTTTACGTGGAGTTTACAAGTCAAGATTGGGACAAGAAGTAGAAGAGGTGTACGAAGTGTAGAAGCGATCCAAGAGAACCAAGTTTGCTCGTTGTGAACCTTTGCTGAGTCGTGTACCATTCTACATTGATCCTTCGTGCCAAAGTGAACCATACGAACTATATTTACTCCACCCCTAGAGGTGAGGTGAGAACGAGGAGTCCCCTTTGTTATATTTTTCATTTCGTTATTTTGGTTTTTACACATTTACTTTGCCTAATTTCCTCGTAAAATATAAACATAACATACGCATTTTATTCGACATTTTATATGTTTGGCACACTAGTAAACAAGATATGAGAAGTTTCGAATCTAAAAACATTGTTTTCTTAATGAATTCGACATGTTTTGTGACCTCTTGGACAACTCGAATAAAATCTCAACACTTAGAATTTTTCTAAGTGTTGAGCAGTTTCAACATATGAGTTTTCTCGATCATTTTGGTCTCCCCAATTCTGAATTTGACACATGGCATGTTCTTTTTAAAACTCGACCTCATTAACAGCTTATTAGACAATCACAAGACACATTTTATTCGACCTAATAAGTTTGTTTAGACCTTGTACTCGACCCATTTTGTAGCGACAAAAACTCAGTTTTTATAAAACAATATAAGCCAAAACGTGGGCTTATCTTAAGCCCATTAAGCTTATGTGATACATTGGGCCTAGGAGCCCAACTCCAGTGTTTTTAGCATCCTAAAATGAGTCCAAACTCAGGCCCAAACCTTTCGTAAGCCCATTGGATCAGAAAATGTTAACAGGCCTTGATATTGTCTCGTTAAGGCCCATTTAGTGAAATAAGTTGTTTTTAAGCTAATAAGCAGTTAAAATAAGTTATTTTGAATACCCTGAGCTTATTTATCATGTCAAAAAGCTAAGTTATTAATTTGGTAATTTTTGGACTAACTATGCAAATTTTCTTAACCGAGGGACTAAAAGTGTCAAAACTGCAAACTTGGGGTATAAACTATCAAAACAGATTTTTATAAGCTAGAAACTGTTAATAATGAAATTTGGAAGTGAGAAATGTAAATAATAATACTTTTGGACTTAAAATGTAAATTATGTATAACTTTGGACTAACGACGTAAATATATTCCGTTAAGGGTAAAATATGTAAATTGGTAAAACGTAAAGGATTTTCTGTAAATATTATTTTATAAAATAATATTAATATTTTATATATAAATACTCATGTTTAGTATAAAACTCTTATAAATATATACGATATAAATATTCGCGTAACTATAATAAATTTTAACGATATATATAACGATACGTTTATTTCTTTTCTTTTAAAACTAACATCATAAAACATCGTCTACACACTTCGACTTATTCTTGATGATTTTCCATCGCACATCGAACATCGATCATTACACTCACAAGTTATATGTATATATAACTTTGTTCTTGAACTTCAAACATTTAAACGAACACGAGTTTTAATAACAACCTGAATGACTAATATTCGCGATAAAACCAGATTTAGACTATCAACTGAAACTTGCATTATCTTTTAGGTTGTGTTGTGTGAAGCCATTTCCTTGCTTTGTTGAGACTACGATACCACTGTACTACTAAGGTGAGTTCATAGCCCACTCTTTAACTATTTTCCCGTGGGGGAGATACATGCTTAAAACTCGAACATAAGTCTTTTATACCGGGTATTGAAATACCGTCAGGCCAATGTTATTTGCTTAAGTTACTATTGTCAGAAGTCCCTCGATCATGAACCTTAATCACTTGAAGGGTGAACGTAAATAATTGTGGATAATACTATTAGTGATTGACAATCCTCGTTTGGTTGTTGGAGAAAACACCAGGCGCACTTTATTGTTCTTATAAATAGGTTATTGACAAATACCTATCTTTGGGGGCCTATTACTTACCATCATAATCCACATTTATGATTGGCTGTCAATCGTTGAGTATCATGAGCTTAAGGCAATAACAGGAACATTGATTTTTTTTAACATATTGATTGTATGTGATTACAATACATTCTTAACTTGTGATTCAAACTCTTAAACTCAAACCTATGAATATCACTCAACTTTATGTTGACTTTAGCATGTTTATCTCAGGTAACTAAACAAGGCGGATCTGGATGGCACGGAGTGGGCAAAAGCATGACAAGAACCATAATAAACTACTTATTTTCCTTCAGAATAAAACACGTTCTTAACTTAATAATGTCTTGTATCCCAGATATTTGGTATTTTTGAAATAAATTAAACTTTAATACGTCCCTTTGTGTTGTTTATTATAATTGTGACAAAGATCCTTGAAGTAATACCCCGAAAGTCTTCCGCTGTTATTAACGACTTTTGGGGGTGTTACAGATTGGTATCAGAGCCACGGTTATAGAGAACCAGATGTTTTTAAACATTGGACTATAACTACACTTTAACTGGACCATTTTTACAAAATACCACTTCATGCCCTCCGTGCCTACATTCCAACATCCGGTAGAAAAATTACTTCTCATTATTTCTTACTTATATAACTTGATATATGCTTACATGTTATGATTATGCTAATAACTATGTTTACTAATCGGGATTATTATAGTACCATGTCTTCCAAACCCAACTTCATTGTTTTGTTATCGGATTCGGAAACTGAGAGCTCTACACCTATTGTACCAACTCTTGCTCCAACTCCTATGACTGTGTCACCTACAACAGGCAAGAATAAGGAAAATCAGCAATCCTTTACTTCACCTCAAGCATCATCTGGTCCAATCAGACGCCGTAAGCAAACTTCTCCATTCCAGCCTTATGAACCAGCCACTGCTGGAAAAGCTCTTTCATATGCTGAAGAAAAAGACATCTGTGATAATACTGAATGGAAAAAGGAAATTGCTCCAGCTGCAGAACCAGTGATACTACCTAGTATATTTTATCAGCAGACTACTACTGTACCAGTGACAATCAACAGTCCACCACCTGTGAAAACTCACAGTGCTCCTCTGCCTTATCAACCAAGGAATTACCAGATTCGTCCTACCTCCTCAGATCCTTACTATTATGCAAGAACCAACCATAAGGATCGTAAGCGGGTCAATGCTCGCAAATGGTCATTCCTACTACCAATCCTTAAGTATTGGAGATCTCAAGAAGGTACTCCCACCAACAGAGAACTTGGTGAAAGATCATCATTTGCTGCATCCAGGATCCTTCCGGTCACTGAAGAACCCATTCACCATACCATACCACTCTTGGCAGCTAGGTTAGTAAGACATGAAGACAGGTTAGACGCCATAGCCACCTTGGTGAACAACATCCCTAATGAACTGGTACAAGTCATGTCAGCTGAGATAGAACAACTTGTGATGGAACACCTAGAGATGGGAGTCATGATGGAACAACTAAATACCCAATTCGGTGAAGTTATGGAATTCATCGGATTACTTTGTTCTGCTAACACCGTAAACAAGGACATCATGTGTGACATCGATCAAGCTCTCGACACCACAAGAGCCCAAGTCATGTCTCTGCGACGTGCACAACAAGAAACACAAGCTAGGGAGAGAGACCGAGACCAAATCATAGAAACCATGGCCGCCAAAATTCAGGAACTAGAACGTCGTCTTGATGATAACCAAGGAAAACCCTAGAAAGCCATAGATTGTCGACGTAGCCTTACCCACATCACAGTAATAACTTGTATTTGTCCTGGAGATATATCAACAAGAATAAATAAGTGATGTAAACTCAAAACGACAATCTAATCAATGATGTTATGTTTGCTTTATTTTCATAAGTGTTATGATATCGTATATTGCATCGTGATATATGTGACACTATTATAACTTTGAACCTATTGATGTTACTAAATAGTCTAACATAAGATGGTTATTATGAAAATTCTGAACATATACTCTCATTTTAGGAATATGGCACCTAAGAGAACCACGACCGCTACCTCAGCAGCAACCATGACCCCGGAAGAAATCCAACAAGCAATCACCAATGGAATCAATGCAGCCTTAGCCGAACAAGCAAATGCTAACGCACAACCGGCAAGGAATGTTGCTCCCGCACCTCGCCAATGTACCTATAAAGATTTTATGACTTGTCAGCCGACTTACTTCATGGGTACTGAAGGGATAACTAAACTCGCCCATTGGTTCGAGAGATGCGAAACGGTATTCCAAAGGAGTTGATGCTCAGAAAACAACAGGGTCACATTTGCCACAGGAACCTTAATGGATGACGCTTTGTCATGGTGGACCGCTACAACTCAAACTTTAGGTACAGAAGCAGCGTACCGACTCTCTTGGACGGAATTCAAAGCCAAGATCCTAAAGAAGTACTGTCCTCGATCCGAAATAAGGAAACTGGAAGACGAATTCCATATCCTTGCAGTCAAAGGAATCGATCTTAGGACTTACAACAGGAGATTCCACGAGCTGATGGCATTATGTCCTTCTATCGTACCAGATTTAGAGAAAACTCTGGAGAAGTATATTGAAGGTCTTCCCCGGAGTATTGAAGGAGACGTCACAGCATCCAACCCACCGTCACTAGAAGTCGCAATGGAGTTAGCACAAAAACTCCTAGACCGCGAAGTCAAGTGCAACGAACTCAAAAGAAAGCTCGATGACAGAAGAACCACCCACCATCAGAACCACAATCACTACCACAACGGCCATCGCAACAACAACCATCACCACCACCACAACAACAACAACAGGATCAACCAACAACAACACCAGAACAAGAACCCGCATCGTCAACAGCAGAACCAACGACAAGAACCTCCTAAGGTATTTATGGCAACCAATGGCAATGGATACCAAGGTATTAAGCCGCAGTGCAACCGATGCAAGCTCCATCACAATGGTGCTTGTACAGTAAAATGCCATAAATGCCAAAGGATAGGCCATGCCACAAAAGATTGTAGGGCCCCTGCTACCGGCAGCAACCTACAACCAATAGCACCAACATGTTACTCATGCGGAGAAACAGGACACTTCAAGAACCACTGTCCAAAAGGAAATGGTCAGAACACTGCACGAGCGAGAGCATACGTGATGGGAAATGAAAACGAACCACAAAACCCCGACGTCGTCACGGGTACATTCTTATTAAATCATCATAATGCTAGGGTATTATTTGATTCAGGAGCAGATAAGAGCTTCGTGTCAGACACGTTTGCCCCTTTCATTAACTCTAACCCTTCTAAGCTAAACACCACATACGAGATAGAAATGGCCAATGGGAACTTAATTAGCACCAACACTGTTTTAAAAGATTGTACCTTAACTCTCGTAGGAGAATGTTTTCCTATTGACCTGGTGCCTGTCCAACTCGGTAGTTTTGATGCTATCATCGGTATGGATTGGTTATCCAAACATCATGCTAAGATTCATTGTGACGAGAAAGCCATACACATTCCTTTTAAGAATGAAACCCTCGTTATCCATGGCGACAAGAATAAAAACCGATACGGAATCATCTCATGCCTCAGAATGATAAAATACATGAACGAAGGATGTCATGTATTCATGGTTCAGGTAACGGAAAGTAAGTTAACCGAGAAACAACTTAAAGACGTACCTATCGTTAAGGAATTCCCCGAAGTATTTCCTGAAGATCTACCCGGTCTTCCACCGACTCGTCAAGTAGAGTTCCAAATTGAACTAGTGCCTTGAGCGGCACCAGTAGCAAAAGCACCTTACAGGTTGGCACCTTCTGAAATGGAGGAACTATCGGAACAACTAAAGGAATTATCCGATAAAGGTTTCATTAGACCAAGTTCATCACCTTGGGGAGCCCCAGTTCTATTTGTTAAAAAGAAAGACGGATCATTCCGAATGTGCATAGATTACCGAGAATTGAACAAACTCACTATAAAGAACCGATATCCTCTACCTAGAATCGACGATTTGTTTGATCAATTACAAGGATCGAGTGTATACTCGAAAATTGATCTAAGGTCGGGATACCATCAATTGAGAGTTCGGGAAGAAGATATTCCCAAGACAGCCTTCAGAACACGTTATGGACACTATGAATTTCAGGTAATGCCATTTGGTCTAACGAACGCACCCGCAGTGTTTATGGACCTAATGAACCGAGTATGCAAGCCATATTTGGACAAATTCGTGATAGTATTCATAGACGACATTCTGATCTACTCTCGTAACAAAGAGGAACATGCCAATCATTTGAGAACTATCCTAGAGTTACTTAGGAAGGAAAAGTTGTACGCGAAATTCTCAAAATGCGACTTTTGGATCCCACTGTGCAATTTTTGGGACACGTAATCAATAGTCAAGGTATCCACGTGGATCCTGCAAAAATAGAGGCAGTTAAAGAGTGGTCATCACCTACAACTCCCACAGAAGTACGTCAATTTTTAGGTCTTGCAGGTTACTACCGGAGATTTATTGAAGGTTTCTCTAAAATCTCAAAACCATTGACCAAGTTGACCCAAAAGAACGAAAATTACATCTGGGGACAAGAAGCAGAATCAGCCTTCCAACTATTAAAACAAAAGCTTTGTGAAGCTCCAATACTAGCGTTACCCGAAGGAAGCAAAGATTTCGTGCTATATTGTGACGCTTCGTACCATGGTTTAGGTGCAGTTTTGATGCAACGGGATAAGGTAATAGCTTATGCCTCACGTCAACTGAAGAAACATGAGGAAAATTACACAACCCATGATCTAGAACTAGGAGCAATAGTATTCGCTCTTAAGATATTGAGACACTATCTATACGGCACCAAGTGTATCGTATTTACAGATCACAAAAGTCTCCAACACATCCTAGATCAAAAGGATTTAAACATGAGACAACGCCGTTGGTTAGAATTGCTTAGCGATTATGATTGTGAAATCCGTTATCACCCAGGAAAGGCTAATGTAGTAGCAGATGCATTAAGCCGAAAAGAAAGACTAAAACCTCTCAGGGTTAGATCGTTAGGCATGACTATTTGTTCACCCCTCCCAACACAAATCATTATCGCCCAGAGCGAAGCTCTCAAGAAAGAAAATCGACCAATTGAAAAGATTTTTGGTATGCCGGAAAACGAAAACGGATTTGTGAAAAGATCAAATGGAATGCTTTGTTTCAAGGAAAGAAGCTGGATTCCTCTCTTCGGAGGTATTCGTGACCTCATCATGCATGAGTCTCACAAATCAAAATACTCCATTCACCCAGGTTCTGACAAGATGTACCAGGATCTTAAGAAACTATATTGGTGGCCGAACATGAAAGCCGACATCGCTGAGTACGTCAGTAAATGTCTAACATGTTCAAGAGTAAAAGCAGAATACCAGAAACCCTCCGGATTACTCACCCAACCCGAACTCCCCATGTGGAAATGGGAACGTATTACAATGGACTTCATCACCAAACTTCCCAAAACCTCTACTGGCTACGATACGATATGGGTTATCGTTGATCGTCTCACCAAGTCAGCTCATTTCCTACCAATCAAAGAAACTGATGAAATGAACACACTTGCTCAGATATATCTGAAAGAAATTGTGTCACGACATGGAGTGCCGATTTCTATTATATCAGATCGTGACAGTCGTTTCACGTCTCATTTTTGGAAATCATTGCAAAAAGCTTTAGGAACAAAGCTGGATATGAGCACAGCTTATCACCCACAAACCGATGGTCAAAGTGAGAGAACTATACAAACCTTAGAAGATATGCTACGCGCTTGTGTCATAGACTTCGGAAAAGGTTGGGACAAACACTTACCATTGGCAGAATTCTCATACAACAACAGTTATCATACCAGTATCAAAGCAGCACCATTCGAAGCACTTTACGGTAGAAAGTGTAGATCACCCGTTTGCTGGGCAGAAGTCGGAGAAATACAACTCACGGGACCGGATCTAGTTCATGAGACAACCGAGAAAATCGTCAAAATCAAACAACGTTTACAAACCGCTAGAGACCGACAGAAAAGTTACGCCGACCTAAAAAGAAAACCCATGGATTTTTAGATCGGAGATAAGGTTATGTTAAAAGTATCACCATGGAAAGGAATGATACGATTCGGAAAGAGGGGAAAGTTAAACCCAAGATACATCGGTCCATTCAAAATCCTAGAAAGAATTGGACCCATGGCATATAAACTTGAACTACCCGAGGAACTTAGCCGAATTCACAACACTTTTCATGTGTCAAACCTCAAGAAGTGTTTATCCGATGAATCTCTGGTCATTCCATTGAAAGAGTTACAACTTGATGACAAACTCGTTTTTACCTAGGAACCGGTAGAAATCATGGATAGGGAAGTCAAACAACTGAAACAAAACTGTATCCCTATCATAAAAGTTCGTTGGAACTCTAAACGAGGACCAGAGTATACTTGGGAACGCGAGGACCAGATTCGCACCAAGTACCCACACCTCTTCTCTTAGACACCCTTGGTAACCCTCCTAAACTCGAATTCCGGGACGGAATTCACTGTAAGGTGTATGTACTGTAGCCTCTCGTAATTTTCCCCAACGGTTAGTAAATACTTACAAGTTATTACGTTATCTAAATACCCACTTTTGCGTGTGATTTTTTTTTTATATTAGACTTGATATATAAATCACAACGGTAAATTGTGATTTATCTTTTGCTTAGAAACGTTGCTTACACACAAACCTAGATAGTCTAATTATCGCGAATATATATTTTAAACGTTTATATTTTTTTTATAATATACGTTTCGTATATTTAAGGTACAATATTTATATATTCCCGGAGCCTACGAAAATTCCCGAGATCACTCATTAATATTATTTGATCGTAACCCGACTCTCAAAACACACCAGGTAGGCCCCGTTGACCCATTGGGCCACTTAAACCGACTTAACAAACCAACCGGACCCTTTCATTTTCTTTTTCTTCTTTTTCTGCTGGGCCGAAACCAAGCTAAGCCCAAACGAACCCTTTATTATTTTTCTTTTCTTCTTTTCTTTCTTCTTTGGCAGCCTCGACACACCCACAAAACATTCTCATTTCATTCGAATTCGACACACAACCCTATCAAATCTTTACATGTCTCAATTGACAACCTAGCAAGGATCTAGGAATGATAAAGTTTCTTAAATAACTCGCTCGTTTCAGCCAAAACAAACCAACGAACCCATGTGAACAAAAATACCAAAAACGTGGCCAAACATTTCTTAGCACCTCTCTATCACACCAATTGCATCAATTCGAACACTATACTCATTATTTGATGTCAGGAATGAATAGGATTCAGTCTTACATATCCTTCTTGTTGCTAGAACTCGGTTGGTCAAGCTTGTGGTGCCACCCCATGCAAACGAGCCAACACATGCATTTGTAAATTTCTTGTGCTTATCTTCACTCTCAAAACTCACTATATAAGCATCCCATGCAACCCTAACTAATCTCACACCCTCAAACACACCATAATATACTTTACGTGGAGTTTACAAGTCAAGATTGGGACAAGAAGTAGAAGAGGTGTACGAAGTGTAGAAGCGATCCAAGAGAACCAAGTTTGCTCGTTGTGAACCTTTGCTGAGTCGTGTACCATTCTACATTGATCCTTCGTGCCAAAGTGAACCATACGAACTATATTTACTCCACCCCTAGAGGTGAGGTGAGAACGAGGAGTCCCCTTTGTTATATTTTTCATTTCGTTATTTTGGTTTTTACACATTTACTTTGCCTAATTTCCTCGTAAAATATAAACATAACATACGCATTTTATTCGACATTTTATATGTTTGGCACACTAGTAAACAAGATATGAGAAGTTTCGAATCTAAAAACATTGTTTTCTTAATGAATTCGACATGTTTTGTGACCTCTTGGACAACTCGAATAAAATCTCAACACTTAGAATTTTTCTAAGTGTTGAGCAGTTTCAACATATGAGTTTTCTCGATCATTTTGGTCTCCCCAATTCTGAATTTGACACATGGCATGTTCTTTTTAAAACTCGACCTCATTAACAGCTTATTAGACAATCACAAGACACATTTTATTCGACCTAATAAGTTTGTTTAGACCTTGTACTCGACCCATTTTGTAGCGACAAAAACTCAGTTTTTATAAAACAATATAAGCCAAAACGTGGGCTTATCTTAAGCCCATTAAGCTTATGTGATACATTGGGCCTAGGAGCCCAACTCCAGTGTTTTTAGCATCCTAAAATGAGTCCAAACTCAGGCCCAAACCTTTCGTAAGCCCATTGGATCAGAAAATGTTAACAGGCCTTGATATTGTCTCGTTAAGGCCCATTTAGTGAAATAAGTTGTTTTTAAGCTAATAAGCAGTTAAAATAAGTTATTTTGAATACCCTGAGCTTATTTATCATGTCAAAAAGCTAAGTTATTAATTTGGTAATTTTTGGACTAACTATGCAAATTTTCTTAACCGAGGGACTAAAAGTGTCAAAACTGCAAACTTGGGGTATAAACTATCAAAACAGATTTTTATAAGTTAGAAACCGTTAATAATGAAATTTGGAAGTGAGAAATGTAAATAATAATACTTTTGGACTTAAAATGTAAATTATGTATAACTTTGGACTAACGACGTAAATATATTCTGTTAAGGGTAAAATATGTAAATTGGTAAAACGTAAAGGATTTTCTGTAAATATTATTTTATAAAATAATATTAATATTTTATATATAAATACTCATGTTTAGTATAAAACTCTTATAAATATATACGATATAAATATTCGCGTAACTATAATAAATTTTAACGATATATATAACGATACGTTTATTTCTTTTCTTTTAAAACTAACATCATAAAACATCGTCTACACACTTCGACTTATTCTTGATGATTTTCCATCGCACATCGAACATCGATCATTACACTCACAAGTTATATGTATATATAACTTTGTTCTTGAACTTCAAACATTTAAACGAACACGAGTTTTAATAACAACCTGAATGACTAATATTCGCGATAAAACCAGATTTAGACTATCAACTGAAACTTGCATTATCTTTTAGGTTGTGTTGTGTGAAGCCATTTCCTTGCTTTGTTGAGACTACGATACCACTGTACTACTAAGGTTAGTTCATAGCCCACTCTTTAACTATTTTCCCGTGGGGGAGATACATGCTTAAAACTCGAACACAAGTCTTTTATACCGGGTATTGAAATACCGTCAGGCCAATGTTATTTGCTTAAGTTACTATTGTCAGAAGTCCCTCGATCATGAACCTTAATCACTTGAAGGGTGAACGTAAATAATTGTGGATAGTACTATTAGTGATTGACAATCCTTGTTTGGTTGTTGGAGAAAACACCAGGCGCACTTTATTGTTCTTATAAATAGGTTATTGACAAATACCTATCTTTGGGGGCCTATTACTTACCATCATAATCCACATTTATGATTGGCTGTCAATCGTTGAGTATCATGAGCTTAAGGCAATAACAGGAACATTGATTTTTTTTTAACATATTGATTGTATGTGATTACAATACATTCTTAACTTGTGATTCAAACTCTTAAACTCAAACCTATGAATATCACTCAACTTTATGTTGACTTTAGCATGTTTATCTCAGGTAACTAAACAAGGCGGATCTGGATGGCACGGAGTGGGCAAAAGCATGACAAGAACCATAATAAACTACTTATTTTCCTTCAGAATAAAACACGTTCTTAACTTAATAATGTCTTGTATCCCAGATATTTGGTATTTTTAAAATAAATTAAACTTTAATACGTCCCTTTGTGTTGTTTATTATAATTGTGACAAAGATCCTTGAAATAATACCCCGAAAGTCTTCCGCTGTTATTAACGACTTTTGGGGGTGTTACACTTCAATCCTTCAAGAGAAGAAGTATTACAACTTGTTGTGACCTCCACATCCAAGTTGTTAGAGCATCATCCATTATATATATATTTTTTGTGTAACTAGTTGTGAATATTTGATAGAAGATAGATTAGCAAGGTGTGTAGATAGAGTGAGTGTGTAGTAGATAGTTGTGAAGTAGAGAAGTTGGGAAGTAGATAGTTGTGAAGAAGATTGTTGTGAAGTAGATAGTTGTGAAGATAGATAGGTGTGAAGAAGTAGTGTTGTGATTAAGTAGTGACTAGGTGTGAAGAAGTTGTGTAGAAGGTGTGACGAAGTTGTGGTGTGTATATTGGTGTGTAAGGTTTTCTCCGCCATAAGGGAGCTTGTTGACATAGTGAAGAAAACTCTCGAGTAGGTGACTCGAGGAGTGGAGTAGGGCAAGGAAGGTGTCCTTGTAGCCGAACCACTATAAATCCTTTGTCTCGCGGTTAGATCTTTCCATATCTTACTTATTATCTTGCTTATATCGTTATTACTTTTGTAGACGTATATATATATATATATATATATATATATATATATATATATATATATATATATATATTTGCTTATATAGTGCTAGTATTGATTTTACTTAAAGATCAAACGAAAGTTTCATTCACAAGACAAAGTTTTTACAATCAAACTAAGAAGGTAACATACGTATAATTGATCATTTCGATCAAGTATAGTTTTCATACAAAATATAACTAAGGATTATAAAACAAACGATTACTTACTTATCTCTCGTATATAGCTATAGTTGTTTATATTATGCATGTGTTGATTTCACATACTTAGCTTATATTATTATTGTTCATACTTAGATATAGTTGTTCATATTGTTCAAGATTTGAGTTCACATAAGATTGAATCAAAGTTTTAAAAGCAAACAAGGTTTTAAAACTAAACTAAGTTTTCATAATAAAATTAAAAAGACGTAAAACTATTCAACCCCCCTTCTAGTTTTCCACACATTCATTCGAGTCTTATAAGTGTTAAGCAACTAAATATTTACTAACTTGTATTGTTAATGATAAATTTAATATCAATAAAATGAGTAATTCTATCATCTTCTTATGATTGACATGATCTAAATTGATAATTCTCACTTTCTTAATGACCATTCATTCGAGTCTTATAAGTGTTAAGCAACTAAATGTTTACTAACTTGTATTATTAATGATAAATTTAAGTATCTCAATCAAAATCGAATATAATGCAACAAAAAGAGTTAGAATGATACCTTAAAATAACAAAAAGAACGCTCACATCAGAAAAAAAGGATTAATTTATTTATCAACCTTATGATAAGAGGGCATCTATTTTTTGTTTCTTTATAACTTTTAAGGTTTGCACACATTTTTTTGGAAATGCATTCTATAAACGAAGTAAATGGGGCTCACCGTTGACTACATGGCCTTACATAACTATACTGGACTTCACTGAAATTGTGCCCTGTGCGCTGGCCCAGCCTGCACATGCTGAGGATCGGGCCTGCCTATAGGGAACTACCTTCGAATAACATAGCTCAAACTACCCACAAATTCTAATCCTATCATGTCCTCGGAAAAGAGAAGCTCCTTCATGTATTGCTCAAATCTATACTCCCACCTAAGTTTAGGTCTACCCTCATTCTCAACCTCTCTTTAGAGGCACTGACATGACCAAACCACCTCAACCTTCCTTCTCTCATCTTCAAGATAATAGATTCAACATCAAGTATTGATCTGAAAACTCCGTTCGGAATCATGTCAGACATGGTTTTGTCACAAGTCTATCGTAGCCTTCTTAGTTCCACCACTTCCCTCTGTTTGCTTGAGCTTTTGTGATAGGCCATCACTCTGGCGCGTACAACATAACAGGTCTAGTTGCCACCCTATAAAATTTTCCCTTTAGCTTAAGAGGGAATTTCTTGTCACATAGTACTCCTGACCCCACCCTCCATTTCTCCCAGCCTCTTCTAATACAGTGTGTTACGTCATCATCTATCCTTCCTGACTTGTGTATCACCGAACCCAAATATCTAAAAGACTCCTTTGGATGGAGGATTTGGTCGTTGATACGGATTTCCATCTCTTCGTTGTGGCCGATCTTGATCCTACCAAAGTCACATCTCAGGTATTCAGTCTCCTCTCTGCTTACCTGAAGGCCATTGTCTTCAAGGGCCTCCCTCCAGTACTCAAGTCTTGTTTAACCAACACAATATCGTCAGCGAATATCATGCTCCAAGGGATGCACTCTTCCTTCGTGATAGCTCATCAAGAATTAAGGCGAAGATGTAAAGGCTAATGGCCGCTGATAACATCAAATAATTTGGATACTTTAATATCAATTTCCCCTAGTAAATATATACTTAAGATGCTTCATATTTCATTATCATGTATAGTTTGAACATAGGAAAAGATGCGGAATTGAAAGGAAACATGAAGAAATACAAGCGCTGGAACAGAGTGAACCTACGGCATAGTTGGATTGATCAACTTACGCCGTAGTCTTCATGTATACTAATCAAGACCAAGTCAACTCATCGCAGAGGTACGACGTAATGCAATCAATCAACTTATGCCGTAAAGATCCATTAAAGACTTGGAATGTTGCTGATACAAGAGTTGCGCCGTAACTACATCACCAAGGTTATGACGCAACTAAGGAGCCACAAGTTAACGAGACGAATACGGCATAACTGGTGCATCATGGTTACGCCGTAACTATTCAACAATTGGAAGAGTAACGTGCATGAAGGAGATTACGGCGTAACCCTTTACTTATGGTTACACTCTAGTTATGTTGTGCCTATATAAACAAGCCCTAATTAAACTAATTTGATAGGACGATTAGGGTTCCACTCTAAGGCAGTTTCTAGCATTTCCAAGGGGCAAGGGAGAATTCGCTTATAATCATCATCATTATTAGTCACACATCAAGTAATTTGTATCAAACATCATGTTTAATTTGACCAATGTTTTATTCATTCTTGTTTGTATATCTTATAGCATGAGAGGCTAAACATTTTATGTGTTAGTCTAGTTATGAAATTATTAATGTTTTGATTCTTGTTCCTTTGTCTATTTATCGTTTATGTGGATATTTTCTTAGCCTATCGTTTGATCCCCGCACGTCGGTAGTATTGAGGCTATGGTAGAGTCTATTGGCTAGCTTAAGATGACCATTTGAATACTAGTTTAATAGGCTACTTTGGGTGTGACCATCACCTGAGTGTAGGAATCTACCAATTACCGCCTACACTAGATTAGGTACTTAAGAAGCGCGGAAAATTTGAATGTCGAGATCATCGGCATTGGATAGGTATTTTAAGATAGTTGGGGGTATAATGACTATGAACTAAGATACCCCACTTCTGTGACCATGGGGTTAAGATCATAGGAATTATAGGTTAGGTACGACAACCAATCAGGCCTAATGATAGAACCACCACGTAAAATGAGATGTAGACATTGCACTTAGGATCAAGGTCATTGTGTTAATAATGTTGTAACTAGGTTAACACATCTTTCTGCACATTTTCTTGGTGTATGAACATGATACGACCCGCTGGAAGAACTTTGGAGATCAATTTGACATATATGTTGTAATTAAAGCCAAAACAATGGCTGGACAAGATTTGAGCTTCGTCATAGGTAAAGATGCTAGATGGAATTGCTGCATTTAAGGGCGTTTCTGATACGACCCGGTTAGGGGTGTATCGGGATAAGGCACCACTTCAAGCGTGTGCTGGCTCCGTCAGAAAAATATTCTTTCGATTATCTTTCATTTTCAAATTCTATATTTGAATATTTCTTTTTTACTCCTTTGATATTGTCCCATTTAAATGAATGTATGCCTTACACTTTCGACTGTATTTATTTGATTTATGATCCCATGTTGTTGCAGAGTTGCGGCCAGATGCAAGCAACTTAGATATGTTGAGAAAGAACGATTGTAATATGTGATTATTGAATCATTTTTTGAAAGATATAAGATTATCACTTAAGTAACTATTATGTAGTAATAAAGCTCATTATTAAATTTATCATGACGAGCATACATTAACTTAATCCTTACGGCTCATTAAAATGATACAGTTTTACAATGTCAAAGATGAAAAAAAAAAAAAAACATTTGTAATTCATCTAAATCAGCCTCTTAAATTTGTATTTTGAAACTTTCAATTCATCCAACTTGCATAATGATAGCATAAAAATGTAACTACATCTAACACACACTGATATTTAGCGTCCCATCTTGTCGCAACAATGGCAACACACATTAGTTTTTAAACCTAACATACTAATTGTTGGAAAAACTGGTTTTGCAAAATGATTTTTTGCAAATTTTGGACACTATTTAATATGTGTATATTTTATATATATTTATATTTCTTGGTAGCTTTGTATTCTTCTTGACGAGAGCTTCGCAACGAGCTAAAGCGTGTCCAAAATGGAGCTAATATGAATAAGATATCATATCTCAAAGTGGGGCACTTGAAACACAAAATATGGGAAAAATATGCTATCCCACATCGCCTAGTAAAGGAAATGTTGAGCTGTTTATATATGAATCTTGATATGGACCTTCAAATTGATTTGTTGGTTTTACTCCAAAATCTACGCACGCAAGGGGTGGTGGGGTGTGCGGATTTCGGATTTTCTGGGCCAAAATAGCTTCCAAGCTTGTGAACTCATGCGAGCCCGCGACCTATGGACATGAATGCCAGCTCCAAAACTTCGCCTGCGTACATATAAACGCAAATCGTGTTTTAACTCGATTTGTTTAATTATGGCCTTTATTTGATCAGAAACACTCATCGCTTCTTTGATCTTTCAGGCAAGTTTGTCACGTCCGGCTATTAATTATGTCCTTTCTTGTGATCTTTCAGGCAAGTTTGTCACGTCCGGCTGTTAATTATGGCCTTGCCATTGTATCCTGGGAACAACAACTTCACGTCAAGATTCAATGAGTGAGCTTTAACCAAGAATTTCATTAACACGTCTTTGTGTTTCACCAACAATTCAAAATGGAATACACTATAAACTACAATATGTATGAGTTTGATTTTAGTGTTTTTATTACTTATTTGACCATCCATTGTTTTATTTCTAAACGTTTACCACTATCCAACACGATCTGTTTAAAGGGTTCGTTCTCCTCTCTTACAACGTAAGATATTATTTTTTATTGAAATACCCGTGAATTTTACGGGTCTTTTAGTAATAAATACCATATAGTTAGAAGTCTTGATATTCTACATGATTGTAGGCCGTAAAAACTTTTATCATTTAAGACAGTAAGATCACATTTGGTCCTTATACAAACAATTCCAGTTTGCACATGGTTTAACCAATACCAATTGTTTTACGATTTTTTAAAAGGTTGATTATCAACATGACTTAGGGCCTGTTTGTTTGGGGCGTTTTGGTGGGGTAGAATTGGTTTGACAGTGTTTTATATAGTTTGGTTGGAGTTTTAGGAGTTGTGTATGGGTGTCACATGCATAGAAACGATACCTGGCAAGGAGAGTGGAATTTGCTACTTCTTCAATCTTGTCATGTGGGACCCAAAAATATTCTTTCTATATCTATTCAGATTTTATTAAAATAGTATTTTTTATTTATATTAAAATAATAATTTAAACTAAATTAAAATCAATCTATCATACAAAACAAACAACATTATAAATCTATCATTCTTTTCTCTCTCCTCCTTTTCTTTCAAATCAATCCAAATCCAAATCTAATTCTAAACCCACTTACAAACCAAACGCACCCTTAGTACCAATCAAACCCAAAAGCCAAGAAGCCAGAAAATCAACTTCGATTACCATCATTGGTCCCTCATACCTCAAAAACGAAATAACTGCAATACTCTTATCTACTTCGAGACTCATAAATATAAGTCCCATAACTTGCTTGAAGAAATACCTCAATTGATCTATTTTCATTCGTAAACATTCTTACATATGTCTTTTGCCACACAAAGTATACACTAGCACCCAAAATAAATTTTCTCATGACTCTCTACATAGAATTGTTGCAGGACATGTTTTTCATTTCATGAATAATGCTTTTCAAGTCATATGGGAAGTTTACCATGTTCATTAAAATATTCATAGATAAGTCATATTTTATGGTAGTTGAGAGTGATTTTATGGTGATGGGTTTACGTGTTTTGTAATGTGTTTAGGTAATCGGTGCCGGTGGGGGTAGGGAGAAAAAGTTGATGATCAGGGGCAGTGGAGGTTGTGAGAAGAAGAAAATGAAATGAATAAAGGAGGTGTTTGAGAGTGATTTTATTACATTGTTGGTCTCTAAGATGTAATGTGTCAAGCATTTAGTAACAAAAGAATGGTGATTGTCATAAGTTTTTGACCTAAATATTTAGTGTGAAAATTAACAATAGCATGCAATACTTATTAAAAAAAAGAATACACAACACCAAATAATAGATTAAATCGTACTAATTTATTAAAGAATATTGACTAACGTGTTTGGGCTTTTGGTGATTTTCTTCAATAAATAGCCTGCATTAATCGCAGAATCTACCCTTTTAGAGTCTTGATTACCCACTATAAGAAATTAAAATTAAAAACACATATTTTTTTAATAGAAATTAATTATATATACCCTTCGAAATATGACATTACAATACAATGGCAGGTAGCCGGGCAACAAGTTGCGCCGCTACCCCCTTTTGAATAGCGAACCCTACTGTAATTGTCCTTGCACCAAGTCTGGCAAATAACAGAGTATCTAAATGGGTCTAATCTCAATTCCTTGTACCATGAGCCCCTTAAGATTCTTCTCACCGGGATGTTGTAACTTAAGATGCATAGGAATCGGTTTGGTGCTTCGGAACAAGAAATTTAGCCAACCTTTGGTTTCGCTAGAATGAAACTTCCAAACTTGTACTTCCATCCAACCATCACTCCTTTGATGCGGAATGGCATTCCCTTTGAATCTATTCAGTGGGTTGTAGGTTTTAACATCAAAATTTTGTCCAATAATTGGGGTGTGTGGAGGGCTTACTAAATAGATAAACCACATATAGCTACGAGTACTAAAAAAGCCAGCATTTTCATCATTCACCTTAATAGGAGCCTCAAATGTTGATTGGTCTTGTGGTAATTTGAAGACAAGGTAAGCTGCATATGCTGTTTCAGGTGATACTTCTTCGGGTTCTATACTCCCCTGAATTATAAATTCGTTGGTGTGTGTTATTACAAGCACTTCTCCAAATCTGCAGCAACAAAAAAACTCATTAATTATGTACTAGATTTGGAAAGTGTTTAAGGTTTCCAAGTGGCAGAAGCCTACTAATGTAGTAAGTTGTTTATGTTTATTGTTTAACAGGTGCTCATAACACATAGCAGCTTCAAACAATGATAACATTTAAACTGAATCAAATTGGTCAATGGAAAAATAAACATGTCATCACACACCAAAGCAAAGTCCTAGGATGCTTTGGCATACTGCGGGGTACAAAATCCAATATTTAGGGATCTCTCTTTTGAAGCTTCTCGTAATTGATTGCTTATGTTCGTGAGTCTATTCAGATTGACTGGGCTTCAATAATCATGTGACTGGGCTTCAGTAATCATGCTTCCTAAAACAGTAATATAATTTTTTAAGAAGTTTCCTATGGTCTCTTTTAAAGATATTAAAAAGTTTCCTATTTGTAGACCAAATCAAGGAGGCTGCGGGTTGAAAGATTTGGATAAATAGAATAAAGCTTAAATCATTAAGCATTAATGGAAGTATTGCAGTGTAATAATAAAGTGTATTTCTTAAATCTTAACTATTACCCATTTATAGAATAATTGGATTCACACAATGAACTTAAAAGGCAAAAGTTTTTGGTAAGTTAAACACGAGAGTTTAAACAGTTGAGTATGAAAGAACTTGCTGGAGATGAGAGATTGAGAGATAAAGTGAAGTCTCATATTGTCCAAAAACTAGGAACCGAATCCAATTCAATGTTGCTTGTATGCAGCTATATTCAAAGATGGAAGATGAAAGTGGTCTTTGGAGTGGCATATGATATATCCTCAAGTTACAAGCATTTAAGAATTGAACCTGTACTAATCCTTTGTGAAAAGATGTAGTGGTATGGAAAAACTCAAAAGCAAGTCTTGTTTTATGATAAACATGTATGGCAATTTAAGAAAAGTAACACAAAATAAGTCACTAGATGGGATAAGTGCAGAAATGGTATGCCCATTATAATAATAACTTTGAAGCACATTTTCATTGTTTTTCAACAGCCTTTTGCACATAATACACGGGTCAAGTTGCAGATGATGATTGGTTTGAATGGGTTGGCTAATCGTTGGCAAGATATAATTCAGGATTTTGCTCCTAGATCATAAAATGGCACATGGAGCATCCTTAGAACTTAGACGACTTGTACTTGCTGTTGCTGTATACTTCATATGGCAGGAAAGAGATTACAAAATTTCAGAGATGAAAGTGAGTTGGGACATGTTGTATGCAATGATTATTGACACTATAAATCTTAAGCTAATGAGTTTTAAAGTGAAGCCTAATGAGGCAGCCCTCCATGTAGCAAAGTTGTGGAACGTGGGAATGAATATTTAGAAGGCCAAAATATCAATATAGAACTCATATTTGCCATATAACCAATGAACCATTCTTAGCCACTCATTTTTTTTATAAAAAAAAACAATAAAAAAAAAACTTTCACCATTTTTTTTAAATTAAATATCTCGCAAACCGTAAATCGTTACGCGAAAAAAATACCGTCGCGACGAGAATTAAATTATCTTTCTATAGACATGTATTGTTATATACTTTTGACGATTTTTTTCGACGAACTTTTTTTTTTCAAAATTTCCACCTAGAAAAATCATATGTGATTTGTTAAAATCATATGTGATTCGTTAAAATCAAATCATATGTGATTTGTACGAATCATATGTGATTTGTAAAAATCAAATAATATGTGATTTTTACGAATCATATATGATTTTTCTGGGTGGAAATTAAAAAAAAAAAAAAAATCGTCGAAAAAAAAAGTTCGTCAAAAGTATATAACAATGCATATCTATAGAAAGATAATTTAATTCTCGTCGCGATGGTATTTTTTTGTTAGGGGTGAGCAAAAAAAACCAAAAAAACCAAAACCGAACCGAAAACCGAAAAAACCGACCAAAACTAAAAACCAATGGTTTGGTTTTTACTTTTTCAAAAACCAAAAAATTCGTTTCGGTTTCGGTTTTGTTCAAAAACCAAACCGTAAAAAACCGAACCGAACCGCTTCTATTATATAATAGTATATAACTAATATAATGTAAATAAATAACTAAACAAATCTAGTTTATAAATTCATATTAATTTTGTAGATGAATTTATAACATATTTATCTTAACGTTTATATATTTGTTTTTTGTGTGCGTGTATTTACTTTACAATATATCAATACTTATGTGACAATAATTATACAATGTGTAAATTCAGTTGCATATGTGTATCTCATCTATACGTGTGTAATTATGAAGTTATGAGATAAACATTATTAGTCTTATCTTGACAAAAAAAAGTAAAGAAAAATAACCAATTTTTCACAAAAATCAAGTTTGTTGGAATAAATTGGCTACAAACAAATATAAGCGGTTAAAAACTGAAAAAACCGAACCGCCAAAAACCGAACCGCCAAAAAACCGAACCGCCAAAAACCGAATGGTTTCGGTTTTGGATTTTATAAAAACCGAATGTTACAGTTCGGTTTCGGTTTTAGCCAAAAACCGACCCAAACCGAACCATGCACACCCTTCTTTTTTGTAGCTTGAAGATTTACCGTTTGCAAGATATGTTGTTTATTAAAAAAATGTGAAAAATGGTTTTTATTGATTTAGATTGGTTCATTGGTTCTATGACAAATATGAGTTATATATTGATCTCATCTCTATTCAGAAGTTTGATAGAGGAAACAAGGGTCAATAGAGCTGTGTTCTTTAAAGGCGTGTGTGTGTATATATATATATATATATATATATATATATATATATATATATATATATATATATATATATATATATATATATATAAAATGTGAAGATAGTTGTGTAGAATGGATTGCTTATGGTATAGATTTCATTATTTGTCTTTTCAAATATGGATTGCCACTTAAGGTGGATAGGTACTAGTGCACTACCAAACTAGATTATAATATTTTTGCCAAAATTTATCATATCTCAGTTGCGTGCGAGAGAAAGATTCATCAACAGATAAATTTCTTCATAAAGTCTCTTTATTCCTATGCAGTTGCAAAGTGATGCAAACATAAGCATAAGATATAAACTATTACTGAAAAACTGGCAAAAATATAAAGGAAGAACCTTGATTCATTGGAAGACTCCCAATTTGAGTTATTTTTGTCTATTACAGATGCTGCTGCTCTTGCAGACAACATTTGACATTTCTTCCCATTCGTATCAACAACACTGAACCACTATAAATCAATATAGATATGGTAAGTGCAGGAATATTACGTTTGAAATGGCTTTTGAAAATTGGAAGTAAACTAATAACGATGTCATTCATATAAAATATACCTTTTGACCATTATCAAGCAGGAACCCATTGCAAAGAATTGAGTATAGTTCCTTCTTTGTTTTCAACTCCAAACTATCTTTTGACAATTTGAGTATTTCTTCATAATCATTTGGTATTTTTTGTTCCCAATATATGTCTGAATCTGATATGGTTTCGATATCCTCCACCTTGTCATCCTCTAACAATTGATCTTCCACCTACATATAAAGTTTAGCTATAAAATATGCATAATAACCTATTAATTCTGTTGGGTTTCCATCAAACTTATATAAATACCATATCTCCTTCGACAATTTATTTGTTTCAAGTTTCTAACTATATATTAAATTCTATTAGCAGTTCATAATCTACCCGTCCCAACCCAACACTCTACTCTTTCTATACTGGTTCAGGATTATATATATATATATATATATATATATATATATATATATATATATATATATATATATATATATATATTTGAAAAATGGCCCGTTTAGACCCCAACCATTTTGGACATATTACCCGACCCAACCCAACATGACCTTATTGGCAATTGTAATTCAAGATATTTTGGCAGTTAACCTCATTTGTAAAAATCTTTTAGATTCTAAAACTATCGTAAAAAAGGCTAATATGAATAAACCTGTATATGTCAGCTTACTTTTTTCAGGGGCTGAAACAGGATGCCTTCTACTCTTAAATTGGTTCCATGGCCATCAAAATCAATTTCAAGATCAACAATACTCCCATCGCTAGTGAATTGATACAATTCAGCCATATGATACACTTTATCATATTCTATTGGATTTGCAAGGTACACAGTAGAAGTTGTCTCCCCTCTTAATCTGTATTTGAGGTCTACGTACACTTGTTCATCACTTGCATCATAAAAGACAAGGTTGACGATGTACGTGATTGATGGAGACAATAATTGCGTCTTCAAATGTGTTTTAAATCCCTTATTGTTTGTTTGATAAAGGCCCGCTGGAAATCTGCATGAAGAAGAAGAAGCAAAGAATGAATAATACATTGATTAATAAATAATTTTGAAACGATATTGATGAGTTATAGGAGGAGGACCAATCACCTTGAACACGAGTTAGACTCATATTGAGGAGTGGAATCTTCACTTGGAATCAAACAGTGTTTCATGGATATCATGTGACAGTGTTCTCCTTTCTCATTAAGCGAAAACCACTGTATAATTAGTTAGTTGGGAATTAGTTGTGCTCATATTAATTTTACTAAGTATACATAGCCAATTAAATACCGTTTTGTATCCATTAAGGTGGACTCCTTTGGAGAGAATCTGTTTAAGTTCGTCAAGGGACGTGTAGGACAAAGATTGTGAGGCAACCTCGACTATGTGTTGGTACTCTTCAAACACTTGAAGTTGCACCTATATATGACATATCCAAGAAAGTGAGCCATACATTCGGGTTAAGTGCGATTTTTTCTTTACATCTTTTATATATAACATAACCATGGACAATAAACTGCTTACTTTTTCTTCAGATGGTTTGAACTCGAAGCCAGCGACTTGTAACCCCTTCTCACGACATTCAAACTCAAAATGAAGGTCTGCAGTTTTGTGTTGGCTTGTAAAGTGATACAATGGAACAATGAACCATCCATCCTCTCTCAAATGGGTAGAAGGGTAAATTATGAAAACTTTTGTCTCATCCTCCCCATCTATTTTGTATCTCAGGGGGTTATATAGATTGACTTCATGTTCCCATCTATATCGGAAGGAAAGGTTAACCATGTATGAGATATGAGGTGTCAAGTATTCAGCTCTCACATGTGCTTTGAATCCATCCCGGCCACATTCGTAACGTTTGCCCCCTGGAAATCTGCATAAAGAAGAATTGAGACACCCATTAAAGAATGACAAACTAAATAAGTTATTGAACTTTCACTAAATGCATGAATCTAATAAGTCACCTTGAATTAACAAAGTCACCAAACGGAAATATGAATATATCTTTGCTCTTATCCAGACAGGCATCAATGTAAATCTTTTCAATGTGTTCCCCCTTCTCATTTATAGACAGCAACTACACGTCCATTTCATTAAGAGAGATAAAGGTTAGTTCTGCAAATAAAGATGGATGTAGAGCAAATACTCTAAATGGTGTATGTATTTTGGTTTTTATATACTCGTATATAATAACAGATACTAAATGTTAACTTTCAAATTTCTACCAATCAAAAAATCTATGAGACATAAAATTAAGAGAAATTACTTAAATGAACGTTTTTTCAACTGGTTTACACATATAAACGTCGCACATAAAAGAACATTTCACATATTATCCGTTAGATGTATTACTAAATTAGTTTCTAACCGTTCGATCTAGTAAAAGGAATACTAGGCGAGATGCAGGCGAGGCCTATGTGATTCAGAAAGATAGGAGGGTTTAGGCGAGTTGTAGGCGAGGGTTTAGGCGAGGTGTAGGCGAGTTGAATTGAATTGTGTTACCAGAGGCCTTAGGCGAGGACCTAGGCGAGGTGACCAGCGATGTGACGGCGAGGACCTAGGCGAGGTGAATTGAATTGTGTTACCAGAAGAGAGGACCTAGGCGAGGTTGTGTTACCAGCGAGAACCTAGGCGAGGCCATTTGTTTAATTCCAAGAATATTTGACTAAGAATGTCAAGCACTAGGCGAGGTCATTTGTTACCAGGCGAAGTGGCTTTAGGCGAGGTTTTATATGCCTCGCTATTAGTTTTTGAAACTTGCTCCACGTAGCTATTAAACAATTTAGTTGGTTTTTGCTTCTTATCTTTACAACCTATTGACAGCTTGCTTTTACATTCCAAGAATGTTTGACTTAGTAAAAGGAGTACTTTTTATTCTTTTTATATGAGGACATTTGTAAGGTGCAGTATAAGTAAGGTGCAGACTTTCTAACATTAGGTATACGAGGTTTTGTTTTACAGGTTTTATATCTTTACTTCAGAAATATTCACTAAATATACAACTTGGGCGAATGTTATTGAATTCAGGCGATCATATTAGAGTGAATGGAAAGTGAACAAGTTCAAGTATGTAAAAAACGTTCATTCCCGTAAAAAGACTTATTATAACGTTCATTTTCATAATTGGGTTTAAAATTAAACAATATAGTTAGTGGTAAATAGTGTAATAATTGCACTTTTAAAATTTTATTAATTACCGTTTTGTCTTTGTTAACGCGGACCCCTTTGTAGAAAAGCCATTTCAGTTCCTCTATGGAAGTGTACATCAGCGGAGGTGTTGCAGACAGAGCTATCTCTTCATACTCTTCTGGCAGCTGAAGCTTTGAAATAATATCATGACTCTCCTGCACTTCAAATGCATTCTTTAGTTTTTCCACAATAAGAGACATCGATGGCCGTTCTTCACGTAATCTCTTCAAACATTGATATGCAATGCTTGCAAATGTTTCCAAAGCACTTGGGTTCATTTGTTGCTTGAGATCTTTAAAAATAATCTCTTCTAATTTATTTTCTTCATAGATTTTTTTCCAAAAAGGCACGAAACATTTTAATCGACCATTGCTAACTTCAACACATTGTTGGCCACACATGACTTCAAATAACACTACCCCAAAAGAGTACACATCTGACTCTTTTGTAAGTTGGTATGTCTCCATGTACAGTGGATCACAGTATCCATGTGTACCTACAGCATCGGTGATAATAACTGAGAACTGCTTCTCAGCAGAGCCCATTTTCGCCAGCCCAAAGTCAGAAACTTTGGCGTTCAGATTATCATCAAGTAGGATGTTGGCACTTTTAACATCACAATGGAGTACCCTTTGATGACTCTCGTTGGGATCATGAAGGAAGCTTAGTCCCTTCGCAGCATCGAGGCATATTTTAACACGTTCCGTCCATGTGAGATTGGCATCTTTAAGATAGCGATCGAGACTACCACGAGATGCGTGCTCATAAACGAGGATCATCTCACCCTCTTTGTTGCAAAATCCTAGGAGAGAGATGAGATTTTCATGTGTGTAACGAGAGAGCATCATGATCTCCTTCCAGAACTGAGGGTCTCCTTGCCCATGTTTACGATCTAAACGCTTCAATGCAACCATACCTCGCCCCTTAGAGAGGGACAGTTCTCCTGCATACACTTTCCCAAAACCGCCAGTTCCAATAACTTTGCTTTCGTCAAAGTTGTTGGTGGCTGATTTGATATCTTCCAGTTGAATTTCAAGATGTTCAAATTCTTTCATGAAAGACGCCATTTTTTGTAATCTGTGAGTAGTTCAATAATTTCAAGAGGATATGATAAGATATGGTTTACCTAACACACTAAATGAAATAATTATATAGAAGTTGTAATTACAATGAATTCCAAGTGAATGTGAAACTGATAGATTTGTACAGAAGCAAAAAAGAAGTATTGAAAAAGAAAGGAAGTGGGACACCAATTATTTCAATCAGTGTCACTAACCCAAATGCATTGAAGGTGTTGTACATTTGTGCATGTCTAGAAGTGGAAAAGAGAGTCAAGATCTGTGTATGTTACTAGAATAAAAATTACTCCTATTTATCCCCATCAATTCTCAACAACGCATGATAACATAGATAAAGGCATAAAGCAATTACAAAAACAATAAAGAGGCTGAAAAACAACTCCATAATAATCACAATATTCAAATAACATCAAAGAGATCCAAGTTACACAGTTGCAGAGAGCATACATGTATAATGATGGTTGTAATAGCTAGACTGGATAACTTTAATCAGTCAAATGGGTCAAAATAGATAATTTTTTGGAACGGGTCAGCCTGACCCGTTACATACTTGGTGTAAATCCTGTAATAACTCAATACAATTTATAAAAAAAAACTAATCCAAAATTAGGAATCCAAAAACAGTATTAATACAATAATATTATATTTTCTTAAATGTATAATTTTTTTTGAGGTAGAATATAAATTCATCGACAAGTTAGATCTAGACACGTTACCTTTTTGGTAAGTTTTTATTTTCATCAACAAACCCGTGAGACATGAAATGTATCTCAAATGAACTCATTTAGAGTAAATGAGAATCAATCCAATTATGTGTCTTAACATGGAAAATACTTTAAATTTACTTCTAATGTCACTTCAATACTCTACTATATAAATCTCGTTCAACCCTCTGTGTAAGTCAACCCCTTTGAGTAGTATTATTACTTTGAGTAATAATGTTGCTACAATATTAAGTCGGGTCATTAACAATGGGGCAACATACCATGCGCGTATGTCGGTATGTAGACAATAATAGCTGATAAAATTGGGACCTGATGCTCAAAGGTAGCCCTTTTCATGGGGTAGCGTAGATGCCTTCATGACATGATTGCATAAGAAAACTTTTCAGCTAAGCTCAGACACAACGCACAATTTTGTTTTTCTCGCAGCATGTATCACATGATTGCATAAAAAATGTATGTGTTGAGGTGTTAAGCACTAAACAAATAGTGATCAGTTGTTATAATGCAACATTAAATATTAATTGCTGGCCAGTAATTGAATCAAACAGTGATCACTTGTTATAATGCAACAAATAGTTATGTGTCCAGATTCCAGATAACCTAATTTTATCAAAAATAATGCTCCTCATAATATACTTTCAATTTGAGTAAAAAAATATGATACTTAACACGTCGAATAATCAACCTTAAGGAGTTAAGGGTGTAATCAGCAATGTTGGGATTACACAAACCCAAATACCCTAAACCCAAAAACGGGGCTTGGGTCTATTATCCTCTAATAGAATGATGTTTTGCTGCTTGTAGTAACTGAAACTCTCAATGGCTTTTAGATGTGTTGCTTTCTGTAGTGTCATCTATTTATTTTTACTTTTTTTGGCGTGTCTTTGTTCTTCATACAATTTTGTGAACAAAATCTAGGGCCGTCCCGTGGATTTTGGAGGCCCTGTGCCGCAACTATAAAGTAGGCCCTTAAACATATAGTATTAAGTTAATTTAAGACAAGAAAACTTGTTATAATCTAACATGTTAAAAGGCTAACAAAGTGTTTTTTTATCTACTCCAAATATGTAAAAAGTAAATAAAAAATTAAAAGGAAAAAAAAAAAAACAAGGAATTGCAAAAATAAAATCCCAAATGAGAGCAGATTACTTCTTAAAATATAGTACGGAGTAGATTATTTTAAATAGTGAAATTTGGAGTTAATGGGAATTTGAAATTTCGGTTAACAACAATCTATTCGCTTTTAGTTCTAAAAAACCGCTTCATTGCTACAGCAAAAAGTAAACCAAATAAAATGGGCTTTGAAATTGGGCTAATTACCATACATATAACCTGAGTAGATAACAGTTTTTGGAGGCCCCTCAAGTATTTTGGGCCCTGTGCAGTTGCACAGCCTGCACAAGCCCAAATCCTGCCCTGAATTGTCAAAATCATATTACTATTACTATATATATATAATGTAGCGTCAGAAACGACGCTACAATTGTCGTTTTGACTTCCGAACATTTTATCCAGCCCGCTTGAGTTGTCAAAGCCCAGTATCCTAGCCCGTTTTCGTATTTTAATTTTTTTTTGTTTTGTTTTGTTTTTTTTTTTTTTTTTTTTTTGTTGCAAAAGGTGAGAATATATATTAACATCCAAACATATTTACAACTCTTACAAATAAAGCAAAGATTTGGACACTCCCCAAATCTGATACAACAATACTACTAAACATAACAGAGACATCACATACTACTTAACAAACTATCAATACATCAAAATTCTAACAAACACTGCTTGTGATTATCCACTTCTATCACCATTCACCTTTAAATGCACCATAAACCATCTAGCTACATTTCCATCTTACCCATTTGCTATGATCACTCAACCCACATCCACAGTAAAACATAGCAAAATGGGTTAATGGCTTCACAAGGAACCCATTACCCTTCCAGTCAAGGGCTATGCCAAACAGCCTACATTTCCATCTCATGAATGGCTTCAACTGGTTGGGAACGCACACCTTGAGGGAAGACCATCCATTACCTCCTTGACAATGTATTGGGAAGACCAAGAAGACCCATCTTTCATGCCTCTCTATTCAACCAATCATACATTGTCCACCAAGCCATATACCCTTCACAAAGAAAAGCCTACTTTATGGTACATCTTATCTGAATTAGACCTCCTCTTTTTCCAAAATAGATGTTAAATTCCTCCCAAGGCCAATTTAACAGAGCTATTAGGATCCAAAGGTACAGTCACACCAGAATAGACTCCAAGTTACAAGGTGCTATTTCCATGTTATGGCCTGCATTTTAGATCTTAGGCAGTGTTCTTATTATAATGAAACAAAGAACCAAACAAAAAATCACTCTCCTCTTAATACTTTCGATATTCATCATTGTTTCAAACACCCCCTTAGTAGAGCAGTTTTGAAACAATACCTTTTCAACTTCATACTTGAATCACATTCTCCTGCATTGACAACATCTAACTTCTTCTGTCAAACTTGACATCCCAGGCATTTTCAGCATTGAGAATATTTGCAGTTACCTTCACTTTGACAGACATTAGCTTAGCTTTAACATCCTCACATATTAAACTCACAAGTGTCTCATCATTGCTTCTACAATCACTAAAGATTCTACTATTCCTTTCTTGCCAAATATGGTAGACTGCAGCAGCAAAACTTATCTTTTTAATGACCTCCTAAACACCATTTCCAATAGTTTCTTGACTCATCTTACAGACTATATCATCCCATTTATCATCATTAACATGGATCTTTGCTTTCATTTTAATTCTTTCCCAAATCTTTATTGCAAATTCACATTTAAAAAATAAATGGCGTATTTTAATTTTTTTCCTGGGGCCGATTGCTGTAAAACGATGCCACCTCCTGATTTTCGTACTTATCTTCTTCGTGCGTTTCTTCTCAAACATATGCTGATTTCGAAGCTGTTTTAGGCAAATAGGCGTCGCATCACTCATACTATCTTTGTTGGTAGCTGTTTTTGAATCTTTTCCTTTACCAGTTATATGTTTATATCTGTAGCTACTGCTTTCTTTGGATCATTTTTTTTCAGTGTTAGGAGTTGTGTAACATACGTGGTCATATATGCATGTTATTTGTTGTTTTTTGGTTTATATTACCTGGTAATTAAGTATGAAAACCAAAAGTAAAGCCGTGCGTAGACCCGAACGGGAAGAGATGTTGGACGAGGGTGGGTCTGTTGGTGCTGTTGATGATGTCCATCACCACGTACTTGCGACTTAGAGTCTACTTTACTTGATACCTCCATGGACGTGGACTATTCGTTGGATTGTAGTCAAAGTGTTTGTCAAGGGGATGTCACCTATGTGGATATTATGAGTATGTCATCTCGGCTGTCAAACGGCTGACCCGTCCCATACGACACCGGTCCGTCGCTGTCAGCGACGCCAGTCCCATCTGTTAGCGGAAAGGGGAAGAGGAAGGTAGACGACATACGAGTATATGCGGGTAATATTTCGTTAATACATTTTACAACTGTCTTTTACCATGGGTCTATGTTATTACAGTAGTATTTATAGGTTCTTTGTGACACTTTCCAATTTCAGGTTGCTATACTGCGGCCGGGTCTACTTCTGCAACTTTCGAACCTAGCGAAAGTTGCTCGCAAGCGATCCCCATGTGTCCTACCACTGCTGTTATTGATGATGCCACAGGTATTCTGTTACATGATTTTCTCATTATTTTGGTTTCCGTACATCTATCAATGGTATGCAAGATTTAAGGTTTGTATATAGGTATCGTATTTACAGTGACGGACGTGTCTTGATCCGGACAACCAGCTACGATGCGTACTTAAGTGGTTTATGGTGAGTCACTGTTTTTTCTCTTTTTTTGGCCGGTTTCAAATACCATTTGTCGTAGAAGATGCGAATCTGTGTTTTGCCGCTATTTTACAATCCAAAACCATGTTTCAAACACCAACATCTTTGATGTTAGTATATGTAAAGGTTAGTTTATCTACATTCAACGACGCGTTATTGGCAATTTTCATTCCCATACTTTTGTCGACCCGCAGAATTTGTTTTCGTATTCTCATGAATTGTGGGGTACGGTTATCTTATAACTTGTCTCTTTTCAATATTACAGCTGCAACACCTACTGGATCCACCAGCCGGCCTACAGCGGGTGTACACGCAGATGCATCCACGAGCAGCCACCAAAGTACTTTTCGTAAAAGTGTTACCAGATTGATGGAGGTAGCCACGAATACCTGCAACTACAACTGATACAAGGGTGCCTGTTTGGTGATTACCTTTGCCTTTCTATCTGTTGTGCATAGTATTTAGTAGTGTTTTACCTTTCTCGATGAAAGATGCCTGATGCTACTGTCAACAGAATAGCGGCCATATTTCACTGTCATGTCATTCACAATCCAAACGATCTTGCAAATCAGGGATTCTTAAGCTTTTGTCTCTGTTTTCAGACCGGAAGAACAAGTGTAGGGGATACAATATACGAATTCATGACTTTCGTAGGCAGACTCTCTCCTGAATATGTACGCGCCTGAATGTGTCAACATGAGCTCAAAACATGAAGAGCTGAAGCTGGCAGATCGTGTTGATGCCTCAATGTATCTTAGTTGGCCTCAAAGACAGAACATTGCTTAACGTGCAACAACAGGTGGGTTCTTCTTGGCCTGCTATAGATTTATGAATGAGGTACATTTCGGTCAGACTATTACGTAAGTGTGTTTGGACCAGACCAACCAAGTGAAGTAAGAAGTTTTTTGTTTTTTGTATCAGGTAACCGCAGTTTTGAAAGTGTGCATATGAGGTAAAAACCGATTATTATTTTTATTTTATTAGTAATTTTGTGCTAAGCAGTAACTATATTTCAAATTTTATCTCATGTAAAGTAATGAGCAAGTTATAAGCCAAAAAAAGACAAACAGAAACTGGATACTATATCTATATAACTGTTACGTCGCGAATATAACCATATCAATATACGTCAAAGTACAATTCTAAATATTTGGTAATCAGCGTGCGAAATTTCAAGGGTTTGTTAGTTCTAGATCACTCTTGCAGGCGTCGGTTTACGAGTAGAAGAAAGTAAGGACACTTCTTTTAAACCTTATTTATGCACCATCTAATCGATACTGATTCTTTTACGCCTTATTCATTAGGCTTCTAATAGATTTTCTGATAATTCATTGTTGACGCTTACTTTCTACAGGTTGTTGGCTAAAGTCGATGCTTTTCAGCTAAAAATTCCGTGTATCACAATTGATGCATGTGCAAAAGGACGACCTGGATTTGTTATCACTTTATGACTTAATGGGTCTTACGACCGAGTGGCAACTCTGCTAAAAACGTAAATGAATAAGATGGATCATTTCAGGCCTGCTAACAGGTACCCGGAACTCTTCTTTTGCTGCAAGTTGCAGGATAAAACTGACGCTATTCACATACTGCATTTTTTAGTTACATTCAACTATATGATACTTTCTTTATAATTTGTACCTTATTATATTTTTCTATATAGAGTTACTGCTTTGTAGTTTTACCTTATTGTAGTTTTCCACTTGCGTTGTGTGTTAAGGTGGAAAAAACAATAGCAAACAAGTCCCCCATCCACTTACATAGTAGTGTCACTAAAGTTCTTGATAAACCAAACACCTCATTTATGAAGCAACCAAACGCGGAAGTTTGCTGCAAGATCATCGCCCCGCCGCAACGCGGCGGCTCGCAGCCGTCCTCATTCTTTAAATAACTAAACAAATTCTATTTTATTAAACTTTGACTTTTTACAAATAAGCTGATATCCCGTCAATGTTAGTATAAAAAACTTTCCAAATACACGCAAACAAACTAAAATTAGATCACACGCTAGTGTTTGGTATATCAATACTACATATAAAAGCAAAATGGTCAATGTAAAAAAGTAAAGGGTAAATTGCAAAAATGGTCCTTCACGTTCCACGAAATTGCAAAAATGGGACCGAGACAAAAAGTAGCGCAAAAAAGACACCAACGTTCCACATTTTCGCAAAATCGCCACTGAGAGCCATTTTCCGTTAATTTCATCGTTAAGTGCCACGTATTTGAGGGTAGTATCGTCATTTTAACCCTTTCCCGCCAATAACTTAAGTTGCGAGTGTTTTGTTTTACAAATTTAGTCATTTAGAGCAATCTTTACATATATATGGGACAAGATTTGAGTTGTACTTGATGCTTTGAAAGCTGTACAATGAAAGGGAATTGCCACTTGGCACTTAGAAACGCCACTTGGCACTAACATGCTGACTGGATAAATCATGTAAACGCCACTTGGCATGCCACGGTGTCAATTTGCAAAATCCGGAAATTAAAAAATTTGCCACTTGTGGGAATCGAACCCTGGTCTATACTCCCATTCAACATGTTCTCAACCACTAGACCAAGTTAGTTTTTGTGTTAGACACATTCAAAACAAATATGTCATGCTTTAATATCTCCTCCATTTTCGACTCCTACCATTTAAGCAAAATCTGCACTTTTTAAAACTAATTCATTTCCATAAACAAGAGCCCTAAAATTTCTCCCACTGATTTCGGTTTGTTTTTGAAACTGAAATTTAATAATTCAAAATCCCCCAAATATAAAAAATCATTCCATAATTCTAACCCAAATAACAAAAAGCATTCGAAATTGCTCTCACTAGGTACATTTGATTCTTAAAAAATTAAGCAGTTATTTATTTATTTTTTGTTTTACTTTTTCATATGTAAAATGGTTTTGATTTATTGATCATTTTTCGTTGCAGGTACCCTAATTGCTGATACGATAATTTTTGGACTCATTGAGTAATGATCCATGAAGATACAACAAGAAAGGTTTGATTTTTCATCCTGTTTAAAAAACTTAATTTTTTGTTGTCAATTCGTGGGTAATTCCATTTTTTGTTGTTGTTTCGATCTTTTGGGACTCATATTAGCGGTCGGGTAAGATTTCGTTTGTCAATTCGTGGGTAATTCCATTTTTTGTTGTTGTTTCGATCTTTGAATTCATGAGTGTTTTGATAATTAGGTTTTCTTTTAGTTTAATGGCTACATTTGACTAAAGCACTGCTATAATTGAATCAGGATTATGAACACATTAACACATGTATGTTATTGATTTTTACAATTTTTTAAATCATGACATGTTTATTGATTGATTTGCTTTTATGTTTAATTTGTGGTGAAATTGTAATTTGGATTCATAACAATTTGATGATGAGATTCTACGCACACCAAGTGTATAATAAAATGTATATGAAGTTGGCTTTGTAAAAAAACTGATCTTGGGATTTTATTCACATATATCTTATGTTTGGTGGGAATTTTATTTTTATCTTTTACTTCTGCTATCACAGGTTTGATGAAAAGCTCGCCAAGTGTTCGATAAAATGTTTCAAAGAAAGACCAATAAAAGTATGTAGGTTATTTGTAGTTTGTAATTTATAAAATTATTAGATGAATCGTTTGTTGCATAATTTTATTTGTATATTTGATTTTAGCATTATAATAGTGGTGGTATTATTTACAGGATGATGCACTTGAATCTATTGATTAGTTATGTTTTTATCAGATTCATTGTCAAATAAAATAAGGTAAGATTGTTATTTTTTTTCTTAGAATGTTTTGATTCGTTTAAATCATTTATTGAGATTAGGATGTAACTGTTCCTACATGTGATCAATGATGCAGAAAACTTCTCTACATAAGTTTTGTTGGTATTATAGATTCATTTGATGCTCTCATTTGCCGACGGTGGTATGTATGCGTACAAGTTTCTCATTTCATTGTTGTTAGTTTGGTTAACGTTTAGCTATTTATTGTTATTGCTTTACAAGTATTTAATTTTCGTCGTCACATAATTAGGCAACCTATCGTTGCTCCTGTAAGCATTTGTGTTTTCAAGATCATTACGCTTTTTATAGTGGAGTTTTGTATAGCTTGCATTTATGTATTTTTAATTGCATGATTGATAAACTGAACAACCACCCTATATCGTCAATCCTTAAATTGAGAGACCATGTAGCGAACGGTGTTACCTACACCTGAAGGTATGTCACCTCTCATTGCATGTTTATTCTATTAAAATGATAGAAAATAATCATTTGCTTATATATGCTAGGCCCATTTTTGATTATGACATCGAAATAGTGATTATTGATTTTCCATTCAACTAATTTCATCCATGTTACACATGAACTTTATTATAACTGATTTAGAGGCCTTTAATTTAGATAGAATGTTTGTGGCTTTTAATATGTATATGAATAAGTGTTTCACGGGTGAGAATTTTTCAAACTGCATAGGACTAACTATGAAGCCACTAGGAATAAACAAATATTTTTGAGTTCAGTTGTTGTTGGATCCATGCGTAAGCCTAAAGATATTGTATTAATTGGTAAAAGGCATACAAGCATCTTTATTAATGATAATGAAATGGACTCCAGAACGCAATCAACATTAGTTTATCACTAATTTGAACTTTAATACTCATTCTAGATTCAGGTACTGCTTAAGATGTTTTGTTTGATAAATGGATACCTACTCTGGAATCAAGGTTCATGTTTTATCTTTCTTCCTCTTTTTATCTGTCTGTATGTGTGTGTATCGGTGGAACTACATATAGTGATTGTTTACCTCATATATATTGTTATAAAAAAAGACTAAATTAATATGGATAAGATGAAAGGAACATAGATGGACCTGTTTTAATAAAGAATCACGGATGTGATTCGGGTTATACTAAATCCTTAAAATAAACAGCGCCTTAAGGAATATATTATGAGTTGTCTTTGTATGTGTAAAATTTTTTAGCTATGTATGTTAGCCTTCAAAACAATATACTTTAGATTGCAACGATTAATGTTCTAACTAATTGTTTTTGGTTTGACAAAACCCAAATCAACCGATTTATAAGACAGATACGAAGAAGGATATCAAACCAGGGTTTACCTCATTATAATTTTTTTTTCCTTTTGTCAATATTTTTCAGTTGATGGTTTGTTCATTATCATGTGTTTTTTTCTGTAATGTTCGAACATAAGATGGAAGCCGTTTGAAAGATGGGAGTATTCAGCCCGCCATATAGTAGCACGGTTCTTTGTATTGAGTAGCAAAAGTCGGATAAAGAGGTATGTGAGCTACCCGTTTTTCTTTGTAGTAGTATTTTGTTGTAACTGATAACATTATACATTATTTGATTTTTGTTTATCATCTGATTAAGGGGGTGTTTGGATGAGCTTATTTTACCGGCTTATAATATGATTTGTCTTTGGAAAAAGTATTTAGCCTGCCATATAGTAGCACGGTTCTTTGTATTGAGTAGCAAAAGTCGGATAAAGAGGTATGTGATCTACCCATTTTTTTTGGTAGTAGTATTTTGTTGTAACTGATAATATTATACATTATTTGATTTTCGTTTATCATCTGATTAAGGGGGTGTTTGGATGAGCTTTTTTTACCAGCTTACAAGCTGATTTGTCTTTGGAAAAGCTTATGACAGTTTTTTGGGTTTATGAAGTTATTAGGTTGAGCTATTGCACTTGAATAAGTACATAAGCTAAATTTGATAAGCTTTTTCATAACGGAAAAAGGTTAGTTTATAAGCTTATACAAATTCGAATAAAAGAGTAAGCGGATAAAATTACCTGATGAAAGCATCTGTAATTCAAGCATCCCTTTTGACCTGCTACCCAACCTGTGCATCCGAGATACAGAATCTTTGACTCACACGAAATGAGCCAGTTTGTAAAGCTTTGACTTTTATTTCGGCAACCTTTATTTTTGGATAAAGTTTTTTTTTTTTTTTTTTTTTTTTTTTTTTTTTTTTTTTTTTTTTTTGGTTAGGGAGTCTTTCTTTAACCTTATCTTTGGACTTACGAGCTTAATTGATTTCTGCTTATATTTATAAGGCTCGCCTTATTTTCAAAGAAATAGGTAGCATGGGTAGTAGATGGCGGCGCTTTATGACTTGATACATGTGTCATTTTCTCTATTTGTAGGAACTGCGGAATTTTTACGATCAAGCAGCAGCCAGGGTGGGAATATGTGTACAGGCTGATCAGTATCTTTTTGGAATATGTGTACAGGGTGGGAATATATGTACATGCTTGATATCGATAATATGTCATATAAGGTAATTAGAGATTGTTGGTTGTTTTTTTTGTATAATTTTAGTCTAATGCCTTATTCTATTTTCATCAATGCAGGAACCAACAGTTGTGGTAGGTTTTGAGTTGGGCAAAGATATTGGAAGTTCAGAAAATAAGGTATGGAGGCTTAAATATGATTGTCGTAGATTATGATTATAATCAGCGATAATCTATTTAGATTATAGTTTTTCTTATCTGATTTTCCAAACAAAGACGAATGAGATTAAATTAAAAGTCAGCCAAAAAATATGAACATTGAAAAGAAAAAGTAGTAGTTTTATAGCTCTTCTAAAAAGGAGACGTGACAAATAGGGCGAAGTAAAGGCTGCTGATCTTGGTGGTGAAGTCGGGGTTGTTGAGATGTAGGTGCCAGAAGTCCATCCGAAGGTTTTGGTTTTACGGCTTCAATAACCGGATTTTGATTCACAGCTTCAATACGGTACGCATTCTATTAATTTTAGTTTTGGGGGTTTGGTGAAAAAGACGTGATTCTCCGTGTGTTATGGTTGGGTTTCGAGTGATTAACAATTATGTCAACCTATTAACCAACTTGGAATATGATATTAATTTACACTTTGTTTTTGTTTATTAACAAGTGTGTCATTGGTAGTTTTAGGTTTTTAATTTGATATTTAGTTACATTTTTTTTGTTGTGATAACGAGGGAAACTACGAACTGCACAACCAATAATATTCATAAAGAAGTGCTTCATAGGCTTTGATTATTTTTAAGTTTTTAACGATGTGGTATGTTCTGAATACTTGGCTTTTTTGTGATGCAAATGATTTGATTTTGGGTTCCTATATTCAACGACACGTTTGGTCAGTACATATCATTCCATATTGTTATAAATATAAGATTTCCTTTGGCCAGACATTGTCACACGTTGGTTTGTTTTTACCAAAGCCGCTCTTCTCACACGAACAACTATATGTCGCTTTGTCAAGAGTCAAGAGCATGCGAGTATTGAAGGTTTTATGTTTAGATAGGTACGGAAACTATTGCAACTCAACTGCAAATGTAGTTTACAAAGAAGTCTTATGTCGGATTTGAATATGCAACATTGTTTTGTATACATAACATGTTATTTTGGATAAACCTGACTATTTGGTTTTTGTAATTTTTTTTTTGTCTCATTGTATGTTTTATTATGTTTTGTGATTTTCAATATTTGTTTACGTCCACTTATTATTGTCTATATTATTATGAAGCGAACCCGCCCATCGGGCGGGTTATGAAGCTAGTACTTTATATACGGGTATCAATTTCTTCCAAGGAGAACATTAATTTCACAGGTAAAGATCTTGAGAATGGTTAAGCTTTGGCAAAATCGTGCACGCAGTACCCCGATACCTGATTTAGGAATCCTTTATAGTAAGAATACTCTGTTCCATTTTAATGTTTTCCATTTAAACTTGTTATTGTTGTCGGAAGTAATTGATGTTTCTGTGTTCCACAGATTTGAATGAAAAGGTGTTTTCTTTGCAAATCCATCACAATGGTGAATTCACCTCAAAACCAGGAAGAAGATATCTCTTTGGAGATACAGATTGGTTTGACGGAATTCACTCTGACGTTTTCTCCATGGAATTATTGGGCGAAATGTTAGAGGATTTAGGTTACTCGGATAGTACCCTTATGTTTACTCACTTTAGGATACCTGGGGAGTCACTGGATGATCTCGATTTTGATGATGCGTATTATGCTGACGCAAGTGATGAAGAGGTTGAACAAGAATGGCATGGTGATCCATACCATTTAGTTGATGTACCTGAACCTGAAGAGTTTCATGCGATTGAAGAGCTTCAAGAGCCTGTAGAGCCTCAAGAGATTAGTGACATGTTTGCTGAAATAGATCAAGCATTGGATGAACTTGATGACGTTGTTGCAGTTGGAGAAGGAACAGAGGTGTATGCTCTTTATGCTGAACCAATTAGTTTCAGTTTGCTTCCACTTATGAATGTTGATGGTGATGATGGTGAACAAAGAGTTCGTGATGAGGATGTGATTCTAGATGAGCAGTGTGATGAAGTAGTTGGAGATGGTGAACAAAGAGATTGTGATGTGGCTGTGATACCAGATGATCAGTGTGCTATAGTAGTTGGAAATGGTGAACAAAGAGTTTCTGATGTGACTGTGATACCAGATGGAAAAAATGGAGTTGGGCACGATGGAGTGATCACAGAGGACAAGTTTGAAGACCAAGGAAGATCAATCAAGAGGCGAAGACTGATGGCTGACAAAAAACCCAATGTTGCTGCTGACAAGAAACCCAAGGAGTGATCGCTGAGTTCTTGAAGAAGCTTCAAAAGTCCGATGTTATGGAGCTTTTGCATCTGAAGAAGAAGATGGCAGAAGCGAAGCTCAAGCTCTTTGTTTTGATGGACTTTAGAGTTTCTTTCATGGTCATCTTTGTTTTGATTGTTCCTTTTATGTTTTCATCCTTTTTATGAATGTTCCACATGAACTTTAATGATATATTATGAATGTTATGTTTGAACCATAATGTTAGTTGCAAAAGTCAAAATTGATTGTCAAATTGGGTAATTTTGGGTATTTTTGTGCCTGCGCATAATTTTGGGATGCCAAAAACTTGGTAACCCAAACGTTTTTCATTTATTACCCAAACACGCCTAAAACACAGTTTCACATGTACTTACCACGCCTATTTAAAGCCTATACCCAGAAACAAACACAGTAAAACTACTTTGTCAAGGATATAGCAAAAGAATGTCTCAATTTGTCCTTCTTGAGGAACTCGCTGCTGCTGCTAACTCAACCGAGTTACCATACCAGATGACGGTGTTTTTTGCTAGGGAGACAGAGCGTGATGTCAAGTATGCCAAAGAGCTGTTTGTGGCATATCAAGAGTTGCTTGATATTGTCGTTTAAAGGAACAAGATGATCTCTGAAATGGAACTGGTGCGTCCCTCGGTGAAGATGTTCAAATGCTTGGAGTTCTTGAAGAAGCTTCAAAACTCCGATGTTATGGAGCTTTTGGATTTGAAGAAGAAGATGGCAAAAGCGAGGCTCAAGCTCTTCAACAAGCACGCATTTGTCAAGGGACTTTAGAGTTTCTTTCATGGTCATCTTTGTTTTGATTGTTCCTTTTATGTTTCCATCCTTTTTATGAATGTTATGTTTGAACTTTAATGATATATTATGATTTTGTTATGTTTCTGTCATCTATGGTTTGTTGTGTTGATTTATTATGTTTTGCTTGTCAACCATTGGGTATTTTTTTGCAAAATTCAACCATAATGTTAGCTGCAAAAGTCAAAATTGATTGTCAAATTGGGTAATTTTGGGTATTTTTGTGCGTGCACATTATTTTTGTGCCTTCTTTTGGTGCATGTACAATCATGTGCAAAATTCAAACATGATTGTCAAAATGGGCAACTCTGGGTGTAAATATAACTACTACGAATTACCATTCATTTACCATTTACAACCATACCATTTACCATCAAAAGATCGGGGTACATACACCACTAAAACTAACAAATCAACAAACAAACTACACTAATTGCCAAAAAAATGGCCAAACACCTTCATCAAAAGAAACATCCTCCAACAACGACGACACAAACCCATTCTCATCACCGGCATCATCCACATGTAGAGGCGGCGGCAGGCCCTGGGTAGGCGGCAACAGGCTCTGGGGAGGCGGCATCACACTCTGGTAGTCCTGGTACTCCGGCTGATCAAACGTGGTAACATAAGCCGAGGTGATGGTGGGGTTCATGGGGTTTTTCTTTTTTCTGTTTTTCCGGCTTCCACCTCCAACAGGGATGTCCTGGAGCACGCCGCCATGGGTCCAGTGTCTGCGGCAGCTACGGCAAAAGTGACGCGGCTGCGATGTGTTGTAGTTGTTGTAGTAGCAGAACTTTGTGTCTTCTGAATGACAACGTGGACATTGGAGTTGTTGTGGGGGATGTGTCAGAGTTGTTGTGGTCACAAACGTTGAAGTTTGTTGGTGTGTGTTGGTGCTGGTGGTGGTCGTTGTCGTTATGGTGGTGGTTATCATGGTTGTGTTTTCTGACATTTGAGTTGATTGCATTCTTGTTGTGATTCTGCTATGGTCAATGCGAGTCATGGTGGAGAAGATATGGGCTGTAGGGGGTTTATGGGGGTAGATGTTTGAAAATAACTTTGCAAATTTAGCCATTGAGGTCTAATCACATTGATACCAAGCACAGAGGTGATTATGGCAGCAAATTTAATAAGTATGAACAGTGAAATGACGATGCTACCCTCAAATACGTGGCACTTAACGATGAAATTAACGGAAAATGGCTCTCAGTGGCGATTTTGCGAAAATGTGGAACGTTGGTGTCTTTTTTGCGCTACTTTTTGTCTCGGTCCCATTTTTGCAATTTCGTGGAACGTGAAGGACCATTTTTTGCAATTTACCCAAAAGTAAAAAATTGAAATGTTAAAAAATTTATATTAAATAAAAAAAATTAAACATCAAAATAAAAGAAATATTGAAACTAAAAAAATAAATGTTGAAACATATTTTTCAAAAAGAAACTATTAATACACATCTAAAACCGGATGAAGCCGGGATGCTTCAAACCCAGCGGGTTAACTCGATTTAATTTGACCCTTTTTTTTTACCCAACCCGTCGGGTTGATCATGCTTAAATTGACCCGCTTTTCAACCAGAACGGTTCAACCGGTTGAACCACACAGGTAGAACTTGGTTTCAAAACATTATGTTTAATCCTCAAATCCTCAAACTTTTATTATTTTTCGTTTATAACCCATAAACTATTTTTTATCACCAAAACTATCTGTCGCTATATAGTTCCGTTACTATGCACGGGTACTCGTTTAGTCATAAATGAAAGTGAGAATGAAGATTATTACGATAGAATGAAAAAGATCTTGTTTGTTTACAATTGTACAATGTAATGAGTTATTACAAGGAATGACTTATTACACCAAAAACTATCATTTTCATTCATTAGGCGATCCCTCATTTATTATTATTTTTTTTTCATTCCATCCTATAATAAAATAAAAAATACATAAATGTCTTTCATTTACTAGTCACATTAAATAAACTTGCTACTATAATTAATGGCCATTTTCATCTTTTATTAATTGATTTCATTCCGTTCTACCATACAAACCAAACATAATTAATATCGGTAATAGATCATTAATTCAACATTTTATTCCCTTACCAAACCAAGGTGTAAAATGAAACCATAATTTTTGCTATTTAACTAAGTGCATCTAAACTGATAGAAATTTTTTTGAAGACGTCACGGCTTGCAATATCACTAGATAATTTTACCCGAGAAAAATCCAATTGATCAATAGCATTGACCAATTAGAGAATTTTAAGAATTGGAGATATTTTAAGAATCTTTTTTTATCATATTTAAAACTTTTCTTTTTCTTTTTTCTATAATCTTTTAAATAATTTTTGGGATACAGATCACTCTCTTTAAATAACAACAAATTAACAATCAGTCTCTTTAAATAATTTTTGGGATTTGTGCAGAAATGACATTTTAATTACAGATAATTACAAATTGATTCAGTTGTTATGTAAGTGAGTATACAGAGTCATGGATAAAAATTTCTTGTAACAATATGCTATGTTTGGGTTGGGCTTTTAAAGGGCTTATTAGGGCTTGAGTTTTTAAAATAAACCGGCTAATTAAATAAGTCTCGTTTGTCATGGGGCTTATGAAAGGGCTTATAAAATAAGCCGGCTAAAAATTTTAGCCTCATAAAAGAGGCTACAAACTTAAGCCCGAGGCTTTTGAAAAATAAATTACTTATTTACACACAAAAATATCTAACATATACAAAAACTCATTTAATTATATCATTTTTAGTAATTTTGCAATAATAAGTCTCAGCCCCAGCCCATTTGCCAAACAAGTTTATAAAAATACAAATTTTAATTTCGGCTTATAATATAAGCCCTAGCCCCAGCCACAGCTCTAACCCCAACCCCAACCCCAGCTCCAGCCTATTTTGCCAAACATACCCAAAAGGGTTGTGAATGTTGTTAAAAGTTCTTACGAAATAAAAAATATCTACTAAAACTAATTGGTAAGCACAAGAGTTCACATTGTGACTTTGAATTCTTTTTGGACCTGTTAGATCTTCGACCTTGAATTGAACCCTTGGCCTTGAACCTTATACCATTTCACAACTCAATCATTTAAGCCACTATTTATATATACACGCACAACATATATTGTTGTATGACACCCAAGTTTTTTTCTGCACTAGATAACCACACCAATAATATCATTCTGCTTAATAAAAATTCATGATCAAAATTCGAAATTTTGCAAATTAATTTATATTTCAAAACGGTAAATACACAAACAAACTAAAAATTGCTTACTATGTTTTACTGTAAGACGTACTCGTATATGATTTTCATTGTAATTAAAAAGATTGGTGGTAGGGTCCCGTTGATTTAACTCATTGCAAATAGCTAGAATTATTATACTAAAATCTGACACTTGAACCTTGAACTCTATAGAGCCCAACCCTACTATATATCCAAAAGAGATTCAATATTCTTGTGATAAATATATGTATTCTGGATTTTATTTGACCATTCAACATGCCAACATCAACTTTACCCCTTTATTTACACGTAAATTCTATGTTTATAAATACTCCCACAAATTAAGGTAGCCTGGAAAACAATAAACATGTATTTGTGCATAGACTTGCGTTTCCTTCTTCTACCTCTGGCAAAGCTCATCTTCCACTTTTCGCCATACATTTCTGCCATTTTCACCGTCTTCCTTCTTATTGTTTCCATCAAAGTCCCTCTCCGCTTAGAACTATCAACCGGTTCATTGGTTCGTTTTCAAGCAATGGACTTCTCAATTTCAGTAATGGCATGTTTCTTGTATATTTTGACCTTCATGTCAACAACACATTTTTTGATTGCCACTCCCATATTATTCTTGTGTTTGTCCCCTTGGGATGATTTCATTTCTAGACTCCTAAAGTTGTGTTTTTGGTGGTTATATCATGCGCTTAAAGTTACTCCTATGCTTGACATTCTTTGCATTTTCAATCGCCGACGAAGGGAAGAAGCACAAGTTGATCAACATGAGGAGCTGAGTGATAGTGGTGAGCTTTATGACTTAGAAACACAAGTAACTGAGGAGTTGGATAGTGAACCATATGATGAAGAAACACAAGTTGACGAGGAGTTGAGTAGTACGGAGCCATGTGACGAAGAATCACCAGTTGTTCAGGAGGCCGAAGTTGAATTGAGCTGATTGATAAGCGCAATATGATTACTTTGTTGTTATATATGTCTTTCCTCAAATTAAATTTTATCAGAGTCTTGCCATGTGAAGTTACGTACATTTGCTTCATGTATGATGATGTTGTTTCTTTCGAAATAGGTTGGGTGTTTGTAATAAATAAATCTATGTTTCTCTGGTATGCAAATCGTTATCCATAATGTGCATGGTTGTGTATAACTGTTTGTTTCCTGTTTCGGTTGTTTTTCACGTAATAATTTTTAATTACTATCTTAAAAATAGTTTTAAGTAATTACTGTAAAATGCTACCTTTTAACTAACAAAAATGTATATCTAGATACGTTTGATATCCATTATCGATCAGTTACAATATTAATGTGCGTTGCTTGTCTCCTATATTAATTTGAATATTTTTTAGTTTCATTAATTGCAGGTAGGCTTTATATGAAGCTTCTCCTTTTTATGAATACATGATGGTAATGTATTGACAGAAGTTCAAGGTCCATGGCTCAAATGTGCAAGGACAGTAGGGAACGGTCTTTTGTTCTTTGTCTAGAAATATGATTTTCGTCTCTATAGTATTTTATTATTTTTTATTTTTTTATGTGTACAATTTTTGGTGCATCGTGTAATTTAATTTTGATACAAACTAGATTAACAAAAAATAAATAAATAAATAAATAATGAAAGGTGTACCAAACTTTTTAAAAATCAAAACCTAAGAAGTTAAACTGAATCTCAGACACGAAAAATTCTTAGTCCATAATGTTAGGTACATTTATATAACACTAGGAATGTATGATCATAAACGGACACCCAAACAATATGTTTGCGAGATATTGGTGAATACGGTCCTCATGCATTAATAATTAAAAAAAAAATGATTTGTACACCTAAATGATGTGCCTAAAAATAGACTAACAACTATAATTAGTGAAATTGAAATTTTGATTGATTAATATGAAGAGAGAGAAAAAGTGTTTGAAACATGTGAAAATATAAATGGTGTAGTCTTATTTGTAGGTCTATTATGCAAATTGTATTGTCGTGAATAGGATAATGTATGAACGAGAAAATAATATTAACTGGTTATACCAATAACGAGAATAAAAGTTAAATATAGCTAGATGGTCAACATGATAAGACTTTAGTAATTTAATTATGCAATTAATCCCATGATGCTTAGATAAAAGAAAGTTTGATATTTTGAGACATGAACCTTGAACCCTTCCTTCTATTTGCGTACTCGGTAAGTCGGTAGACTTCCCTATCGTGTTGATTTCTTCTTTATGTAGTTTTGTATTTGCTCTTTATTTATGGCTTGAACCATGAATCCATGATCCATGAGTCCAAGACCCGGATACTCTCAAATTTAATAACACTATAATTAATTAATTAATCATACACTGATTTGTAAACATTATGTTTACATATACTAGTACTTGATAATGTCACATGGATTGTCACGTGCTATTGTCAAATTTTATTTTGTATTGATCATTCTTATAAAATATTTTTGTTTCTAATATGTGTGTCAGTTAGTCGTCGTGAAATCTTTATTTTTCATCGTCCTAATAAGATCATACTACTTTTAGGTATTTCTTTTATGCTACAGCTTAGAAAATATACTTGCACCTGCTAATTATGAGTTTTGATTCTGCCACTATAAAATTACCAAGATTCCAGATATCGAAATTCTTTACCCAAATTACCATGAGTCATGAACCTTAAACCCTTTCTTCTTGTCTCTAGAAATGTCACATTTTATTTAAACTTTGCACCATGAACCATGAGCCATGTTATATAAACCGCGACTCATACCACAAACCTTGAATCCATGACGACGTGAAACTTATATCACAAGTCTTCACGAGTTTCCTTTTCCTCTTTTGTTATTACTAATTTACAAAAATCACATATCGCTATTGTTTAATGTTTACGTCAACCAAGTGTTCTATTCAGACAACGACTCATTTTGATTGGATCTTTATCATTGTGAAACTATCGATATATAGGTTATAGAATTTTTTTTTAACAAGTGTCATTCAAAATGTAAGACCATATTATACTGCGGGGTATAAATTACCAATTTTTATTCAAGTTAATACCATTAGCATGTGCAATAAGCAATTTTTAGTCGAATTCAACAAACTTTGTATTGGATTGGCCTACAAAAGTAAATTGTGCTAGGAATTTAGTTGTCATCAAAATCTTGTCTACTCTTTAAACGATAGAAACCATAAATTAAAAATTTTACGGAAATTTATGAGCTTGAGTTGAGGCTCGGTGAATACTACTCAAACAAGCTAAAAGTTGAGTTACGCGACAAAATGAGCAAGTTGCACCTTTTGTCAAGCGGCTTTTTGTAATACTAAAAGATAACTACAACTTCTATATGGTTCAATTTTTTATAAAAGTAGTAACAGCTAAGAATCAAATTTTGTTGTAACAAGATGTCAAGAAGTATAAATAATGTTATTGATATTAGTTTTCCTTGAGATAAAGAACATTATTCATTGAAATATTGTCAACAGGAAAGAATTCATATTGAGGCTTTTCACCCTTAAGCTTAGATACTCTAGCTGGTTTTCTCCTATATAATTGTTGACATTTTAATGTTTTTATCATCTTGCACGACATAATACTGGTATTAATAAACTTTATGAATTTAACTTTAGATAATAAAATTAGTTGGCAGGAACACATTTTAATTATAAACATTTGGGTAACACAAATAGAATAATATATATTTCACTTCCATAAATTTGATTCTACGTAGTTAATTACTGAAAATCAACGACTGGATTCATGTTAGACATTAGAACTAAAATTTATAAACTTAACACAACAAAATTAAGCATCATATTGATGCCGTACATAAGTAGCACGGAGTACATATATCACCTTCCGTCACTTTCCAAGCACCTTCCTTTAATATTAGTGGGAGTTAAGTTTTAGAACCTCTAATTTGATGAGGATTGGCCTTAGGACCTTGAACCCCTTCATAACTCATAATGTTTTTGAATATTGACATGTTTAGGATACATATATTCGTCGAAAAGGACAAGCACTTGGACACAAATTTGTCAAAACCATCTTTATTGCTACTAGTATAAGATATAGCCAATTTACATAACAAACTAATAATCACCAAGAGCCATGGACCATGGACCTTGAACTATCCATGTAATCAACATATTGCGTCTTACCATTGTCTATGATATCTAAGACTTGATATTATTATATTCTAATCACATTTATAGCATTATATATCTATATAACCTTATATTTGACTAATTAGTTAAAGAAAATTAAAAATTTTATGTTTGAAATGCCATCCCAATATTCAAAAATAAATGCCATCCCAAAATAGTGAAACTGCTATTTCTTTGTCTACCTAAAATTATATGATTATAACTTTAATTTCCATGTACAATAGATTACATTCTAATGATTTATACATTCATAATAGGTTTGATTTGTTCGATTCATTTCAATTAACTAGATTACTATAAATCATGAGCTATAAACTACAAAACCAACTAATTTTGCTAACCCAAACTAAAATGTAAGTTTTAAACAAAATTAAAGTATATTTACCAAGTTTTTTTTTTTAATCAATTAGATATTTGACTATTCATAATTACCTCTCTAATTATTTTTACTGATGATTTATATGTCTAAGAACATCCGTAATTTATATCCATGTATATATATGTAATAATAATGTATTTAGGAACTTACGATGCAACTACCTCAGCTTCAGGCACTACCACTTAGTCTTGATAATCCCTTGAAAGTTGAAACTTTTGCTTGAACCTGAACCTTGACCTTTAAATTCTATATATCCCAACTCTTCTTAGACATATCATTAAATTCTATATAGCACAACTCTTCTTATACATACCAGAACAACTATATATAGATAGTTTAAATACATTTCATGGTCAGCCACAAAAACAACAAACATGGATTTGAACATAGACCTACGATATCTTCTGCTACCTCTTGCAACTCTACTCATCCCATTTTCTCTTTACGCTTACACCACTCTCACGGTCTTCCTTCTCTTTGTTTCCATCAAAGTCCCTCTCCGCTTACATCTTTCAACCGGATATTTCGTCCATTTTCAAGCAATAGACTTATCAATTTCAGTGACGGTTTGCTTCTTGTGTTTAATGTTCATGTCAACGCCACACTTTTGGATTGTTAATTCCATTTCGATGTTATGTGTGTCTCCTTGGGAAGATTTACTTTTTGATCTTCTAAAATTGTGTTTCTGGTGGTCTTATCGAAACTTGAAAGCTATTCGTATTCTTGAGTTTCTTTGTATTTTAAGACGAGATGAAATGGAAGAAGCACAAGTTAATCAATCAGTTGAAGAGTTGAGTAACGAGCCGTTTGACGAAGATGCTGATCACGTCGATCTGGAGGCTGGAGTTGAGTACAGCTGATAGCACAAGGTGATTACATTGTTGTTATAAATGTGGTAGAGCAACATGAATTTTATTAGAGTTTCGTCATGTGTACGTTTCAGAAAGGTGCATGCAGTAGTTATCTTCTGTATTATATAGCATTCTTTGGGATCATACATGTTGCTTGTAAACTTTTTATATATAGTTTATTTATATTTAAATAGCATTGATGTATGTAATTGTTTGTTAGACTTTAAATTTTGGTTTTAAGTGTTGTGTTACTGTAGTTTTAGCCTCTTAATTTGGATTGCTTTTAAGTCATGACAAATGAATGAAACGCATGGGGAACGAACTAATTTCTTTTTCTTTTCTTTTTTTGAACAAAAGGTAAATTTATCTAATGCTACGTTATTGAAATTGACTAAAGATGGTTATATTTGAGTGGGTAAGGATATGATCAAATACAAAATGACATTGAAATGAGAATGGTGAAAATGAAGGTTGCATCTCTTTTTGTATTATCCTTTTCCATTTAAAATGTGTAACTAGCTATTATTCTCGCTATTGTGATTTCAAGCCTTATTGTGACTGGATTCACACTTTAGGGATGGTAGGGGAATTCAGGATCAAGAATCATCCTTTTTGGTTGCATAAATAATAATCTATATATTGAATGTGACGACTGACTATTATTATAATGTGAATGTGCTAATATGAAGGTTTCGCGTATTACCTGATTGTGATGTGTTTATTAGATAGAGGCTCAAGGCCCATGGTTCAAATGTACAGGGAGCAACTTCTTTTTGTCTTGTCTTTCTGTCATAATATAATACCAATAGTTTGTCTCCTAGATAAATTATCTTCATCTATAGTATATTTTTACTACTTATAAAGGTGAATGATCATTCTTAAAATATTGAAATTTTAAAAACTTAAACTAATGTAATTTGCCTAAATTACCATTAAGTACCCTTAAACTTGATAACGTAAATCATATCTTTTTTATCATCAATTCTAAACTGACAACTTAAAAAAAAACACACATTATATTAATTTTAAAAAACACACGCTTTATATTTTAAAAAATACACGTTTTGCTTCAAAGGTCGAACTAGAATCACGATTTCGCAAGCATAATTATTTGCCATTATAAACCATCGCTTTGCTCGAGTATACGTATAATATTATTTGAAAGGAAAATGTCATCTAATATAAAGGTTCTTAACTTCTTATATTCAGTTAAATTTAATAAAATATTTAAAGGAAGTTATAATATGTCTAAAATGGTTTTGGATCACATAAAATGTTTTTAATTCTTAAGGCGTATAAAAAGTAATGAGGTGGTGAATGTGAAACCCATAAGAAAAACCTTAAAATAAAGATATTACCAAAAAAAAAAAAAAAAAAAAAAAAAAAAAAAAAAATCATTAATCGTCGATGAAAAAATTTAAAAACAAAATTTTGTGATGAAAAAAAAATACAAAGTATACTGTTCACTAATCTGATTCATTAATCCAATGTTCATCAACTTATTGTTCATAAAAAAAGGTGCGCAATTGAATATATATCAACTAAAACTTACATATTTATATATATATACCGAAAACATGGTTAAATTGTATTGTACATTATTCATTGAAAACTTTTATTATGATGAAATATGCAAGTTTTTGAGTTTCAGTGATTATATACTCAATTTTCAAAAAAAAAAAAAAAAAAAAAAAAAATCTCGGTTTTCATTCCACAATTTTACTTTTGTACTCAATTATTTATAGAATTTTTCGAAAACTTTGATCAAACAAAACAATTGATGAACAGTTCAATAATGAATACCACAAAATTGAGAGACACAAAGCTTGTGCACCCTCCCTCCTTTTCTATGTATCCGAACTTATCCACATACTTTCTTTGTCGCAAAAAATTATATCAAGTCTGCCAAAAGTTCTTTATAGATCCAATTTTTATCATATAATCTATCAAATTATCCACTCATTTTTTTTTTATCAAAATAAAAAAAAAAAAGAGTTAACTACATAAATGGTCCCTGTGGTTTGTCGGGTATTACGGATTCAGTCTATTTTTCAAATTCGTTACGGGTCCAGTCACTGTGGTTTTCACATGTTACGGATCTAGTCCATTTTGCCCAAATCTGTTAATTTTTGCTGTTAAGTCAAATAAAATGACATAAATACCCTCATTTACATATTTTTTTAATTATTATTATTATTATTATTTACAAAATCTATTAACTACATATCTTATACAACATCATATTTTTTTTAAACCTAATCCGAACACTTCGTCGTTTCCTTCTTCAACACCATATCTTCTACATCAACGCATCCACATCTTTATCAAATCTCAATTCAATTATCTTCTAATACCAAAACAAAACCCATAAAAAAACATCTTCCTTCAATCAAATACAAATTACACCAAAATACATAAAAAAAAAAAAAAAAAAAAAAAAAAAAAAAAAAAAAAAAAAAAAAACCCATAACCGGTTAATCTTATTCAACACATTAGTTCAACCACTTCAAAGAAAATCCATTCATCTTTTTTTTTAACAAGAACCGATCAAACAAAGTTATAAAGTATAATCATGAATATTCAAGCATAATAAACAAAGAAAATTATAGAACAAATATCCGATTAATTTGTGGGTTTCCAGATCTGGTTCGGACGGTGGTGACAGTGGCGTGGTGGCGGTCGGTGATGGCAAATCAGGTGGTGGCGGGTGACGGGTGGCGGGGTTGAATGGTGATTCTGTCGAAAATGGTAATGTTGATGTTGATGCTGATGGTGATGATGTACTTGGTGGTCAAACGGTGGTGAAGGGATGTGGTTGACCGGAATCATAAAGAGAGGTGAGTGGCTGTGAAGTGGGAAAGAGATAGGAAGTGAGTATGTTGGTGAAGATAATAAATATAAGGGTGGGTGTGTTGAAAAATAATATGAAAAGACCAAAATGCCCTTCTAATTAACAGTCAAACTTGGTCAAGTTAACAGAGTTATGTAAAATGGACTGGATTTGTAACATGTGAAAACCACAGTGACTGGACCCGTAATGAATTTGAAAAATGGACCGAATCCGTAATACTTGTTAAACCATAGGGACCATTTACGTAGTTAACTCTAAAAAAAATGAACTTCCACCTTTTTTTTAAAACTTAAATATCTCGCAAAAAGTAAATCGTCAAGCTAAAAAAAAAATACTATCGCGACGAGAATTAAATTATCTTTCTATAGACATGCATTGTTATATACTTTCGACGAACTTTTTTTTTTCAAAATTTCTGCCCAGAAAAATCATATATGATTCGTAAGAATCATATATGATTTGATTTTAACGAATCATATATGATTTTTACAAATCATATATGATTTTTCTGGGCAGAAATTTGGAAAAAAAAAAATTCGCCGAAAGTATATAACAATGCATATCTATAGAAAGATAATTTAATTTTCATCGCGATGGTATTTTTTTGTAGCTTGAAGATTTACCGTTTGCAAGATATTTTGTTTAAAAAAATGTGAAAAATAAAAATGGGTGACTATGATTGGTTCTATGACAAATATAAGATCTATATTGATGTCATCTCTATCAAGTCTATGTCTTTTAACCATTACACTGGTGGTACAAACACAACCATTTTTATTTGAAGTTGTACAATGATGGTGCAAACACAACCTTTTTATTTGAAGTTGTACAATGGTGGTGCAAACACAACCTTTTTTGCAATTAATATTTTTAATTGAGGAAAAAAAAAAAAAAAAAAAAAACTTACAACTTTAGTATATTAAGTTGTAGGCAACTTTAAAGTAAATGAAATGACTTCCTTTCTATTTCATTAGGAAAAGGTTGATGCTGTCGTGGACCTTGAACCCTTCTCCCAATCTTTGTAGTCGCTATCACCATGAATTAAGATATATTGGCTGACTTTTCTTTCACACGTTGATTTCTTTTTTATCCACCAAGGCGTATTTGTTCTTTTGCTTAAACCTTAAACCATGACTCGTGAACCGGCATCTAAAACTCAAAATGTTTAATGAAACTCGAGTTTTTCAGATAACCATTGTCTTCTTAAAATTTAATTAACAAAATACGTACTTCTAAAATTATTTAGCTGACTTCCTCAATTTGTTTTGTTTTGATAAAGTTCTAATTATGTTAAAAGGCTAATATATAAGGTTAAATTTCATACAACAAAGAGCAATACAAACTCATCTAATAAATTCTTAATCATCATTGTTCTACTGATAACGAATGGTATTCAAATATACCAAATTATTTGTATTAGACTACAGCAGCCCGATCATAAAGGGTAATTTTAGATTCCGCATAGTTCAGATCCGAAAGTATCCTCGTTTGCTTTAATTCGTTGAAACGCATGACGAGTTGAAAACTCGCACCGAAAACATGCGAGAGAAAGTTAATCTATAAAAATAGTTTTCCATCGACTTTTTGGTATGAAATTCTGTAAAACGAATGAGCGATGAACGGCGAACATGAAATGATAGTGATGGCTTTAACGAATAGCCTTTTCTTTCAAGGGTTTTAATGAGTTTGTAGAAGAAGAAAATAAAATACACATTATTTTAAACATGTTTAGAAGTACGTGGTTAGTTAAATAAAATTCTAAAATGCAATAGTCATCTTAAAAACTCAATGAAACTCTTGGATTTTTCTTTTAAAATAAAAGATGAATTTAATACACATTAAGTAAATTTATAATTCAACTTAACAATTGTAAATTTGCGATAGTAAACTTATGTTTTCATATTTTATTTATCTAAAGTAAATGCACTATCCCATAAACAAACTCATTATTAAATGACAAAATTTAGTGCAAACTATCACTAGATATTTTTTAAATATCTAATGAATTGTTTTACGGTATTTATTTTAAGAAACAAATAGGTATTTGTAATATTTTTTGATTATTATCTTACGCTAATTATGTGAAAATAAGTTTGAATAAAGAATCTCTAAAACCATAGGCAGGACAAATGATAAGAGAGTCATGAAATTTGGTATGTTTGGCTAAATGTAGCAGTAACAACAGTAAGCCATAATTATTTTTGTTTTATAAAACTGTTTAATAACATAACACTAATTATAAATAATTAAGTGACATAAATAAACATATAAACAATAAACTTGAATAAAAACCTAATATAAAAATAATAATGTTAATGTTTTAATCTAATGATTATTTTACATATATAACCTTATATAACTATTATATATCTAGACTATTAGTGAATAGTATTAATATAACAACGACGTAGTATAAATTAAAAAAAACACTAGGTTTAACAAAGATCCCCATGCAACCTTTATCTATCCTACAACGTCAGCTTTCTCTCCTAGACTACATCAAGACCAACTTGATGTAATAAGGCGACCCACATTTCCATTTTTTTTTTTTTCATTTTCAATTTTTTTTAACAATAAATTTAAAATTTCATTCATAATAAAAAAAATTGCATAATAATTCCAATAAAATTTAAAAAACATACGAAAAAAAAATTACATGAAAAGAAAAACACAACCGTTTTATTTTTTTTACATGCATCCAAACAATTTTAGCACTGATTTGATTTTGTATTTGTCCCGCCATTTTAAACAAATCCGAATAATATCACAATCTTTCTTAGATTCTTCTTTTAAAAAAGTCTTAATAAAAATATGTTTTTTTTTTCTTTTTTGCGAAATGTCTTTGCAATCCTTTTATGCTTTAATCATATCATCTTTAGTTGTCCTCGCTTTTTCAAACAGTACAGTTGCGTCGATAATCGTTTTTCGTACAAATGTTATCATCATTAAATTGTTTCATTACTTCAGCTTTGATTTCCTCGATTATATGTGAAAAAGAACACCATAAGATTTTTGGTGTGATTAAGGAAGTATGTGTAGAGCGTAAAAGAAAGAATGTGTTTGAAAGTGTATATAAAAATGAAGAAGTAGTGGGGTATTCATAAGGTAAAAGTGTTTAAATTGTAAAACAAATTTATTATTATTTTTTATTATTAAATAAACAGTCAATTTATTGTTATTATTATTATTATTATTATTATTATTATTATTATTATTATTATTATTATTATGTGCACACTATCGGTCGAACAGATGACCTAGATCTCCAAATTTTGCTCAAGGGACTCGTCAGGTGGGACTCCATGTAATAGGGGCGACCGAGTCGGGTGGGGGAGACCGATCGAGTTGAGGCCTTCTATTATGCCCAGCCTAAGACATATGTATATATTTCTTCATCAACAACAACTACACAGTTATATAAATAAAATGAAGACACTAAATTTTGACAAGGCGACCAAACTCTTATAAAGATATACTCATTAATTAATATGTAGGGGCACTATAGTAAATCTCATTCATAAATGCTACTTCAATTTTCTCAAAGCTCATTTGGAAAAGGATGTTGGGAATTCTGCTAATTGAGAATTCTGCTGACGGTTACTGCTGAAGGATGTTGCTGAAGAGCTGGTTCCTGCTGAAGCAGTGTATCTGCTGAAGACTAGTTTCAGCATTATTAGTTTATGCGGAAATAGATATTCCGTATTTTATGTAATATAGTTAGGATATGCATGAGTTTATTTAGGAAGTGATAATGCATATCTTTTTAAAGTTTTTAGAAGATACGTTTCTTGTGAAACGGTTTAGGGTTCCTTGTGTATAAAAGGAACACACGATTATGTATTGTGTACACGTTTTAGAAAACACTTTTAATATAATTAAAAGATCCATAGAGGATCAAGTGTTCTTAGTATTTAGTTATTCATACTTGTGTTTGTTTCCGCTTTAGAATACAAGTTACATAGATTTTCTTTTAGTGTGTTAGTGATTACATTAACATAACTAACGATCCACGAGTGCTCAAAGATCTATCAAGGTCTAAGGTCTAACAAGTGGTATCAGAGCCTCGGGAGAGTCTCTGTGATACTAAGAAACATCAATCTTACACCCTCTCACTCAAAAACAACCAAAAACAATGCCTGGAACAGATGATGAATCTGATGCAACTCAGAACCAAAACACCACTTCTCTCCAACAACTCACTCTCTCAAACAGTAATGCCAAATTCTCATACCTTAAGAATGCAGATGAGTATGAATTGTGGTCCATAAAGATGCAAAACTGGATCACAAATATTGACTGGAATCTTTGGGAAGTTGTCCGTAAGGGTAACAGGTTGAAGAAACATGTCAAAGATGCTGATGGGGTGGTTACCATCGTAGGTCCTAAAACTGCTGAAGAAGTTCTAGCCGTACAGAGGGAGAATAAAGTTAGAACAATACTCCTTCAGGCTATACCAGATGACCACATGGGTGACTTCCACTTCATGGAAGATGCCAAGGACATTTGGATGGCCATCAAGGCTAGATTTTGTGGGAATGATGAGTCAAGAAGGATGAAGAAATCAATGTTGAAGCAACAGTTTCAAGAGTTTCAGATATCTGAGGAAGAAGGAATCCACAAGGGCTATGACAGGTTCCACAAGATCTTGAGTCAACTTAATCAGCAGAAGGCTAGACCAGATAATGAGGACTGCAATGCTAAGTTCCTAAGATCTTTGCCACCATCTTGGTTGCAAGTAAGCATTGCTCTCAAAACTAAAGGTGGATTGGACATGATCTCTTTTGATGACCTCTACAACAAACTTAAATCTCTTGAGCCTGATGTTAGAAGTCCCATTCGTCCATCCACTCACTCAGCATTTGTTAGCACCACATCCAATCCGGTGCATCATGCCTCAAGCTCTTACACCTCAACATCTTCTTCTCATACCCACACTAAACCAACTCCTCAATCAAAATCCAGTAATATAATGGAAGAGGTACTTCACTCTTTTGTTGCTGAATATGAACATCAGCAGTTTCTAGCTTATGAAGATTTTGAACAGTTGGATCCATTGGAGATGGAAGAGATGAACTTGAAATGACAGTTGGCAATGATTTCTCTGAATATCAAAAGGTTTGAGAATAAGTCTGGGAGAAAGTTTGGTTTCAAGGGAAGAGATGCAGCAAGATTTGACAGAAGGAAGGTTAAGTGCTACACTTGTGGACAGATGGGTCACTTCTCAAGAGAATGCAAGGATAGAAAGCCTGGTGATGAAGTTAGATATGGCTCCTATCTAGTGGAAGCAGGAACTTCTAAAGCTGGAAATTCCAAAGCTTTGGTGACTGTGGATGAACATGTCAATTGGACTGTTCATGAGCCTGTTAAGGAGGAAGCTTCTAGTTCTGAGCAAGTGAATATGCTGGCATACTGCCCCATAGAGGAAAAGAAGGATCAAGTTTCCTTAATGGGCATCTCTCAGGTACATAACTGTGTTTTTGGCTGTAGTGTAAGATATAATGAACTTAAAAAAGAATATGATGAATTGAAACCTAAATATAATGAATGTTATGTAGAAGTTGAGGCTTATAAAAAGGCTTTAAAAACTTTAGAAAGACAAAAGGTATGGTTTCAAAAGAATCAGCTTAAATATGAAGAAAAGATAAGAGTTTTAGAAAGTGATTTAGAATGTGCCAAGATTGATTTAAGGCGCACTAAGAAAGAGAAAGCTGATGTAGTTTCAGAGAATCTAGTGCTTAAAGAAAAACTAGATGAAGAAGTATCAAGACATAAATCTTGGTTAATATCAGGTGATAACTTAGCTAGTGTACTTTATGGTAGTCAGGCTGTTAACTCTGGAATAGGTTTAGGATTTAAGAAGTATGTTGGTTTAGAAGCTAGGAATGACCTAGGTAAATCTACACCAGCAGGCTTAGCTTACTATGTAAAAGAGGGTAAATTACATGCTGTACCTGGACCTATTAGAGGAGAACACATGCCCACAGATCTGTCCATAACTATTGACTTTGATGGATCACACCATCTTTATGGCAAAAAGCCAATTGACTTGCCAGACCCTGATTCTAAATCTACTGACTTTGTCTCTTGTTATGAAAGTTATGTACTATACTTATTTATATAAAGGATTGATGCCTCGTCACCGGTAGTTAATATTGCTTTGACCAGAAGTGATACTAGAATTGAAACTATAACAAACTTTTGTGTGCTTCGCATTAGGAACCTGTGAACTGCTTTGTTACCCTTCATTCACAAAGCCGTTTTGTGTGATAACATTCTTTATTTATTTTAAATGTTTGACCAGTTCTGCGTTTTCTCTCCCATCGCAAGTTTATTACTATACTTTTTAAAGTAAATAACTATTATGTGTAGATTTAAAATGCACAAGGTTGGCAACGGACGCCGCGTTGCCGGCGTGCCTGTTTTTTAGCAGAGGCGATTTTGCATAAAGTTTTAACAAACAGTGAAGGCTTATATTTTTCACATTCACAATTATGATCACATATCACGTTGAGTATCATATAAAGGCGATGCTATAACGTATAAGGACCTTACTCTCTATAAAAGTACAATCTGTTTTTCTTACGTAAACGACAAAAACATCTGATACACCATGGCATTTGTTATCCCCTTACTCGTCCATTTTGGCAAAGATTTCCAACCAATATTCACATCTACAACCTGCGCAAAATCTAGTCAACATTAAAATCGAAATATAGTATCATGAATTCAGTAAAACTCATATATTGACACTGCAAACGTGTTCCTCCGGGGCTTTTTGACGATGATCTTTGTTCCAAATAATTTCCGTCTCATGATATTTTCGGAGTGCGTATCACTAAGCTAATGTGTCTTATACCATAGCAATACTACAAACAACAAATAAAAGTCCAATGTAATATATACAACTTATCCATCCTGTACTCCAGCTTGCTATTAATGAATTGTCCATGTCAAAAAGACCTCAATATGCTTTCAAGATAATATAACATGAAAGCTATAATGCTATTTCAGTATAGCTTTCATGGAGAAATAAAAGTCCCATGTAATACATACAACTTATCCACTTCACACATAAAAGTCCTAGTATAGCTATAATGCAGTATAGCTTTCATGTTATATTATCATGAACTGCATTTTGCTCATGTGTTTGGTCGCTCAATGGGTTAGTCAAAAATTATAGCTTTCATGAACTGCATTTTGCTCAAAAAGACGCAAATGTGTCTTACACCTCCTAATATCCATGTCGGGTACAAAATAGCAAAATCCAAACAGACAATCAAACTTTCAAATTTAGATATTAGAATTAAACACACCTGAGAAACTTTTAGCAGGTCTCCAAACCTATGTCGGGTCAACGCTACACTTTTTTTTACCAGACCAAACAATTCATTTTACAGATACATAACACAGAACATGCTAGAAATTGCAAGATACACGCTAATATTATATTGTATCAGATTGAATCAATTTTGACATACCAAAATTAGCTTATTTTACGTCGCTCGCCCAATCACATAGTACCTCACTTTCAGGCTTCCTTTTGTATCTTGCTGGATTCTTGCAGAAACATGTAACAGTCGGATCTGCAAACAACATAAAACTGATAAGAATGAGTCGCGTTTTATGACAGGTTACAGTTATAGAGTTTTGTGAACGATGAGAAAGTAGCCAATTACCTGTTAAGAGGCATTTCTTTATTCTAAACGGACTCATTTGAGCTCCATTTTCAGCACCCGAACCCACCCTACTCATCTCCTAAACCCACCTATTTCATCCCTCATTTCAGAGCCCGAGCAAGCCTGTTTCAGGCCTGGTTTTACCACCAAAACCTGCATAACTCATCCCCCATGTCAGCACCCAAGCGTACCCATTTCAGCCCCATTTCAGCATAAAAACCCACCCACTTCAGCTCGTAAGCACACACATTTCAACATCCATACACACCCATTTCATCCCTTGTTTGAGCACCCAAACTCACCTGTTTCAGCTTCAAACCCACCTGTTCCAGCTTCTGTTTCAGCAGTACATAATATAAAGTTATAACACAACTTACGCGCTTTAAATTTTTATATATTGGCTCTTTGCTAAATCCCGTTGGAAACAAACCATCTTCAAGCTTACGCACTCGCCTCTAGTGTTACTTGATAATCCTTACACTGCCACTGCAACAAATACAAACTTATGATGCTTCTTATTGAATGCTCGTATCAATTGTTTATACTGTTAGCATAAAAGGTTACATATTACCTTTAAATAAGCCCCTAGTCGGGCTAGGTCTGCTGCAACAAAGACAAAATGTTGTTTCAGTATGTAGAATGAACAAACCTCATATGCAGGATACTATTAAAGACACATTAAAAGCTACGGATTTATATGATTGGATTACATATGACCAGAAAATGGTACCTGTAATATCATGAGCCACAGGCATGGACATTGCTGGACCTTCATCTATTGAGTGTAAGGTTTGGATAACATATGGTGTAGTTAGTGGGCCTGCAAGTTTCCAAAGAAATACCTGGATCTCTTACCAGTCCACGTTTGTTACTTCGGCTGGAACAAAACAACAGTTTCATTTCAGTATGTAACATAAACATACATTATAAATTTAAATAGAAACATCGATTTTGTAGAAACATCGATGAAGCAGACAATTGCTAATCGTAATTACTATTAATGAAAAGTACTGATACTTACATGTAAATGCTATGTTTACGGCTTAAGAATATGGCAGACATGAATACCTGGATCTCTTACCATTCCACGTTTGTTACTTCGGCTGGAACAAAACAACAGTTTCATTTCAGTATGTAACATAAACATACATTATAAATTTAAATAGAAACATCGATTTTGTAGAAACATCGATGAAGCAGACAATTGCTAATCGTAATTACTATTAATGAAAAGTACTGATACTTACATGTAAATGATATGTTTACGGCTTAAGAATATTACAGATACTTTATTTATAGTATTAAATATTAACTTTATTTATAGTATTAAATAAGTTTTTATCAAGTAGTACCTAGTTATGGATTTTTCCGATTTTTCTTTTGGAAATCTATTTAACTACTGAAAATAAGAAACTTTTGTGAAGGCAATTTTTTTCTAGCTTAAAAATAAGCAAAATGGACACTAAAAGGTAAAATAGTTGACTTTTGATGGAAATCAGCCTTTGTGGGGTCCACAGGGGTGGATTTTGGTTCAAATAAGTTACTTGAACATGAATAAGCAAGAACCTAGCAAATAAGCCCACTGATTAAGCCAATAAGCCAAATTAAGCACTTGATTTTCTTATTATTACACAGAAAATGGGACAGAGTTTGAGGGTAATTCTAGGTGGGGTCCACTGAGCTTGAGCTCAAAAGCTTGCTCAAACTTTGAAGGTGGCCAGGAGGAGGGTTGAAGGAAGCAAAAATGGGGTTGTGGGACCCACTGAGGTGGCCAGGAAGAACCACCAAAGATGGTGGTGTGGCAACTGTGGTGATGCAGCAGGGGAGGTTCTTCCCCTGCAGGTGTGTTTGGGGTGTTGTGTGGTCCACAGAAAAAATTGCAAAAATATATTGAGAGTGGGATATCAAAGTTCAGCTGGGGGACAATGACTCCTAAAAGTTTCAGGGTTTGAATCTAAGTAGAAAAATCACAAAAGTTCTTGGAAAAACTGAACACAATGCAATTTTGACTTTTGAGAATATAAACTAAACTTGACTTAATTGAACTTCTAATGCATGTAAACTACTGATTATGTTATAATAATATGTAATGATGCTGAACTAAGTGATTTTAACAACAATTAAATTGACTTGGATGATTATGGAGCCCTACTATTTGACAGTTAATGAAAGGCTAAGGCTACACAAAGATTTTGACTTTTACTCAAAAGCACACTTGATTTTAAGCCTTGACTAATATATTAGAACCCAATGTGAGATGTTGCAACAGAAACCAACAACCAAATCAACATGGAACATCTTAAATCCTTCTGAACCAAACACCCCTTTTAAACATGTTGCAGAAAATAAGGCGCAAATAAATGAGGTTCATATTAGTAAATCCAAATGTGGTTCTAAACACTCGCTATGGCGCAAATAAATGAGGTTCATATTAGTAAATCCTGATGTACCAAAATCCGTCCCTCAATATAACTTTTCATCAATTTTAACATGAGCGCTTTAACTTGCTTTACACTAACTTCTCCTTTTACTAATGACTTAAATACTTTTAATCTTTAATGTTTAATTGGTATGATATAAAATGAATAACTTTTCATCAATTTTAACATGAGTGTTTTAACTTGCTTTACACTAACTTCTCCTTTTACTAATGACTTAAATACTTTTAATCTTTAATGTTTAATTGGTATGATATAAAATGAACAGTCAATCATTGGTATACCTGCCGAGATCGCTTCTAATAAGTGTCATAATAACCTGCTGAAACGACATATCTCCCCCATCAAAAGCCTCCTTTTTTGTGTAAAATATAGAAGTATTAGTTTTATTTAGTTAAATACCACAACTGTGGTCCGGTCATGATCAAGCTTATTAAACTCGGGCCAAAAACTAAAACTGTCTAATAGAAATTTTTTCACTTAGACGTTTCATCAAACACTTGGTGTGCAACCCATTTCTTTGACAAAAGCAACATAAAATCACATAAATCTCTAAACTTAGCATCACCTTTTATCAAGAATCATATCTGAATTTCTAATTCATGAAACTAAGAATCGTAAACAAAATAATTTATGACAGCTATGTAAACAAAAATCATTAAAAAAATGTTCAAACCCAGTATTAGAAGAAAAAAGTGAAAGCCTAGACCTTCAACTGCAAACAGCATCAACAACAACAACTCAACCTGCAAAAGGAATTAACGAAACTCCTAAATTAACAAAATCCCAAAGTTATGATAAAGCCCTAATTTAAAAAGAAATAAAGTTTAGAAAGCAAACCCCTTTGTTGATGTAAGATCTGACGCAAACCTCTATTATTCTTTTTTACTATCATTGTCTTTTTGGTTTCCGAACATCCCCAGCCTTCGAACATCATCAATTGATCAACACCTGCAAAAAATTAGGGTTTGCTGTCGATCTAGGGATAGAGGGTCGCTACAGCATCTGAATGTTCAAGGATCGTTAATTAAGGTGGGTACTGGGTATATGTGAGAATGATTGGGCAATAATCACCGGGCCAAAGTAAGCCCAAAAAAAATGGCGGGATTGGGCTGGGAAGCCGGGCCAAAAAATGGCGGGAAAAGAGATGGCAAAACGGTGTCGTTTCCTTTCTGATTTAATATAGACTTTAATCTGTAGAGTTTGTAACTTTTCTCCAATCTGATCTGGATTTTCTGTCTCTGAACGTTTAAAAAGTTATTGTTATTCATTCCATATTAGTCTTTGGTATCATCTGCTTATTGTGTGTATACGCTTGTCAAATGGCTGTGATGTGAATGAATTCCATAATAATTATAAGCCTTTTTGTCCTTAGAACCAATGTTTCTCGAGACATAGTTTTGTGGAAATGTGGTCGGATGTGTATATAAAAAATAGAAAAGGATGATGTTCTCACAGCTGTAACATGTTACTTCGAGACATGATAGGCTGTGTTTATAAAAGATGTAACTGATTAGTGTACATTGAAGGATAGGCAGAATGACAGACTACATTGAGGGGGTTTCCATAGCCCGGTTTTGGTCTTCTATTACCAAAGAGTAATAAAGAGACTTTTAATTAGTTTGCCTTTAGGGCTGTGAGATTCAGTTAGTTGGATTGTCCAGTGTGAGTCTCCTCATTTCATACATCTTTGCAACAGTGATAATTTTTCATAAGTCTCATTCCGGTGTTATAACAGTTTAGAATCCTGTCATCTGGAGCCAGGAGGATCCTGTTTATCGGAGATTGCGATATCACATTTTATTGCCTTATAGAGCAGATTTATTGCCTCCATCTGCTCTCACACCTTCATTGCAATGGTAAGAATGTTCCTTGAAACAACAATGATACATCACACTATAATGCGATTTAGGCTTTCTATTTATTGTTTTCTGATGTATTTAACTTAACCATATAGTAGTTCTTTAACATATGAAATTGGTTTGTGGTGTTCTTTAGTTTGGATATGATAATTCTACTTTTCTCATAGTCTATACATGTGTGCCAACTAGAATAAGTCAGGGATTGTCTTTGTTGCCGTGTAAACTGTATGTGATCTGTAGTCAACTGTATGTGATCACAAAAGTTCAGTTACAATTATGCTTCTTATTACCTAATATTCTTTACAAACTAAAAACACGAATAATCAATTACTTTGTTAATATTTTCAGACGTCTCAAAAATACCTGCCAAAAACTAGCTCTCTCGACCTTGAAAAGAATCGGTTGAAATTACTGCAAGGCCCAAGTGATGAAAGAACCTTTGATAGCAGCTGACTAGATAATTCACAGTGTACATGATTTGACAAGGAGAACATACAAATGGCTTGAAGACTAGCAATTGGAATATCAATCAAATGAGCGATTCTTCTAATTGTTCTTCGTCTTTGTTAGAAACATGATATCGATCTATAACACTTCTTTTCAACCCTGGTGAGTTATAGCAATTTATTTACTTAAACGTGTTGATATCAGTCACAAAGACGATATTAGTAACCCAAAAATCAATTGGATACCAGGAAACCCCAAGATAATGTACTAGTCACAGTAAATCGTGCAATAACATAATGAATTGAAAAGGAAAAAAAAAAAAAAAATGAGACAAATTAAACAATGGTTAGTGAGTTACAAGTATGTGAATATCACGTATGGTACAGATGTTTGCATGCTCTTTTTGCGATAAAATGCAAAGCAGAGAAATTGATTGTGTAAAAAGTAATCTTGAGCCAATCTCCGCTTTGTAAGCCATCCAACTGGAGAAACAACATGAAACAATAATGAATGTGGTAACCATGTGGACCGAAGTCCTTACTTAACAAGGTTTTTGTAGAAGGTTAGGTTTCAATGACCTCTATCTAGGTGGAACACTTGTCTTGGATGGAAATGTTGTTAATGTTTAACTTGGCAAACAGTCGTAGTTTTTGTTTGTATGAGTTTGCAGGGTAATGAATAATAGTAAATATCCAATCTCTTCATTCCACATTTGATCAAACATACCACATTTGCATTATTATCATGGTGGTCTCATTAGTGATTGGTTACATTGGACTTGAGTATCTTATAAAGTCATAATACCCAACACAATCCAAATTACAACTTTTACCTTTTTGAGGGCATCATATTCCTTCATCACCCTTATTTTAACCAATTACCATGTGATCATGATAAAGTTTCATCACTTGATATTGATTATTCAATAATGAGTAAAAGTTGTATATATTTTACATGTTATTAACTCTATAGTTGAACAAATTAAAGATATATTAATAGTAATAAGCTTTAGCAGTTACATCATTTTGTGTTTGATTGTGTCAAAAGTATACTGTAAATGATTACTTTTGAATAAACGAACGAATGAAAGAATGCATATAGTCAAGAGAACGAAAATCATCATCAATCGCAACTCGCTATTTAGCTTACTCGTTGTTTAAATTTCTTAACAACATTAAATTTTTGGAAACCCTTTGCAGATGCTGAATATACGGTTTCACATGGCTCTTTCATACTGATGAAGATCCACCGAATGCTAGCAATCGCTTGTGCATGCATGTTTAACTTTCCGCTTAGTCAATGTTGCAATGATAAATCACCTATTCATATATGATCACCAATTTCACAAGTTCTAAGCATTTATCGTGACCCACATCAGTATGAAGGTGGAAGACTAAGGAAGAAAAGTGTTTATAGAAAGGGAAGGATGCTAATGAGAAAAGCACTTACCTGGACAGGGTCAATGGGCGATCAAGAAGACCCATGGCTTCAGTTGGTGAGCACCATTGCACTTTGGTGTTGTGCTGCCTAAAGTCAACCCAAGTAGTTGAACCTATGTCAGCATTTGCTGTCGGGTCATGCGTTCGCGCATCCCCTCTAATCTCTAGTTTATAACATTTTAACAAATTTATCTAAATTGATGGCGGAGAGTGGAGACTATCCTCATGGATTGTCATCATTGTTTATCAAGATGGTTGATTCTGGATTTGTGTAATTCTTGTTTTCATAGGTGCGTTTGTAAACTACTAATGAACATTATTTCACTTTGAATGAGATCTTGGCTATTAGATTTTGCTTCTAAGACATGCATTACAGCTTTTATACAATGCTATTCTGAGCAGTATGTAAAAAGCTTATCGAAGGAGAAAACAGTAACAAAATATATTGAGGCTGACAAACAAGTTCCTAAGATATACTTCACATGTGAAAACCATATAGCTCATCTCTTAATGTCATTTAAACGATCTACGCCTATGTGCACATGCATGTGTTTATATAGTGCCCCTCATAGAAAAGAGAAACCAGCGCTCTAGCGGCCCCTACCGACCGGCCCCATAATCCGGTTCAAACAACTTGAGAACAAAAAAACTAATAACATCTCTCTATCTTTCCTTTTTATTAGTTTAGAACCTCAAAAGGAACCAATGATAAAAAGCTCTACATTTCAAATATTTATACCCTGCTCCTGCTCCTACACAAAATACCTAAATAATGGACCAAAACAATAAGCTTAGCTCTTAACTTGTGACCCAAAAAGAAACCAAAATCAGTCCCAAATTAAGGAACATTTTTGTCCGCAAAATGACTGCAAAATGGGAGTTAGTAACTAAATTCTCTCTTTCTGATCAATTGCTTCCCAGCACGCCCCCATCTTTTTATGTTGGTGGGAAAAATCTGTTTAAATTAAACGGCAAAGTGTAGAATTCTTCATTCCGGTTATCCCCTCTAAACGTTCTGAACTTCACCCACCAAGGCATCCCTCTATCTTTCTTTGAATTCACCACATCTAATGTATTGTCTAGGAACACTGACACTATCAGCCCTACTGTTGGTGGTGACGAGAATATGGCATTCAAGAATGCATTAAACTGCACACACACAAAACAACGGTTAATCTTGCCATAAATGGACGCAAGATGCATGAATGCGTAAACTAATGCATTGTCTACTCACCCAACCAGCATTCGTGCGAACAAGTCCATGATGTATGGTCTGATACTCGTTAAAATATTGAGGTATTGAAATTCCAAGAAATAATGAAAGCCCGATTATGATAAGGTTTCGCATAGAATTCATGTTAGTAAACTGAAGAAAGGATAATCCAACAGCACCTACATTATAAAAAGAGACTTATGCAATCTATATTTATTTGGGGTAGAGCAGAAGTTTGCAAATCTTGTAATAACGAACATACCTACAAGGCCAAAAAGAACACAATACACTGCTGCATATATTGGAAAGGGTATCGATGCAAAAACGGCCCCAAACTTCCCTGGAAAAAAAAGAAGCAATTTACAAAATATATATTTACTTATCCATATACGAATCTAAACTATACAACAATTACTTTTATAAACAAGTTAATTAAATGCATATCATGACTAATAAATAAATAATAAACCGATAAGGACACTAACCTAAAATGGAGAAGAAAATCATGAAAGCAGCAGAAAGCTGAACGACTCTTCGACTACCCACTCGGGTTAGTCCAAGAAGACCCACATTTTCCCTAATTAATATAACTTGGGTTAGTTAAAAAAGGGTCCAATTTGTATCACCCAAGAATTAAACACAAAAATCCAAGCTGAAGTACTCAAGTTTAGATTCTTACACCGACACCGTGGATCCAGTTCCAGTTCCATATAAACCATCCAGAAGTATACCTATGCCCTGAACCAAACAAATTACGAATTGAATTGTGAACTTCAAGGTTAGACTAGTCTTTCTGACATAAAAGCATATATAACCAGAAGATACAAACGGACCTGCCATCCAATGCCTCTGCTAAGCACATAAGCAGGTGGTGGAGTTGCAATTGCCAAGCGAGATGCAGCCATGTATGCCCCAGTTGACTGCCAAACACAAATTTGGTTGAGAAAAACATTTTCGAAATTTAGGAAAACTAAAATAATTTAATGACACACACGCATACCTCAGTCATTGACACAAGAACCGATGCCATCATTGCGAACGAATGACCGGCTGAAAAAGTAGGTGGGCCCCACTGTAGAGGGTACGGAAACTTAAACCTAAAAATCAACGCACGCAGAGGCAATTTTAGTTTTAAGTCCATGTATGCAAAAACTTGAAATGTTTTAAATTACATATACGGTTAACACCAACCATGGGGCAGTGGATATCAGATGGGCTCTGTCTGTACGGCAACTCATTTGAGTCATATTAGGTCTATCGCGGTAGGCACCACTAGCCGTTAGTATGATCGAATAGATCCAGATGATCGAGATGCATATCAACAAAGGAAACCGCTCAAAAATGGGAACATCTTTAAGTAGTCGTGTTTGTTTTAAATACTACAATAGGATCAAAGTGTTATATTCACATTACGGGATAAAAAGATAGCATTTGCTCTAAGAGTCATTCTGTAAGAAGAAAATTTACCTGTGAGACTCCAATTACTAAAAGTAGCATAGGTAACCCGATTTCCACGCAATTTCCTAACTGAAAAAAGGAAGCAAGAAACAAAAAAAAAAAAAAACCTTAGACAAACAATACATAAGTAATAATCCTAGCCATAAAGCATAAATTATTCGATTCTGTAAATTGAGTGGGCTAATTTCCATAATATTTTGTAGAAAATATACATCTTTGGCATGCACCGTCTGCTTTTAAAAGAAGCCATTTTTAGCGTGCAATGAAGATAGCAATTAATTTTTTTTTTATGGCAACTTTCAAGCATAACTAACCTAATGACGTCAATGTAATTGACATAGATTTTATGCATATGGGATTATCTGTTTTGTCATTGTAATTGACATTTCATTACGAGTCAAACACTTCTAAATATAGTCAAAGGTTGCAATTTTCATGTAACAAAGAGTAATAAGTACTACAAGCATATTTTTTAAAACAAATCATACGTCATATTTGCATGTAGGAAAGTAGGATACATATTAGGTTCATCGCAAACAATTATAAATATTTCCTTTTTTAGCAACATGGAAAACACTATAAGACTGGTGCAAAAACTTACAATTCTTACTAAATAAAAATTTACGATCTAGGTTTAACACGGTACCATAACGTACCATGGGAAATCCTCGTTGAAATAGTCCCAAACCAACCAATCCAACAACGGGTGCCATACCAAGCGGGCTAAAAAATCTACAAAAAGAAGTCAAACAAAAAATTAGTAATGAAAGAAACATGGAAATAAGTATGGGTCATAATGTACTGATATCAATATACCGTGAAAAGAGACCCCAAAGCTGACTATAACCAGCTACGATTTGAATGCTTGAAGCAACGATTAATGCTCCTTGAATAGCTCTCATTGTTTGTATAAATCTCTGCAGACACAATTTAGCACAAAGATTTCTTCAAATTATATGTTCGATGCTTAACTCCTAATCTATTGAAATTAATACTCAAATCATACATACATCATGATGATTGTCAATTCGCTGCAGAGATGAATCATTTATAATGTAAAGTATGGGCATAACATAAGCAAACGAGCCTCCAACAACTGCAGGCAAACGGGTTCCAAACAGTGTTTGGAGAAGTGTGTTGATACCCGATACAAATAGTAAAGTTTGTATAACACGAGCCTTGTCACCCTACCCAACATCATAAAACATAACACTTAAACAAAACACAATACCAAAATTCAAAATTATAGAAACAAAAACACGAAAATTAAAATGCTTACATCCGATCCACCCATTAAGGGAACGAGAAAAGTCGGGATCATTACGCTAGTTCCAAGCATTAGAATGTAGTTTTGAAAGGCTAACAAAATGGTTTCAGCTGCAAAACAAACATCATACCATATTATCATGCATCACTTTACCTAAAAAAGGAAGTCATTGTCCTTTATAATACTTCCAAAATGAAGAAACAAAATTTATAAAATTCACCATTCAAGACACAACCACATGGATTTGCCTAAATTTCCCAAAATTGGTCAAGTCAATTTACACATTTTTTTAAAAATGAAAGTCAATCTTATGTTAAAAAAACACAAAATATAACTTTTTTTTTTTTTGCCTAATTCCTTAATGATAAACATCATCATTTAAACCAACCATAATAATTCCTTAATAATTTAATCCAAAAAAGATTGATTTGCAATCACTTTTCACCAAAAAAAAATCAAAAATCAAAAATCAAAAAATAATGAGAAATGGTGTGACCCACTTGGTCAATAAACAATGAAAGAACATTCAAACAACATGAGACATTTGTTCTTCGCATTTCAACACAAATAAAAAAACAAAAAAGAAACCACATTGATGTTCTCCTTTCACTGTTCCCAATTCCATCACAAAACACAAAAATGCCATTTTCAGAGAATAAAAATTAAATATTCAAAAACCAATAAAAAAAAATCCAAAAAATAAAATCTGGGTTAGAAACTGCATGAAACCTTCCACCGAATGCTATGTTTCTAAAACCCAAAACCCTGAAACTGTTTTAATTAGTACTAAAATGTATAAAACCAATCTTTATTCTTTTTTTTGTTAATGTAAACTATATAAAGGATAAAAATATATATAAAAGAGGTGAAATGAGAATACATACGCCAAGGTGGATTAGAATCAATACAATACTCCAAATCTTGAAGCTGTTCCATAGGTGGGTGACTGATATCCGCCATTGGTGTAGCTAAAAGCAGTCAGTATAGATAATTAAAAAAGAAAACAAGGAATCTTTTTTTATAAGAAGATATATGAATGAGGAAGAAGATTGGGAACAAAGTAAAGCACTACACACACACTGATATGAGAAAGAAAAAAAAGTTGATATTTAATAAAATTTAATTTACTACTATGATAAAAATCAAAAGTTAGAGAGAGAAAGGTGATAGAGATAAATGTGGAGAGTGTGAGTGTGTGTGAAACAGAACATAGTTTACTTCAACGTTAGCTGCTTTCAAACTTAAAAACAGATGAGATGTGCTACACTCACATACAATTTACACAATTTTGTCCACACGCTGACGTGTCAGGGTGTTGATTGGTTGGTTTTTTGTGGCGACAAAAAACCAACCAATCAACACCCTGACACGTCAGCGTGTGGACAAAATTGTGTAAATTGTATGTGGATCTAGAATTATTCAAAACAGATATCATCTTTTTTTATGTTGTGTACTTTTGGATATTGGTTCTTTTGTTTATGTTTTTGTATAGTTTTTTTGGCAAAGAAATGGTTAAAGAGTTGAAGTTTACATTTAATTTCGTATGTGCTTTAGGGTATGTTTGGTGCAAGGTTTTTAAGAGTTTTACGTAGCTCGAAAGCGAATTTTTTATATAACCTTTGTTTGTCAACAAATTTTTAGAAGCTTGTGCAATTCAAAAACTCTTCTCATATAAGCTACTTGAATAATATTTTGAGAGTGCAAAAGCTTCTAAAATAGTTAATTACATTAATACACTTGAAATAATATCATTATATTTGTTGAATATAATTTAATGTAGGTTGATGATATATATAGTAGGTATTAAAAGAAAGTAGTGTGTTGTAGCATATGATAAAATAAAAATAAGTACATGTGTGATAATTAATTTTGAAGGAAAGTATGTTATTAATTTATGACTTAAACACTTACTCCTATTAAATTAAATGATTTGTGAAGTTTTTATAACATATGTAAAGCTATAGATCAACTTTTATTTGAGCAAAAACGTGATGTGTATCTTATTTGGTTTAAGAGGAATATTTTTTTTGCAAGAAAATAAACACGTTATTTTAAACGAGCTATTGGTCTTTTCAGTGTCGTTGAACAATATGTGAACTTTGTCTTCTACATATCATTTTTGAGAGGTGTATCAACATTTATGGCAAGAACTTGATTTTGGTATTTGTATAATTGTGTGATTGATACAAAGTTAATGTATTTGATGAAATGAAAAAGTAAAATAAATGTTTTTATTAATTTTTCACGTAATAATGAAAATATTTTTTAACTAAAAGTAAATTGCAAAATATGAAAATTAAAAGTTTGTACATACTATAGAATTTTGTGACCAGTTAAATACATTTTCAAATAATTGTCCTTATTTTGTTGGCCTATTTGTGAATTTTCATTTGATATTTAACGATCATCTGATATCTTCATTTCAAGTCCACCATCGTTGTTGCCACCACCACCACCAATCAACGTCGCTACAATTAACCCTACCCACCACTACCACCAACCCGCTCACTACCACCAACCACCGCTACCACCACCAACCACCGCCGCCACCAACAACCACCACTGACACTACCACCCACCACTCACCACATCATCTTTTACTGCGACAACGATGATGGTTTGGGGTAAGGGTGACGACGGTAGTTGGTGGGTATGGTTGATGGCGTCAGTGGTTGGTAGTGGTAGATGGGCTGGTGGTAGCGAAAGTTTATTGGTGGTTGTGGTGGTGGCTATTAAAAGATAAAAGGCTCAAGCCCAGTGTATGGGTTGCGGGTCCATTAGGGTTTATGAATAGGTTTTCATTGTATTGTATCATTATAAATAGATATCAATAAAGATATGATACCTATGGTGTTAACATCATTAAACATGGTATCATAAGTAGGTATGATCTTGAGACCTATTCGGTCATCAAGCCGCCACTTCTATACCACCCTGTCACACCTACCTATCTTCTAAAAACTACTCATGTCCAACGATCCTCTCTTAAATAGTTAAACCCTAATGTTTTATGAACATTATTGTTGTCGCATTGGGATTTTGCTACACATCTTTTTTCAAGTTTAATTTCTCCTCTCATGCATATATGTTTTTATTGAGTCGCCACTGTTGACCATCAAACATAGTACCAATTTCCGTCCAACATATTTTTCTTTTCTTTCACGTTAAAAAATAATAATAATATAAAAAGAAAATCAGTCTACTCGCAATACAAGTGCATGTGTTGCTGGTGCATCATAAAGATAACGCTTTCCATGTTATCAAAGATCTTCATCAATAAATTAGAATTAGTTATGTTAGAGTATTAGAAGATAAATAGGCATAAGCCTGGTCTGTGGGCTTCGGATCCATTAGGCCATTAGGGTTTATGAATAGGTTTTCATTTATTGTATCACTATAAAAGTTATTAATAAAGAGATGATATATACGGGGTTAATATCATTCAATGGTGTCGACGACGATGACGAACATTAAATGTAAAACTTAACGGATGGTCATTAAATATTTAATGAAAAAAAAGGTAAATTGACAACTTTTCATTTTAGTGCAAATAAAAAAGTTTGATACTTTGATTGAAAAGTATTGTGCATTGACCCTTTAGCTAATAATGTTGGGATAGCTTGGCTACAATCCTCCACCAAAATACATAAGATAATTAATTAGGGACCCATAGAAAAAAGTCAGGGATCACAAAAAAGACTCATGACCCACAATTTATATCACAAATTGTAAGGAGCTGGCTACAATGCAATTATAGCTAATATATTTCCAATAATGATATACTAATCTAATTATGGAATGAATGTATCGACCCTTAAACCACAATCCAAATGGTAGTTTACCCGGATGAGGTGTCACTGATTCATTGGGAGAGAATGAATAATATTCTCCTCTTTCCTTCAATAAATCATTAATTGTGTTTTTATTATGTTTTAATTCACAGTGGGTAGACTACCTTATGGATAGCTTAAGTTTTCTCCCAATCCAAACAGTGTATTTGCTGATTAGATTCTCCATGCTATTGATAATTTAAAGCTTCTATGACATTCATTAACCTTCCATTAATATCTGAATCCAAAATAAGTAGCTTTTATGACATCATTTCTTTTTTAATTATTTCACAAAACTCAGTGCATCACAATGCTGTATTGTGTGCTCTTTATGCATTATAGTATTATACAAAATAATGAAATAATAAAGAAAAGTTGTATGCGAATCACCTCCCCTGAATTAATTGGCATAATAATTAAGAAAATGTCCTTTTGTTATGCAAATGAATGTATAAAGATGATTAAATGCACCAGGAAATTACGAGAATTGAAACACGCATTGGTCCCCATATACATACCACACAAAAGGAATTCACCATCATTTATGAGTATATTTCATTACGGGTTTTGCTATACAACGATCACCGGACATGTGTTTAAAAATCATTTATTAATTTATTATAGAGTATTTCATATTTAAGTTGAATTTTAAAATAAATTTTATTATTGCCTTCATAGTTCATGATGGATGTTTTATATATAAGTTAAATTAAAGAAATAATATGATGAGTAACTATCTTAAATATGGAAATAATAAGATTTTTATAAAGAGTCTGGAAAGACGGGCTTGGGTTTTGTAGCCCGTGACTACAATGGCAAGGTTTTATTTTCAGGTGCTCGTTTAGAATGTTATGCAAGATCTCCACTGGAAGCTGAAGCAAAAGCCGTTCATTGGGCTATGCGTCATGCACTTAATAGAGGGTACTCTAACGTTATATTCGAGACAGACTCATTGTCTCTAGTTAAGGCGATCCAAAATAAAGTCATATTGCTAGAAATTGCGAGTCTTTTTTCCGAGATATTGTCCCATTCAATGGCTTTTAGTGTTTGTAAATGGTCTTTTGTTAAAAGGGAGGGTAACAGGGTGGCTCATAGTATAACTTCTTTAGCGTTGAGTTGCTCTAATGAGATTATGTTAGATGGTAGTGTTCCAAGTTGTGCGAATGTATGGGTGACAAAAGATGTAATCTCTTCTATTATCGAATGATATTTCTTCCCTTTTCATCAAAAAAAAAAAAAAAAAAAAAAAAAAAAAAAAAAAAAAAACGGCCTAGAAACATTGTAGAGCAAAACCTTTTCATTATTAATTAAAAAACGTGTATATGAGTGCACTTTAACTTGAATATATTTACACGGATATGTTTTGTTGTACACGAATTTCTAAGTTTGTTAATAAATTTATGTTATTTAATATTTGGTCGCTACATGTCTTTATGATGTGTTATCATATCTTAGCTTAATATTTATGCGTGAAGGGGTGGCAACGTGATCGGCATGGAGTTCGGTATCTTCGGTATTACCCGGCATTCCCATTGCCAGCCATTCGGCATGGACAAATCGGCATGGTGTTCGGTTATGTTTACCGATTCGGTAATATGTATAGCATTTAATATTTTGACTGTTTCACATTAAATAAATGGTTGAGGCATGATTAGGCATCATTGCCACTAAAAATAAATAGTTAGACATGATAAAGCATGAAATGTGTTGGATTCATTTTATTGGCTAATGATAAATTAGTTTGAGACATAGATAGGCATCATTGCCACCCTTTTATATGGACTCAAAATTGCTACAAGTAGAAAAATGGCAAGTCTACTTTTTTCAGAAAAATAAAATAAATAAATAAATAAATAAGTAAATAAACAAAAATCTAGAAAAACGTTACGATTAAAGATAAATAAGATAGTACAGGTCTATATCTATTAGTGAAACCTTTGTTCAGAAAATATGTTATGAACTCATAAAAAAGTTAGATTCAAATTTTTTTTTTTACAAAGTAGTAACACGTTGATACGGACATTTGCAGGCCACTACTAGTAGAATATACTTACTATATTATAGTCTAAACGAGTTGTTTTTACTAGTGGTTCAAAATGAAAGTTGTTTTTACTATCAACAAGTTGTTTTTTTTCTTTTTTTTTTTTTTTTTTTTTTTTTTAACTGCATCATTTTTATTACCATACAAACACTTTACGAAAGAAAGGATCCCTCTATAAGATATAGAAGAAGACCATAAGAAGATCCAACTAAAAGAAAAAACCTTCTCAGCTAGATCGATTTGATGCTAGGTGTGATCCGCCGCCCTCACATAACCGTGTTCGAAATGATCAAACCACTGATCCAATCCTCCCACTTCAAATTACCTTTTTTCATCCTAGCATTAATCCACTTGAACATTCTTCCTTAAACTTCCTTGAACAAATCTGGAATTTGAGACCCGTTCCTTTTAAAAACTACTTGATTTCTATTCGTCCAAATAAAGTACAACACTGACCAAACAATCCCTTTCCACAACTCTCTTTTAAGCCCTGTAAAAGTAGTAGCTTCAACATGATTAAGCACATCTTCAACTGAGAAAAGATTTTGCATACCTACATCCCACCACTCAAACACCCTATCCCAAATCAGCTTAACTTTTGTGCATAGAACAAAGCAATGATCCAACGATTCGATGACTCCTTACAACATGGGCATAAAACCGAATGTAAGTCGATACCCATGTTGTCAAGAACTACTCGAACTGGGATTCTCCTATGATACAAACGCCAAACAAAGATGCACACTTTTTTTTGGAATAAACTTGCACCAAGAGGTCTCAAATATATTGCCTGATGCTTCAAGAATCTTACAGTCCACCATGTCATGGAGTCCCTTAACTGAACTGCCACTTACACTTGTCCTTAGTATTTTTCTTAAGATGAATATCCTGCACAAGATGATACAAATTATGTGCATCATTAACAGCCCTTCCTCTAAGATCAAACCTCCATGTCCAATTCCATACCCACTCGTCCTCGCGCCAAAACCCCTTATTGCCTAAAGCCGCATCATTAGCAATATCTAAATGGTATAACCTCGGAAACAAATCACGTAGTCTACCCACACCAATCCAATTGTCCTCCCAAAACATAATTGCATCACCACTTCCTACTTCCCACTCAAAAGATGAGGACAAATTGATCCCAATCTTATCTAAATCTTTACCAACTTTTATGATATTACACCACACACTATATTTGCTACCATTTAAACTTTGCCCCACCGTTCCACCCCCCTCCCCGTATAAACTCTTAATAACGTTGACCCAAAACGCATCTCTGTCTAAGCGAAATCTCCACCACCATTTTGCCAGAAGCGCCCAATTCATAGCCTTAAGACTACCAATATTTAGACCCCCCATCCCGTAACTAGATATGACTTTTTCCCACTTGACCCAAGCCACACTTTTTGATTCCCCATTTCCCCCACCACAAAAGAAATCTCTCCTCACACTCTCTAACAAATTTAACACACTCGTCGGGGCACGGAACAACGAGAAAAAGTATAACGATAAGCTACCAAGAACCGACTTTACCAAAGTCAATCTGCCACCAAACGAAATCATCCTTGCTTTCCAAGTTGCTAATTTGTTTTTAAACTTTTGCACAAAAGTATTCCAATTTTCTATTCTTCCCATATTATAACCCACTGGCAGGCTGAGATAATAGAATGGAAGGAAACCAGGCCGACATCTCAAGTTTTAATAAGTTTATAAATGTGTGCATAAATTTTTGAGTTCTAAATTAACTCACTAAATAAAAAATTGACTTGCTAAATAAAAAATTGTATATGTTTAAATTAACTTGCTTAATTAAAAAATGTGTGCATAAATCAACAAGATTTAAGTTTATAAATGCGTGCATAAAGTTGTATATGTTTAAATTAACTTACTAATTATAAAATTGATAATGTTTTTCTAAATTTAAAGTTTAAATATTATCTGCTAAATTTGATAACTCGTAAAAATTAAACACATGAAGTCGGTTGGAAATTTAACTTTGGAGGAAATTTTCATACGGTATATTAGGCCAGTCGTTATGGAAAACCCAACGTTCAATCAGTCGCCCCTAGGCGACGCATCCCCCCTTCGATCGGATGAGCAACCCTAATACAAAGATGAAGAGTGTGTGTTTAAGGGTGTGCTCGTTTATGGTGATCATAGAAGAGATGAATGAGTTGCTTTTTATAGTGAAATGAGGAAGTTAAGTCTTGGGATTTTGCAAGGCTTATAATGATACACATATAAGCTTAATGAATTTATGGCTCATAATGTTTCACATGATGATCAAATGGTTTAATGGTTCATCACCAAGGCAACAAAGCTTAGTGATTCTCTATTGTGTCAACCACATAAAAATGATTAGGTTTAGTTTTGATAATATCTTGATTTACAGGGTGAGTTTTGGTCCCGGTAATTACTAACGTTAAGTATTTAAATCGCGAAACTTAAAACCGGGTATCTTAAAAATATAAAACTTCTAAGAAATGTTAAAACTTATCATTATACTCTATAAAAGTATATTAAATGAGTGATAAGTTTAACGGAGCGTGTAAATGCTATTAAAACCTGAAAACGTCATTTTTGTTTTAATGGGAGCCAAAAGATGCGGCTATGTTAAGTTTAGATGAGAACAAAACCTGGCTCCAACAGTGGTTTAACAACATCAAACCATGGGAAGACAACAGAGAACAAATTGGTAGGCTAACTTGGTTAGTCATAGAGGGTCTTCCCATTCTTGCGAGGAACCTTGCGTCGTAAGGAATATTGCTAATAGATTTGGTGATTTGTTGGAGGTGGGTCGATTGGACTTTGACTCCAATGTTCTTCCTCCTGTTAAAACCATGATCCTAACCTCCAACATGAACGTTATTGGCCAATCGTTGAATGTCGACCTGAATAATCGATATTACCCCATTATGGTCTTTGAGGAGCATTTTCACTCTTCTAAGTTATTCCCCTCTCCCTCGTCGGCTGATACTGATCATGGAGATAAGTGGGTTAATGGTTTCGATGAGTGCTCGTCATTCAAGGAAGAGTTCGTTGGTCCATCCATGGAGGATAATGGAGAAGTCTGTCCAGTCCCCAATTTATTGGGAACAGGAGAAGCCTTCAATGGTTCAGTGCCCCAGTAAGTCTCATAAGGGTCCTAATTCTACGAATACCGAGGAAGATTGTATTAATAATGGGAATGCTTTTGACGGCTCTTTTGTCAACTGTGTGGGATCCCAGCCAAATGAAGTTAACTCTTCTCCCATGATAAGTGGGCTCCCTCCCCATCCTTATATTCTGAACCCAACCCAATTTTCTCCTGGATTGGATTGCGTGGAGCCTACACCCTCAGACAAAGATCTTGACCAGATAGACCCGGATTTCGATGATCTTATTTCTAGCTTCCAACGTATCTCGGATAAAAATATCATTGATCCTTCAGTTGCTGGCGGTAAAAAGAGGAAGCTTAGAAAAAAGAAAATATCGTTTGGTGACTTTGGTTCTCAAGCTCTAAACTCTCAAAGGAATATTGATTTGATAGATGAAGCGATTGCCACAGAAGCTATTGGTGGTCATATTGGTTATTCTTTTCATTCGAACACTAACAGGGTCACACCTAGATCTTCATGATCCTGTTGTGGGCTTATTTTTCTTCTGGTATTTTTTTGTTTCCCAATGAAAGGAATTTCTATAAATTGCAATGGTCTTGGATGTGATAAAAAAGAAAAGTTGGACTAAAGGTTTGGTTGATAGTGAAAGCCCAATATTTTTTAGAATTCAGGAGAATAAGCTTGGTGTGGTTGATGACTATGTCATTTGTTCTCTTTGGCTGCATCCGTTTGTAGATTTTGCTTTCAGTAATTTGGTAGGGGCCTCGGGAGGTATCCTCACAATGTAGGACTCGCGTGTCTTCTCTATAGATCATAAGGTTTCATATAGAAATTATTTGGCCGTTATTGGCTCGTGGGTTGGCCTCACCTCAAAGGTCGGGCGGATTAATATCTATGCACCACAAGCTAGCAACTTGAAAGAGGAGTAGTGGACCTCGGTCGAAAACTTGATTAACTCCAATGCCGTCATTTAGATTATTTTTGGCGATTTTAATTTTGTGAGAAGTCAAGAGGAAAGAGTGGGAAGTATGTATGATATTGGTGAATCTTGCATCTTTAATGACTTTATTTCTAGGAACGGGCTCTTTGATTTACCCATTGGTGGAAGGTGTTTCACCAGATTTGACAAGTGTGGGAAAAAAGCTAGTAAATTGGACAGATTCCGTGTATCCCACAACTTCTTTGCTAGTTGGGATGATGCTTCTGTCTCGGTTAAGTGCATGACCTTTTCTGACCACTGTCTTATCATCCTAAACGTGGGCTCCCCTAATTTTGGACCAAAATCATTTAGAATTTTTGACAAGTGGATTAACGATATGGATTTTTTGAACCTCATATATGTTTCATGGGCCTCTTCCTCGTCTCATTTTTCTCCTGATTTGGGCCTTAAAAATAAACTCAAGAAGTTGAGAATGGATATTAAAGCTTGGACTGCCACCGTATCTCGGCCCAGAATAAACAAAAAGATGATATTTACCGTCAATTGTTGGACAGGGATACGAGGGCTGAGTCGGGTCTCATTGATGATAGGGATGTTTCTAAAAGGGAGGAGTGGCTTATGGACTTAAATCAATTGGATCAAATCCATAGGGAAGATCTAAAGCAAAAATTTCGTATAAGATGGGCGATCGAAGGAGATGAAAACTCCAGGTTTTTCCAATCTCTGCTTAAACATAATTATTCAAAATTTAATGTCAAAGGAATCCATGTTAATTGTGTGATTCCCTTGATGGCATTAAGCAAACAACTTTTGATTCCCCTGATGACGCTTCCTCCTTGGAATCTAATATTACTATGGAGGAATTAAAAGATGCAGTGTGGGGTGTGACGGTTCAAAGGCCCCGGGATTGGATGGGTTTAATTTCAAGTTTATCAAAGCATACTGGGAGGTTATTAAGGCTGACTTTTTGGAGTGTATCAAGTACAAACCACCGGTAATATCGCTAATGGATGTAATCCTTCCTTCATTGCTCTAATTCCCAAAAAATTGGACCCGCTTGGCTTCTCAGATTATAGGCCTATTAGCCTTATTGGGTGTGTTTATAAAGTGATCTCTAAGATTCTTGCGAATCGGTTATCTAAGGTTATTGGCTCTATTATAGGTCCCAATCAAACGGCTTTTATTGCGGGAAGACAAATTCTCGATGGGTGTCTTATTGCTAATGAGGTCATTCGAACGGCCAATATTGAAAAACGTAGGCTTTTGCTTTTTAAGGTTGATTTCGAGAAAGCCTTTGTAGTGTTAATTGGAACTTCCTTCAAAATATCATGAGGCAAATGAGTTTTGGTGTCAAATGGAGAAAGTGGATTGCCCCGTGCCTCTCGTCAGCTTCTATCTGAATCCTGGTCAATGGCTCTCCTTGTAATGAATTTAAGTTGGAAAGAGGCCTTCGGCAAGGCGATCTCCTTTCTCCTTTTCTTTTCCTCATTGTTGCGGAGGTCTTGCACTTTCTTACAGATAGTATGGCTAATATTTCTTTGTTACAGTATGCGGATGATGCTCTTTTTTTGGTGATTGGTCAAGGCTCAATGCTAAATACTCATTCATATTCTCAAATGTTTTGAGTTAGCCTCGGGTCACAAAGTTAACATCTCCAAGAGTCGGCTTATGGGGTTGGGTGTAACACCCCCAATTCATGGATGCAGCGGAATTCGAACTGGGTGTTACTCGACGGCACAATAGTCACAATAATAGAAAACGAACTCCAATTGAGTCGTTTTAAAGGATTTATCATTCAAATTGTATAAATATCAGAGATTACAAAATGAGGTCCCAATTGGTTCCATGTTTACAATGTATAATAAATGAGTTTTTGAATGATAAGTAAATTTATAGCCCTCTTGAGTATCCGTGTCCTTCCGTGCCATCCTTGATCGTCATGAACCTGAAATACATGCTTGAGAGGTCAACACAAAGGTTGAGTGATATTCATAGAGTTTGTTAAATCGTTTGAACACAATGTGTTGGTAGTTAAATCGTTTGAACACAATAATCGTAGTGTTTGTAGTTAAATCGTTTGAACACCATAATCGTAGTGTTTGTAGGTAAATCATTTGAACACAATAATCGTAGTGTGAGCTGTAGACTCACACCAATGTTTGGAAAACAAAACAGGTAGGCTACGTTATTATACGCCCATAAAATGTATTATACACTAAGCTTATGAAACCAAAACGTTAACGTGTACCAATATCGATTGGCAGATTTATCCCGGTAGGTACTTTGCCGTCATACCTAATGTCTCAAATATTAATGCATTTGTTTGAACTAATCAAAACAAATGGGATTCGTCAATCCCAATAGGCCTATTCACAATATTCGCGCTCACTTGGAAGTAACCCTCGCAAGTGATTAAATGGTTCATAATAAGGGATTTTGGTTTGGCAAGGATGTTACTTAGTGATAATAAAACATAGTCGAATAGCATACAGTAGAAAGCATTGTGTTCGAGTAGAAAAATAATAGCATGTATTCCCCCCAAGGGTTTGTAAAACATTGAAGTAATGTAAAGTGGGGCTATGAACTCACCTTAAGTTAAGATAGCAAGTAATGAATTTAACGGTTGAATCGTGAAGGTTTCTACGAGCAACCTATAATCGAATGTTGCGACTTAGGATCGGAGTAATGTCTAAGGAAACATAAACATGCCAATATATATATCTTGCATCTAGTCCATGATGTGGTATGATGTATAATGTAAGTCTTTGGAAGAAAAGATTCATGAAACATGTATGTTTTGTATATCGTTTACTACTGTTCGGGCCGACATAATTCAGAAGTCATGTTAGTAAGCGTTCGAGGAGCCAGGATACTTTAACTCGTAAATCCACAACTCATCTCGACGGCTTACATAATGAACTCCTCACATGAGGCTCCCTACTATTGTAGTAGTTGATGAAATATATAGATATAAGTTTTTGATCCGAAAGTTTACATGTCCGATATTTGAATAAACTTAGGAAAGTTTATTTGTACATGAAGATTGTTATTAGGGGTAGCTTCATAAGCCTTAAATGACCATGTTCTCTTGGTAAAATCTCATGGTTTCCTTTTAAGTGAAGTAGATCCAAATTGCTTGTTCAAGTTATCGCCTAACTCATTGTTTCATGTTTACGCCTATGTGAGTTGTTATGGTCATTTCGTCATGGCCTAGCCATGACCTTTGGTCCTTGTTCCAAGGTCATGAGACTCAACCTTGGTTCTAGTCATGTTTGTGGTCTTGATTATAGGTCATAAGACCTCTTGTTCCTTTCAAAGTATAACCATAATCTAGTGACTTTCGCCTAAAAATGGGCTGTTTAGAATTTGAAGAATTTTATCACTCGGAAAGTGTTTTTAGGTCTCGAGCTTCTTTGTTCCTGAACGAAAACGGCGTTCCGGACAACTTTCGTGTTTTAACTTTTTGATGAATCGGACCAGAAGTGGGACTTTCAAAAAGTCAGAATGCGATTCAGGAGGTTTAGGCAGTTTTGCCGGAAATCTTTGGTAACTTCAAATGGGCGTAACTTTTGACTCGTATACTCGTTTTAGGTGGTTCAAATTGCTATGGTTTCCTTGTTAAGTCCTCTACTGTAATATGTAATGATCTAACATCATATTTTTACCATTTTGATCAGGTCTTACCAAGAAAGTCACTAGTTTACTTGTTTTAGTAACTTGTTGTAACAATCAATAACAATAACTTGTTTTGGTCATTTTTATACATCATGGACATGATAACAAGACAATATATAGCACAAATAATATGTAAATAACATGAACATGATTATTTAATAAGAATCAAGTTAGGGTTTGGCTCACAACTTTTGGCTTTCAAAGATGAAAGGAAGTTAACATGTAAGGATAGGACATTGATAGACTTGCTTCAACCCTCTTCTCTTCATGCAATCTTTCTACCCTTGGTATTCTTGAAAGATGGATGATGAAGGTTTAGGTGACTTGAGTGGATTCAAACTCAAGAGAAATCACCAAGTATATGAGGTTATGGAAGTGTTTTGATTAATGATAATCTAGCTAGGGTTTCTACCTTGAAGAATCACTTGAACCTTGCAAGAAATTGGAAGAGAATGAGCTAAAGATGAGAGGATGGGAGTGTGAGGTGTGGCGTTTGAATGAAGGGGAGGGGGCTATTTATATGGCCTTGAGGAGGTTAGGAAACAACTAGGAAATGACCAAAACTTGGTCACCAAGTTCAACACTTGTAATGATCTAAGGATCAATGGTCAAGATCAAGCCACAAGTGTGAAACCCCCCCCCCCCCCTATGGCGGTTCATATGGCCTTGGAGAGCAAGGGTGGACTTTTCTTTGTATTATCCAAGATACTTGGTTAGTTTTGACTCCGGGAAATGCCAATCGTAAATAATTAAGCCTCAAAACGTATAACCGGGTATCGTAAAATTATGGAATTTGAAAGTATTGTTAAACATGTCCATATAGTCCATAATAAAATATAAAATGAGTGGTAGGATCTATCGGGTGCCAAAACCCTGCTAAAAACTGGAAACACGGGTCTAAAACGCGTAATTCGCGTAAAACGCTGAATATTGCGTAAAATTGAGAAAAGTAAAATGTTACTTTTCTAATGTTATAAAAATGATTTAAAATGACTTATAATGTCTAGACTGGGCTCAGTCTAGTGTCGGTTGGTATTAAATGTCTTTTAGACATCAAACCGTAAGCCTAAAAATCACGAAATGACTTATAACATCAAGGGATCATTTTTGGTCAATGGAGGAGGGAAAGAATATGTTGACTTTTTCTAATAAGTTGAAAACTCAAAAAGTCTTAGAAACGCGTTTTGTGGTCTCACGGTTAATCGCCCAAATGGTTAAGCGTGCTCATGCGAGAGTAGTACAGGCATGGGTGACCTGCTGGGAAGTTTTTGGTCATATTTTTCTCAGTCACGATTAATTCTCAAATAAATCATGAGTGTGTAAAATATTTTACTGATGTGGGGTCACCTGACGGGGTTGAATTTCGTTGTGCGTAGAATTTCTGATTGACGTTTTACCCTAAAACGTGTAATTCCGTGTAATTCCTTAATAACTTTCACGAAAATGAGCTTATGAAAGTTAAACTTTTAATTTGCCATGGAAATGATTTATCACTCGATAAAATCAAATAAAAATCAACTTTCGGGAAAGTTTCGGGAAAAATGAATAGTAAAAATGAATAGTAAAAGTGAATAGTGAAATTTTCCGGGAATAGTAATTATCCTGAAAAATGTGAATTGTTACAGTCTCTACCCCTTACGGGGAACTTCGTCCCGAAGTTCTATGTGTGTCATATGTTGGAGTGGTGTCGATAAAGATGTGTGGTTACTTATGAGGACCAAAGTCTGGAATTACTGGTGATGTAATTTGATTTGTCATTTCAGTGTATGGTGTAGGATGAGGCTTCCTTTTATGTAGGAAAGGTATGGTAATAGTCGAATATCAAAGGAAATTGATATAGCAGTCGAATATTAATAGGAATTGAGATAGTAGTTGTACAGAAATTGATATAGTTGTCAAGTATCAATAGCAATTGATATAACAGTTGAACAACAATAGCAATTTACATAGGAATCCAAATAAATGGAAATTGATATAGTAGTGGAATATCAATGGAAATTGGGAAAGTAGTCGCAATCATAGTCTAGTAGGTAATCGGTTGTTGTACCTAGTGTTTATGTCATGGTTTGAAGCAATGTTGGTGAAAAGATAGGATTTCTTGTGGCGAATATAATGTAGGTATCATGCCATACCCGAGCAATGTAATGTAGGTATCAAGCCATACCCGAGCAATGTAATGTAGGTATCAAGCCATACCCGAGCAATGTAATGTAGGTATCAAGCCATACCCGAGCAATGTAATGTAGGTTGACTTCATACTTATGTTATTTCGGATACAATTAAGTCCACTTGTTTATAATTCTTTATTTACATAGAGAGGCATCCCAAACAATGTAAATAGAGGAATATAAACTTATGGTTCGGTGATCTACAATTTCTTTATTTAAATGAAAAGGCATCCCAATCCATTCAAATAAGGACATTATAAATCATCCTACTCAAGAATTCCCGACACAACATTCATACTTAGCCGGTGAGTCACTAGGTAGTGTATTACGAGATGACACTGGTGTTCCAAAAGTACAAGATGAATATTCAATCTTGTAAAGCTGATAAGGGTGCTTGTGGTGTAACTAAGGATGATTTGAGCTTTAAAAGTGCATCAAGATCTGTTAATGAGCTTGTGTTTGTAACGGTTGTGAAGATAATGATGTGATATGTTGATGAACAAAAGTGTGTAGTGTATGCTTAACATTAATACTCTTAGGTATCGATGTTGAGTTTGCTTTAAAAATCTTAAGAGATTTTTAAAAGTTTATGACGGAATGGTATCCTAAACAGGATGGTACTTCCACGGGATAAAGAGAAGAGTTGATAACTATCCCAAGATAGTCGTTCGGATTATCTCATAAATGAAAATTTTCAAGAATGAATTTAGATCATACAAATAAGGTGTTAAGATCTTGCTGAGTGGTAAGGCACTATCGTGTCTCAAGATTGTTTTAATGTATTCTGGTGGTTTATCGTGTTCATGTAGGAAATCAATCTAAACATAACCCTAGTACAACTATTCTCAGTATTGGAAAATTTTAAGTCGAATATAGTTAGTCAGACTATATTCCACTGTCCCTAGGTTAAATATAGGTGACTAGTCTATATTTAGCCAAGGTTCGATAAAATTTTCAAATACCTAAATTAGGTATACTTTTGATATGTCCGTTGCTTTCGGGAAACTGTCCACTAAACAAAGGCAATGTCAAACCCTTCAATTGCAAGTCCCGGCCATACAAGACTTGTAACCCATGTTTTCACATTCCATTGCATAGAAGATAGTAAGGGTAGGTACGTATGGAAAGGAAGTTTTTAAGTAGTTCTAAAATAGAACATACTTGGCCAGGATCACGAACTTTTAATAATGAAGGCTTCATAAGAAAACTTTGATAAATGTAGAGAAAGTTCAGCTTTTGTCGATGATGGATTAGTTTGTCCTTTAGAAATCTCATATTTCTTGTTTTGAAATCGATAGATTGTGACGGGTTTTTGATATCATAAGAAATGATATTGATGATGTGATGGAATAATTCTAGAGACCATTTGCACAAAACACAATGTCTCGGAAGTAGGTTAGACCATTGTGCAATTCACAATGTCTGGGGAGTAGGTTAGGCCATTGTGTGACTCAAAACATTTGAGAAATGATTAAGACCATTGTATGATACAATGTCTTGGAAAATGAATGAGACCATTGTATCTCACAATGTCTTGGAAAGTGAATGAGACCATTGTAACATACAATGTCTTGGACATATAATGTTGGAGTAGGAACATGATTGGGAGAGTGTGGCTGTGCCGAAATGCCTTAGTAGGCATACACAGATATGTTTAGTCCATTGTTTAGATAAATGATTGAAAATAAACCGAGTTTATATATCAATATACTAATGCTTACAGGGAAATGCTCAATCATGTTTAGGGTACATATATCAATATGCAATTATGTTTGTGTAGCACAAAATGTCTACGGGGAAATGCTCAAAATAGGTATATATGAATATACTAACATGTTTGTGTATCATAACATGCTTACTAAATCCATAATCGTCTGGAGGATGGAAGACACGGAGAGCGGAAGGCTATAAAATGTTTTTGCTTGTATGTGTGGTTATAGTTTAGGTCTCAATTAGACCCGTTTCTCTATAACCATGGCTCTGGTACCAATCTGTAACACCCCCAATTCATGGATGCAGCGGAATTCGAACTGGGTGTTACTCGACGGCACAATAGTCACAATAATAGAAAACGAACTCCAATTGAGTCGTTTTAAAGGATTTATCATTCAAATTGTATAAATATCAGAGATTACAAAATGAGGTCCCAATTGGTTCCATGTTTACAATGTATAATAAATGAGTTTTTGAATGATAAGTAAATTTATAGCCCTCTTGAGTATCCGTGTCCTTCCGTGCCATCCTTGATCGTCATGAACCTGAAATACATGCTTGAGAGGTCAACACAAAGGTTGAGTGATATTCATAGAGTTTGTTAAATCGTTTGAACACAATGTGTTGGTAGTTAAATCGTTTGAACACAATAATCGTAGTGTTTGTAGTTAAATCGTTTGAACACCATAATCGTAGTGTTTGTAGGTAAATCATTTGAACACAATAATCGTAGTGTGAGCTGTAGACTCACACCAATGTTTGGAAAACAAAACAGGTAGGCTACGTTATTATACGCCCATAAAATGTATTATACACTAAGCTTATGAAACCAAAACGTTAACGTGTACCAATATCGATTGGCAGATTTATCCCGGTAGGTACTTTGCCGTCATACCTAATGTCTCAAATATTAATGCATTTGTTTGAACTAATCAAAACAAATGGGATTCGTCAATCCCAATAGGCCTATTCACAATATTCGCGCTCACTTGGAAGTAACCCTCGCAAGTGATTAAATGGTTCATAATAAGGGATTTTGGTTTGGCAAGGATGTTACTTAGTGATAATAAAACATAGTCGAATAGCATACAGTAGAAAGCATTGTGTTCGAGTAGAAAAATAATAGCATGTATTCCCCCCAAGGGTTTGTAAAACATTGAAGTAATGTAAAGTGGGGCTATGAACTCACCTTAAGTTAAGATAGCAAGTAATGAATTTAACGGTTGAATCGTGAAGGTTTCTACGAGCAACCTATAATCGAATGTTGCGACTTAGGATCGGAGTAATGTCTAAGGAAACATAAACATGCCAATATATATATCTTGCATCTAGTCCATGATGTGGTATGATGTATAATGTAAGTCTTTGGAAGAAAAGATTCATGAAACATGTATGTTTTGTATATCGTTTACTACTGTTCGGGCCGACATAATTCAGAAGTCATGTTAGTAAGCGTTCGAGGAGCCAGGATACTTTAACTCGTAAATCCACAACTCATCTCGACGGCTTACATAATGAACTCCTCACATGAGGCTCCCTACTATTGTAGTAGTTGATGAAATATATAGATATAAGTTTTTGATCCGAAAGTTTACATGTCCGATATTTGAATAAACTTAGGAAAGTTTATTTGTACATGAAGATTGTTATTAGGGGTAGCTTCATAAGCCTTAAATGACCATGTTCTCTTGGTAAAATCTCATGGTTTCCTTTTAAGTGAAGTAGATCCAAATTGCTTGTTCAAGTTATCGCCTAACTCATTGTTTCATGTTTACGCCTATGTGAGTTGTTATGGTCATTTCGTCATGGCCTAGCCATGACCTTTGGTCCTTGTTCCAAGGTCATGAGACTCAACCTTGGTTCTAGTCATGTTTGTGGTCTTGATTATAGGTCATAAGACCTCTTGTTCCTTTCAAAGTATAACCATAATCTAGTGACTTTCGCCTAAAAATGGGCTGTTTAGAATTTGAAGAATTTTATCACTCGGAAAGTGTTTTTAGGTCTCGAGCTTCTTTGTTCCTGAACGAAAACGGCGTTCCGGACAACTTTCGTGTTTTAACTTTTTGATGAATCGGACCAGAAGTGGGACTTTCAAAAAGTCAGAATGCGATTCAGGAGGTTTAGGCAGTTTTGCCGGAAATCTTTGGTAACTTCAAATGGGCGTAACTTTTGACTCGTATACTCGTTTTAGGTGGTTCAAATTGCTATGGTTTCCTTGTTAAGTCCTCTACTGTAATATGTAATGATCTAACATCATATTTTTACCATTTTGATCAGGTCTTACCAAGAAAGTCACTAGTTTACTTGTTTTAGTAACTTGTTGTAACAATCAATAACAATAACTTGTTTTGGTCATTTTTATACATCATGGACATGATAACAAGACAATATATAGCACAAATAATATGTAAATAACATGAACATGATTATTTAACAAGAATCAAGTTAGGGTTTGGCTCACAACTTTTGGCTTTCAAAGATGAAAGGAAGTTAACATGTAAGGATAGGACATTGATAGACTTGCTTCAACCCTCTTCTCTTCATGCAATCTTTCTACCCTTGGTATTCTTGAAAGATGGATGATGAAGGTTTAGGTGACTTGAGTGGATTCAAACTCAAGAGAAATCACCAAGTATATGAGGTTATGGAAGTGTTTTGATTAATGATAATCTAGCTAGGGTTTCTACCTTGAAGAATCACTTGAACCTTGCAAGAAATTGGAAGAGAATGAGCTAAAGATGAGAGGATGGGAGTGTGAGGTGTGGCGTTTGAATGAAGGGGAGGGGGCTATTTATATGGCCTTGAGGAGGTTAGGAAACAACTAGGAAATGACCAAAACTTGGTCACCAAGTTCAACACTTGTAATGATCTAAGGATCAATGGTCAAGATCAAGCCACAAGTGTGAAAACCCCCCCCCCCCCCTATGGCGGTTCATATGGCCTTGGAGAGCAAGGGTGGACTTTTCTTTGTATTATCCAAGATACTTGGTTAGTTTTGACTCCGGGAAATGCCAATCGTAAATGATTAAGCCTCAAAACGTATAACCGGGTATCGTAAAATTATGAAATTTGAAAGTATTGTTAAACATGTCCATATAGTCCATAATAAAATATAAAATGAGTGGTAGGATCTATCGGGTGCCAAAACCCTGCTAAAAACTGGAAACACGGGTCTAAAACGCGTAATTCGCGTAAAACGCTGAATATTGCGTAAAATTGAGAAAAGTAAAATGTTACTTTTCTAATGTTATAAAAATGATTTAAAATGTCTTATAATGTCTAGACTGGGCTCAGTCTAGTGTCGGTTGGTATTAAATGTCTTTTAGACATCAAACCGTAAGCCTAAAAATCACGAAATGACTTATAACATCAAGGGATCATTTTTGGTCAATGGAGGAGGGAAAGAATATGTTGACTTTTTCTAATAAGTTGAAAACTCAAAAAGTCTTAGAAACGCGTTTTGTGGTCTCACGGTTAATCGCCCAAATGGTTAAGCGTGCTCATGCGAGAGTAGTACAGGCATGGGTGACCTGCTGGGAAGTTTTTGGTCATATTTTTCTCAGTCACGATTAATTCTCAAATAAATCATGAGTGTGTAAAATATTTTACTGATGTGGGGTCACCTGACGGGGTTGAATTTCGTTGTGCGTAGAATTTCTGATTGACGTTTTACCCTAAAACGTGTAATTCCGTGTAATTCCTTAATAACTTTCACGAAAATGAGCTTATGAAAGTTAAACTTTTAATTTGCCATGGAAATGATTTATCACTCGATAAAATCAAATAAAAATCAACTTTCGGGAAAGTTTCGGGAAAAATGAATAGTAAAAATGAATAGTAAAAGTGAATAGTGAAATTTTCCGGGAATAGTAATTATCCTGAAAAATGTGAATTGTTACATTGGGGTTGGGGTTGATTCTAGTGAAGTCAAAATTTTGGCTTCATCCATCGGTTGTTCTCGTGATTCTCTCCCATTCGTTTACCTTGTCCTCCCGGGTGGGAAAAGAATGAGGTATTGTGATGGTTGGAGCGAGATTTTAAATAGATTTCATGAGCGCCTTTCCTCTTTGAAAGTGAAATCTCTCTCTATTGGAGGGCGTCTCACTCTTGTCAAGTCTGTTCTGGGATGCCTCCCCATATACTTCTTATCTCTTTTCAAAGCTCCTTCCACTATTTTAATCACTTTGGATTCTATTAGAAGGCGATTTTTGGGGGTTTTAAAGATTCTCATCAAGGCATAACTTGGGTTAAGTGGGACTCCATTCTCCTTGATGCTGATATGGGAGGCCTTGGTGTTGGCAGCCTTGAAGCTAAAAATCTTAGTCTTCTCAGCAAATGGAAAAAGAGATTTCTTACGAAAAACGAGGCACTTTGGTAAATTGTTGTGAAGGAATTTTATGGTTTAGAAGGTAGCTTTGCTTCCTCACCGAACTCTTTCGGTATTGAAGGTATATGGTGTGCCTATACTTAGAGTTGTTGAGTCCATTGAAGCTACTGTGACGAATTTCAAAAACTCTTTTATAGTTAAAGTTGCAAATGGTGATGATACCCTCTTTTGGAAGGATCCTTGGTGTGGGAATGGGCTTCGTCTTATGGACCTTTACCCTCGTCTTTTTACCCTTGACTCATCAAAAGATTGTAAAGTAAGTGATAGGTAGGGTCTTTCTAATGGAAACTAGAGTGGTTTCTGGTCTTGGCATTACCCTCGCTGTGGTAGGGCTTTGGATGACCTATCCTCCCTCACTTCTCTAGTTGGCAACTTGCATCTCTTTCCTAATGGTCGTGACAAATGGACTTGGAGTGGGGATACTTCTGGATCCCACGGAAAGTTAATATTTGTGTTTAAAGGGCTTCTCTAAATAAGCTTCTCTAAATAGGCTTTCTACCCATTCAAATCTTTCCCTTCGTGGTGTTGTTATTACTTCTCCATGTTGTCCTTTTTGTGATACTGATTTGGAAGACATCGACCACTGTTTTATTAAATGCCCTCGGGGTTGTGGTGATTTGGAGAAAATTTTGGAGTTAGAGGCATCTAAACAGGCCTTTGGTGAGTATAGTAAAAGAAAACTTGACGATTTCGTCCGTTTTTTAACGTTTTCATCAATTTTTTTTACGTTTTTGTCAATCTTTTTACGTATTCGTCTATTTTTTATATTTTCGTCCGCTTTTTTATGTTTTTGTATGTTTTCTTATGTTTTTTTATCCATTTTCGCTATTTTTTTACGTTTTCGCCCGGTTTTTTATTTATTATTATTTTTTTTGTGATTAGGTGAGTATAGTAAAAGAAAACTTGACATTTGATAAAAATATTTCTGTGTTGATTTTAAATCACGATTTTGACCTCTTTTGGTCCGAATCTCAAAAGTATAATACACGAAAGTTGTCCGAAATGATGTTTTACATCAAGACTCATGAGATTTTAACTTGAAAAATGCAAAACAAGAGTTGTTTACTACCAAAACTTAAGCCGTTTTCGTTCGTTATCATTCGTTCATTATATATCAAATCAGGCTCACCGGCCAGTGTATATGTCTTAGAGGAGAAAACTATATGAACACCTTACATTTTCGTCCATTTTTCTCACGTTTTTATCTGTTTTGTCCATTTTTACATGTTTCATTAGTTTTTCATTTCACATTTTCACACATTTTAATCCGTTTATATCCGTTTTTGCAAATAAGTTTGATGATTTACATAAGTACAAAATTTACAAGAGTTTATAAGTTATAAATTTGGTAAAAAAATGGCTTAAGTTTTAGTAGTAAACAACCCTTGTTTTGCATTTTCTGGTTAAAATCTCGCGGATCTTGATGTAAAACATTATTCCGGGAAACTTTCGTGTTTTACACTTTTGATGATTCACACCAGAAAGAGGTCAAAATCGTGATTTAAAATCGACACAGAAATATTTTTATCAAAAATGTCAAATTTTCTATTAGTATACTTACTTACTCACAAAAAAATAAGCGAAAACGTAAAAAAAAATGCGAAACCGATAAAAACATAAGAAAATAGACGAAAAACGTAAAAAAAGGGATGGAAATGTAAAAAGATTGACTAAAACGTAAAAAAAAATGGATGAAAAGGTAAAAAGATGGACAAAAACGTAAAAAAATGGACGAAAACGTTAAAAAAACGGACGAGAACGTAAAAAAATGAACGAAAACATAAAAAGATTGACAAAAACGTAAAAAATGGACAAAAACGTTAAAAAAATGGACGATGATGTTAAAAAATGGATGAAAACTTAAAAAGATTGACAACGGTGCAAAATATTAACGGAGGGACTAACGATGCAAGAAATGAGGATTTTTTTTGAAAATGTGGACTAACGGTGCAAAAAATATTAGCAGAGGACTAACGGTGCAAGTAACTTAACGGATAAAGTAACGGCCCATCCAAATTAGGGACTAAATGTGTGACAAGTTTCAAAAATAGGTATCTCTGGTGTAATTAAAATGAAATATGGACTAAACATGAAATCTGTGTAAACCACAAGGACCATCCGTGTAATTTTTTCATTTGTTTACTTATTTTAGAACGGCACCACACTTGAAATTCGACCCCCCGAGTTAAACTATCCAAACAGGCAGGCCCCGGGACCCGAACCACTAGGAGAGACCCGCGAAGGGAAACCCCTAGAACTAACGGCTTTGCACTAAGAGGAAAATCCAGATTTTCTTTGTTACTTTCAAGACTCGAACCCGGGTAAAACCCCTCCCCAAACTCCAGAAGGAACTCATGTGCATTAATGAAATTTAGATTTTTTTTTCTCTCTAAGTCGGGTCACCGGTAAAGTCACCATAACGGGTGCTTGGTCTTTTATTTGGTCTAGAAAAGAGAAGTTGATATAGCGCCAATATGACATAAGTGATTTGGTCATAAATTGGGTTACCATAACTACTAGTCTTAACAAGCAAATTTTTTGCTTAACTCAACAAATATACTTAGCATTAGATATTTTTCTCGAAATTCCAGACATGGAAAAGATAAAACATATGATATTTCACATAATTTTCTCTCATTTTACGATAATTTCATACAAAATTCGAGAATAATATATTGTTATTATTATGTCTAATTTCTTCTCTCTTATTGTAAAGCTCATATGTACTAAAATATGCATATTTTCATGTAGGAGTGAGCATCACTCTAAGACTGGACCAGAGTACCAGACCGAGACCGAAATAGCTTAAAAACTTATCGAGGACCGAACCGAATGTGTTCGGTCCGGTTCGTGTAGGTCCGGTCTGGTCTTTCGGTCGGTCCAGTCCAATAAGGCAAAATGGTCGGTTTGTATGTCGGACCGGACCGAGACCGAGACCGAAATAAAGAAAATATCTGGACCAATGGTACTTCAGTTCGGTCGGTTTTCAATCGGTCCTGTCGGTCATCTCAATCTCAGTCGATTTTGAGTTTGCGATGCTAAGCTTTATTTTCATATAATGTGGTGGATTTGGGAAGTTCCCGAGACACTTATTGATTTTACAGTGTAGTCAGTAATGCTAATTCTTGTAAAAAAATCTCATAATTTCAAAAGTGCATCCGATCCTAGAAAACATGTTTATACTCTTATTTAGTTTTTCATTTTTTGGTTTTGTTCCCTACATGCGTAGTAACATCTCGTGTTTTAAGTAATCTTATATCATGAAACGTCACTAATTACCTCTTAATAGAACGCATTTTATAGAATTTGTTGATGAGCATATAATAGAAGTGCCGTCATGATATGTACTAAAATATGCATATTTTTATATGATGTGATCTTTTAAGTAATCTACTGAAACGTCACTTATTACCTCTTAATAGAACGCGTTGATGAGCATATAATAGAAGTGCCCTCATGATATGTACTAAAATATGCATATTTTCATATGATGTGGTAATAACAGTGAGGAACGATCCATGCAGCACATGACAGTTATGAATTACGTTCGTAAGTCTGAAAACCAACATTTGTTTTTAACAATGAAAACTTACATAAACAGTTAAGCATTTGAACATGTTGTGCACTGTTAATCTCTGATTTATTAACCATCGTTTGCTCCCAAAATGAAAATATATCTATGAAGACGGAATGAGTATATTAAATGCGTCCAAGACGTGGGGCAGAATCGTGAAAGACAATGGTACGTACTACGGCTGCGACACAATTATAAATATTTACAGTGGACCCTTATTAAATACAAATATTTAAAGATTTTGAATTCAGGTACCTGTTAAAACATTAAAACAAATTCAATAAGTAAACTTTTATTCTTGTTCATTATACTAGTTAGTTTAATTTAATTCTCGAGTAAATATAAGTGAATATACTAAAAGCATTCACTATGAGAGGTATAAGAATATGTTTAAAAAACTTGAAAATGTTTATATTTTATATTAGTCATAGTTGAGTTTTATTTTATACACATGTGACATGAAAAGTTCCTAAATGTTAGACCTCTTCATAATCTCAAAACATTTAATGCGTATGTTGTGAGAAACAATTATAAAACTTAAGATGTTTATGCCATAGCAGAAATAGATTTATTAACTCAAAAAGTCTAAAACTTATTGATGTGACATGAAAAAATTAAAATATTTTACCATAATTGATGCCCTAATATAAACTTAATCCCTGCCTTTAAGTTTATTTATTGTTACCTTTTGTAATGCTTTTATTTTTAGCTTTTTGACCATTTGTTTGAACAACCTATATTTGTTTTATTAATTGATTAAATAAATCCTTTAAGTTAAATAACAGTTTAACTAAACACTTAACTAATTTGGTCAACGTTTATTTATAACTTAAAAACGACCATTATCCATGGGCCAAGTATCATGTTTAGTTGTATACCGACTTGAACAAGGCCGTCCCGTAGATTTTGGGGCCTGTGCCACAATAAGAAAGTCAAGCTATGACATACCGTCTCCTAGATTTCGATGATGCTATTCTATAATTACAATGTAAGGTTCGTGAATATAGAAGATTTCATTTGTGTGTATACGAAAAGAAGTTTATGAATATTGCAAAAGGTAAGGAAAATGATTAAAAACAATAGTGTCAAATTCGAAGACATACTCATATCATTGGACAACTTTTGAGACTTTTTTTAACTGTATATAAAGCATTGTGTATTTTAGAACTAGTATTAACTGAACATATGTAAATTATCTCAAATGAGGGTGTAATTTGTGAATTCTATAAACTATTTTAACTTATATTGTAGATAAAACTTTTTGGATTATGACAACAATGTAAAACTTGCAAACATTAAGGGCTTAAAGTGTACATAATCTAAAGTACCATCTTCTTCCTCCGTTTCACATCTGTGATCATTTTCAACTTTTTCTTTGAGAAATCACTTAAAACCAATCAATACTAATTTTTATTCGGTATACAATCCAACTCTTTTCATTTTAGAGCACTTAATCCTAACTTTTGGGCCTCTTAAAAAATAAAGGCCTTGTGCGGTCGCACACCTTGCACATGCCAAAATCCGGCCATAGCTTTTGTGTCTCACAAGTTTGTGATGACTACCGCCAGGCATCTTGGTGATGTTGGTGTTATAAACGAAGACTTTGTGAGAGAAGGGGTGGAAGTTTGCATGCGTGTTGCACTTCTGTATTATGTCAAATCTAAGAGCGATAAGTGTCATAACACCTTTAACATCAAAAAGTGCATCTACATCAGTAGCCTCACTTTTAACACCAACATAAAAAATACTCACCCTCATAAGTTATACGGACTAACATCCATAATACCTCCTTTTATGAGACCTACCATTTTACGAGTCATAACATCAATTAACATCCATTATACCACTTTTTATGAGGCCCACAATTTTATTTTATTTTTCATTTTCTAAACAAACTAAAATTTTCATACATTAAATAAAAATACAAATAATATTAAAAAAATAAAAAAAAAACTAAAATTTAAAATAAATAAATAAACTTAACACTCCCGACATAACCCAGCCCACTTTACCATTTTTTGAAAACCAAATTAGAGCATTTATAACGTACAACACACATTTACCAAATAATAATAATAATAATAAGTTTACTTCTTCAACGTACACAACACACACTAAAACACACTGAAAAACAAAAATCACAAAGTAAACACAAACCCAATTAAAAAAAAAAAAAAAAAAAAAAAAAAAAAAACCCCAACACCCGTTGATGTAGTAACACAACAACCAACGACGTTGGGTTTGGCTATGGGCTGGTGTAGTAACGACGTTGGTTTAGCCTCCATTTCGACATAACAACGGGTTACGCGTTATGTACCTAATGCTCTAAAGGATGAGTAGAAAAATAAAAGGGGGGGGGGGGGGGGGGGGGGGCTTGGTTAGGGTAGGGAATGTGAAAGGCAATGAATAAACATGCCTGGTAATGAGTAGGGAATGCAAACATTGCTTAGTAGTGGCTAATGGAGCATTACTCAGTAAATTATGAGGAATGGTAATGATTACCGGCTACCACCACCACCAGCATCACCAGCCACACCACCAACACTACCACCAACCACCACAACCACAACCACTACCACCACCATCACCACCACCACCACCATCACCAGCCACCACCACCACTACCACCAGCCACCACCACCACCAGTAGCCACCACCACCAGCCACTACCACCACCATCACTAGCCAACACCAACACCAACACCACCACCAACAACCACCATCACCACCACCACTAGCAGCCACCACCATCAACAGCCACCACCAGGAGCCACCACCACCACCGGCCACTACCACCACCACCACCACCACACCACATCCACCACCACTAGCAGCCACCACCGCCACCACCAGCAGCCACTACCACCATCACCAGCAGCAGCCACCAGCAGCAGCAACCACCACTACCACGGTACCACCACCACCACCACCACCACTTTGGAGGTTAATGTATTTTTCGTAAACCAAACACTATCAAAGATAATCATAATCTCCATTACATTTCTTTATATTCCATTATATTCCTTTTAACTTTGTTATTCTCATTCCTTTCTTTTAACCAAACGCACCCTAAAACATTCTCATTCTACATTGATTAAGTAGATGTGGTTTAGTTCAAGGTTTAACACCATGTTTTCGATTTAAAACAAGGGAAAATAAAAAAGAGAAAATAAAAAGAAATGTTGGTTTATATGTTTTTGAGATGAAAAAGTAAACAATGTTCTATTTCATCCTAACACGAGAGGAAGATTGTTTTCAAAAAAACCTTTTCATTTTCTCTTACACTTTCTTTTCATTTCATAAAAGAAAACTCTAGGACATATTAAAAATAAAACCCAAAATTTTCTCTCAAATTGTAACTCAATAACATAGTGTAAATGTTGGTAAAAACATTGTGATGTTTACGTTCCTTTCTCAAGGTGATTTTCAATTTATGCTGGACATATATATATTTTTTTCGTTCTAATGCATAATTTGTGTCAAATCAATAGACATAAACTGTATAATGTGTGGATAAACTGTATAGTGTATATTAATGGAAATACATTTACTTTTAGATAGACAAAATACAGTAAAAAGAGCTAAATTGGGTAGGTGAAAAAAGTTAGGCATTAATGTAAAACCGATTGCGACTTATGCTTAGAGATGATGGTACATACAAAATGCAGAGGAAGCCGATAGAAACTTTAATGCCTAAATTGAATCATTTATTTTCTTTTAAAAAAAAATCTTACCTATACTACTTATAAATAGTGTATTCACATTCTTTAAATTAAAAAGATTGGGAGACAAAATATACATGACTAATTTATATGTCAGTCTCTTATTGGATTGTGAAAAGTGAGTTCGGTTGATACAACCAATAAATTGTTGCCCACATGTTTAGGCATAACCTTTAGGTGTGCCAATTATTTCTTTCTTTAACTATGCGTTTGGTATGCTGGGAGGAATGATAATGGGTATGAGTTTGATAGTACTCAACTATGAAAGTTCTATTCCCCACTCTCTAGCCATATATAGAGTATGAAAAATAATAGACTTTCATAGTAATAGTTGTGGGCTCAGACACCCTAAACAAACACCAACTATCACTTTCATAGTGATAGTTGATTCTCATGAATTTCGTACCAAACGCACCCTAAATTCTTGAAATCTTTAATCTTCAAAACTTAAACTAGTGTACAGTAAAACATATGTAAATTAGTACTCGATAAATTAATAACCTCGATAAAATTAATAATTTGTCAAGTCCCAACTTAGGACCAATACAAATTTAGACCCCAATCGATAAAATAATATAATAATAATTTTTTTGAAACCCCAGTGTACATATTGGTCTCAACAAAACTATAAATTAATAATTACTAAAAGTTTTCACATATATATAAAAGTCATACGTAATTGTAACTTGTACAAATTCAGTTAAGGCTATATGTAATTAGAACTTGTCTCAACGAAACTAACTTTTTACTTATTCAAAAACAGTGAACTTGACGAATTCAATTAATTTGTGAATGTGAATTCATAAAATGTTAATTTGGAACTTGTTTTTCTAATTTATTTTTCATCTTTAACTAGCATACATTTTAACTAGTATATTAGACTTGAAAATTTAAAAGTCATACGTAAAACTTCTTTAAATTAATAAATTATTAATTTATCGATATAATAATATATCGCTAAATTCACAACATCATTAATTTATAGAGTTTTTAGTGTACGTGGTTTGCTAAATTTACTTTTAAATGTCCCTTAATACATTTTTAAGTTTGATCAATTCTAAATTTGATAATTTTTTAAAAACACAAACTATATTAATTTTAAAAAACACATGCTTTTTATTTCAAGAAACACATGCTTTGTATCAAAGATTGAACCAAAATCACTATTTCGCAAGTTTGTCGCTATAAACCGTCACTTTACGCGAGTATAAGTTACTCAATATTTAATATACGAAGTTATGTGAAATTATTCTTTTTGTATGAGATGAATACTTTTCCTTACTACTACCTTTACGTGCCAACTAACATGTCGATTGGATTTTGGCGGGAAAAGTCGTTTATACTTTTGCTAGGGGTGGTGCCACGGGCCAAAAAGGGGTGGGCTCTCTCGGCCTCACTATTTTTCATGACGATGTCAAATTACCTTTGCACGAATGTACATTTCGCACCTTCTAATTCGTATGGGAGCTGAACTTGACACACTCATAGAACTTTAGTAAGTTTAATTCAAGGAAAACATCAATTAAGGAGTATTTAAAAAAAAGAGAATGGTCGATAAAATCAATTTTATTGACAACAAAAATCAAAACTAATCTTTAATTTGGTAAAACCGATTATTTTAACTTTGAGTAAGTAAGTTGCAAGAATGAGATAGCGACAATTCGGCTCGCAATGTCGAGTCGGAAACCCATGTTAAAAAAAAAAAAAAAAAAAAAAAAAAAAAAAAAAAAACTTATTCTAACCGATAGATTCTTTCAATTATACAGTTTATAAGTTTCGTGATACCATAAACTCTGATACATGTTGGCACGTAAAGGTAACTAATATACTCGGATCAAATTTTTGTGTCATAAACTCGGATTGATTCTTTCAATTATCCAGTTTATTAGTTTCGTGATACCATAGATACATAAGGACGTAATATGACAATATGAAAATGTCTCACACGATTCATAGATTATATTAAGATTACTTTTAATTATCCATTTATATCTCCGAAATTCAAAAGATTTATAAATTTATCATTCTCACTTTATGTATCCTATTATTCCTATATGTCATCACTTCCATTCAACAGAAATAAAACATTGTAAATTGAAATGAGCGTAACATAAATAATATTTGACCATAGAGCGAGGGTAGACGGCCGCATCGTGCAAATAGGATAACGGGAGTACAATGTTGTTAGATGCAGATAAACATGAGAAAGTTCAATGTATAAATGTACTAAATTTGTCTAGTTGACAAGTCCATAATCTTGATATCGAAAGAAATGTACTAAATTTGTCTAGTTGACAAGTCCATAATCTTGATATCGAAAGATAGTTTTCCTTCCTAAATGTTTTACTTAGCTATTAGTTATTACAGAGTATATGTTTGATTGTACAAATCAATGTTACATTCCTGTAATCCTGTTAACGTAGTCACAATAAGTAGATTATTAATCAGAAAAAGGAGTAAATTGCAAAAATCGTTCTTGTAGGTTGGTTAAATTGCAAGTTTCGTCCTTAATCTTTCGAAAGTGAATGCACCATCTTTGTGGGGAACTTTAGGTTGCAGTTTTCATCTTTGTCTAAAATAAAATGACCAAAATGCCCTTGTCAAAAGCTGCAACCCAAGGATGAAAACTGCAACCCAAAATTTTTCACATGGACGTTGTCTGCACTTTTAAAAGATTTAGGACGAAACCTACAATTTGCCAAATCACGAGTATGATTTTTGCAATTTACTCCTAAAAAAGGGAATATATAATCTTTTACAAAAGCTATAGAATCTTAATAGTGTTATGATTTATTTCTGGAATCAAAAGGTTTGATAATTGTACAACCGTGGTAGTCCTATTTGGAGTCTACCTTGTGTTTCTTTCCCGATAAGGCCCCCCTCATATGCAAACAACATGAGCCAGGTTTCAAATGTTCGTTTTCCCACCTTTTGAAACTAGAGGTCAGTATGCTAAACTAAGATAACTATGAGGGGCATAATTAACAGGAGTATATAAGTCAAAGGGTGTAAATCAGTAAATGCAGTATTATCTTTTTCTACCATATGCATAAAAACTTATAAAAGTACCCCCTTTATATTTTGTGTTTACTCTACCACAGTACCACACACATAAAAAGTATAATATGTGTTTTTCATTCATCATATTTTTTCATGTAAACTATTATTTCTTTCGCTTATCAAGATGTTGTAAAGAAAAGAAGTAAAAATATTAAGAAACAATAATTTCGTTCCAAAATAAATATCAACATTTTTTTTTTTTTTTTTTTTTTTTTTTTTTTTTTTTTTTTTTGCTATCATCAAAGATTGACAATCATAAGAATAAGACAAGAATTTGGACATCACCTAAATCTTATCAATACTGAACATACGCATACTGGAAACATACTATCTTCACTATCCAATATCAGATACAACTAGCTTTAAGTCTGACTATACTGATGTCTGATACATCAATCAAAGCAGAGTAGCAAAACAGAGCAAACCATATTCAATCACCTCACAAATCACCTATCCATGGGGGGATCTGCCAAACAGCCTACATTTCCCTCTCAAATGAAGGCTTCAACTATTTGGGAACACTCTCTCTCCATGATGACCATCATAACCTCCTGTGCCTATGTATTGAGTGGACCAAGCAGGTTCATCTTTCACTCCTCGCTATTCCACTCATCATACATAGACCTCCAAAGCCATTTACCCTTCACAAAAGAAAGCCCTACTTTATGGTACATTACCTCCTATATGACCAAACATAGCTTCCTAATCTCCTCTCAAGGCCAAACCAGGAAACTATGAGGCTCATATATGTACAGTTACACAAGAAAGGACTCCAAGTTACAAGGTACCTTTCAATTGTAATGGCTTGAAAGACAGTTACCAGCAGCAATGTAAGCATATTTGCTTCTGTTAATCATGAATCCAAACACCTCTAAAAGAATCACAATCATATACTATAAGCACATAAATATCAACTTTTATATTACATAAAGTTTTAAAAAATTTCATCGACTATACTCTCCACCAATCAAATATCATCTTACTCAACAAAATCAGTTTTGATTGATTTAAACACAAAATAAACACTTATTTTAAGATATCTTAAAATAAAAAATAGAGATTTATTTTGATACGAAAGTATTATCAATTTTTAACTTAAAAAGATTCATTAACTAAATAACCTACAGTTTTCCTCCTTTTGCATTAGTATGGTATGATGCCGAGAAACTAAAGTACCCCAATGCTGATATCAAATGTGATGGTGCACATTTGATATTGTACTAGATGAGTAACTGTGTATAATAATAAGGTTTTATAGCAACAAATAATTTTAATGATAAAAAAAGTTTATGGGTTATAAACGAAAATAATAAAAGTTTGAGGATTTGGGGGTTACACATAATATTTTGAAACCCGGTTCGATCTGGGTGGTTCAACCGATTGAACCCTTCCGGGCGAAAAACGGATCAATTTAAACCGGGTCATCCCAACGGGTTAGGTCGAAAAATAGATCAAATTAACCGGGTCAACCCGCCAAGTTTGAAGCGTCCCGGGTCAACCCGATTTTTGATGTGTATTAATAGCAAATATTTCAACACTTCAATACTTTCCAAATGCATGACTATCTATACTACATATAAAGAGAAAATGGTCAAAGTTGAAAATGTTGAATGTTGAAACAATGGTCAAATGAGAGAGAAATTATAATGTAATTAATACTTTTATTAAAACATCCTATTACTTAAAAGTACAATGATTTATTCATATTGTACAATCAATTAAAAGCATATTTACCAAATTAAATACAACAAATTAAAACAACACTTAGTAAAAAGTACAATAAAATTTTCATAATGTACAATTTAAATAAGCTACAACATAATTCATATGAAATTGTTGGGATCATACTTTTGTATTTAGTCAAGTCTCGGTCATTACCTTTTGTATTAGGTTGCTTTAGTATTTATTTCATTAAGTTTCATGTTACAAGGCTTATGTGTAAAAGCCCTATGGGCTTGAAGCCCACAAATTTGAAGATAAGGGAGGAAGGGAGTGTTGCCCTAACTCCTCCCTTATAAATAGTAAGCTTATATAAACATTTAGGTTGTTGGTTATTTGATTATCTTAAGGAAACTCTTGCACTTTCACTTTTCATATTGTCTCATAATCAACCAATCTCATTTCTCATCTTATTTCTTTCTAAATCATACTTGTGTTTACTAAATGGTGACCTAACAAGTGGTATCATTCGCCAAATAGAGATTGAAGTGTGTTTCTTGGCTTGTACGTGGGTATTTGGAGCTTATTCTTCATCTATTTGCATTTCTCTTGGTTTCTTTCACTCAAATCTTGAAGCTTGGATAAGTTTCAAGGTTGATATAGTGATTTGAAGCTTAGTTTTTGCATAAAGTTGTGATTTTTAAGGTTTTTTAAGGTTTTATAGCTTCTTTGATATTGGAAAACTAGTTTTTGGTAGCAAAATCTTCAATAGTTAGTGTTTTTTAAGTATTGGTGAAGTTATTTGATCAAAAGTACCTTATTTTTAAGCATTTTTCTTCAAAAATTTGAGATTTTTCAAGTTTCTGACCTGTTTACGCGTAACTCTAGTGAACAGTACGACTCAAAAGCTGTGAATAGTACCTTTTGTCCTTTCTACGCGTAAATCTTGGCCTAAAACCCTTTTCTTACGCGTAACTAAGGTCAAAACCCTTTTCTTACGCGTAACTGTGGTCAAAACCCTGTTTCTACGCGTTACTTGGAAGTCTACGCCTTAAAACCTACGAGTAAAGTCATTTTCTACGCGTAAGTGTGAATTCCTACGCACAAGACAGATCCTACGCCTTAACTTTACGCATAAGTACTATCTTACGCGTAAGTTACAGATCCTACGCTTAACCTTCAACAAAGATCTTCTCCTTGTGTTCCGGTGACTCAGTACTTCCCTAGCTTGGATAAGTTAGTGGATTGCTTCGACTTCGGATATCTTTCAAGCTTGGATAAGTTTGGAAGATTTGTTTGGTTGTTTAAACCTTACGCATAAGTATAAACTTACGCATAAGCCTAAGCTTACGCGTAAAGAGGAAACTTACGCCTAAACTATTTGTTTACGCCTAAACCTACTCTTTACGCATAACCTAACAGTTTACGCGTAAGATTAAAGTTACGCGTAAGAATTGAACTTACCCCAAGGATTTTGGAACTTGCTCAAAGGAACGTGCATTTCAATCTTCTACAACGATCCATTTCTACACAAGTGTTCTAAGATGTCTCAACCACCTAATCACTACTTCCCTCATACTCAGCAACATCAACATCAGCAGTATCAGCAACAACAATACCTTCCGCACCAACTGTATCAACAACCTTCTCAAAAACAAACATACAATCCACTACATCATTACCTAATGATGCAACAACATCAGATCATTCCTCAACAACAACCATATCAAGTGCTACAACAAAACACTCAGTTTTCCTCCAAACAACCTCACTGGTTTGACAGAATGTGTGAAGTTATTACAACTCAACAATCCCGACATGAGGAAGGATCACTTGAAACACCTCCAATGCTAACACCTGGGAACTATGTTCAATGGTCAAGTCGATTCTTACGATTCCTTGAATTAAAGAAACCTCATGGGAAATTCTTGAAGCAAGTGATACTTGAAGGACCATTTGAGTGGCCAACAAGATTTGAAGCTGGTGATCCAACTGCTGATCCTCCACGTCTTCCTGGTGATAGACCTCTTCCAGAATCTTCACTCACTGAAGAACAGAAACTACATCGTGAAGCTGATGAGTATGCAATGGCTTATATACTTCAAGGTATACCTAATCCTATCTATCGAAGTGTCGATGCTCAGAAAACGGCTAAAGCTATGTGGGAACACGTTCATCTACTTATGGAAGGCACTCAATTGAACAAAGATGATATGGAATCCAAACTCTACATGGAATACACTGACATCACAATTGAACCAAGAGAGTCACTTGAATCCTACTATCACCGTTTCACAAATGTGGTCAACGATCTGGAACGTCACAAAATCACAGTACCAAGGATCGCTGTGAACTCCAAATTTGTTGGTAGTCTTGGCCCTGATTGGCATAAATATGTGACATTTGTTCGTCAAACAAAGAATCTTCATGATGCTCCATATGGTTTGTTGTATGATTTCCTGAAACACCATGAACCCGAAGTTGAAAAAGATCGAGCTCTACGAGGAGGATACACACCAAATCCAACACCAAATTCTTTGGCTCTCGTAGCTCAATCTCCATATGCTCCACCACCAATGTCAAATCATGCATATGTTCAAGAGCAAAACTACTTCAGTTATCCACAATCTTCTACCTCGAACCAAATGGTCCCATATGATTCATCTCCACACGATGCTTCTACTCAACTTGTTCCATTAAACAACAATGATGCAGTGTATTACTCAAATTCCAATGATGATGACGATGATGACTTTAACACGTTGAATCAGGGACTTGCTCTTATTGCTCGTGCGTTTAGCAAATTCTCCAACAAAACAAACAACCGTCAACGATCATCTTCTAACACAAGGAATCAAGCTGTTGTCAATGATGGAAGAGTGGAAATTCAGAATCGTAGTTATGGTCGATCTTGTTCAGGAAGTTCTTCAGGAAACTTTGGGAATGATCAGAGGTTTAGTAACAATACGGGGTTCAGGAACAACTCAGGATCTTCTCAACCAAGGTCTGACTCAGTTGCAACAAGGAACTCCAACTCAGGGAATGCAGTTTGGTGCTACAATTGTAATGAACAAGGTCATATAGCTACAGCATGTCCCAAACCAAGAACTCGGGGTAGTAAGTTTCACAAGCAGGCATTACTCATGGCTCTTCAAGATGAAAAAGACGGACATTTCCCTGAACAAGACAACAACTTCATGGCAAATGTGAACAATGATGATGACATGGAAGATCTGGAAGCCAATGCAGCTGTGATGCTTATGGCCAACATGCAGGAACTTAAGCTCAATGATTCAGGTCCAGTGTATGACACTGACGGCTTGTCTCAGGTACATGACCTCAATGAATGCTTTATTAATGAAATAGTCTCACCTTCTGCTTATGCATCAGATATGGCGCAAGTTGTTCCATCTAAATCATCTTCATCATCTCAAAAAGATGAACAAATAAGCACAGTTGTCATATTCGATGATGACACAGTTGTTTCATTTGATGATCCTATTGAGAATGATAAACATGATAATTTATAACAACATGAACCATCACTTGATCCAGACCCTGACCTCATAATGTTATCTAAACAACTGAATGCTCAACAATTGCTAATTGCAAAATGCAACGAGAAAAACAAAGTTTTAAAAGAAACTAATGCAGCACTTGCAAGAGATATTGAGTGTTATAAAATTCAGCTTTCTAATCAGGAAGAAAAGATTAAACATGCTAAAAGTTTTGAAAAAGCTTTTCAAGATTCTTACAACAAAGAACAAGATCTTCAACGCAAAATGCAAGATTTAATTGAGTCAAACGGAAAGTTGATTTCAAAACTTGAAAGTGAGAAGTGTGAATTGAAAATGCAAGCTGAACGTCTTCAAACAGAACTTTCAAAAACAGAAACAGAATTGTCAAGTTGTAAAAAGGATTTTTGTGAACATAAAATACAAAAAAGAAAGTACATAGATGACTTACTCGGTGATATTGTTGATCTTGAGAAACAACTCAAAGAATTTCGTAACATTGTTTACAAACACGGGAACTCTGTCACAACAATTCAGAAATTTACTTTAAAACCGAGACCCGATAAAGGATTTGCACTTGGTGATTACAATTCAATGTTTCTTCACACGGCATTCAAAGATATTCCAAAAATTTATAGTATGGACTATTTGCTTGATAATACGATTGTGCGTGCTGTTGTTTTTTATACTGAGGAAGAAGAAGAACTTGAAGACGAGAGTCGATCTAAAATGAGTAATGTTCAAAATTGGACACCATATGACTATTCAAAAGCTCCTCACATTTCTAAATCTTTTGTTACTCAAAAGGATTTACCTGAGAAATCATGGTTTATCGAAGAGTCATATGTTTCATCTCATAATGAGGCCCCTGTCCAAACTGTAGCACAAATAAATGGTCCGTTACCATCATCCGGTGAACTTACACCTTTACCGAAAAGTTGTCGTGTCTTAAATTATTTCAAAACCTTTATGGAAGACATCGAAATTTTGGAGGAAACGATTGAACGTAATTCTGAAATAAAAATTGAAACTTTTCAATCCGCTTACGAGCGAGAAAAAAGAGATATTTTTCAAAAACAAATGAAGCCAATTGTTCAACACCTCCGTCTATGTGCTACACGTTGGGATCAGGAACTTCAAAAGGAGGTCAAAAATATGATAAACGTTTTCAATGCAACTGAAAATGACATTTTGGTTCAAAAGCAAAGAAATAGAGTTTTAAAAAATGATGCTGATCGACTCTTGGAACAAGTTCTCAATGCTGATATTTTGTCTGTTATCATGAATGATCTCTATAAATCTGGTACTTCTATGCTTATGGATGATCTTTGTGTTGATAATAACTTGTTAAATGAGGAAATTGAGACACTTAAACAGGAAAATGATAAGTTGAGAATTAAAAATGATGATGTGAAAAAACAATTTTCAAAAGAAATTTTTCAACTCAATCAAAGGCTTGAATGGTGTCAAGCTAAAAGTCTTGAAAAGGAATTGAAGTTTCAGAGTAAAAATGTTTCAAACCCTTGTCAGATTTGCAAAAACAACGAGTCTTTAAAAGGTCTGTGTCTCCGATACGAGAAAGAAATTGCGGATTTAAAAATTGAAAACGCCGAATGGCAACAAAACCGCGATGACATCAAATATTGCAATGGTTTACTTGAGTCTGAAATTCAAGACAAAAATCACATAATCATTGATTTGAAAGAGAAAATCAAGCTAATTCAAAAAGGAAAGGTTGTTGACACCACGGTAATAGCACCAGGAATGTATCACGTAGACAAAACTGATAAAGGAAAGGTTGTTCAAAACACTAATGTTGATAACTCCACTTCTACAGGACTAGTCTCCACTACTAGCGTTAGCAGACCCAAGCGAAAAAGTAACAAGAAGAATAGGATCTTGCAACGTAAGAGAGGACACCTAGAAGCTCAAGAAGTAGAAGACCAACTTAGGAATTTGAATAAAACTCATGTTGCATCAGATTTAGATTCTAATCTGGCAAATTGTAATCAAAATCTAAATGTAACGAATGATGAACCTTTGAATGTTTTGAATATTAATGCATCTTGTGTGTTTTGTCGTAAAAGCGTATTATCTGGTGATCATACAAAATGTTTAGCTAATTCTCTTCTCAATCGTCATAAGAAACGTAGGACACGCATTCCTTCTAGGCCCATTATTGCCTCTAAGTCTAACTTACGAAATCCGTCTACTACGATTTCTAATGAAGTTGAAGTTACCCCCATAGGTGCCGAGAACAAATCTAGGGATGAGCCAACTACTAGTGCATTTAACATTAAGAAAGCAAAAACTAGTTGGAACTGGCAACGTTGGTTACAATACAAACCAGACTTTAAATGGATTCCTAAATTATTGAATACCTGTGTTTCTAACCAACAGGAACCCGCACTGTCTTTGGGTTCCACCCTTACTTCTGTTCCATCTGTGTCTTCTTCTTGTGATGCAGGTGGTACAGATTGTTCTCTGGATTGTTGATAGCGGATGCACCCGACATATGACAGGCAATCTCAAACTGTTACACAACTTTGTTTCAAAGTTTATTGGTACTGTCAGATTCGGGAATGATCATTACGCTCTTATCATGGGATATGGTGACTATATCAGCGGGAACATTGAAATCAGTCATGTTTACTATGTGGAAGGCCTTGGACACAACCTTTTCTCTGTTGGTCAATTCTGTGATGGGGATCTTGAAGTTGCATTTCGTGAGAAAACCTGCTTTGTTCGTGACTTACAAGGAAACGATCTAATGTCTGGCTCACGTGGCTCCAATCTTTATACAATATCAATTTCAGATATGATTGCAACATCTCCGATATGTCTTCTCTCCAAAGCAGAATCAACAAAATCTTGGTTATGGCACAAATGTCTTTCGCACTTGAATTTCAAAACCATGACTGACCTTGCTCGTTATAAACTTGTTGATGGATTTCCAAGATTCCGCTTTACCAAAGATCACTTATGTCCAGCCTGTGAACAAGGAAAAAGTACTCGTGCTCATTTTCCTAATAAACCTGAGCATAGTACGAATCATGTTCTACAACTGCTTCATATGGATTTGTGTGGACCGATGCGTGTTTAAAGTATCAACGGTAAACGCTACATTCTTGTAATTGTGGATGATTATTCCAGATGGACTTGGGTTTATTTTCTACGAAGTAAATATCAGGCTCCTTCAATGATCATCACCTTTCTCACTAAAATTCAAGTTCAACTACGCAACACGGTACGAATCGTTAGAACTGACAACGGAACTGAATTCAAGAATCAGACACTTCGGTCATACTTTGAGAAAGTGGGAATTGAACATCAAACATCTATTCCTAGAAGCCCAGAACAGAATGGAGTTGTTGAAAGACGCAACAGGACGTTAGTGGAAGCTGCTAGAACTATGTTGATTAATGCTCAATTACCAGATTACTTGTGGGCAGAAGCTGTTTCAACCGCATGTTATACTCAAAACCGTTGCATGATCACAAAACGCCATCGCAAAACACCATATCAAATAGTTCACAAAAGGAAACCGAACATCGATTACTTTCATGTATTTGGAGCACTTTGTTATCCAAAAAATGATCGTGATGATTTAGGTAAACTTAAAGCAAAGGCTGACATTGGAGTGTTCGTTGGATACTGTGATAATTCCAAAGGTTTTCGGATATGGAATCGTCGTACAAGAGAAATTCAAGAAACCATTCACGCTAATTTTGATGAACTCACACAAATGGCTTCTGAGCAACACAGCTTAGGACCCGAATTCAACCGTCTTAACTCTCCGGAATCTTCGGCTGAACCATTGCCACTTAACCGCAAAGAATTAGAAACCTTGTTTGCTCCACTATTTGATGACACAATTGAATACCGTCCTACTGAGGTCTCACCTAATTCCGCTGCTCAACCTGATAACATTCCCGTACCAGACTCACCTCAACAAACAACTACAAGTGTTGAGAGAGACGGTCCTCCAATTGTATCACCATCCACAGCAGAACAAACTGGTTCTAACTCCCGCCATCCAGCTGAAGATCCAACACCACAATCAGTTCCCCAACCAGCAGAGCTTGATCCTGATGCGTTCTTTAATCCGTTTGCACCGGATCCTATTGTTCCTGATATAGCTGAGTCGTCAACACGCAATTTGGATCCTGCTAACATGCGAGATACTTATCAACTACACCCTTCAACACACAAATGGACTCGAGACCATCCACTAGTTCATATTATTGGCCATCCAGATGCACCTGTAATGACAAGACAACGACTTCACACTGATGGAGAAACTTGTATCTATGCACTCACAGTTTGTCACGAAGAACCTAAGAACATTAAAGAAGTAATGACTTATGACAACTGGATTGAATCTATGCAAGAGGAATTTCAGCAATTCATAAGATTGGAAGTCTGAGAATTAGTTGAAAGACCCGATGGAGTCTTTGTCATTGGGTTAAAATGGATTTGGAAGAATAAGCTTGATGCTGAAGGCACTGTCATACGTAACAAATCACGCTTGGTAGCTAAAGGATACTCTCAACTAGAAGGACTTGATTTTGCTGAATCCTTTGCTCCAGTGGCTAGACATGAAGCTGTTCGAATCTTTTTGGCCTATGCTGCACATAGGAACATGGTGGTTTACCAAATGGATGTCAAAACAGCATTTCTTAATGGAGAACTCCGTGAAGAAGTTTATGTTAGCCAACCTGAAGGCTTCGTTGATCCTGAGCGTCCTAATCACGTTTACCGACTCAAAAAGGCACTCTACGGACTTAAGCAAGCCCCACGGGCGTGGTATGACAAACTGTCCACTTTCTTGCTTGCCAATAAATTTTCTAAAGGATCGGTGGATCCCATACTATTTACAAAAACCTACGGGGAGGACTTACTTGTTGTTCAAATATATGTCGATGACATCATTTTTGCCTCAACAAAAAGAAGTTACTCTAATGATTTTGCAAAATTAATGAAAGATAATTTTGAAATGTCCATGATGGGTGAACTTTCGTTCTTTCTAGGACTACAAGTTCATCAATCACCCCGTGGAATTTTTATAAATCAGTCCAAATATGCTCTTGAAATTTTAAAGAAACATGGGATGATGAGTTGTGATACTTATAATACACCGATGGGCTATACCACAAAACTAGATGCTGACTTACATGGGACTCTAGTTGACCCTACCAAATACCGAAGTATGATTGGGTCCCTCATGTATCTCACAGCTAGTAGACCTGATATAGTATTTGCTGTCTACATGTGCTCTCGCTATCAGTCCAAACCAACTGAAAAACACCTCAGTGAGGTCAAAAGAATCCTTCGATACATAAAGGGAACCATTAACTTGAGAATCTGGTATCCGAAGGATTCTGGTTTTGAACTAATTGCTTTTTCAGATGCTGACCATGCAGGATGTTTAGACACACGCAAAAGCACATCTGGTGGATTACAATTTCTCGGAGACAAACTTGTGTCATGGCAATCAAAGAAGCAGGACTGCACATCACTGTCGTCAACAGAATCTGAATATGTAGCCATGTCTGCCTGTTATGCTCAAGTCATTTGGATGAGATCACAACTTAAGGATTATGGCTACCTATTCAACAAGATTCCCATCTACTGTGATTCCAAAAGTGCAATTGCTATCTCCTGCAACACAGTACATCATTGCAAATCCAAACACATCGATCTCCGATATCACTTCATCAAAGAGCATGTGGAAAAGGGTACCGTTGAACTTTATTTTGTTGGGACTGAGTACCAATTGGCGGACTTACTTACCAAATCCTTAGCACCATCAAGGTTTGCTAGTCTAGTTCACCAAATTGGTATGCGATGTTTGACTCCAGAGGATCTGGAAAAGTTTTTAAAACACAATTGATCGTCAAACATCAAAACTATCTTTGTAAATATTTTTTCAAAAACCAATCAAAAACTCAAAAAGATTTTTGGTCTTTTATCAAAAAAAAAAATAAATAAATAAATAAATAAATAAATAAAAATGCAAGTATAAACCACCTCTTTCAACACTATTTTATAAAATGTCTTCAATTATTTAAAACAAGTGTTGAGGGGGAGGAAAAGTAATGTTTTCAAAATTTCTCAAAAATATATTCACTATTATACTTGCATTTTACCAAATATTAATACGTTTTGTTTAAAGTGTTGATTCTAAAAGTGTTTCGGGTTACTCTCCTTGACCAATATTATTATTTTTTTTAGTATTTTACTACGGTCTAAGGTCAAGGGGGAGTACCACAAGTTGTTCTTATCATGTCTTGATGTTAATTAACGAAAGTTAAATGTGATTAAGTGTTTGGGCATTAGGTTTGCATAAAACTTGAGGTTAAGGGACTTAATATGTCAACTTGTGGAAAATGATTTACCACTAGTCAAAACCTGGTTTGACCACACATTTACTTTCACTGACAACCATAGTTACTACCCTCACCTACACAATCCACGACCCACAATCATCTGATTAATCCGTGCACCAATCTTCAAATCTGTAAGTATGAATGTGTTTTGATCATGATTTCTAACAAAGGTTTTAAATTTCATAACAATCCAACGGCTCTATTAATCACAATCATTTAATTTGTCTTTGAGTTGTGCGTAAAATTAGAACCCAGAAATCAGTTGTGTTATGATTGAATTTGTTAGTGGGAAATGTTCTTTAGACGTTAATATGCATGTACCTAATCTTCAAACTCACCCAGTAACATCAATTGTTCTAATTATATATTAGGGTTCATACGTAGGATTTGGGGGATCTTGATTTTAGGCGTTAGGATTGAAATTGGTGATGGGGATTATGTTGCTATATGTCTTAGATTATGTTGTTATGGTTTAATTGCATCTTAATCGTGTAAAGATCATGAATCAAAGGTTTAGGGTTCGAATGACACTAGCAGTTATGATCATCCGATTGTGTGGTCAAAACTTGTTATAAATAGGTCCTTATGATCCTTAGGATGTTAGTAACATTTTCCCCATGCTAATACCTACCCAGATTCATGTGTGATTGTGTTTGTGATTTGATGTTCATACGTGTTTACGCGTAACTCAGCATTAGACATGATTACGCATAAAATGGATATTAAGTGTGTTAATATGGATATTGATCAGTGGTATTGTGTGTTTTACCTTTTCAGGAATCAAACAACTCTTAGTTCAAAAGGTGATTTTTCTGGAAAATGGCGTCTTTACGCGTTAATTGTTCATCCTACGCGTAAGATTGAATCTTACGCGTAAGATTCGACACGTGGACAAACTCTGTCTTGGATAAGACATAGTTTACGCATAAAACGTATTTCTTACACATAAGTTTGACCTTACGCGCAAGTCTTGAACTTACGCATAAGTCATAACCTACGCATAAGATTATACCTTACGCTTAAAGTTAATCCTTTGCACAAGTTCAATTCTTACGCCTAAGATTTATCTAACGCGTAAGATTGTCCCTACGCTTATGATTCACCTTACGCGTAACTTATAATTTTACGCGTAGACTTTGCACTTACGCCTAAATTCAGTTCTTACGCTTATGTCAAGTTACGCGTAGATTCTTCACTTACGCGTAAACTTGTCAAAATCCAAATTTTTCTAAGTGTTGAGAATTTTTTCAAAGAGTAACTTCTTGTAATGATAAACTTATGATGTAACTGATTTGTTATAAGTCTCTACCATGTAATATTACTCAAGTTCGTCATATATCAAAAGTTTTCTCACACACAAACACCCACTGGTCAATGTATAACATGCAAATCTATAAGTGTACATCATAATTGAATGTCTTTGTTAACCAAGTCAACAATTGCCATGTTTGTGTTTGTTTATGATCTATTCAGATGACCGAACACAACGACATTCCATACGGACCTGAGCCCGAACCTAAGCTTTCATGGGAAGAGACATTCCCTGATGACTACAACAGGAAGATTGGAAAGAACAACCTCCGTATCAACTTCAACAAGATGACTTGCAACGAGTCCTCTTGTATTATGGCTATAGATGCTCTTCTTTACCACCCGAATAAGCTGTTGTTCACCAAGTCTGCCTCGGTTTCCTGCTTCTACATCCACCAGTTTTGGCATACCCTACAGCTAGATCTTGGGGAGGCTTCTTTCACCTGTACGCTTTATAACCGTCAGGTCACTGTGGACATTGATGTGCTCAGGAATGTACTTAGGTTACCTGAACTCGGCCCAAATGAAGAGTATGATCCAGTCCCCACTGAAGAAGAGTTGATAATGTGGTTAAGGGATATTGGGTATGACGAATCAGAAGAGGTTATCACCAGACATTCTAGGGTCAACATTAGATATCTTACTCAACCATGGAGAACCCTATACATTCTGATTGCCAAGTCCTTATCTGGCAGAGATACAGGCCACGAACACCCAAAGCTCCAACACCTCAAGCTCTTCTGGGGTGTGGCTAATGTGAAGAAAGTTGATTATGCCAGCATCATTTGGGAAGACCTGGTATGGCACATTCAACACAAGACAACCAACATTCCGTTTGTCCGATTCACAAAACTACTCATCGAAAGCTTCCTTCGAGAGTACGATGATATCCCACAGAGACTCGATGACCAAGAAAAGAACACGTTCAGAAATGAACATACTCTCCGAGTCATCAAGAGAATGGACACCAGCACACGCAAGCAGGGAAAGAAACTTCCCGATTGTCTCCTGAATGCCAAAGTCAAGGCTTGCAAGAACTACAAGTATTATGAGCAAGCTCTTGAAGCTGAAAAAGTTGGATTCTTTGACGAAGTTGTTCTACCCTCCTTCATGCAAAAGAAGGGTAAGAAAGGCACTAAGACTGGAAGCTCCGGCAGTTCAACTCAGTCTAAGAAGAAAAAGGGTACTCTTAAGAGAAGGATTCCTACCGAGAAGCCTGCATCTGTTCCAGAACCTGGGTGGTTTCCCTCACCTCAATCCTCTCCAAAATCATCTGACTCTGAACAAACCGAATCCGACGAAGGTCCAGTATATAGACAAGCTTATGCTAACATTGATAAGGATGTGAATATTGATGACATTGACGACAAGGATTTGACGTTCGAAGATTGGGATAAGAATATTGACGAATTTGCTGATCATGCTGAATACCCCCCACATCTCAATCAACGACCACTCACCAAAGCTCAGACGATTTTGGAAGAAGAAAGGATTAGAAGAGAAAAGATGAAGGAACCAGTAACAGCTGAACAAGAGACTGAATGCCTTTCAGTCGAAGAAGAAAATGAAAGGGCTCTCAACCTAGGTCTCCTCCACAGCCGAATTGATACATTCAATGCTGATCTACCTCCACCTCCAGTGTTCTCTCAGACCACCGAAGCTGGCGGATCAAGTAGCATTCCTGAGCCTACCACAGGGATCACCACAGACTTAGTTGCTTATGACAATCCCTCAGTATCTCCCACCGACATTGAAATGACTATGGGAGAGGAAGAAGAGGAAGATCCCATGGATACTGATGCTCCAAGGTTAATGACTGTAGAAGAAATGGAGCTCAGAGAAAGAGCTCAAGAAGAGGAGTTGAAGAAGAAACAAGAAGCTGGAGAGGCTAGGCTTGAAGAGATTGCCCAAGCTAACCTGGAAGCAACTATCCGAATGGAAGAGAGCAGGAAAGCAGAAGAGGCAGCCAAGCTGGCTGAAGAACAGTTGAAAAAGGAAGAAGAAGCCAGGCTTGCTGAAGAACTAAGACTTAAGGCTGAAGCTGAAAAACTGGCTGATGAACAAAGATTGAAAGAAGAAGCGGCCAAAGAAAAGGAAGTTGAACAACCCGAACCACCGAAAGGAGGTGACAAAGACTCTACCACCATCATTGAATCATCACAGTCATCTCCTCCTGCATCTGAATCAACACATGACAAATCAATCAAGAAACCTAGCACCAAAGCCTCTGCTACAGCAAAGTTACTCAAGTCAGCTTTTAAGAGAGTACATGAGAAGAAGAGAAGCAGACTGGTCTGCTAACTCAATCGAGCTCGAGTATCATCTGGAAAATATTGCTCGAGCTATGTCAAGCAATATTGACTGGATCAATCCTGAATCTTATGTCGATCCAGTCACAAGGAAAACCGCACCCTACATTACTGACTGGTCCAAACCACTACCGATGATTGGGAAGCCTAAGGAACCAAAGATCCCGTACAAGTTCTTCTACAACACAGACTTGGAATTTCTGAAACTTGGTAGTAAGAATGAGAAGAAGTACGTTACATCACTCGCCTTTCTCCCTGCAGCTCGATATCTCAACAATGCCATCGAAGAAGAAGCTTCAGCATTATTCGTTGACAAAGTTGTTGAATATGACCGAAATGCTCTTTACGGTATACATCATTGGCCAAGCAACCGGGCACAATACTATCGAAGCAGCAGACTCAATCAGACAATGGGTGATGTGACAAGTGATTTGAAGATAGTCTCGATTCAGTTCATCTCGACTGTCACTCACTTCGGGTACCCCTTCCTCAGCAAAATCACACTGAAAAGACTGGATGAAAAGGAGTACGATATTTCCGAGTCAAACTTTCCACGACTACTTCTCAATGACATTGAAGACATGTACCTGCTCAAAGTTCAAGGAAAACTCTGTGGCTTACCTAAAGAGATGCAGCTGGCCTTTATCCAAGCTCTCCTCATCTTCATCAGGCAGATAGTCATCAGAGAAAGAGTAGAAGATCTTCAATTGGGAGTGGAAAGCTATCAGAAGAAGCTCAATCTCACCAAACCCAACATGTTCGACATCCCCGACCTTCCACATCTACCTCAATACACCTTGATCAGACAACCATTTGGGTTCACCTACCGCAGCATTAATGGTCGCAACTGCTTCATGGCTTACGACGAAATACATAAGTTCTGTGATGAAACCTTGAAGTTCGTAAGAGATGGAATCAAAAGCAGATTGGATGACATTGCTCTAGGAAAGTCTAAAAGGTGGAAAACCAATGAGGCCCGGGATGCTCGCAGATTCATCTTAAGGATCGAGAATAGATTGAAGCGCAGGGATCAGTTTCGAAGGTTGGAAAGTTATGTGGGAGGCAGACAGAAGTTTCCGGTGTTGACATTTCAGAGACCTGATTGGTAGATCATTGTAAGAGTTTGATTTGATTTGTCAATTATATACTTCATTATGGCTTGTGCACGCATTACAGTGCACAACCCGAACTTGTAAAGAAAGGACCCTGAGGTACGCATCAATGCCTCAATCCTAAATATAAGGAGCGAAGGCTTCTTACTTTTGAGTAGAATTAATCAAACATTTATGATTTTCACAATTCTGCTCAAAAGGACAAGTATTTCACCTCAATAAGACTTAATCACTTGTTGAGGGGGAGCACTTGTCAAAACAAATTACTTTGCTCAAAATCAAAAGTTCTTGGTGAATCTCCCCGTAAGACTCAAAAGGCATATTTTAATCTAAAAGATTGTCAAAAACATCATTTCATATGCTATTTTTGAGGGGGAGAAAATGTAAAAGTGATTAAAATATACGAAGTCAAAGCTAAAAGGTTGTATCATGTGCGAGCTAGACTCAGTATTAACCCAGGAATTGACGAGACAATATAAGTTAGTAACATCAAAAGGACTTATCCTCGACGGGTAATAACATCAAGTTAGTTACTAGAGCTAGTTGTCACCTAAAAGCTGACAATGGAACTCTTTAACTAACCACCTAAGCGTGTCTCGAAAAGGATTAGTCTTAGTAGAAATGTACCGTCTCGAGAAACTTTCTGTGGACTTGACCAGGCCGGGTAATAACTTCAAGCTAGTCTAACTAGTGATGTAAGCGTGTCTCGAATCGGTCTTGTTCACGAAAAGTGGATCAATTCAAAAGTGATTGCTCCTCCCGCATGTGCAAATTTATTTAAAAACTTATGAGCACATGTGCAGGGGGAGCCCTTCAAAGGTGTACACAAAACTCTCAAAGTGTTAACCAAAATATTTCATTATCACAAACACTTTGAGAGATTTTCAATCAAAGGTTTCTTGGATACTGTCGGAGTTATAAGGTGAATAAGATAGGAATATCCGTCCTATGATCCGCCAGAGCCGGAGGGATCTACCCAAGGACATCTCCCATAGTTAGAATTAGAAGTCCTTAGGTATGATACGAAAAAAAGGAGAAAAGAATGAATGGGAAAGAAGGTGTTGAAGAATTAAAAAGAAAAGTAAAAGAAAATGGTGAAAAGAAATAGCCCTCCATATGTTCAACCTTAGGGCAGACACCGGGTTCAATACGTATGCTACTGGTTGTTGCTAAAGACATCACCAGTATTGAAGACAAAGTCGCCAAGGACCCAGTGACGCAATGCACTAAACCTTCTTAACCACTCAAGTTCTCTTAAAAGGACTTGTTTCATTCTCACGGGGAACCCGCGTAACCTATCGACCTATCTCTTAGAGACGGTTGATATTGAAGCAGGAGACCCCTCCCCAGTCTCCGCATAGGAAACCTAGGTGTGCACTCATAGAGTCTAGAGCCTTGAGATACATCAAAGATCTCTTAGAAACACTTAGTATTTCTACAACTGGTGTTCTACATCAATGGGCATCAGTTGTAAATTATCGAGTCCTTCGCAGATCTTAGCAAACTGCCGAGAACGTTTATGAGAGGATTACGTAAGTATTTCTCAATGATTGAACGGAAATCCTGCCAGGGTCAACATCAAACAGCCCTGACAGCAGGTCACTTCGGTAACCTCACAAGGGTTACGCTTAGTGTTTGCGGTGGTTCCATATCGGTCTACAGTCGTGGAGTGATCCCCAGCGACTCACCCAGTCATTGAGCTACTTAGTAGGTCTTGTAAGCTCCTTCGGGAGTATCTGATATGGGAACGGCCTGGATAAGGATTAGAAGGAGTCTTCACAATATGCTGTTGATGAGCTCTAATTCCTTATCCGTAAGTACCGGTTGTTTTATTGCTAACTGTTTACTCGCAGGTACCTCACTTCCATGAAGGTAGATTCCAACATGCTCATACATACATCTTGAAGTCAAAGAAAGCTCCCCCAAAGATCTTAACACCACAAAGTTCAAAGAATGATTCTACATCAATAAAGAAGAATCTCCAAAGTTTAAAGACTAAAGATCTCATAGTATGAAAAGGAACTTCGTGCATGTCAAAATCCGAAGATGTATGAGTATGTTGGAATGGCGGACAACCACCATAGACGCAGGAGTGACGAACGGCAGATTACTTCATAATACAATCACTACATCATCACCAAAGAACAACGACAAAGGGCAAAGTACATTCATTATCATTCAAACCATTTTGAAGACGTCTAGAGTTTCACATGTCGCAAGTCAACGACAAAGATGAAGACGTCAAGCAACCGTGATGACCGACCCTTAGGGGGAGATTGTTGGGATCATACTTTTGTATTTAGTCAAGTCTTGGTCATTACCTTTTGTATTAGGTTGCTTTAGTATTTATTTCATTAAGTTTCATGTTACAAGGCTTATGTGTAAAAGCCCTATGGGCTTGAAGCCCACGAATTTGAAGATAAGGGAGGAAAGGAGTGTTGCCCTAACTCCTCCCTTATAAATAGTAAGCTTATGTAAACATTTAGGTTGTTGGTTATTTGATTATCTTAAGGAAACTCTTGCACTTTCACTTTTCATATTGTCTCATAATCAACCAATCTCATTTCTCATCTTATTTCTTTCTAAATCATACTTGTGTTTACTAAATGGTGACCTAACAGAAATAATTAAACACACTAATTAATGTTATTTTTAAACACCCTAAAATGAAGTACATTTTATTATACACATTATACAAATTAATAAAACACACAAAGCTTCATACAACCTAACAAGTTGATGGTTCAACCGGGAATCGGGTCGTCACCGGTTCGGCTAACCAATAAAAACCATCAGAAAACGAACCAGAGAGGACCCATTGAAACCAATACAAACTGGTGAATCAGCCTCATCGAGATCTATTTCTCCAGTTAATCGTCACAGGGTACCCGAAGGAAAAACTGAAAAGTGAAAAGTTGAAACTAAAAAAGAAAATGTTGAAAACATATATTTCAAAAGGAAACTATTAATACAAATCATAAACCGGGTTGACCCGGGACACTTCAACCCCGGCGGGTTGACCAGGTTTAATTTGACCCGTTTTCGACCCAACCTAGCAAGTTGACCCGTTTTAAATCGGCCGATTTTTTGACCGGAACGGTTCAACCGGTTGAACTACCCGGGTCGATCCGGGTTTCAAAACATTATGTTTAATCCCTAAATCTTCAAACTTTTATTATTTCTCGTTTATAATTTATAAACTATTTTTTATTAACAAACTATTTGTCACTATAAAATCTCGTTGCGCGGGCATTCGTCTACGATCACACGGTTGCAACCGGTTGCATCAATTTAAAAAAAAAATGGTTGCATCAAGAGTCACACCATAACCACAAATTTGCAAGTATAATTATTTGCTGCTATACACTGTTGCTTTGCACGGGTATTCGTCTAGTTTTTCAAATGTGCTAAAAGTTTGACCATTTTTTAACATTTCAACACATTTCAATATTGACCATTTTTACTTTAGATGTAGTATACAATTATACATAGATTTTGAAAACTATTTAAAAGATACTACTTTATTTGCACTAAATTTTGTTTAGAATTGAAATAACTAGTTTTGGATTAAAATAATGCGAGACTCACATTACTTAACGAGATTTATAAACTTCAAAAAGTTCATATATACTTGCATGTAAATTCAAACATAAATCTAGTACACAGGAAATTTCAATTGTTAGCTAGTGCTCAAACATGTTGGGTTGCATGAGCATCTTTCAGTCCACTTTCCAGAATACAACTAGACTGCCTCCAGAATTGGCATCTATTTGTACTATCGTTCTTTTAACTAATATAAAAGGAAGCAATCTACAAATAATTCATGTACGAAATTTCTATAAGAAGAAATTATAATTTTAGGGTATTTGGAAGTTTATTTTCATAGGAATTATTTACTTTAAAGTAAATTCAAAAGTCGTCCTTGTAGTATGTTTAAATTGCATGCGCAATGTTTACCTTTTCGAAAATGCAGACTTCGTCTTTTGAGAAACCTTTGATGCGGATTTCGTTCCTGCCGCAAAAAGTGAAATGATCAAAATGCCTTTCACTTTGGGGCATTTTAGTTATTTCATTTTGGGCCCGGACAATATTCGCACCAATTGTTACACAAGAACAATGCTTGCATTTTCGAAAAAGGAAGGATTGTACTTGTAATACGCAAATACCCTAAGGATGAGTTTTGCAGTTTAATCTTTTCATTATTTTAAGAATTTAATTTGATATTAAATTGTTTATGATGTATAGTGGTACTATCAAACTTTTTATTCAAATTACGTACATAGCAAGCATAGAACAGAATGCAGAAAACGAGAAAGACGCAATTTGAAAATTAAACGAAATTCGAGCTTTCCTCTTGGTTTAAATAGCGAAAGAAGTTCTTTCGTATTTGAATCAAGAAAGACAATGAATTTACAAGATCTAAATCCATGATATGTTATTTAAGTTTTATCATCATTAGGATTTTGTTAATCTCCATAATAGAAATAAGATCTCTTCTAGTCATGGCGATGGGGAGCTTCGGATTATCCGCTAGATCTCCAAGTTCAAACCACATAAGTTGAAATTTAAATCCAACTTTTGGGCACCCAATTTCCTGACGTAAACGTCTTTGTAGGGCAAAGAAATGAATGGCTTTTGTGAAATAGGTGATGATAAGGATTTATTTGCTTTTAGGGAGTCATTTAAGCCCTAATCGTAAATATATGGTCAAATATTACCTTAAATCTCTTCTTTTGTCATTTAGATACTTAGACAAGAATTCTGGAAAATTGAGCATTTTGAACGTTTTTGGAGTTAAAAGTGAAGAAAACGACAAAATCAAGAAGCTATGCTGAAAATTACATGTGACGATGTCACGCCTTACAGGGTGACGCCGTCACTTAAAGATTCAAGTGATGGAAATTCTTTGCATATGACGGGCCATAGAACTTTTTGTGGATTAACACGTGACGGCGTCACGTGTTAAATGGAGTAGGCCGTCACGTATTAGATTAACAAGAGATGGCCAAATGAAGATAACGAGTGACAACGTCAAGAAGATTAATTGGGCATCAAGAAACCCTAATGACGGCGAGATGATGGCGTCACAACCCAAAGAGTGACGCCGTCACCTATGTAATTCTATATATACTTTTAGATTTTTTTTATTAAAAAGAGGTGGAACTTGTGGAACTTTAAGGGAACTTTGTACTCCGAATTTTACAGCAACTTTAGGGTTTCAAACCCTATTCTCTTCCATGTTTAATTGAAAGATAATTTCTCCTTTAATCATTTAATATGTCTATGCGTTGTTTGATTAATCGCTTTTCTTTTCTTTTCATTAACATGCTAGCTTAGATCTCTTAGCGTTTACTTAGATCTAATAAAACCTAGTTGTTGATTGTTGATTTGTTATTGATTGTTTGATTGATTGACTCACGTTAGGCTTAAGAAAACTGGCTAATCTCCTATACAGTAATATGCTTGAATATCTTAAGAAACATAATCGGATGTGTACTACGGTTTTATTGATTGTATTTAATGCATGAGTAGATGTTGATGATTCTATGGTAGGACACTAAACGTGTCATCATAAGAAGAAATAGATACTCATAGAGTCGGGGAAGGACGTACACGCCCCCACGACCGGTATTAAGGAATACAATCCTTCGATCAAACAATTGTAACAAATCAATAAATCAATAAGAGATAACTAGGGAGTAGTGAAATCTAAGTAAACACAATTGTCTCTCATAAGTAATCCACCGCATTTATTTTTCTTATTATTTTATTTTATTTTGTTTAATTAGTAATTTTGGGTTAGTTAGCTAGCAACTAATTCTGCCCACTCTTCCAATACCCAAGATTTTATTGCTTTTCATAAAATATAAAAATACAAAAAGAATCATCCCTCACTTTTAGACCAAGTTAACCTACATCTCAATCCTAACGACACTATTCCCCTAGAGAACGATCAATCCCCCGGACCTACTGATAACGCTCAAATTGTGCATGTTTTTAGTAGCGTTATTCATATGTTTTTCGGTTATTTTTATATGTTTTTGTCTCATAATCGTATCAAAGTGTGTTTGCAAGCATTTGTAGCCAAAAAGGAAGAAAAAGTGAAGGAAATGAATGATTTGTCATTCCCAACTCGAGATTCATTTCGTTCAAGCATTTCACAAAGAAGAATCCAAGTTTTCATTATTCCAAAGTTCGTTGACAAGAAATAATCAAGTTTGGACAAAGAACGAAGAGCAAAGTTAAAGATCAAGTTTGTTGACCGATCGGTTAGAAGAAAATGTCACATCCAACCGATTAGTCATGAATCCAACCGACCGGTTAGACGCAGAGGTTACATCCAACCGATCGGTCAGAGCCCGATACCGATCGGTTGGTCAGCTCGTTAAAGTTTTGCAAGTAGTTTTCTATCTCATTCTACCCGATTCTAGGCCCTTCTTTCTGGTATTCTAGGTCCTTCTATTCACCTTGGAGGCCAAGTTACTCCATTGATGAACCTAAGCTTGAGGAGTAGTATAAATAGAGGCTTTGTAATCTCATTTCAACACACAACTCAATATAATTCATTACAAAAACAACAAAGCAACTATCAAGTAGTCCTTTACTAGTCTCAAAGTGCCAAATTCGTCCATAAAAGTTCAGGAAGCATTGGAAGTCCACAAAGTCAACATCCGGAGGTCAAACTTTCAAGAAGCCAACACCAACACTTAGGAAATCATTTCCTACTCATTTGTAATCATATTCCAAACATTTGTAAGACTTTAATTATAATTTCTAATGTCCAATATTCTGAGTTTATGTTCATGTTTGCTATAAGTGGCTAGTAACCTTTTGCATTTGCTTAGATGATGTTAATTACTTAATGATTAGTCTATGATTGTGATAACATATTTTAATTGCTTTTCTTATGAGTAGTTAACTAGTCAAAGCAAGTGTAGTTTTTAATCATTTGAATTATCTTATAATCATTATCGCTAGTGTTAGAGATTTACTTTTTAAACTTAAGCTTAGATTCACTCACAAATCCCTGCGAACGATCCCGACTTACCAACCTAATCTTGCTATAACGGACGTGTTCACTTGCTCGTATGTGTTATTTCTAGATCCGGTAATCGTGTTTATAAATTTAAAACTTGTACCCACCATGAGCACACATCACCTACCATATACTACACTACAACGGTCAGGTACACTGCCTGGAGGATTGCAAGCTTCTCAAGATCCCTTGAGAAGTAAAACCTTTTGCGAAGGTCTTGTGATCCCGCATCAGGTGAAACCCTAACTTTTTTGGTTCGCAAAAAAATAGTTGAACGTTGAATGATGTGATTACTTAAAGAAGGATTGAAAGACTAAGTGTAATGTCACCACTGCCACATCAGCACCAATTTAATTTTCTTTCTCTACAACCTGCTTCGTTACCAACTTAGTGTAATAGTGACCGTGGTCATATTCTTTTTTATCTTTTTTTCATTTTCATTTTTCTAAACATTAAAATTAAAATTTTATTAATAATTAAAAACATTACAATAAGAATTAAAATAGAATGCAACTACAAATTAATGTGCATTTGTTCGACGCCAAATGTGTTACACTGGCTTTGAGGCTTAGGTGCGTTTCCTCGTTGACTAAATCTCTAACAACTTGTAAAGTTTCTTCATGCATTCGTACAAGATCAACATCATGATGTTGCTCCTCTGGATAACAGTCGGGAGAGATTGCCCTCCCTGTGTCTTTTATACAGTGGCGGAGCCAAGAAATCTACTTAAAGGGGGCAACACCAAATAAGAATGATCCGATAACGGGTTAAAAGAAATTCATTGTATTTTGGGTCAGGTCGGGTTTAACTAAACACAAAAAGCACTTGTTTTAGTACACTGGTGAATGAGTTGTGTCGATTTTGGTAAAATGAAACCCAGTTAGTAATGTCATTTCATCAAGTCAAACTTAATTAAGATAAATTATCTTGTTGTCTATTCTTAATGTAAATAAAATCAACCAAAACTAGAATAAGGTGAAGGTGGTTAAACATGTATAAAACCTTACTAAATCACAATTCTTATTAACAATATGAGTTCTTTTCTCTGAAAAATCTTACCGTAAATATGTTTAGAAAATAAAAATGAAACTAAATATCTTAAACTACATTACCTACTTATAAGGCTATAAATACAAACTAAATAAAAGTACATGTATAAAAATTTCAATTCCTAATATTAAAATAGAAGCATTATAGAGAATTAAAGATTATTAAAATAGATAGAATATTTTATTGTATTTATTGTTACCCAATGTACTACACTCTCTTCCTTCTCTATCCCTTCCCCATCTCCACCATTTCTTTTTCAGCTCATTCGAATGATTTCTTTAAACACAAATTTGAAGATGCACTTGTTGATCTTGGATTATGTAGAGGGCACTTTATTTTTTAAGCCGAGGGCACTATGATTTTTCAGAACTAATTTAACCATTTTTCTACTAATTTTAGCTACTCCGCAAGAACTTGGTTGGGGGCATGTCCCCCCACTACTAGTAAGATGGTTCCGCCTCTACTTTTATAATCATATTATGTAATATGATGCTTGTGTACATCATATCCGTTATTTTATTAAGAGACATCGGCCGTGTGGGAGTTTTTATTAAGAGGTAATTCTTTATGTGCCCCGGTTGCCCAAAGTCTAATCTTTTTTAGACCAAAAAAATATGAATTCTCAAAATGCCCCAAGAGACTTAGGCGACTTGGGTGACCTGTCTTCCATCTTTTAAATGTTTACAAGTGTCCCATACAAGTGCAATAATGATGACAAGTGTCCCCAGGCGACTTGAGCGACTTGGGTGACTTGTACTTGGTATGGGACACTTGTCGACATTTAAAGAGGTGGGGGATAAGTTGCCTAAGTCGCTCAAGTCTCCTGAGGTATTTTGAGAAGTTACATTTTTTTGGTCTAGAAAGGGTATAGACTTTGGGCGGCCGTGGCATATAGAGAATTACCTCTTTTATTATAGTCCACTTTTTCTTTAGCACGCCAAATGCTTGTCCACATCTTTTCTTGCTGCTTCATGCGTTTGCTTATATCTTATTTGCTTTGTATCATTCTAGCTTGGCTGTGAAATAGATTTAACAAGAATAGACCATTCAGGATATATCATGTCAGCAAGATAATATCCCCATTTATAGGTCATGCCATTAGCTATATACGAAACCTCTTATGCTTTTCCGTCTTTGAGATCATTGAAAATAGGCGATTGACGTATAATTTTAATGTCGTTGTTCACCCCGGAAACACCAAAGAACGCTTGTCAAATCCACAAGTCTTATAAGTCAACTGCTTTCAATAAAATAAATGGATGTGGTCTGTGATCACCCCTACAATATTGAGCATGATATGCATTTGGGCAATTAGCCCACGACTAACCCGTACAATCAATGCTTCTTAACATCCCATGAAACCCATGTTTCTCATCGTGAAAAACATAGAGTTTTTTTAAATCAGTATAAGTAGGCCTTCGTAAAAACTCGTCTTCATATAAGTCATAATACCTTACAGATAGCTTGGAGAGAATCACAAGTTTTCTCACCCATTTACAAATATTTGTCTAGAGCATCATGAACGGTGTCGTATGCCAATTGACAAATTGCATAGGTACATATCATCATTGGGGAAATGCCACCTTTTCCCGTACAATCACTACTTTGTTGAAAATACGGCGCATTATCAATTAATTCCTGAACAATGCGTATGAATAGTCTTCGGCTCATTCGGAACCATTTACGGAATAACTTTTCGCCATACGTTGAGTTTTAAGACAAGTAAGCAGCCACTAGACGATCATGAGCATTGTAACGATCTCTAGCTATCGCGTTTCGTGGGGTTTTGAGGATTGTAGAAGTGGAAGCTTGAACAAGCATAACGACATCTTTTAAAAACTCTAGATTGATACTATTAACTTCAAAAACATGTGCCCAAAAATAAGATATTTTTGGGCATACCCCGCGACAGATTAACTAGAGGAATTGTCATTCGAGGATGTAAAAAAACAATAATTAGAACCCATTTGTTTGAGTTGAAAAAATTAGAGTATATATGTACAGATTGAGTTTGTAAGTCTGTATAAAAATGAAGAAGTATTAGGTATTTATAAGGTAAGTTTATTTAAAATTTAATGGGTGCTGTTTACTGCAAGGAATGATACATACTGCAAGACAAAAATGAAAGGCTACTAGTGTAAAGTATTAATGACAAAGGGTACTAAATGTAAATGTAAAAAAAAAAAAAAAAAAAAAATTACTCTATGCAGCAGATATGCTGTCTAATGTTGGCAGCAGGGATGTTAATCCCAAATTTGATATATATATATATATATATATATATATAGTTAGGATCAAATAGAAAGAATAATTAAAATAGGAATGATAAGAAGTAACTAAAACCACATATATATAATGACATGATGGTCATTGTTTTGGACGTTGGGGTATGATTTTTTGTGCCAATCTTCCCACAAGACTCGGTTGTTATATCGACCAAGTCTTCCACAAAATACACATGGGACGTGTCGGGGGGGGGGGGGGGGGGGGGGGGTGTTAAACTGGGGTACGCGTCCAGTTTAGGGTCACCGAGCAAGGATGACCTTGCCATTACGGCTGGTCCAATGAATCCAAAATGGACCCAAGTTGTCGACAAACCTTTATTGTACTTGTTATAGAAATCCTTACATAATCTCCTTTATTTATTGCTATGGTTCGTAAATCAGACTATTGGAACTTGAAATCGTATTTAATACACACCTGTGTTTGGAATGATGAACGATCTACCTGAAGCCTATACTATTTGGTTGATGGTTTACGTCTTGACTTAAAGGCAAGTAGAGTTATTGCTTATGCGTCATTCTACTGATGTAAACTAAATAGAGTGAGTAGTTCAAAGTTATTTAATGATTGGAATGAAAAAGCGTTTTATTCACTTCTTTGAAAACTTGATAGAGCAATGTTGTCAGGCTTATTTGGTTGGAGAATTTGGAATGAAGATTTAAAATGAAACATATGAACTTTATTTATGTTAATGAATGATTTCCACGAACTTCTTCAATTTGCACAAAATGGCACCTCAATCATCTTTGAAGGGTGATATAACCACACAAAATGATCCACAAAATGATGTGCCAACAATCAAACATTGCCACATCATTTGGTAGAATTGTTTTGTGGACCATTTTGTGTGATTCTATCACTCCTCGTCATGTTTTTATATGACCCCAACCACATTAACCAACAATCTGAACACGAAGTCCAATTCATTATTCTTACAAATACCACAGCCTACGAAGGTATAGCAACATTGAGTACATTAAATCAACCAAACCAAACTGGCGTAACTTATCCTTTGTTTAACTCGCTTATTTAGACCACCTCTTCAAGTTTCACACGTATAGGCAGCAAGAAAAAGTCAAACGGATTGGGTAGCGGCCTAATCACATGACAAAGCCGGTCGGGTCAAGATGTTCCGTTTACATACTCTTGTGTGTGTTTGTGTGTGTGTGTGTGAGTGTGTTTTTTTTTTTTTTTTTTTTTTTTTTTTTTTTTTTTTTTTTCAAATCTGGAAAATCTTAGTTTTTGATATAATTTTAAACAAAAATTGATCCAAGACAGCATGATATTTGAAAAGAGACGGACATTAGGCTTGTTCAGCCATGACGCCATGAGTTCCATCCATATAAATTTCAGGTAAATTTTTTTGATCAATCCAATTCAAGTTAACTTGTTCCATAAGATACATTAATATCTACAACTGAACTGACTTGTTTCCAAAATCTCTATTTGATGCAAGTCATAGTAGCATGTGCAATACTCCAGGATGTTGATCTTAAACCAATTTGGTTTCTATATATTTGATTACCATGTGTATATATGATTTCTTTGAGATAGATGTTACAAAACTACAAGTTGGACACAATTACAAAAATGGGAATCAAAATGGGTGACCTTTGTAACACACCAAGTAACCAGGCACATCTTACTCCATTTCTTTTTCTGGTCCGAAATATACGGTACAACAAGCTGAAACAAGTACAAGAAAGCATCCAACAAGTTTACCAAATGACGGGACTACTCGCGATGATCCCATACCCCATAACTGGAATAATGCAATCTGAAAAGCAAATCGAAAACAGATCAAGATACGATGAGATTCTAGCTCTTGCATCATAGAATTTAATAACAATATTTCCAGTCCTCTAGTATATTAATGAAGTTCCGCTTGTAGATAAACTTTTATTTCCATTTCTCATTTTCATGCATTCTCTACAAGTTCCGAACAGTTCTACAAAGGCTATATCTAAATATGAAGCCCTACTTTAGAGATGACAGCAACAACTAGAATAAAACTCGTAAAATAAAGATGAGTATATTTTTGCGGTCTGAAACCTTTCTTAAGGGTGTTACAAGATATAATAATAATCCTAGCAATGACCATCAATGTATCCAGATTATTCAAGTAAAATAATATTTCTCATTCTATTACTACAATCATTAATTGTGTATGGGATTATCTATGCCAACACTATAAAATGAAACCTACTAATCATCCACTAGGATATTATAGATTTTCTTTTTCCCCACCAGAGAGGGGATTTCCAGGATGCTCCTAACAATAAAGGTAGATGCATTTTTGCATACCAGAAGAGTAAAGTATGCACCCTTATCTATCAAGAATAAAGAATAGGTTCTTTATTCTTCATAACTTTCGAGTGTCTTCACATATAATCCTAACTTTCTAACAAGCTTGAGAAGGTAAAAAGTGAAAAAGTAGAAGCTTTTGGGACCATCTCCCACAACTTTTCGGAGAATCTTCTTGCTTTCAACGGGTCACACTTTATTATGACAATTTGCAGGCATCTTTTAACATTGATAACTAGAGCTAAATTAGAGTACCATATCATTGGCCAAACTGGTGGAGAAAAAAGTTTATAAGCAGATGTCGCAGTGGCAGTTTGGTTGTCTATCTTAATCAGAAAGTCTAGGCTAAAAAACACACATTTTATAGGGACAAAAAACAAGAAGAGAAATTACCTCAAGGTAAAGAATATTTGCAACTTTGCTGGTTTTCTCAAGCTGAAGCCCTCGTGCCAGAAATAACTGCAGTAATTTAGTGTTTTTAGCCAATCAAAATCTAAGTAGTGTAGGGCTACAATAAATCATGTTATACTTAATGGAAATCTTCACATGGTGTTGTATATTATTTGACCATACTGAGTAGCCTAAGTTCAAGAGCTCACCTCAGCAAAGAAGGACAATATACTGAGAACAATCATAAGAATGAAAGAATAGAAGCTAGGCAGCACAAAGTCCTGCAAGAAAAATATCAAACACATACTTTATTGGACACTAATAACAAGCATTCCGCTACAGGAGTAAATTAAAATGATAATATATATTGGGTAAACGGGTTTAATTGCCTGAATATTATACATTGTAAAAGAAAACAGAAAGTCTAGATCTCCTGCAAGACTAACTTGGTATATACAGTGGCATTTGATAGCAACATAAGCAAGGCAGGACCACTAGAGGGAATAGATTATAGGAGGGAAAAGGTTGATGCTAATCTATCTCTGCCGCTAGTCTTTATACTAAGATTCCAATAAGATATCCAGTTAAGGTTTGTATTAAGTTGAATAATTTCAACAACCTAAAGGAATTGTTTGACATATGGAAATGAAAGTCAATCAGGAATTGAAACACATAAGAAGCAGTGAAGCACATTTGGAGGCAAAAGTTAAGGTCCTGAGTTTATTATGACAAGACTTTACGTCCAATAGTATATACCTTATCATAATGAGATGCAGTGCATAATGAGATGTAGTGCATAATGAGATGCAGTGTTTAACATACATGGTTTATAGAAAGTCTCTGACTAATAATCAAATACAAAAAAAACACGCGTCAATAAGATGAAATTGAGAAAAAGGTTTGGACCATAATCAATCTCACAGATATGTTGTAGAGATTGATGATAGGCAAATAGGTAAAACTGGATTGAGATACTTCTAAAACAGTATTGTTGCAAATATGGATAGAGTTTCCTTTTTGGAACTGAGGGAGTACCAGACAAGACTATAAGGAAACGAGACAGGTTATCAATTGCAATTATATATATGTGAATTATTGGTCATGGTAACTCTAATGTATCTACATACAAATGAGCAGATTTTAGTAGATTCAACTTTCTGATATCTTTGCACGTGGATATCCAAGGACAACATGAGAGCACAGTAACAACAAATGTGTAAAATTAATTCTACCAGATCACATTCTTACTTCGGTGGTAATCATGCATATTGCTGCAGCAGCACTAGAGAGTATGCCAAATGAAAATATAGTACCCCTGAGAGAGAAATGAAATATATTTTAGATGAAGAACATTGAACATGAGCAAGAAGACAATGATGTGGTAATCTCAAAAAAATGTGACAGCTAGAAAACAATGTTTAAGTGACGGAAGTGGTACTACATATACCTTCATGCTAGTGGTACTACATATACCTTCATGCGAGGCTATAAATTTTATTGATGCTATTTAGATGCAAGAGAATACACTAGCAAGGTCTACTCCTACGTCAAACGGGAATGATGTGTTCCATTGTTTATGCATACGTAAAGAAGATGACTACGTTTCTCCCTTTTTAGGCCCAAGTAACTGGATGAAACATCTTCCCAATATCCTCCTCAAAACCCATAAATTCAAGGTCCAAAGGCTCAAAACATTAGAACTGAGGCTAAGGTTGGCATCAGCCAAATTCCTCAAGAGAATTGCTTTACATAAACATATATAACATTTATAAACAGTAGAGCAAGATAGGTCATTCTTACACAGGTTGGTCAGAGGCCTTTGCTCCAGCCCTTACAAAGCAGTAACTTACTCCACCGGCCAATGATGATACTAGACCAATGAAAACTGCAAAAGCATGGCGTAATCCATAGACACCTGGAGCTTTAGCTTCCCCAACTTCTGCGAAAGTAAAGCAATAGATATGATAAATGCATTTTGCTAATAGGATGATCAGGAACGGTTATAGTTAGCAACTTAGCATACAAAAATAAGAAATAATGGAGTGGCATCACTTTATAACTGGTGTATCAGAAGACGGTTATAGAATTGTTCAATGGAAATATTTGGCACCAAAACTAATCCCATTTGTCCATTATTTGCAGTGTCATTACAAGGCATCATAGCAAAAAGGATGCTTTTCCATACATTTAAGCCATTCTCATTATTGTTGGAATACTACACGAAGTCAGCTAACATAACAACAGCGATGATGAAACCTAACAGCTGAACCATACGTACTACCTTGCCATCACAATTGCATTCCAGTTCATTCCCTTTATTTTGATGAATATAGGTAATCTATGCATATTCATCTTTTCATGATTATTATTTTCACATTTGTTGAAGCTCGTTAATCTGTTATATCTGAAAATCTAAGAGACAAAATTACTTAGACAATTCTTTTCAGTTTTTGTAATGCCTATACTTAATCTCTATTCTGTCAAGTATGTTTTCTGACAGGATGGTTTCTATATATTAGGAATAGGGCCATTCTTTCATGTCTTCTTCCAACTACTGGTACAACTTCCTCCTTACAAGCATTTGATATGCAGAACTGCACCTAGTTCACTATTACTTATTGTACTTAAAGAAAGGACAAACTGGTCAGTTTGGCACAGGGCCAAAACCATGATGACTTCACTGGCTGGATAATTTACACAGATAAGAGGTACACACAGGTGACAGAAGTACGAGTGATGATAAACATCTGTTTTTGACTAATTCTTTGTGGAAACATTGGGAATGAACATCACATGATTCACATCTAACTTTTATATGCACATCCAAGCATAAGATTTCTCAGATAGCATCACATGTATATAAACCTCAAAACTGTCATCTTCTAGAGGTGGTTGACGGTCGAGTGCAATGTTCCTAGTCATTTAATCGGAGATGTATTCCATACTAAAAACATATTGATCAACTGAATGCATATAGTGTGCTAAATGAGATCACACTCCTACCATCTTACTCTTATGTGTAGATAGTCCAATCACAATCCATATCACATATAGATTTAAACTAAGATTACCAAAAGATCTATGCAGAGAGAAGGTTTTTTATTAGTTAGATACATCATCAAGTGACAACATAAGGGTTCAATGCTTGGTACTAGTATCCAATGTTACAAAAATTTATACTATTCACACCGATGGGCTTTATACTTGCTTATAATGGCTTTCATTAAAAGTTAAGCCGTTACAAGATCCTACATGCAGAAATTTTGCATAAGATAAACCCTATTAATTAATAGGCAAAAAAACTTCACTCATGAAACACAATTTCTCAAGAGATAATGGTCAATACTCAATACTAATTCATATAGATTTATTAACTCACTTCTGTACCTTCTATGCTCGTAGCCGATCCAAGTATGAAGAGCACGCCAAAGAAACTGAAAGCAATACCTGAAAAATAGATATCAATCATGAGAAAAATAGGGGCACTTGTTAATGATTTTGACGTAAGAACCACAAAATGTTTAAAGAAAATTTTCAGAGGCGGTAAGGAGCTTGTTTGTGAGAACAGCCAGCTAGTGGACAGCATGAATTTGCTTAAATATGTTGTTATTACAAACATTATAGAGGCAATTGATATCTGCATTCATGGGCTACATTAGGGGTGGCAATCGAGTCGTGTTCGTGTTGACATATTCGGGTTCGCGGGTTGGCGGGTTGAAATAACCTCAACCCAAACACAACCCATTTATTAATCGTGTCAAGAAGCTCAACCCTAACCCAGACCTGCATAACACGTGTAACCCGTTTGTGACCCGTTTAACCCGTTTAAGTAAATAGATCAAGTAGTGAATAAGATTTGTGGTTTGTTTATTTAACTAGCTTAAATGCAAAAATGATATAAGGATCTAAAATATGATAAAAATAACATACAAATAACTACACGACAATTTCAATGATATTTGAGTTATAAGTTATAAGCGTCAATTTCAATAAAATCTGAGTTATAATCATAAGAACATACCAAAATACATTTAATCCATATCCAACATTAAAACCAAGTTATATATTTTATTTTTAGAGACTTATATACTTAAACGGGTTCACGTGTTGACCTGTTTAACACTTGCTCAACCCAAACACCACCCGTTTATTAAACGGGTTAGACGGGTTGACCTGTTTTTTACCCAAACATGTTTATCCTCAACCCAAACCTGTTTAACTTCGTGTCGGGTTCGTGTCGTTTATCGTGTCGTGTCGAGAATTGCCACCCCTAGGCTACATGCACATTTTTAACTCGTCAAATATCACCAAAATCTAAGTATACAATTTTTAGCATGTTGATACTTGATATAACAAATAGAAATTCTTTTGAGCCTGCTAAATGTATGAACTTAAAAGAACAATGCTAGCAAATGAGTTTGTTTCTCCAAAACATTTACAATCCATACTCCAGTATGTAAAAGTTCAAAACACAATATTTATTTCTTATGGGCTCACTATGCAAATTATCTCAAATTACATCACAGAGGAAAAAACCCCAAGTGTGCAGAGGCACTGAGCTATCTAATAAAAGTATCAAATATTAAACATAATCAAATGTTTCTTAGATAGAAGTCATAGAACTGTTACCATACCTGCCACTTCAGCTATTTTCAAATTCTCGTGCAAAATAAATCGAGCTGCAACTGAGGCCATTATTGGAGTAGTGAAGCTTAATATCATAGCTTGAGATAGAGGTAATCTCTGAATACTGCAAAGAAAAGTTCAATCCAATTATTGAGAGAATAAAGTGCAGTTCAGTACTTCCGGACAAATGCTAAAAACCATCGTTAAATAACCTTAGGCCACGGCAATGTAAATAATAAATTAAGCTCCAAGCCTTAACATATGGAAATACAAGAGCAGATAAGTAGAAGCTTGTCAAGGACAGTTCAATTAAGGGTCTAATGAGAGGACACACATTTGTGATATTCATTACACTATATGGACATTCTGTATGCAAAGCTTTACAATTTGAAGAAATACTGAAGATAAGCAAGTTGAGTTTATCGTAATAAGAGTTATAAGAATATTATCTAAATGAGGGACGGGGATGATGCAAGTTCAGACTAAAGATGTATGTGTCCTTTATTCTTAAATTCCTAGTAGTTTTACGGCTAAACTGGCAATATATATTTTTGCCATATATACCTGAGGGGAAAAACAAACGGATGCATCTCAGTAACATGTGGCATACAGTCATATGGGTTTAGTTTACCATACTGGAGAAGATATACCTTTGTATCCTCTCAAATATGACAATTACATTCACGATGATATGCAGTAAATACTAAATACATAAGAAAACAGATAACTAGAAGTCTAGCATGACTTGCAAAGATACAGAAAACATAAATGGACTGAGATACACAAAGATCATACTGTTGCAGATAAATTAATAAGAGTATACAGATGTATCAATTCAACCACTTGCATATAGAACTTAGCTTTAAATGTCATATATGCCAAAAGACACATATGGACAGCACAGAATGGACCCATGAATAAGAATATACCAATTGGTACTACATGGAGCCATTGACAACAATGGTTTCACAAAGGGGTATAGCTGATGGAAACCATAAACTTATCAAAATGCTATTGGCACTCAATAATTCATCAGGAGGGAAGTAATGGGTCTTAAGTTATCAAACTGCAGCAGGAGCGGGAGGAAGACTTACCAGTAAATGAAAGTCAACAAAGATAGACATCCAGTAAGAGCCCTTGAAACTAGTAGATTCCGGACGTTTGCAGGTCCAACAATTGGTTCACCACTTCGTCTTAACCACATATACGATAGTATTGAAATAACTACACATCTTGTAAATGCTATCTCAAAAAGAGGAATAGCTTGAGCTGTCGTTTCAAAAAATAAGACAGATTAACTGGAGGTAAAACTAACAGCAACCTACAATGCAAAGTGCTAAGCAGTAAAATCTTTTTAATGATACAGATAAAAGTTGAGACACTAAATCACAAGTGAGTTGTATAAATATTCAAAGCTTGTGTAGAAACGTGACGTATTAAATAAAAGCTGGAATGTGTAAAATGTTTGCATCTTTCTGCTTAGCGGAAATAGTGGCAAGAGTAAAATGTTAAGCATTTTGTATATAAGAAATAAAACATTTACGACCACACCTGATCTTCAAAAGTATAAATACTAACATCCCTGTACAATGTGTTCTATATGCTCCATTTGTTTCTTATAATTCCTATTTCGTTCCTGGCGGGGGATGCATACAGCAAGATCCTAACCCCACACCTATGACGTATGGCATTCAGATACAGACCTTAAAACTAGGCTTTCTAAATGTCACCTTGGTGTTCAGTGCCCTTCTATATCAAAATAATGTCCTTTTTAAATATAAATTGATGTACTTAAACGAATTGCCACATACAGTAGAAACTCGATAAATTAATTAGTTAATAAACTCCGTAAAATAATATTGTTTGAGGTCCCGATTCATTAATTTATTGATAAATTAATATCGATTAATTGATAACTCTTTTAATTAATAAATTTAGGTGGTCCCATGAGTATTAATTTATAGAGTTTCTACTCTAGTAAGTAATAGGTTTTTTTTTTCAATAAAGTTTCTTTTAGGTCACTAACTGAGAATAGAAAGGTACATAAACTATTTTCAAGTACAGTTGACATATGGAATCATGAACAACATACGGATAGTATATTAAGGTTTGGCATAATATAATATGGGAAGAAATGTCAAAATGAGAAGTAATTAAGATAATATTTGCTCTTCGGCAGTGAATAATCTAGTTGGTCTTCCAATAATATAACGTAGGGGTGGAAACGAGCCGAGCCGCTCGTGAAAAGCTCGGGATCGGATCGGTAGAAAGCTCAAACGAGCCAAGCCTAAACGAGCTCGAGCCCGAGCTCGAGCAAATTGTCTATACGTATAAACGAGCTTAAAAGTAGTAAACGAGCTCGAGCCTTATGTAATTAACGAGCCGAGCTCCATTTGAACTTTATTTTCTTTAACATATCATATAAATTAGTCGAGCCCGAGCCGAGCTCGAGCTTGTGAAAATTTTCACGAGCCGAGCTCGAGCTCAAAATATGAGGCTCGAAACGAGCTCGAGCCCGAGCTCGAGCTTTATATATATAAAAGGGTCGAGCTCGAGCTCTGGCGAGCTCGGGCTCGGCTCGGCTCGTTTCCACCCCTAATATAACGTTTTAGTAACTGCAAGCAGAGTTGGCTCTCTCAAATCATTCGTAGATCTTTAAATGTACCTAATTCTGTAGTGATCCTCCCTTCTCAATGCTACAAAACTCTAGCCTGTTTCAATAGTTGACCGATAAACTCCAAGGTCGTTTATCACACACCACGCTCAAATCCTCTAAAGTCAACTACTTGAGTAATAGCAGTCTAAAACTAGCAGTGTCTTATTCTTTCGTTACTAACAATAAGTTCGTCAATCTCTCTATGTTGATGCATACATACTCAAATAATAGACATGGAACCAAAAGTATCCACACATCTCCATCCAAAGGCAATTAAACTATATCTTACAGCAAAGAGACATAAAGCATTTCACGAGATGGAGACCCTAGATCATTACATATCACAAGAAAGGATGCACATCTACATGTATAACCAGAAGAGTCAAATACTAATTTACAAGTCACAATTTCATCAAAGAGGACACATCGATATACCATCGTTCCTTATAAATTCCCCAACCAGAGCTGATCAACTCTTGGATTTATCTTGTTCTCGAGTAATAACCGACTAACATACCAAAAGAACGAGCATTATACTATTTAATGCATCACTTACTTCCAAATCTTGCCATCTGAAATATCACTAATGGTTTTATATTCCTTTATCTCCCATCACCTTAAAAACTAAAAAAACACAGGTACACAACTAGTAGTGTATCATATATGGCACACTCATCTTTTCCCCAATTTTGTTATCGTAGGCATGTTTGCAAAACTAGCGTTTGGTAACTTAGATGTAAAAGCTAAACGCCGTACTTGTGATTATAAAGCGTAAAATGGTGTAGAAGCTAAACACTAATGCTATACACTTGTACAAGTGGCGTTTTAAAAAACATAACACTAAACGCTCATTTCCAAACAAGCTTCTAATTCTAAATGCTCCTTAAAGCTCCCTACCAAACATTCGGCGTCTTATCAACATATAAAACTAAGTAACATACACAATTATAGTTCCTATCAATTTAGCATTCCGTAACAAATAAAAAAAACGCTAACCAGAGAAAACATCCATAAGTACTTCCATAACACAATACACAAAAGCCGACAACACGACACACAACAAACCAGACCACCTACTCCCTCCCCACACCCACACAACAATCTGCCTAAACGGCGACACTTCCGCTTCGATCAATCGCGCTATCTGATCCTGTAACCACAACAACAAAACACCATCAATTCACAAATTTATAAAATAAAAAATAAATTAAAAAAAAAAAAAAAAAAAAAAAAAAAAAAAAAAAAAAAAAAAAAGTTACCTTGTTAGATTTCTTTCTAGGGTAACTGACTGTAAAAATATTGATTTTAGGTTTATTACTATGAGTAATTTCGGATTGATGAGTAGATAAAAGAGGTGTGATTTGATTATTATTATCTTCATGTTCTTCTTCTTCTTCTGATGGTTGGTTATTTGTTGTAACTAATTCAACGATATGTGTATCTTCATTCATTACTGTTGAAGAAGAATCCATTGTGTTTTGCCCCCAATGAATTTGGTCAATTTGGGGCTATTATTTGTAGAATATGAAGATTGGTTTATTAATGGTTATTGAATTGAAAATGAGAGTGACATGTCAACGGTTAACCGAGCTGGATGTGGTTGGCTCATCCTGCTAGGTGGCACTGTATTTTAAATTTAACTTGAAAATTAACGGGGATGTTTAAATGGACGAAATTTTTTGTTTATGTAAATTTGTTAAGAAAATAAGATTGTCCATGTTTGTTAATTAAGGTATTAAATGAACATAGATGGGCGGACATAAATTGTAAGAACAAGCCTAAAATATTCAAAATGTATATAGCATTTCGTGTTTATGTGTTCGTTTGTCTAAGTGTGTCTCTTTTACTAGTAGTAAATGTTAGATATTGAATAAACCCATAGTTATAATTTTATTTTTTTATCATTATTTAAACGGTGAAAATCCTTGGATAAATTAAACCCACAAATTGGGCTTGAACCTATCTATCATCTAAAATACTCCCCCGCAGTCTGGCAATGGAGCCTTGCTACCTTACCCTTTGCAATCGGGGGCTTGGTGTTTACTCTGCAGGTAACGTCTTGAACTATGCATTTCTTGCATCTAGACTTCAATCTGTTAGCATACAGACTAAGCTGCTTCGACATTCTGGTATCGTAACTTTTGGGCCTTCCTTTGATGATGCTTTGTGTACTTTTAATGTGAAAATGGAGATTGACCTTTTGAGTCATCCATGTGAGATCGCTGCCCCCAAACTCATGAAGAAATTGGCAGATATATATTTCATACGTGTTACCCAGACAGTCGAATATACATTTTCTTTATCTACTAGACAGATGGCATTATGGAAATCGCAAATGGAGGACTACACTTCGGACTGGCTTAGGGTGGTTCCGATATCTGGGTTGGGACAGACTATGAATGCCAGGACCTACCGGTGTGTGTTATGTTATCGGCTTGGTGTTCCCCTATTCTCTGTTCAGATGCCGTGCTCAGCTTGCTCCAAGGTCTTTCCTGGGGATATTTATGGGGACCATGTTGTATCTTGCGCAGGTATTATTGGTATTAAACATAGGCATAACGTGGTACGTGATGTTTTTATTAACATATGTTCAGTCGGGTATTTCGGCTTGTAAAGAGGTTGATATTGGGCTTGATGGGGAAAGGGACAAACCTTTACGTCCAGTTGATATGTTGCTCTACTCATGGGACGGAAGGCTTGATGTATGTGTTGATTTGACTGGGTCATCGCCCTTGACGCAAACTGGTATGGTTGATTTTGTGTCGGGTCGTGCAGTGATTGAAGCTGCACAACGTAAACGCGTCAAGTATGAGGCTGAATGCGCGAATATTGGATATGGGTTCCTCCCATTCTCTTTCTCTTCTTTTAGGGAACTTGAGAATGATGCAGTGACCTTATTGAAGCGAATCTGAAAGTTCTCGATGACACAAGACATTGGGGCACGTGTTGTTGCTCATATCTTTAGTAGAATTAGCTTTTTTATAGCTAAAGGAGTTGGAGCCCAGTTAGTATCTCGACTTCCCACTAACTTCTTGTAAATCCTATAAGTTTCTAATAAAGTGATGTTTATAATAATAATAATAACAATAATAATAATAATAATAATAATAATAATAAAACCTAAATATAATCATATCAAAAAGAAAAGGGAAACACTTCAGAATTACTTAACCAATGATTGACTTGTGTTATAGTCGACCGGTAACAAAAGAGTCACCAACGATCGACTTTAGTCGACTTATAACCGAATAGTATCAACGATCGATTGTAGTCGACTAGTAACAAAACAGTGCCAATGATCGACTATAGTCGACTGGTAACAAAAAGTAAACAATTAAAAATCCTTTTTTTTTTTTTCATCTACAACCAATGTATCCATGCCAAACGGGATACACTTTTGTTACTACCCCTTTGTCATTCGTCTGAGTTTCAGGCAAAGAATCACCATTCTCAATGACCTCCCACATAGAGTAGTCAGTCATCTTAATGTATTGCTCAATTCTCATTCTCCATAGCTCATACTTACCAGACTTGAGCATAGGCACCTTTAATGCAGTAACCATGTGTATAGATTCTGACTCTATGTCTTCAGCAAAAGTTGAACAGCCTTGAGTTTTAAAACAGGTTCTTCTTGATCACAGCTTTTAGATCACAAGCTCTGATACCACTTGTTTATACCAGTTAATCACTTGATTGAATTCTTTAGCTTGTAAAGGTTTAGTTATCTTAGATAAATCTAAAACAACTCAGGTATAGAAATTGACTTGAGACTATATTAAACACAATGCGGAATCTTATGTTTAATCTTAAGAAGAACAATGAATAACAAACAGTTGTATCTCACAAAACACTTCAATATATTAATACGAATACTCTTAAAGTATTAGGGTTATACAACCTTGAGTTAATCAACTTTCTAATGATACTGATACGTGTCTAACTCTATGGCCTAGGACCTCCTTTTATAGACTAAGGAGTCCTAGTCGACTTACAATGACTTTCTACACAAAATAAATCTTTTAGAATCTTTTCTATAATTATCTAACCAATTATACATGTTTATCTCATAAGCAGTTGTAACTAAACTCTCTAGCAATTGTATCATTAACTTTAGCAGCAGTATCCTTCTAGCAGCAGTAACTCTTCATTAGCAGTAGTAACTACTTAGTGTATTTGTCTAATCTTCTTCAGCATCCATAGGAGTAGTAAATACACTTAGCAGTAGTTGTAGAAACACTAGCAGTAAAAACATACTTAGAGTATTTTCCCTTGAGCACTTTAAGCAGTAGTAATCTTATGAGCAGCAGCAGTTCTTCAAAACCCATCATGATTGAATGGGGCTTTTCAATTTTGAGTCTAGGGTTTGTTCATACACAAAAAAATTTAAATTAGGGCTCTTCAATTTTGATTGAGTTTCTATGCAATTAGGACTGATTAGACAATGTACAAACATCATGATTCCCTAAAATATAGGATTTGCATAAACCAACTTATATTGCATATTTTGATTCAAATTTTATTATTAAAATTCGAATTAGATTAATTATTTTTTGGGGGGGGGAATCATGTCTAGGATGCTTGAAAATGGATTAGGAGTCATTAACATTTAAACTTTTCAAACTGAAAACTCTTGGCGCCAAAACATTGAAGTCGCCAAACACCCCAATTCCATTGTTTTCGAAAAATTTCACGAAACTAGGATCATGAAACCTTTTTCATGCATTGTTGATACAAACTAAAAACGTTTTCTCATGCATACATGATCTCACAAATATTGATGGAATTACATAACTAATATGTATTTTTCGACATATTCGTTTGAGCAAAAGTAAAGTTAGAAGCATTTGGGTAATCTCATTATTTATTTTGGAGTCTAGATTACCGCACCTCCACATGGTTTGCATATAGGCACAAACTAGGCACATATCTTCAAAACAACCATTCTCAATTTTAACTTTTAATAAATTTTTCATAGGTAACAAGATGTATCACATGTTTGATTCTGATCAGGAATTGACAGCCGATTACATTCCCAAACCATCACTTGAACCAAGCACTCCATCTTGTCACATACAAAGCTTTTGTAATCTTGAGTCTCGTCTCTTTCATGAAGGACTAATTGTCGAGTCCTCCCTTCTCAATCACGATCACATCAAAAACATGTTTCATGTTTCTTCCAACTAAAGATCACCTTCATTCCACTTTTAGTCCAAGAGAAGAACACAAAGTATCAAAAAAATACAATGTGTTAGAGTCATTGTGTAGTGCACTTGCATTACTTGTAATTTACTTGTATCTTGACATACATCAAGTTGTCATTGTCTTGTTTATTCATCTTGTGTGGATCATTGTGATCTTATTGAGATCTTGGAGATCTCTTGTAGCTAGTGTGTTAGTGTGTTGATCAAGTGGATCAAGACTAGAGTGTGAGGATCGTGTTGATCGTGTGATACGTAAGGATCTAGATCGTGTGAGAAGTAAGGATCGTGTGTATCATGAGTGAGATTGGTACTAGCCATATTAGTACTCGACATTTAGCTTAATGTCGGAAATTATGATAAGCGACGTTGTATGGTTTTCTCCGCCTGAAGGGAGCTTTGTTGACATAGTGCTTAGAACTCTCGAGTTGGGTACTCAGGGAGTGGAGTAGGGCGAAGAAGAGCTTCGTTACCGAACCACTAAATCTCGTTGTCTCGGTTTGATATTTCCATCTCTATTCTCTATATTTATTGTGGACATTTGATGGTATAGATTAGTGTTCATATTGGTGTTGGTTAATTTCACAAAAGAATTTAATCCAAGTTTTTCAAAGCAACTTTTCTAATTAAAAAAAATAAATCGGTAAAACTATTCAACCCCCTTCTAGTTTTCCACAAACACAAACTAACATAAACCAACATGCGCATGGTAATAGATTTGCTTTGCTGTCCACAATAACCGAAAACCGAAACCGAATCGAACCGAATTCGTAACCGAACCGAATTGGTCAAAACCGAATCGAACCGAACTAAATATTCGATTATCCGTTTGGATATGGGTTTGGCAATGAAAACCGAAAACCGAAAATATATAAATATATATATTTTTTATGCATTTATATATAAAAATAATCACTAAAAGTCTTTTTTAGTATAAATATAACATTATTTAAGCTTGAAAAAAAAATTGTTCTAAAAATATACGGAGTATATAATTAAATGGAAAAATAATTAAAATTATGTAATTCGGGTTATTTGGTTCTGTTTTCGGTTATAGGGGTTCGGTTTGGTTGAATCAAATTTGAATTCGGTTCGGTTCTGTTTTCGGTTTGACCCAGAAAAAAAATTAACCGAACAAACCGAACCGAATAACCCGATAACCGAACCGATTAACACACCTACTAGCCACTGATCAACATTGCTGTTAACCCCCCATTTACAAGAATATAATATACAAACTTAGATATCAATAATATACATGTATACAAATGACATGGCACAGCATTCGTATTAGAACAGATGATACATAAGAGATCCCGATTGTAGCCTTTACAAACAAAGCCTGCTTTATTGTATATATGTACTACAATCACACATGAATGTGGTCGCAAACCTATCTTATAACTTATAGTCTTATACATTGAACTATACAGAACATTATATAACAGAAATACCTTTCATGGATGCATACTAAATTAGTTACTTGGATTTAAACTAGCACTAATCACGCTTTGCAAAATTAGGATTTAGTGACATCTCAATTTCTTCAAGAGATCGCCCTTTGGTTTCAACTAAGAAATAATAAGAGAATATCGCTGCGAATGCGGAAACTGCACCGAAGCTCCCATAAACTGGCGCAACACCAAATTTCTCCGTTAGCTCAAGGAAGAATAACCCAACCAAGAAATTACACACCTGAATCAAAATGTCATACATAATAACAGCTTAGTCTCAACACCTAAAATAAATGAAAAACTCTGTTTTCTTATCGTTTCGGTTCAGGGTTACTTTTTTTTTATCTATTAGTAATAATAGCAAAATACTGATATGATTTGTTTTGTCATAATTCATAAAGAGGTATATAAGATATTTGGTTGTATGTGTCTTCAAATTTCATCGATTGAGCAAATTCAGATTCATTGATATCAGATGTAAATCAAATATTTAGTTACCAGGTAAACATTTAAGATAAGTACCCAATGAACAGAAAAACTGAAGCTCATGATCTTGCCACGTGTCCTGCTGCTGCTCAGTTCAGGTATAATAAGACCAGTTACAGGACCAGCTCCACATGCATAAGTCAAAATGTACCTTTGACAATGTATAATATCAGATATACGACACTAATATTTCCAAAACATAAAGTCAAATTTTGCAAGTCCAAGATGATTAATCTTACAAGATGGTCCCAAGAATTGACAAGTTGTTACGAAGCTCTTCATCTATTGGAAAGCTAATAGCATATACAACAAGAAACATCGATATTGCCTGTATTCACATAAGTAATAATATCAATTTACCAAGGCAAACATAAATATGTAAATATTATATACTATTTCAGAAAATGAGTTTTGACCTCATATTGACTGAATTTAAGTAGTTTAATGTACTGAGAACATCACAAAATCTTTAAGGAAACAACTGATAATATCATATTACCATTCCTACATAACTTCCGATTATAAGCTTCTGCCTTCCTTGCCTATCAACCAAGTATAAGGCACCAAGAACACCTGTAAGCCATGAATGTGATAATAGTTAAAAACAATAGGATTCATTAATGTGTACTGATTGAGAATTGTGTACTTATAATCACATTAAAAACCTGCAAAATTGGTGAGTCCAACACACAAGCTTGCAAATGCACCGTTTGTGATTCCAGCATCTTTGAAAGTTAAGGAGGAAAAGTAAAGAACTGCATTGATACCAGCGAACTGTTGCAGTACAAACAGAGTGCCTCCAATTAAAGCAACTGCAATCATTAAAAACAGTTGGGCAACTGAAAATGTTAGAAATGTAAATGTTTCCACATATATAACTCGCAATATAATAGTACCTCTAGAATGTGGTTCATCTAGAAGTTCTGACCATCTACTGTCTAAATCACCACCATCGTTCTTAAGAACAGATTGAAATTCTTCAATGCTTTTCTCAACTTTAGAAGGTCCCCACAGATTAGAGATGATTTGTTTAGCATCATTAATTTTTCCCGCCTTCACAAACACCACAATTAATTAATAAAGTGTTTCTTTTTCTTGCTAACATAAATATGTGTTTTTAAGAACTTAGAACCAGAATCCTACTTTGCATAGCCAGCGTGGGCTCTCGACAGCAAACTGCATACCAAATGCTAAAACAAAACCAGTAGCACTTGCAATATATAGTATCGTTCTCCACCTGTCAACAGTTTAACATATTGTGTCAAAAATTTATAAAGAAAATTAAGTAGGCATCATTGTACAACTTATGTTCAGCAAATTATCGACAACATATAGGAATACATTTTAATTTTATTTTATCAATAATCCTAAATAACACGAAAAGAAAAGAAAAGATATATACCAGTGGGGATCACTCTCCGAGAATATTCCTAGAAAGAGTGATGCTATAAGTCCAATACATATTCCAATTGAACACAAGCTCCCCAACGAACCTCTATATTTTGTTGGAGCGACCTGAATATAACATGGTGAATACTTTTAACACTGTTAGTAAGTATTTTTGCGTCCATCTGATGTAATGGTATGTTGCAATTCTATAGGATATCCACATTCTTTACTCTGAACAAAATCCAATTCAACAAACATTACAAGGAAGATACTAACACAGATTATGTGTTTGCAAAACTGCGTTTCATGCGTGTGTATTGATAAGTATGCGTTCTATGTGTGTGTATTGTGGCCTAAACATGCGCATAAGTATGTGTGTGTATTGATGAGTCACATATTAACGGTGTTTGGGATTGTGTTTTCAAAACAGATTATGTGTTTGCAAAACTGCGTTTTATACCACGATTTGTCTCTATGAAAACAGAGACAAATCACTTTTTTCAAATGGTTTGCCAAACACTGTTTGCAGACAATCCCAAACACCATCTTAGTAAATAGTTTAACAACTGATGTGATCGATTTGCATCTAGTTTTTCTTGAAATGATACAAAGTAAAGATTTGTGTCATTGTGTGTATGCTGCATGCAACCATATACCATAATCTTTAACTTATTAATTAGCTATAAACAATGAACGGGAAATAAGACACTTATCTTCTATTAACAAGGAACAATAAATAACTTTAAAAATGATGCAACAAAAATTAGACACCAACAAAGTGCAGACCCTCGGAAGTATACCTCTGATATATAAATAGGGACAAGAACTGCATTTGCTCCAATACCAAGACCCACGAAAAATCTTCCCAACAATAACTGATCCAAAGAGTGGGCTTGTGCACTGTCAAAAGAGTATACACATTAGTACACTACATATCAAAACTGTTTTCTACGACAATTATAACTGTTAATCCCAGATCCTAAACATGTAAAAGGAAGGTTGCATTGGTTTTAACCAAAAATACCATAAAACCGCACCAAGAATGAGAGGTATTGTGTCAACCTGAAGGGTTCTCCTAAACCCGAGTCTGTCAACCAGATAACCAGCACCTGAACTTCCCAGAAATGCACCTGCGATAAATATGCTCACCACAAGCCCTTCAAGTATCGATTCGCCTTCAAATCCTAGCTCTCTAGCAATAGATATAATTGGACCATTCATCACACTGCACCACACCATTAAAATCTAATCAGAACCAAAAAGAAAATACTTCAATACTAGTCATTTGTCTACAAATAAACCAGAAGTCTAACATCAACTTAGTAACTTACAACAAACAAAAATCATGCCCTAAAATTTTAACTTTGAGAAAAGATAGATTCAGGATATGAAATGTGGGCCTTGCTCTGATCTCAGTCACTTATCCCCGCTTTGAAGTATATATCTTCTATCACCATATATATGCACGTAACTCATGTATATTCAAGGCTAATGTCATAAAGTAGCTACGTACTTGATTGAATTTTACACATTGGTCATTTTGCCAAATGCCGCATGTGAGTATCTTTTTTTGGTGCAATGGTGAATGTATTATATTAATTTCCAACAAATATTACATCATAATAATAGAAAACAAGATTGGACATCTCCCAATCTTGAAATACAAAGCTGCAACTATACTAAGACAATACAAGAGACTATATATGACCATACTACCTCATATTAGACAATACAAAGCCGCATGTGAGTATCAATTTATCATTAAACTAAGTAAATTGTTCAGTGACCAATGTGGTTTAACTGAGAAGGTAACCTTGTCATACATTTTATCTTGATCTAATATTTTGGGTATGTTTGGCGAAATGGGCTAGGGCTGGGCTGGGGCTGGGACTTATATTATAAGCCAAAATTAAATTTTGTATTTCTATAAACTTGTTTGGCAAATGGGCTGGAGCTGGGGCTTATTATTGTAAAATTACTAAAAAAGACATAATTAAATGAGTTTTTGTATATGTTAGATATTTTTGTTGGTAAATAAGTAATTTATTCTTCAAAAGCCCCGGGCTAAAGTTTTTAGCCCCTTTTATGGGGTTAAAGTTTTTAGCCGACTTATTTTATAAGCCATTCCATAAGCCCAATGACAAACGAGACTTATTTTATTAGCCGACTTATTTTAAAAGCCCAAGCCCCTATAAACCCTTTGCCAAACACAACCTTTATATAAAAAAGATCATAAAAACAAAAGACTTTCACTATGTTTAAAGACTAAATTCAAACGAAAATTTGTACAATGACCCATTTAGGTTGAGACATTAGCTAATTATTCACATGTAGATACTCACTTTGTCCCAAATTAATAGTCCACAAACATAAAATTGACTTTTTAAGTAGCATTGCAAGATTTGATGATAACAAGTAGGGTGTCAGTAAGGTCGGGTTGACCCGAACTTGAGCCCGATAAGCCTTATCGGGTCGGGTTAAATCGGGTTGAAAAAACTTATGAGGTTAGTTTCACCCGAACCCGATAACCCGACATTGTTATCGGGTCGGGTTAGGGTTAGAATTTTTTGTTGCCGGGTTATCGGGTCAACCCGACAAGACCCAAAAATCATTATTTCATTAATGTTTCTTTTCTTTCATGCTTACTAGAAAATTGGTAATGTTAATATTTCTTTTGAAGATGAAAACTAAAGATTGGGCATGTGTGCCTACTGGTATTTCTTTTGTTTCACGCACAATGACAATTTAGAATGGTTTGCTTTTACTTGTTACAAGTTAATGTGATACCTTACTGTTGTGTTTTGGCGGCAAAGTGCCTTTGGTAATGCAAATATGCATTAGCAGACTAACAGGGGGTGTTTGGATATTATTGCAGACTTGCAGCCTACATCAGGGGGTGTTTGGGTTAAGTTTGGGTTTTTCTTAGTTGTTTAATGTGGTTTGATTTGGATGGGTGTTTGATAAGTGTTCTAAAACAAAGATGTTAACTAGTTGGTTCCGTACAGTTTGATTTTTCTTAGTTGTTTAATGTGATTTGATTTGCAGCCTATAGCAGGAGGTGTTTGGATTTGGGTTTACGTAGTTGGTTCTATACAGTTTTTTTAGTACTACAGTAGGGATTAATGGCGATTTAGTACTGCAGTAGTAAGTAGTAAGTTTGGTTCCATATAGTTTTTCATGTTTGGTTCAAAATGACACAAGTCTCAAAAAATTAATTAATTAATTTAAAAAAAAAAAAAAAAAAAAAAAAAAAAGATTACTTATACATCAGTGAGAACAGAAGGTAGATACATTCTAGTCCAAATATTGCTAGAACATAATATGAATTAAGGTGTTATATGAAGATGTGATCATTAGCTCAATATGAATTAAGGTGCTATATGTTGCTTGTTTTGTTTTCTGAATTAAGTGCAAGTGCTCATACATTAAGATTGGAGCTCCACAGCCTTGATGTTGTTTCATTTTGTATGAACTGTGTGCAGTACAATGCTCATACAGCAGATCAACATATATGGAAGATACAAAAGGGTGTACAAGAAAAACAAACATAAGTAAGTTACTAGTAACTTTGGTTCCATATAGTTTTTTATGTTTGCTTTAAATTGACACAAGTCTCAAATGACACAAATGAGGCTTAGTAGTCACTAATATACTTTTGTATGCTTGCTCAATGTCAGGCCATAGCAGCTAACACTTAAAACCTTAGTGTTGCAATAACTTTTGCGATAAATCAGAATACAGAGATAAGACTATACGAAAGGTACCCGATATGAAAACCGAAAAGGAAATTAGACATGGAAGCAACAAGTACATGAGGAAATGCAGGTAACCATCCTATATCAATATCATCCTCTTCTTCCAACACCACATTTCCATTCCCTATCAATCCATCACAAAACAAACAACAAATCAGTTTAAAAAACCCGAAAACTTAAACATTATAAAAATAACAATACGAGAACCAGAACCTGAATCCAACAATTCAGGAAGCTCTGTTTCCTTAGAACAACATGGTTTAAAATCCACCAACCGTGTGGAACTAAGTAGACAAAATGGTCGGTGAGTTGAGTAGTTAAGAGTTAATGTCGGAAATGTACTGATGTTGGAGCATGGTGGGACACGACGGCGGTGTATGGTTGTTGTTGTGGTGACTGTGGCTGACATTGGATTAGATTTTTTTTTATTGAGGATCGCTACTATGAAAGTGAGACACGTGGATGTTGTACATTAGTTTTGTATAGGGCCGTTTGGTCGAGGGGTATGGAATAAAAGTAATGAAATGAAAATGTTGATATTTGGTTGACAAATGTCCCACCACAATGGAATAAAAAGTTATTTTGATACCCATAGATTCATACTAAGGTAAGAGGGTGACTTTTGTTATTTTTTTATAGTAACTTGTGCATAATACAAATTTTTTTTTGTTTTATACTTTTTTTAGTAGGTCCTAACTCATAATCATATATTTATTTTATGATTTAAAATTAATAATTTCAATTTTAAAATATATTTTAAATTTTAAAACAAATATCATTTAAATCAATCAATTATTTTCTCTCTCCTCATTTTCTCTCAAACCATTCATTTTTCTTTCAAAAACATGGGTTTTGGAGATAATAATGAATTAACCTGATAAACAAATGATAAAATTTAATTCACAAAAAGATAAAATTTAATTCGTCAAAAATAAAAGTCCTCCCAAGTACGCTAACCTTACAAACTACTTGCACATACATGTACTTTTTAAAATTAAAATATGGGACATTTTCATTATTTTAATATGGTTGCCTAGTCGGTTCTTAGATTTTTTTTTTTTTTTTTTTTTTTTTTTTTTTTTTTTAGTTTGGAATTTTCTAATAAAAGTCAAATGGACGAATATTAACCGAGCTAGATGTGGTTGGCTCATCCCGATAGGTGTCATTGTTGATTCTGACTTTTATTAATATTCGTCCATTTGAGTTTAACCGGATAAACAAATGAACGTAGATGTATAGACGAAATTTCTTGTTCATCTACATTCGTTAAGAGAATATGATTTTTCATCTATACTACTATATAAAAAGTTTAGGACTTTTTAAATAAAGAAGTCTTAAAATTTTTAAGACAAAAAACATTTCTCTAATAAAAAATTAACAAGTCATAATCATATATTGAATTCAGTCAACTTGTAACCGCTAACATTCATATAACTTATTGAATTCAGTCAACTTGTAACCACTAACATTATACAACCTATCGTAACAACTTGTTGGTTATAAAATCAAAATAAAATAAAATAACATACGACACATATTTAAACACACACACAAAAAAGCACACACTAGTGTCTTTTCTTTCTCAAATAAGAAACCGTCTTCTCATGTACACCACCATCAGATCCTCCTCGGCTGCCACCACTTCATCCTTTGACGCACAGTATGCCGGAATCACTGCTTTTTTATGGTTTCAGTTATATATGGTATTGGTGGTAGATCTTATGGTTTTGGTGGTAGATCGGGATATAAAACCTCAAACACAACACAAAAAACACATGCAAACCATTTAACCACGCCCTATTTAAACAAAAAAAAAATACACAAACTCCTAGAAACGCATCAGACGTCGCCACCGCATTAGCCACAAAAATAGACACCGAGTACCCGCCGCCGCATTACGCGGGTACCCTTCTAGTGTTCGTTAGTTAAGGTGTAAATGAACATAAACGAATATACATAAATGAACGTGTAAAAACAAGCTTAAAATATGCAAAATGCATATACTATATAGCATTTCTTGTTTGTGTGTTCGGTTGTCCCATGTGCCTCTTTTACTAGTAGTAAATAATACATATATATGATAGTCGAACACATGCAAAAAAAACATAAATAAATGACACAAAAGCGAATAGTATCGAACGTATAATCAGACGTTCACGGACATAACTAAACAAACAAGCTTTGTATTCATAATCGTTCAATTAATAAATAAACGATCATAAATGAATATTTTACTGAAAGCTACATTGCACGTTCTGTTCATTTACAACCTTACATGATTTTAACTTTTAAGAGGTATTCGCTAAGTTAAATCAAAGAGATGTAACTGACATGAGTCGAGTCGTAACTCGTTTAATTAAGAGACACACGAGTTACATAATAAGTTTTTATTTATTTATTTATTTATTTATTTATTTTAAATAGACCCTTAAACAACGTTGTTTTGAAAAAAAAAAAAACAAAATCCGAACCTCAAAATTGGACTCAAGCTTGAACATGTTTTTATTTTAAGATCAAGCTTCATTAGTTTTGTTTATTGATATTGATTGTTTGTGAAAATTAAAATATAAATATACATATATACAAGAGTAAAAATGTCCATTTAGCACTAGCTTAACTAGTTTAGTACTCACTCAAATTTGACATTGAGGTGCAGTTTGGTTGGAGGTTTTTAACTGAAAGATTCGGATTTGAACTTGTTTCATACATTTGGTATACCCCACTTGGATTTCCGACTGGTGTCGATGCCCAAATATGTAGCTTTTTGTAAAACACAATGGAATGACCTTGTTTTGAAATATAAAGTACTACCTCCGTCCCAAAATTATAGTCCCCTTTTGACTTTTTCGGTTTTTCTTTCTCAATTTTGACTTTAAATATATATATATATATATTTTTTTGTGTTATACAATAGTTGATGAAAATTATACCAATGAAAAATACATTTAAAACTCAATCCATTCATATATTTTGCATCAAGTATTATGTAATATAAACAAAAATATTAAAGGTCAAAGTTGAAAAATAAAGACCGAAAAAGTCAAAAGGGGACTATATTTTTGGGACAGAGGGAGTAGTATCTTTCGGTCTAGATAATTGCGTAAAAAGACACAACCAAGGGCGGAGCTATTAAGGGACCGGGAAAGGTCCCGGCCCCCTAGGCCTAAGCCCGTTAATGTATTTTTTCGCGATTTCATGTGCTATATTTTAATTTTTTCCATCTCGGCCCTCCAATCTAATGTTTCTCCCGAAAAAAAATTGTTTCGGCCATCCAAAAATAAAATTCTAGCTCCGCCACTAGTCACAACCACATGATATATAATATTTAATTCATTTTGTATTTATTTATTTACTTTTAATATTATATAATATACTATTATTTTAATTTATAATATTATTTTCTCATACACCATTTTTTTTCTCTCTGTAAATCCAAATCTTAATCCTAAACCCGTCTACAAACCAAACAGTCCCTGAGTTTTCTTCATAATCAATCTAGAGTAGCTCACGACTTGTCTATGTCTCTATTAGAATTTGTATTAAAAAAAAAAAAAAAAAAAAAAAAAAAAAAAACCTTTTATAAGTTTCTTGTTTGTAAAGTTTTCTAAATAACTTTGTCCGAACATACTTGTTAGGATCAGGGGAACATAATCATAGGCAAAGGACAGTAGCAGCAGCAAAACCCAGCAACACAAACAAGAAACAGGTAGAAGATCAGAGGTTGGAGAAAAAAAAAAGGCTAATATTTGTATTATGAAGAAGTATCAAAGGTTACAAGTTCTGTATCTGCTATATGGTTATATAAGTGAATAACCGACATACAAAAACACCGACATACAAAAAACACCGACATATAAATTCTAGATACTACCAAAATGACTAAAATACCCTTAGTACTAATATTACCAAAATGCCCTTAGGAGTTTAAGTCAAACCAACTAACAATCTCCACCTTGACTTCAACTCCTAAGTAATGCCAAAGTTTCAAACTCCAAATTCCAAACACTAGAAGTGCTAGCAAAATTCATAACAAACGATCGAATCCGAAAACGATCCAAACACAAATGCCGATGTCTTCAAAACGAACTATCAAATGTTAACCGACAAATCAAACTCGGTTAACCAAACAAAACGAATCGGCTCTAACGATCTTCAAAAAAGGACAATCAAATTCGGGCAACAAACTTCAAAGGCCCGACAAACGAAGATCCAAATTTCCAGAATGACAAATTCCAAAAGATCGAACAAGCTTCAAATGACCTGATCATAACCAAGTCTTCAAACACCAAAACGATTTTCAAAATTCGAATACCAAAACGCCAACCATTTAGAGCACATCACATTCTGAACCCGAGTCGTCTTTAGCAACAACCGCTACCTGACCTTTTTCCTTAAGTTTAGGACAATTGTGCTTCCAATGGCCTTCCTCTTTGCAATAATTACAAATATCTCGAGGATTGGGACCTCGAGAACTTGATGATGCTCCACCTTTATCTTTACCCTTTTCAAATCGATATCGATCCCTATCACGACTTGTGGTTAATAAACCGACGGGTTGAGATTCCAAAGTTTCCGATGCTTGATGACGAAGCTCTCGGGAATGCAAGGCAGATCGAACATCTTGTAATGTGATGGTTTCTTTTCCAACAACAAAGGAGTTTACAAAGTTCTCAAACGAGGGAGGCAACGATACTAGAAGAATAAGAGCCGCATCTTCATCATCGATCTTGACATCAACATTTTTCAAATCCATCAAGATCGAGTTCAATGCATCAAGATGATCTTTTAATGAGGAACCCTCTTTCATTCGTAGTGAAAACAAACGTTGTTTCAATAACAACTTATTAGTCAGCGACTTTGTCATATAAAGCTTTTCTAACTTCTTCCACACACCACTAGCCGTTTTTTCATCCGCAACCTCGCAAAGAACCTCATCTGATAAAGATAGCAAAATAGTGGAATAGGCCTTTTCATCTTGTGAGGCATATTTTGCATCCGTCATATCAGCCGGTTTGGGACCGGCTAGAGGTGCCCAAATGCCTTGTTGTTTCAATAAGGCTCGCATTTTAATTCGCCTCAAACTAAAGTTACTTTTCCCATTAAACTTCTCAATACTAATGCTACTAACTGATGAGGATAATTGAGAAGACATAATTTTTTTCAAACGGGTTTCTAATGGGTTTTACTACTAAATAACAAACAACCACCCTATTAGCTGCTATGAAACAAGGAACAAAGACCAAAAGCATAAAACCAACAAGCAATCAATCCACAAAACCAAATTCTAATTGTTCCCAAATCCTAATCAACAAACTCCTTCAACTTATCAAACAAGCAGAAGCAAAATCAATTGAACAACAACAAAACAACAAACCTGATGTCTTCAACTAATTGAATTAGCCAGCCGCCAAACACCAAACGATTTCAATTGATGTCAAGAAATTGATTCTTGAAATCAACCACAAGCTGAACTCGATTCCCAAACCACGAATTTGATCAGGTAACCCAAAACGAATCCACAACTTCAAACAATTGAAACTTGCTTCAAATTGATAACCCGGCTCTGATGCCAATTTGTTAGGATCAGGGGAACATAATCATAGGCAAAGGACAGTAGCAGCAATAGCAGCAACAGGTATCACAAACTAAGAATAGGAGTATATTGGTGTATGAGATTAGGAGGTTTTAAAACAAAAGTACTGATGTTTATTAGTCTGATAAGTATCAAAGATTACAAGTTCTGTATCTGCTATATGGTTATATAAGTGAATAACCGACATACAAAAACATCGACATATAAATTCTAGATACTACCAAAATGACTAAAATACCCTTAGTACTAATATTACCAAAATGCCCTTAGGAGTTTAAGTCAAACCAACTAACAATACTTGTAGTCGGAAATCCATCAATGATTACGGGTGTGTTGTCGAAACAAGCAGTAGTATTTATCTCTAGCGTGGTAGTTAGCAGTAAAAGTTAGCAATAAGCATTTAGCATAACAATTAGTATTAGCCGTTTAATTTATAAAAGTGTTTGGTAGATTAGCAGTAGCTATAATTTTAATGTATAAAATGACTTAATGCTAAATGTTAAATGTTTATTTAAAGAGCATTGAGAAATTAGCGTTTTTATAATTTTGTAAATGATATTCGCTTCCTTCCAAACAATCTTCGTAATAATAATACTAAATACTAATTGCTATAAAATGATCTTAAAAGCCAAACATGCCAAACAACCCTAAGTGAGAACAAAAGTGAAAAACACACACACACATTCTAATGTCAAGAAAACCTAAAACGCATAAACACATACAAATCAATTCCTTAACAAAACTTAGATCTAAAAACCATAAATGATACCTTAATATGAATTTAAGAACACCAAACCAAAATCAAAGGAAATGTTATTTCCTCCTACAAATTGTTCATACATATCCTACTACTCACAGGATCGTATATTGAACATCAACACCACCATAAACACATACCAACATATATAAATCAACAGGTACATGGTAGCAGATTTGCTTTGCTATCCACTGATCAACATTGTTGTTAACCCCATTTCACAAGAATATAAGATTATCACAAAACGTAGATATCAATAATATACGTGTATACAAATGACACGGTACAATATTCGTATTAGAACAGAACATACATAAGAGATCCCGATTGTAGCATTTACAAACAAAAGCATTGAAGCCTTCTAGGACCTAATGACCTACAAAGCCTGCTTTATTGTGTAATATGTACAATCACATATGAATGTGGTCGCAAAACTATCTTATAACTTATACATTGAACTATACAGAACATGATATAACAGAAATACCTTTCACGGATGCATACTAAATTAGTTACTTGGATTTAAACTAGCACTAATCACGCTTTGCAAAATTAGGATTTAGTGACATCTCAATTTCTTCAAGAGATCGCCCTTTGGTTTCAACTAAGAAATAATAACAAAATATCGCTGCAAATGCGGAAACTGCACCAAAGCTCCCATAAACCGGCGCAACACCAAATTTCTCTGTTAGCTCAAGAAAGAATAACCCAACCAAGAAATTACACACCTGAATCAAAATGTCATACATAATAATTGCTTAATCGCAACACCAAAATAAATGCAAAACTCTTTATTTATTTATTTATTTATTTATTTTTATCTATTAGTAATCATAGCAAAGTACTGATAGCATTTGTTTTGTCATAATTCATACAGAGGTATATAAGATATTTGGTTGTATGTGTCTTCAAATTTCATCGATTGAGCAAATTTTCAGATTCAATGATATCATAGGTAAATCAAATATTTAGGTACCAAGTAGTCTAAAAAAACATTTAAGATAAGTACCCAATGAACAGAAAAACTGAAGCTCATGATCTTGCCACGTGTCCTGCTGCTACTCAGTTCAGGTATAATTAGACCGGTTACAGGACTAGATCCAATTGCATATGTCAAAATGTACCTTCAACAATGTAAAATATTAGATATACCACACAATTATTTCCGAAATATAAACTCTAGTTTTGTAAGTCCGAGATGATTAATCTTACAAGATGGTCCCAAGAATTGACAAGTTGTTACGAAGCTCTTCATCTATAGGGAAGCTGATAGCATATACAACAAGAAACATCGATATTGCCTGTACGCATAAGTAATAATCTCAGTTTACTAAGGTAAAGATAAATATGTAAATCATATATACTATTTCAGAAACTAAGGTAAAGATAAATATTGCCTGTACGCATAAGTAATAATCTCAGTGAAGTAGTTTACTTCACTGAAAATATCACATAATCTTTAAGTAAACAACTGATAATATCTTATTACCATTCCTACATAACTTCCGATTAGGAGCTTCTGCCTTCCTTGCCTATCAACGAAGTATAAAGCACCAAGAGCACCTGTAAGCCATAAATGTGATAATAATTAGATACAATTGGATTCATAAATGTGTACTAATTGAGAATTGTGTACTTTAAAATCACATTAGTTACCTGCAAAATTGGTAAGTCCAACATATAAGCTTGCCAATGCACCATTTGTGATTCCAGCATCTTTAAAAGTTAAGGAGGAAAAATAAAGAACTGCATTGATACCAGCTAACTGTTGCAGTACAAACAGAGTGCCTCCAATTAAAGCAACTGCAACCACTATAAACAATTAAGCTGAAACTGATAGAAATGTAAACCTTACTTGTATATATAACTCACACGATAATTTTACCTCTAGAATGTGGTTCCTCTAGCAGTTCTGACCATCTACTGTCCAAATCACCACCATCGTTATTAAGAACAGACTGAAATTCGTCAATGCTTTTATCAACTTCAGATGGTCCCCATAGACTTGAGATAATTTTTTTAGCATCATCAAGCTTGCCAGCCTTCACAAACACCACAATGAACAACTAAAAATGTTTAATTTTTGGCTAACAAAATTGCGCCTTTTCTTTTAATTGCTTATGAACCAGAAACCTACTTTGCATAGCCAGCGGGGGCTCTCGACAGCAAACTGCATACCAAAAGCTAGAATTAAACCAGGCACACTTGCAATGTATAGCATTGTTCTCCACCTGTGAACAGTTCCCCAAACTAGATCAAGAAGGCATCATACTACGACTTATATTTGACACATGACCTAATCGTATAGCATGTTAATAAGATATTTTTTTATTTTATTTTATATCAACAATCCTAGACAACAGGAAATAAAAGTAAATTCTTTATACCAGTGGGGATCACTCTCCGAGAATATTCCTAGAAAGAGTGATGCTATAATTCCAGTACATGTTCCAATTTGACACAAGCTCCCCAATGAACCCCTATATTTTGTTGGAGCCACCTGAAAATAACATGTTGAATACTTTCACACTACTAGTAAGTATATGTGCGCCCATCTGATGTAATGGTACGTTGCAATTCTATAAGTTGTCCACATTCTTTAATCTTTACTATGAACAAAATCCATTTCAACAAACATTAATTACAAGGAAGATACTAACACATTTTTAGGAAATTAGGCTTAAATCCTGGCCTAAACATGTGCATAAGTTTGCGTGTGTATTGATAAGTCACGTATTAGCGGTGTTCGGGATTGTGTTTTCAGAACAGATTATGTGTTTGCAAAACTGCGTTTTTATACTATGATTCGTCTCTAAGAAAACAGAGAGAATCACTTTTTTTCAAATGGTTTGCCAAACACTGTTTGCAGACAATCCCAAATACCCTCTTAGTAAATTTAACAACTGATGTGACTGCTTTGCGTCTAGTTTTTCTTGAAATGCATACAAAGTAAAGATTTGTGTCATTGTGTGTATGCTGCATGCAACCATATACCCTAATCTTTAACTTATTAATTAGCTATAAACAATGAATGGAAAATAAGACACTTATTTTTTAGTCGGCCAAAAGGTCAGACCATTGTTAAAGAAATAAGACACTTATTTTTTATTAACAAGGAACAATAAATAACTTTAAGAATAAGTGCAGACCCTCGGAAGTATACCTCTGATATGTAAATAGGGACAAGAACTGCATTTGCTCCAATACCAAGACCCACGAAAAATCTTCCCAACAATAACTGATCCAAAGAGTGGGCTTGTGCACTGTCAAAAGAGTATACACACTAGTACACTACATATCAAAACTGTTTTCAACGACAATTATAACTGTTAATCCCAGATCCTAAACATGTAAAAGGAAAGTTGCATTGGTTTTAACCAAAAGTACCTTAAAACCGCACCAAGAATGAGTGGTATTGTGTCAACCTGAAGGGTTCTCCTAAACCCGAGTCTGTCAACCAGATAACCAGCACCTGCACTTCCCAGAAATGCACCTGCGATAAATATGCTCACCACAAGCCCTTTAAGTATCGAATTGCCTTCAAATCCTAGCTCTTTGGCAACAGATATGATAGGACCATTCATTACACTGCATTACACAAAACCAAAAAGGAAATACTTCAATACCAGTCCTTTGTATATAAATCTATACTACATTATAAAGTATTTGGGACTTCCTATAAAAGGAAGTCTTAAAATTTTAAGACAAAAAAACATTACTATAAAAGGAAAATTAGAAAATTAATGTAAAATTTGATAATTTAAGTCTTATTTAAACCATATAGTAACCCCCTCCAATAATGATATATTTCAATAGAATTGTTTACAAGAAAAGCTCACTAAACTTATAAATAACCACCAATTTAATGCTAAAATTTGAAAAGTAAAGTGCTAACTGTTTACACTATTAATAATTTTGACGTTCTACTTTTGAAAAAACATATATCTACTACATTATAAAGTATTTGGGACATGCTAAATAAGGAAGGTTTAAAATGAAAAACATTTACTCGCCACAAAAATAGTCACCGGGTACCCGCCGCCGCATTGCGCGGGTACCCTTCTAGTATTTCAACATGCCTGATATCAACTTAGTAACTAACAACAAACAAAAGTATGCCCTGGAATTATAACTATGAGAAAAGATAGATTGAGAATCGAGCACTTACATCACTCATGGGCTTATTTCATGAAAATAGCAATATACGTGTCTAGATTCTACACATTGGCCTTTTACAAAATGCCATGTCAATTTAGTCATCAAGCATGGTTAACTTTCCATAGCCGTGTCAGTTTAATCATCAAATGTGGTACTTGTTTTCCATTGACTAATATGGTTAATTATTTATGACATAAAAAATGGTGAAAACTAAACACATTAGTAAGTTTGATGACTTAAATTGATACATAATTTGTCATTGACCCTTGTAGGTTGAGAACATTAGCTAAATATCTAGTAATAGATACTCACTTTGTCCCAAAATAATTGTGCCCGAACGAGAGAAAAAAAAAAAAAAAAAAAAAAAAAAAAAAAAAAAAAAAAAAAAAAAAAAAAAAAAAAAACACTAAGATATGTTGTTTGATTAAAAATGGGCAAATGTTTTATAAAGGTGAGTTAGGATCAAATGAGAAATATAATTAAGGTGAGAAGAATGAGAAAAAACCACAACCACAAATATTAGATGCACCCACAAAAATAGGTGCATCTCCTTATTAATTCATTTTCCTTATTTGAAATACTTGCCACCATTTCTTTGTCTGGGTATCGAACAAAATTTTTTTTTTCCTTATACGGGTACTTATCTTTCAAATTCGGTCTTCTTGGTGTATTTTGGGACATTTTTCCCCTCTCAGCTAATAGGAGTTTTAATAATTTGAAGGGCAAAAATGTCACAAAGTACCTCAAGAAGACCGAATTTGAAAGATTAGTACCCGCACAAGGAAAAAAATTTGTTTGATACCTAGAAAAAGAAATGGCGGCAAGTATGATACTTTTATAAATCATTTGACCATTAAAAATTTCAAATTAGAATCATCCAAATTTAACCTTTGATGCACTGAAATCAGCAATTGACTTAGAGCACTTGCAAGATTTGACCATAAGTGTAACTAAAGGTAAACTGGGAATATGGATTTACCCGATATGAAAGCCGAAAAGAAAATTCGACATAAAAGCAACCAATACATTAGGAAATGCAGGCACCCATCCTATATCATCATCATCACCTTCTTTATCCTTCTCTTCCAACACCGCATTTCCATTCTCTAACAATCCATCACAAAACAAACAACAAATCAGTTTAAAAAACCCGAAACTCAAACATCATAAAAATAACAATACAAGAACCAAAACCTGAATCCAACAATTCAGGAAGCTCTGGTTTCTTAGAACAACAATGTTTAAAATCCACCAACCGTGTGGAACTAAGCAGACAAAATTGTCGGTGAGTTTTGTTGTTAAGGTTCGAGTTTAATGTCGGAAATGTTCTGATGTTGGAGCATGGTGGGACATGACGTCGGTGTATGGTGGTTGGGGTGATGGTGACTGCGGCTGACATTGGATTAGATTATGAGATATTAATTGGTTGATGGTTTTCGAGAATGGATCTTGGTATTTATACTCTTCGGATTAAAAAATACTAGAAATAGTCAGTTAGATTTTTTTAGATATGTGTGTTGATTAGATATTTATTGATTGCTTTATATGCAACAGAGACACGTTGAGTTGTTCTTCTTGAATAATCTTTTTTTTTTTTTTTTTTTTTTTTTTTTTTTTTTTTTTTAAAAAAAAAAAAAAAAAAAAAAAGAATAATCTTTTTTTGTTCCACGTACCATTGAAAGTCATTCTAGAAGGACGAACTATTGTCCCGTGACCATTTATGATTTATGATCACCATTCACAATTATGATCACGACCTATCGAAGAGATTTTATTGATAAAAAGTTACAACTTGAAGTCTCGGTTTGTCCCCAGTTGATGTCCCACTGAATCAAGCCTTTTTTTGATTTGGTAGTATTAGGGGATATGGTGTTAAATAAATTAAAAGGCATTTTAAAAGTATTTGCCATTTTTTTTATGGGTGGTAAAGTCTCATCTTGTGTGTTGGCTGAAGTTACAATAGTGACATTGAAAGGCGAGTTAATACAATACTATAGTTAGTTAGTGATTCGATTTCACAGTACTTACCCAGAAAGTAGTATCTGTCAGCTTCGAATCGACACATCTATGAGACAGAACCACCACATATCCCACCCAGAAAGAAAACCCTCTACGAAGAGACTCGAACCTAAAACATTTCGCATGTGGTAACATCCCCTTCTCTTTCTCTTCTTTTGGGGAATTTGAGAAGGATACAGTGACCTTACTGAAGCGAATCCGAAAGTTCTCGATAATTCAAGACATTGGAACACGTGCTGCTGCGCATATATTTAGTAGGATTGGATTTTCTATAGCTAGAAGAGTGGGAGCCCAGTTGGTATCTTGGCTTCCTACTAACTTCTTGTAAATTTTTTGGGTTTCTAATAAAGTGATGTTTATAATAATAATAATAATAATAATAATAATAACAACAACAACAACAACAACGACAACAACAATAATAATAATAAATAATGTATTATTCCATTCAAAATTAATCTATATTTTTATAAATATAAAAACATTATTATACGATAAATATTTATGCTCAAATATCTTCTACTTTCCTTATGTACATCAATTTTTTTTTCTTTTTTTTTTTCCGCCGAGCTATATACATTTACACATCACAATTTGTATCCAACATGTACATATTCGAATGAAACATATATATGTGATTTATTCTTCTCCATGAGTTTCTTGCGAACCGGGCGGAGTTGGATTAACCCATAACCTATTTCTTTAAAAGCCCTCCTAATCACACAAGAATGTTTGCGCTCAGTGAATAATCGCCCGAAGGCTAGCCCCAAGTATTATTTTCTACAATTATAAAAGAGTATGCCTTTTATCTTTGTTGTTTTCCATTGAATGAAAATACGGACAAGGTCCTCCGTATTTAAGGTTATATGTAGAGGTGAGTTTTTAGCTCATTTATATGCTATACGACCGAGATGTTTTCGTGATCATTTTTTATCCATTCAATTGTCGGTTATACAATTTGTATGTTTTTAGTTTCACTTTTTAGTTTCACCACCTTTATATGATAATTCGCAATCATGTAATAATATAACAATAATACTATCATAAAAGAAATGTGAAAATAGTTCCTTAAAAGAAATTTATTTATTTTATTACTGTATTTGACTAATTTATACTGCATATAATGCATCAATTACATATAATGCATGAATGATAAATTTCAGCACAAGTAAATTATTAAACAAATTTAATTATTCTTCTTAGGGAGAGCAACAAAACCGAAAAACCGAACCAAAACCCAAAACATCAAAAAAAAAACCGAACCAAATCTAAAACTGATGGTGCGAATTTGGTTTTTAAAAAAACTGAATGCTTTGGTTCGGTTTTTAGTTTTATATGAAAACACAAACCGAAAAAAACAAACCGCCACATACTAATATTTATAAAACTAATAAAAAATATATATGTATTAGTTTTGATACAAGATGTTCAAAACGCGTTTTTAACAGGCAGGTTCATTCTTGATGGGGTTATCATGGCAAACGAGACGATGGCTTACTTGAAACAAACAAAGGAGAAACGTTTAATTTTCAAAGTGGATTTCGAGAAGGCTTATGATAGTATAAATTGGAGATTTTTCTTAAATGTCATGGAAAGGATGGGGTTCGGGAATAAATGGTGTAATTGGGTGGAAGCGTGTCTTAAATCTTCTTCAACGTCCATACTTGTTAATGGTTCTCCATTGGAAGAATTCGAGGTCGAAAGTGGGTGTAAGGCAAGGTGACCCTTTAGCACCTTTTCTTTTCATCTTAGCGGCGGAGAGGCTAAACGCTATCGTGAACGAAGCGGTAGATAAATGCATCTTTAGGGGTGTTAGGGTTGGAGCGGATCACTACACGTCATGGTTTCGCATTTGCAATACGCAGACGATACCATTTTCTTCGGGGAATGGAATACAGAGAATGCTAGATCTCCTAGATCTCTTAGGTGCATCCTTAAATGTTTTGAAGAGGTTTCGGGGCTAAGGGTGAATTTCAACAAAAGTAAACTATACGGTTTGGGAGTTAGCGACGAGGAATTGGGGACTATTGCTAATTGGATGAGGTGCGATATTGGTGAGTTCCCGTTTACTTATTTGGGCTTACCAATAGGCGAAAATATGAATCAGGTGAACGCATGGAAACCCTTGGTTGACAAATTCAAAAATTGGTTGGCCGATTGAAAAGCGAAAACGATGTCATTCAGGGGTCGTCTAACATTGGTTAAATCGGTTCTCGGTAGCTTACCTTTGTACTACTTCTATATGTTCCGTGTACCTATGAGTGTTTTAAAAAATCTTGAGTGCATTAGAAAAAACTTCTTTTGGGTGGGAATGAGGAGGGTAAAAAACTTTTCCGGGTTAAATGGAATTCAATTCTTTCTTCCTTTGGGGATGTGGGTTAAACGTGGGATCTCTTATGGCAAAAAACTTGGCGTTGTTGGGTAAATGGTGGGGGTTGTGGGCTAAGGTTATTAAGAGTATTCATGGGGTATGTGAGGATCTTGGTGGCTCTTTATGCGAGATGGGTAGGGGTAACGAATGGGGGGAAGGGGAGGGGGTTTGGCACGATATTGTGAAAAGCGGTGTTGAGATCGATGGGTTGGGGATTGACTTTACCTCTTCGTGTTTGGGGAAACTAGGAGACAGGAGGGATATTAGATTTTGGGAGGATATATGGGTAGATAATAGGAGGCTTTGCGATAGATTTTCTAGATTGTTTCATTTAGATAGAGGAAAAGAGGATAATGTTAGGGACAAGGGGACTTGGGTAAATAACGGGTAGATGTGGGTGTGGGATTGGAGTAGAAATATTAGTGTAGGGTGTGTAAGCAATATGATGATTTAATCGAGGTAGTACGAAATGTCATCGTTTCTAATTCTTGTAGGTGGGCGCTCGATGAAAGGGTGTGTAAGGAATATGATGATTTAAATGGAGGTGGGCGCTCGATGAAGAAGGTGGATTCAAAGTCAAAACACTAACGGGGTTGATTGAGGAGAAGATTCTTCAAGTGGAAAGTAGTGGTCAAGACATGCTTTGGAACAAATTAGTTCCTAAGAAAGTCAACATTTTTGTTTGGAGAGCGCGCAAAGGTAGACTTCCGGTACGAGCGAAACTTGATAGGAGTGGAATTGATTTGGATTCGGTACTTTGTGCATCGATGTAACGATAGTGTGGAAACATGTGCTCATTGTTTAGTCACTTGTGATTTAGCTATGAGTGTATGGACCAAACTATTTAATTGTGGAAGGTGGGGAATGTTAGCGCTTTTACTATTGAGGTAATTCTTTCTCATAATGGAAACGCTAATGTTCCTACCTCTCTATCGGGCATTTGGCAAGTGGTAATTTGGACTTCCGGATACTTCATTTGGAAAGAGAGAAACGCTCGGGTGTTTGGCAATAAAGTATCAAGTGCTAATAAGATTCTATAAGACATTTAACTCAAAAGCTTTGAATGGATAGTGAGAAGATCAAAGAAATACAAAGCATTAGATTGGCAACAATGCTTACGAGACCCTCGAAACTCATCTACATCAACACCCAGCGTATATCTGAGCTGATACCGTATTTCGGGCAAGTATTGAGACAGATTTAACAGTCACAAAGTCACAGACGGTACAATGAGGCATCAGGTTTTTAGTATAGTGTGTTTCAGTCTTATTGTTATTGTTATTGTTATTATTATCATCATCATGATCATGATCATGATCATTGTGGTTGTTGTTGTTGTTGTTGTTATTGTTATTGTTATTGTTATTATTATTATTATTATTATTATTATTATTATTATTATTATTATCATCATCATCTTGTCCGGATGGTCATAGATTAAGAGGGAGCGAAAACACACTCATATAGTCTTTCAACAAACATTCTCAAGAACACAAAAATGTGGTTCTTATTCCCTAGAAAACTTCCCTTTAGCTGCCCAGAACTAAGCTGCACAGGAAAATTCGTGACTTCTAGGTCATGGTATCGTTAAATAGGCCACTGTACTGTGCGGTATTTAGTGGTACTGTGCCCATGTTTGACCAATTTTCACTGTTTCCTTTAGATCCCTGCATCCCTAACCTCAAACCTGCAAAATTTTGCAAACTCACATACACCATAAGATTCCCTCACTACACCATAGGACACTACCACCAACTTTAATTCGAATCTCACAACTCTTGCCTATATAAGGCCTCACCATTGCAAGCTTATCTTGCATCTCATCTTCAAACCTCACATTAACTTCATTCATCATCACACTCAACCCTTAAAACTAAACTTCACTCTTAACAGTGTTATTTAGTTTCAAAACCTTCAACCCTTATATCAATCCCACTCAAACCTTTTAGCTACACTTCACTATTGACATTGATAGTTAGTAAAAAAACCTTCAATCCATCGATCATTACACTCAAACCTTCCAACTATTCCTTACTTTGGATAAGTGTTAGTTAGTTCAACAACCTTCAATCCTCACAATCACACGAAACCCTTCATGCACCAAATTATCTCTAACACACAACTAGGATCATCCAAACTAGAAATCTAGAACTTTGTTACCTCAACTCCGTTAGAGATATCCACCAACAATCCTGTTAGGATCACATGCACATTTTCTTTTTCTCTTTTGAAATATGTTATGCATCTCATTGTCAGTGTAAATGATATATTAATCTAAACCATCTTTCCCCACCTTTCCTCAAAGGTCAAAACCAACACTTTCTCATCTTATGAAATCATTTCCATTCGCATCTAGGTGCATATCATTCTCATTTTCATATTTTTGGTATATCTTCTATCGAGTCTACTTTATGGCATGACTTGTCATAATAATAATAATCATTTAGAGTATGACTTATCAAGAAACCATCTTTAACACCAATCATCTTAGGTAGATGATTATGTCGTTCAAAAGGTTTGTTAGAACTTTCCTTCCCAACGACAACTTGGAAGAAATCATTTTGTGTGTCAGTCAACGAACGAATCTCGTTCTTGTTATTGTGATTGATTGAACAATTAAACCTTAGGTTGTTGGTCGGGTTGTGACACTCAAGTGTCTTTGAATTGTAATATGCATTCATCTTTTTGTGTCGATCAACTTTCTTGGGCTTTCTTTTTGGTAATTATCCTTTTGGCACACTTTTAGGCTGTGTCACTCATATAGTTTAACCATTGCATGTCTTGCTATGTGTATTCTATCCCTATAATGTTGCTCCTATACTTTTATATATTATGTTGCATGAAGCTAACCCTTGATGTAGGAAAAGCATTAGTAAGAATTTGATCCATGGATACGCTAGATACTAAGGTGAATAAACAAGGGGATTCAATTACCATAGGGGAGCATTGAGCTAGCGGGAGCTCGGGGGTATTTGAATACATAGCACGGAGTGTCATCACAAGTGGTGACAGAAGACTTCACTAGGATGATGCAATCTCGCCTTTCTAGGAAGAAAGGATAGTAGTGCAATAAGGGGGACTAGGGAATGAATTCAAGGGAGAGCTCAAGCCAACTACCTTTTTGCTTCGACAAAAGGGGAAAAAGGAGTGTAAATAGGTAACTTTTATTTTATTGTGTGTTACGGTTTACATATTTGTCATCATCAAAAAGGGGGAGATTGTTAGTGCAAATATTAAGATATTTAAACTAAACAGTTTCTTCGGTTTTAATAATGACAAACATGTAACTTGTAATGCTTAACGTAAAATGCATAAGTTACTCGTAAACATAAATCATCAATAAATAAATACATCAACACCTCTCGACGTCTCAAGTATGCTTCAACAAAATCGTAGATTTCCATCCCGACGTAAATCACTCAAGGTATGGACAAACAAATCTACTACTTGACAAATGATCAAATGATTATATTTTTCTAAACTTCACATTTTTAATGTGTCAAAACATTTTTTCAAAAATATATTTTACAAATTATTTTTGAATTAAAAAGAAATGTTTTATTTTGAAAAATAAGTTTAAAAATCCTAACAGCCATTCCCCCCCCCCCCCCCCCCCCCCCCCCCAAACATCTCCAAACATTCCCAAACAAACCTTCCCCACTAAAAACAAACGGAGGAGCGTCCACGGTACCACTAAAGTACCGACGGTACCACTAAATTTAGTGGTACCGTGTGACAATTAGTGGTGCCGTCCTCCTGTAACGGCTATTTTCTCGTTGCCTATAAATAGTGGACCAATTTACACTTCCAACTTGATTTTTGCAGTCAATTTTCTCTGGTCTAATCCCTTCTTATTTAGATCACTTTCTTTGATCATTTAGAGAGTCTTAGTTTGTTTTAGAGTGATACAATCATCCATTCAAGTGATCACCTTCATTCCTCTTCTAGTGCAAGAGAAGAACACAAAATATCAAGAAGATACAAGGTGTTACAGTATTTGTGTAGTGCACTTGCATTACTTATTAGTTTGCTTGATTGTATCTTAATATACGTCAAGTGTCATAGTCTTGTTTACTCCTATAGTGTTGATCATTGTGATCTTGTTGAGATCTTGGAGATCTCTTGTAGCTTGTGTGCTAGTGTGTCTTGATCAAGTGGATCAAAGGTAGATCGGATATATCAAGTATGGATCATGTGGATCTTGTAGGGTGTGTAATCTGTGAAGACCGGGTAGATCATGAGTAGATCGGGTAGATCGAGTATAGTTCATGTGGATCTTGTAGCTTGTGTGAGTTGTGAGGATCGGGTAGATCGTGATAGATTGGTACGAGCTAAGATTAGCACTCGACATCTAGCTTAGTGTCAGAAAATAACGTAAGCGACGCGGTTTATGTGTTTAGGCGTTAAAACACAAGATTTGTTATATTGGGCCATAAAACATAATGGGTTTGGTTGTACATGAAGAAGAACTCGACATCTACCTTAGTGTCGGAAAATATTGTAAGCAATATTATATGGTTTTCTCCGCCGAGAAGGGAGCTTGTTGATTAGTGACGTAACTATCGAGTTGGGTACTCGGGGAGTGGAGTAGGGCGAAGAGGAGCTTCGTGACCGAACCACTATAAATCGCCGTGTCCGGGTTTGCATTTTCTTTACTTATCTCTTTACATTTACTTTTGCATTTACCGCTTTACATTTATATTTTTCATTGCATTTATATTTGTGTGGGTTGTTGATTATATTGTGTTAGTTGTGTTTGTGTGATAAGTATGTCTAAGTTTGTGTATTGTGACATGCCTTATTTGTTGCCTTGTAATATCTCTAGTTCTTGTAATACTAGAGTTGACATTTTTCATCTACGTCACACTTGATTGGTCATTTGATACAAAAGATTTAAGTTTTTAAATGGAAACGTATTCACCCCCCTCTACGGTTTCCACAAGTGGGTAAAATTACTCACTGTTGATAAAGTGAGAAATTAATTGTATCAGTTCTAAGGTTGTTGTATGTTTGGTCTTGGGTTGTAGTGAAATCATAAGGCTATGCACAATGGTTCGGTTGACCCCTTGGTCTTCGTCGGTCGACCCATTATGGGTTGAAGGTCGTGTTTGGTCGAGGGACGAAGAAACGCAAAACTCGGTCGAAAATTCGACCTAGTATGTATCCAAAAAAGTCCAAAAAATGTGAAGGGTGTGGGGGTATTTTTAACACTTGAATACAAATAATTTTTATTTATTTTTTATTTTTATTTTTTTAAGGATGAAGTATGTATGCATTTGTTTTGGAGGGATAAGGTAGGAAATTTGTTCTCGAATACGAACTTTCATTCATTACATAAATAAAGTAGAATACAACATTCAAATGAAAATACAAATTACGATATGGAAATGAAAATACAAATTAATCTATGTAATAACCATCGTCGTAAGCAAAATAGTCTCTAAAATCATCTTCCCACTCTTGATACGCTTTGTCAAACCAGTTTTTCTTACGCTCTTCTTCTTCCATTGCTTCCTGCTCCCTACGAGCCGCTTCTTTTTCTTCAAAAGCTCTCAATGCTTCTTCATCCTGAAGAAGTAGTCATTCCTCTTCCTCAATAAGCAGAAACAGTTTGTGTTCTGGTTCCTCAACAGGTTCCTCAGTAAGAAATGACGGAATGATTTCTGATGGTAGAGTATTAACTGTTTTTTCAGAAATGACGGGAGTGCTTGGTTGCGACATTTTTTAAATATGGTGTTTAAAGAAATTATGATTTGGTGTTTAAAGATGGGTGAATGAAGGGGTATTTAAGTAAAAATATTTTGAATTTAAAAAAAATATATAAAAAATTAAGAAGGTCGCCGTTGTGGCAACTTGGTTGTCTGAAGATCGCCGGAGAGAGAAAGCTGATGTGGCAGGCAAAATGAAGGTCGGGCTGGGTCACCATTGTGCATATCCTAAGACTTTTGCATAAGGTTAGTTGGTGTAGGGCTGAGCATCGGTCTAAAACCGACCCGACCCGAACCGAACCGACAAAACCAAAAACCGAAAATCATGAAAAGCCGAAACCGAAACCGTACCGAATATGGTCGGTTCGGTTCGGTTTTGTGTCGGGTCCGTCGGTTCGGTCCGGTTCATGTGTGTTTGTGTGTGTTTTTGTCGGTTTTGGGCCGAACCGAACCGGACCGACCCGAAACCGAAAATCATGAAAACCCAAAACCGAAACCGAACCGACGAGCTGTCGGGTCGGCTCGGTTTTTGTCGGTTCGGTCGGTTCTGTTGGTCCGGTTCGGTTTTCAACCTTTGATGCTCAGCCCTAAGTTGGTGTGTCCGTCCTTATGTAAATGTTCTTTTGTCTTCTGCTACATAATTGACATCAAGTTAGAAGTATTTTGTGATCAGAAGGTGATTTGCACACCAAATAAATTGATGGAAACATCACAATTATGCACATGATATGTTGTAACATATGCATTAGGGTGTAATATTGTAGTGCCCCATCAATTTATTTGATGTGCAAATTATCTTCCTTTTTTGATCGAGTGGTTGACATCATGTGGATCAAAGTGATGTAGGACAACTTTTAGTGCTTTGTCTGGCGAAAGTCTCCACGATGGCAGGACATGGATCAATTAATGTTTATGGTACTTCATGCAAGACAAGTGAGATTATAAGTGAGATTACATTGGTGGCTTTCATGTTGATATCATTGGTTGTACTAGACTTGGAAGACTTTTCCTCATGCTACATTGGTGGCTTTCATGTTGATATCATTGGTTGTACTAGACTTGGAAGACTTTTCCTCATGCTACAACAGTGGTCAGTTTCTACATGGGTCATTTGGTGTATTTTTTTTTAATGACAGTTCTCAGTTCTAAGGTAGGATTTTAGTTTTATTTGTATGTTATGTTTATTTCCTTTGGTCCATTCTCTCTTAACTAACTTGTTTAATTAAAGTGGAGCGCCTTGTATTGTATTCTGTTCTTTTTTGGAGTTTTCAATAATATGTTACCTTTCTAAGAAAAAAATATATATATATTACCAAAGTCCAAAAACTAATAGATTAGATATTCGTAACAGGTGTTTATTTAGCTAACACTATAATAAATTCGTAAAGTTAGTTTTCTTTATTTCATATATTTTCGCACGTCTTATCTTTTTATACATGTTATGTAATCTTATTATTTTACGACAAACTATTCAACTTGCATTCTATGATTTCTTGACTAAGGTTTTTGATGTTTAAAAAATATGCGTATTCGAATATCCGCAAAAACTGATCAAAATTTATTAAAAGGTTGGGTTTTATAAAATGTCAGTTTTGGAACTTATATAAAAGTTTTCAAAAATTATAAATATTTGGATATTCGAATATATAAAACTATTATCCGAAATTTCGGACATCTGAATTTAAAGAACTTAGCTAAAATAATAGGTATAACATAAAACCATCAACTCAAATTTCGGATACCCAAAAACCGAAAAAACCGGAAAAACCGAAACAAAAAAAAAACCAAAAACAAACCGAACTTTTGGTGCGGGGTTTGGTTTTAAAAAACTTAATAGCCAAATTTTCGGTTCGGGGTTTGGTTTTAGCCAAAATTCGCCCTAAACCGCCCCTGCCACCCCTAATTATAACGCTATGTTGCACGGAAACGCCGTCGGGGTGCCGTCTCCCGTACCGGAAACGATTCAGAAACGGGAAACGGCTAGAAACGCGCCAGAAACGTTTCAAGTTGACTGGAAACTTGAGGTGTTGAGCAGGAAACGTTTGGGAAATGTTTATGTGCCTTTTTAACGCGTTTCTGGGCCAGATGTTGACATATACATTATATCTGGGCCAAATACGAAGATTGGGGCATCAGATTTAAAGTTCGTGTTATGTTATATTAGAAACCAAATGTGAAGATTGATAAAGTAGATCTGGTATTTTAATGGAAGGAGACGCCAAGGCAGAAGACGACATATATTATTGATGAGATATAGAAAAATAAAAATACTATGTATGTGTTGTTTGGAACCCACGTGGGTATAGGTCAGTTGACTGATAGAACTAGTACTTTTCTTTATACTAGTTGTAATTACTTTTCTTTAGAGTGCTGCACATAGTGTCAAACAGTTTTTTTTTTTTTTTTTTTTTTTTTTTTTTTTTTTTTTAATCGCAAGTACATTCTTATTTTTTTTGGATGGTATAAATTAGTTTAATCACAAGTACATCCTTATTTTTTGTATAAAATTCCTAACAAAAAGGTTATGCGTTTCTTCTTATTATTAAAGTCCTACCTTGTTTGTTCTAAAATAAAATAATGACATTTAAATTATAACAATTTGATGTTGGATGTTTGATGTTTATTTATTTTACTAATAATTATATAAAATACACAAACGTTTCTGGCCGTACCTGTTTCTTGAATTTTGGGACATAGGCGTTTCTAAGTACCCGTTTCCGTCCCCGTCCCCGTTTCCGTATCCGTCCCTGTGCAACATATAGATTATAAGTATAGTAAAATTACCAAGTTACCTTCAAAGATTATTTAAACAAAAATTGCTTACCATAGATTTTAACTAACACATCTCCTAATGCATAATGCACAAATTAATACAACATGTACACACCTGTTCAACAACAAATTTCCGACCATAAACACAACCAGAACATAAGAGAACAACAATGTTCGTTAAGCAAAAGACCAAAGTATTTATAGTAACGGAAAACGTATAATAGAAAAAGAAAATTCCTTCTTGAAAATTTTAGTTTTAAGATACCCGTCGTTGCAACACGCAAACACTTTACTAGTTATAGAATGTCGGTATTTTCTCAATGACTTGGAATCACTGACTATGAACATAGATACTTGGATACATATACGAGTAATATCATCAGGTGCCAACTAGGTAGGACTACGGATAAGTATAAACACAATTTAAGACTTGAAAACTTGTTATTTCGCCCTATTTCATCACCCAACAAAGCAAGTTTCTTACATATGTCGTTCATCTCAAAATATCTAGAATTTTTGTTTAAAAAAAAATGTTAACTAAAGTCGGCAAAAGGTAGTATTAGTTGAGTAATTGGTGATAATAAATGACCCCGCGTCCCCGCCTAATGAAATAAAATTTGAAAGTAAATTACTGAAAAAACCATCACTAAATGTTTTAGTGTTAAGTTATTTAACCTCCTCACAAAAAGTCTAAGGTTCAAACTTTATAATGTACATAATTTGATGGAGAGAGAAGGCCAGAAATGGTCACATAATATCTTGGTTAGACCGCGCATACGTGAATTAAAGATTCGCTCTACTGAATAACCTTTTCATTTGTTTTAGTAAGAATTTTGGCAATCTTCAATCTCAGGGAGCAATGTGCCAATGTAACCTGTTGTAAAAACTAAAAGTTTCAAAATTGCCTAATTCTCTGTACTTTTATTGATGTTGTTACTTGCTAGTCTTATCTACCTATATTATATGTAGAACCCCCAAAATAACTGTACACTCCTAGAAAAGAGCGACGTTACCCTCCAAACGGTTGGTAACTATTTGGCTACTTTACCTATATCAAATTATCAACTCTTCCCCCAATCATCAAAACACACTTGTGATATAATAAAAAGGAAAGAGAAGTACATTAATAGCAAATCCAAAATATTAGGAACTTAGTAGCACTTACAAAAATAAGATAGCCACCTTAAACTAAACTTCCACTATTTTTCATATGCGCACAAACAATGAAATCAAAGATGAAAGTTACATCTTATAGTTCTAGTTCACCCTAGCATAACAAAGATTCTTTGTTCTAGGTTTATTTAGGTAAGAAAAACTTACTGCATGATACTCGAAACTCTATGAATGAGCAGGAAGATGGCTAACAACCAAAGGTGGACGGAGCGCACAATGATTCTCCTGCTTTTCTTTACGTGCCTTGAACATCTCTTCAGTCTCGACCACAACCAACCTCTTAACCTGTGTCAAGTACTACAATTTGTTAACCCACAAATTAAAGTAAGATACAATATCAAAATGAAAACACGCTCTTCGAAGAAAAACCTGCTGAATCATGCCTCTGACAGTAGGAGTGTTCCACCTCATTACAGTTCGATTACATTTTCCAAGACGCAATGCTTCTAAGGTACGCCTGTGAAGTTTCCTCGTTCCAGGAATACCTCTCACCAGAGTTATGTATAGGTTTGGACTCCATGATATCGGAGCGCATGCTTTGTAAGCCTTGTAAGCATTCATTTCTTGTTTCTTCCTACATGTAATCGCCAACCAATCACTCCTTACTCATAAAAATAACTAGTACTCTACTAAACTCATCTACATAAAAACCAACATATAAAAATTCTGCATATAGTTTTTTTCAAATTCAAGATTAATTCATCCATTTTATTATGTTGTGTAAGTCAATGCTATTGCAAGTAACTGATCACCTACGCAAGAACGGTAATTTTGCAATTTTCCATTTTATTTTTTTGCAGACGTAGAAGCCACAAAAGCAACCATGTCAGCGTAATTAGTACCCGCGTCAACATGCCATCACATCACATGAGTTCAACGACATAAATTGAGCGGGTGCATTTACGGAAAACTAAACAAGATTGAAACACAATTTCTTTGAACCAAATACATTTACTAAAACTTTTAGAAAAATTAATACTACACCCACAAAAATCCCCGGAACCATTCGTCACTCAGGGGCGGACCGACGGGGTTCCGGGGTGCAAGGGAACCCATGGATTTTTTTTGCGTAGTGTAAAATCATGTCAAAATATATTGATTTTTCAAAAATGAACCCGGTCATGGTCCTGTCGTCATTGCATAAGTTGTATACATTCTGAAACAATTGACCATATATTACAAACTTATAGTAGTATTTTTACAATGAGCTAGTGCTGTATTACAAAATAATGAAAGTGGCATATCAACAAACAGTTTGTGGGCATACTACATTTGATTTGATTAAATATAAATAACATGCTTTATGAGTTAGATAATGAGCAAACATAAGCTACGGATTACAAGTTGGATGGTCAAGCTTAAATACAACAAATAAAAATACTTTGGAAAAAAAGAAAATCAAACCTGAGAATAGAACCTGAAGACCGTTACGTGTGTTGATATGAGTTCAGAAATCAGAATAGTAGTGATTAAACCTCAAGACATTTCGACACACACTTTTTGGGCTGTGCTGATTGTTGGGCTTATGGGCTATGTTTTTTGTTTTTTATATTTTTGCTACTTCTATTATCCAGTTAAAAATTATTAATTATCACGCAAAGGTTTTTTTTTTTTTTTTTTTTTTTTTTTTTTTTTTTTTTTTTTTTTTTTTGGGAAAAAAAAAAAAAAAAAAAGTGGACTGCATGACTTATGACACTTATGGTTGCTCCGTTTTCTTTTAATAAAAATATATAAAAAATAAATAAATAATACAAAAAATAAATAAATAATAAAATAGAAATAAAAAATTAATAATAAAGTGTTATTTTGTAATAATAATAAGGGGGAATTTCTGTTAGCACGTATTAGTTATCGGGCTCAAGCCCGAGTCTATGAGTCTAGAATACTCTGCAAATCATTAAGAGATAACGATGATTTTATTGATTGCCAATTACAAATACATCGTACAATAAATAATGATCTACAGAGTATTCTAGACTCCTAGACTCGGGCTTGAGCCCGATGACTAATACGGGCAAACAATTTCATATTTTCTTTTTTTTAGTTGGAAATTTCATATATACTCAAATATGTATTAAAAATATTGTATATTATGCATTCAATAGTTACACTTTGAGTATATATGAGATTTATTATGAAAGTAGGGTGATATATAATAATAATAATAATAATAATAATAATAATAATAATAATAATAATAATAATAATAATAATAATAACATAGATGCTCTCTCTGTCACCAATGGCGTTTCTGCCCCCCAAATGATGAAAACCTTGGCAAAGTGTTATTTTGGTGTCATTGAGAAAGACCTTGTTTCTAAGTACTCGTTAAGTCCAAGACAGGTGGCTATTCTTAGTTGCATACGTTCCCCACATGCACAGGATTTTCTTTTTACCATCCCTATTGATGGCTTGGGTCAGCGGATGAACCATCGCCAATTCCGATCTGTGTTGTGTTATAGGCTTACTGTACCTATGTTCTCTGAAGGTAGCCTTTGCCCGAGTTGTAATGTGCATCGTATGGACATATGGGGAGATCACGCGGTCCACTGCTCTAGTGAAGTGAGTGTGAAGTTCAGGCATAATCTGGTACGTGACATTCTTGTTGATATATGTTCTAAGGTTGGGATCATGGTGCGTAAAGAAATTCCTATGGGGTTCCTTTCAGAGGATGGGAAGGAGCTGCGACCTGCAGACTTGCTATTATTTAATTGGCTTCAAGGTAAAGATGCAGGTTTGGATGTAACCGGTATCTCTCCATTTGCGGGTACTGGTGTGACTTCATGGGCTCCCGGGGTAGCCTTGCATAATGCTATGGAGAAGAAAAAGAGAAAGTATGCGTCCAAATGTGAGGATAATGGATAATGCTAAGAGTGATATTTTTATTTTTCATAGAATAAGATTTTGAATACAGAAAGGGGTGGGAGCCCAACTTGTGTCTAAACTCCCATCCAACTTTATGTAAATTTTCTATGAATCAGTAATAAATTTTATTTATAATAATAATAATAATAATAATAATAATAATAATAATAATAATAATAATAATAATAATAATAATAATAATAATAATAATAATAATAATAATGGTAGTGGAACGGGCTTACCAAAACCTCATTAATCACTCATCTTCGTGATCGTCATTTTAATGGAGATGCGTTAGTTACCACCAAACATTCGTTAGCTACTAATGTTGTTGTTTTTTAGGCAGCTGAAGTTACTTTTAGACGTATGGGTCTTCGGTTATGTGGGGTTTGTTTCAAGACGCACACTATTCGTTCTAAGGGTCGACATGGCAATGGTTCTAATTTTGTACCACCCCTTGATTGTGGTGATGGTTTTGTTTGGTTCGTGTTGTTTGATCTCACCAAACCACGGATTCCTTCTTCTGTTCAGCTTACCCATGTTGAAGACTTTGTTTTAGACGATCATGGTGGTTTTGATTTGCCTCTTCTCGATGCTTTGTTTTCTAAATGTTGCCTATTGTTAAATCCATCCCTCCCAAGTGTCGTTTGGGGTTCTCTCGGGTATTGAAAGGAGCTCTTAATAAGGTGATCTGCACACCTGATGACATTTCTTGTTTGGTTAGTTTGTTGGTCTTGCCTCTTTGTCTCCTTAAAACCTTTTGCCCAAGGAGTAATATAGAGTGTAGGTCGTCAGCGCCAGGAAGAGTATATTACTAATGCCATTCGTTCTTGGGGCACACCTGGTGGTAGTTTGCAGCTTGTGAGGAGGCTTTAGCCGAACCCTCCCCACCATGGTCTAATATTGATGAGGAAAACTTGGATTTGGGTGAGCGTAATGTCAAGCAGTGTAAGAGGAAGATTTGTGATGGCCATTATACTGCTGCAGTTAGAGTTCTTTCTTCTTTAGGTGTTGCGCCTTATAATGATGCTACTCTTGAGGACTTAAAGGTTAAGCACCCTTTCAAGCCTTCTCCTTCTTTGCCGCATATACCTATTGATCATCATCACCTCATTGCATCTCCTGCTGTGATTCTTGATATGATTAAGAGTTTCCCTCGTGGTACGTCTTGTGGTCGTGATGGTTTGCGTGCCCAACACCTTTTGGATTGTTTTAGTGGTGCTGCTGTGGCTATTTCTGATGAGTTAATCACTTATATCACCCAAGTGGTGAATCTTTTTCTTGATGGTAAATGCCCTAGAGCGTTGGGTGAGTATATTGCTAGTGCTCCTCTCACACCGCTGGTCAAGCCAGGGGTGGTATCCGTCCTATTGTTGTGGGGACCGTTTGGAGGCGTTTAGTCTCCAAGGTTAGTGCTTCTATGATTGGCCATTCTTTAGACGGTTATTTAAATGATCTGCAGTTCGGTGTGGGGGTATCTGGAGGAGGGGAGGCTAATCTTCATGTCGTGAATCGGTTTATTGAAGATCGTAGTGATTATGTGGGTCTTTCGATGTTGTTGGTTGATTAGCTTGTTACAATATTCCCTAACTCTCTAAGCTCCTACTTCACTCCTATGTCGAGCCGACTAAAAGCTCCTAACATGGGATCACTAGAATTCACTTATGCATTAAATACAACCAAAAATCGTAGTACACCTCCGATCATGTTTCTTAAGACGTTCAAGCAAGTTACCAATGGAAGTTTGCCAGTTTTCTTAAGCCTAACATCGAATACAATCATCCACAACAATTATAAACAAACCATCAACCAATAATCAACATCTAGGTTTCACTACATCTAAGCAAACACAATAAAAACCTAGCCTAGCATGTTAAAAGAAAGACAAGCATAAGATAGAATCACACAACACATAGACATATCGTATGATTATTGGAAAACTTATCTTCAATTAAGCATGGATGGAAAAAGGGTTGAAACCCTTACTTTTACAGAAAATTAGTCTAGGGTTTAAGCTCTCTAAAGTTCTCCTAATGTTCCACCCACAATGAATGAAAAATTAGAAAAATATATATAGAGAATACATCCTGACGACGTCACGTTATAGCGTCTGACGCCGTCAACTCGCCCCCAAATTAAGGGTCGTATTGCCTAGATCTAGTCTTGACGCTATCATGTAGAAATTGAGCTCTGGGCCATCACTTGCAAAATGACCCTGACAGCGTTGGTGACGTCGTCAGGTCAATTGTACTAAAAATGTTCTGGGCCGTCACCTGTATTTTCCACTTCCACCTCTTTTGCCAAGCTTGACACCGTCATGTGTGAAGTCTTGACGTCGTCAGGTACTGTTCCCAGCAAGGATTTTGAGACTTTGCCGTTTTCTTCACTTTTAGGCTCCAAAAACGTCTAAAATGTTTCCTTTTCTAGATTTCTCCTCAAAAGTACCTAAAATGACAAAAGGAACGATTTAGGGCAGTAATTGATCAAATAATCACGAATTCGGGCTTAAATAACCCCTTAAAAGCGATACACTTTTCGCCTTATCAAATACCCTTACACTTGAGATTTGCTTGTCCTTAAGCAAATGCGCTTTTATTATAATCAAAATACAAGTTAGGGGTCATTTAACACTAATATAAAAGTAATTACAACAAATAATCGTTCCACTAAAAACCAAAAACAAGCACGGAGGTCATACAATAGCACCTCACAAATAGTGTTTAGATACTCACATCTCTCGGGTGTAATAAAGTATATATTACAATATGGAAATGGAAAACATCTCTCACTACCTGTCATAGCAAAAAAATTACCATAGGCTTGGGAAAGGATCAAACCTCCACCACTCGGCGTTCGCACCTAGGATAAACTATCAAAGAGGTTTTTTAAAGGGTTATAACGTTAGGTGTAGGGATATGGAAAACACGGTTTTGTTAGATAAAGGCAATATTTACTGGTGGCGAGTTAATCATCTTGGTTAATTACATGTACAATATGGCGTTGCTAAGCCAAGACTCGACTCGACTTAAGCTAATCAAAATCTAACAAACTATGAAACAAACATAAAATGAAACGGGATGGTAGTACGTATGTTTTTCTCTTTCTTTTTCTATTTTTTTTCTCTTTTTTTTCATACACTCTTGCCCTACCATCCAAAATAATACATAATAGGGAATTTGCATTCCCTTACACTTGAATTTTTACATACTTACAATAAACTACTCTAATGACTCGAATCAAGATAATCAAAACACTTGGAGTACTTTTTAAATATTAACGACGGGGGTAATAAATTGATGTCTTCCCTATTACTCTATATTACTAGTACTTTACGCATGAGTCCCAATCGTCCCAAAACTATATGTACAAGATATGACTCGAGTTAGCAACCATGTAACCAATTAGACAATTAACTAAGGGTTTAAACAAATAACAATAATGCACTAAAGATGAGTGCATACACGGAAGGCTAAGGCGATTTGGTTGCACATTTGGGTGGATTAAACAAATTCTTCCTTTAAGTAAGATGCTTAAAGTTAGAAACGAAAAGATAGGCTCGGAAGGGTGTACTAGGGGTATCGTGTACTAAAAATGAGTACAACGCTAAGGTGTGGGAAAATTAACTGACTTTGCTAGTCAAGTAATATGACTTAAATGTTCAAGTAATAATGATTAGGGTTTAAACACAAGGGTGATCCTAATGCCTCTTATCATGTAGTAAATCCTACTACATGAATGTAGTCTCACTAGCGGTCTCGGGATGCATCACTAACGCAAGTTCTAGAATCTAAATGCTACCGGTACACTCATAAGCACTAATAATGAATGCTTTTCCTATCAAATCTAAAGGCGAACTTCACATATTTGGGTGGAAATTTTTTTTGAGTGGTACGGTTTTGTGCTAGTCATACAACTCCTATCCATGAGACGCTTGTTAAGGCTAAAGTTTCACTCCTAAATGTTGTAAAAAATTTTATATTTGGCGCTAAAATTGCCCTAGCAAGTATTTCTCTTAGTTTTATTACACACCTACTATCAAACAAACAAACTCAAGTGCAATTGTATCCTATAAGGTATCATCATTTACTCTCCCCTTACACTTAGAATGAACATTGTCCCCAATGTTTAATTAAAGGATGTAAAAGTAAAGCAGGTAAATGAATAAAAACAAATACTCCCATGATTCGTTCGGTGTGGATAGTGCGTCAACAAGGTTAGATCTTCCTCCAAAAAAAATGAACTTTGAAAGCTTCCCTACAAAAATATAAATCATCTTCTTGTCATATATAACCTGTTAAACCTGAGAAAACAATCAAGGCAAACCTCGCGTAAAATCGGCGGCAATCTATATGTACTAAAAATCCTAGAAAGCAAATTAAGATATAATGCTTGTGGAACGAATGTTTGCAGATTTACTGGAGTTTATAAAACTAAAGAATCAACAAAAACTTTAAGACTCCGGTTTAAACAAAACTCGCAAATTTTTTTTTTCTTCAGAATTTTAGTACCTGACGCCGTCAGGTTGTAACTCCTGATGCCGTTAGAATGTTCCTGGAAAAATCTTATGTTAAGTTTCCGGAAAATTTCTGGAAAAACTTATGCCTTATTTCTTGGAAAATCCTGCAAAACATCATTATGACTCGATACAAGCATTTGACTCTAACAAATACTAATATACATGCTCATTTAATATTGTAGTGAATCATGCTCATTTTCGTTCTTATAAACAAATTTGGATTTCCCTTACGCTTAGCTTTTGCAAAATACCTTTATATGTAATTAAGACGAAGTTAAAAACAAAATAAAGCATTTTCACAATTTACTTTGAAACATGAGCCACAAACAATAAAAATAAAACATGCATACGGAAATAAATAAAATCAAACAAATAAAAATACACAAAACATGGGTTGCCTCCCAAGAAGCGCTTGTTTTTGTTCGAGTCACGAGCCTGACTCTACCCTTATTTAACGGAAATAGGGGAGGTTTTCCCTACACTTAGGATTAAGTGCGGGTGGAAGTAGCGATACACACTCTTAGGGTGGAATTATGCCACGTGAGAAAAGAGTGGTGGATGAATTATATGCTCAAAGGGGTGTGCTCCTATCATCATAACCTTACCTAGTTCACTTTGGTCAATGGGTGAGTTGAAGTTTTCTCCTAAAAAGGGATCATCTTCTATCAACTTTGAGAGACTCCTAGTTGGGAATCCATCTTGACCTAATAAACCTAGTTTAAACCCATAATGTTTCTTATGATCAATCATGAATGGGTGATGTAAGTATTTAAGGTCATGGTTCACTCCTATATTGGCTTCCATTCCACATGGTTTAGAGTCTACTACTTTCATCGTAAAACTACCCGTACTATATGGTTTGATGGGTGGATCGGGACATATTTTAATTCCTTAATTTTTATCCAAGGATGGAAGATTAGGCAACGGTTTTGGTTGAGGCTCCGACTCATCAAAACTAGGAACTTCCATAGAACTAAAAGAAAGGTTATGATTACAAGTATTCAAACCTATTTATTCTAGTTGTGTTTGGTCCAAAGGCTCTACCTCTATTGGGGTTCCTTGATGAGGCGAAAAGTGAACCACTTTTAAGGGGTCATTTAAGCCTGAATTCGAGATTATTTGATCAAATGTTGCCCTAAATCATTCCTTTTGTCATTTTAGGTACTTTTGGAGAGAAATCTGGAAAAGGAAGCATTTTTGACATTTTTGGAGCATAAAAGTTAAGAAAATGGCAAAGTCTCAATTTCCTTGATGGGAACAGTACCTGACGGCGTCAAGACTCTCCACATTACTGCGTCAAAAGTTACAAAAGAGGTGGATGTGGAAAATATACGTGACGATCCAGAGAGTTTTTAAGCATAGGAGATGACGGCATCACCCAAGGCCGTCATGGCCAAACATTAGTGACGGCCCAGAGCATTTTTACACATGACGGCGTCACAAATGGATCTAGGCAATACGATTTTATTTTGGCGGCATCACAATCTAACACATGACGCCGTCACGCTATGTAATCTATATATAGTTTTCCAAATTTCATTCATTAGTGTGCAACTTTGAGGGAATAAACACTAGTCCAAATTTTATCAGCTTTTCAAGGGTTTCAACCCCTTGAATCTTTCGTGTTCAATTAAAGATAAGTATCCCTTCAAATCATGCAATATGTCTATGTGTTGTTTGATTATATCTTACGCTTGTCTTTTATTTAACATGCTAGGCTAGATTTCTCTTGTGTTTCCTTAGATGTAGTGAAACCTAGATGTTAATTATGGGTTGATTGTTTGTTTATAGTTGTTACGGATGATTGTATTCGATGTTAGGCTTAAAACTGGCAGAATTCCATTGGTAACTTGCTTGAACGTCTTAAGAAACATGATCGGAGGTGTACTACGATTTTTGGTTGTATTTAATGCATAGGAGAATTCTAATAATCCCATGTTAGGAGCTTCTAACGGCTCGATATAGGAGTGAAGTAGGATCCTATAGAGTTAGGGAATATTGTAACGGACCTACGACTAGTATTAAGGAATATGACTCGTCATCCATGCAATTGTAACAAGCTATCAACCTGTAAAAGATATCCAGGGAGTAATGAAACCTAAGTAAACACAACTTTTCTCATTATTGTTTCCACCACATTAGTTTAATAGTTTCATTTTCATTTCTTTTATTTTATTTTGATTGCATCTTTAGATTAATTGGGTTAGTTGACTAGCAACTAATTCCGCCCACTCCTCCAAAACCAGAGATTTTACTTGCTTTCTATAAAATATAAAAATAAAAAAAGAATCATCCCTCACCTCTAGACCTAGTTTAGGAGGCTTTCTAATCCTAGCGACACTATTCCTGAGTTGAACGATCAATCCCCCGGTACTTGTCACTATACTATACTACAACGATCAGGTACACTGCCTGGTGGGGGTTGTAAGCTTCTCGAGATCCCTTGAGAGGTAAAACCTGTTGCGAGGGTGCGATCCCCACGTATCATTCCTATAGTCTCTTCTACTTCTTCCGGATAAGTCACGTGCGGTGTGTGTGCCTCAAATGATGGTAGGACTTGTGGGGTACTTTGTGAGCTTATGTTATTTACTTCATCATTCTTTGTGTAAAGATCACCTATATCCTCAACATGTGTTTTATTATAATCTAACCCTAACATTTTCCCAAGTATCTGAAGTGCTTCTCTAGGCATCTCAACTTTTATATCCGAATCATAAGGATCATCCTCAATATTCTGAATGCTATATTCAAATTGCCCAAAAGATTCATCATGTGTTTCTTGAGATTCATCATCATCGATCATAAAACCTAGGTCTTTTTAATCAATGTGATCATGTTCGGCTACATCCTCCATCACATCAAGGTCACCTATGTGTTCATCCTGTATTATGGTAGTGCCTAACCATGACATGTAGCTAGGTGGCTCATACGAAACTATCCTAGGTGAAGGCTCATATGGTGCATAGGTTTCATTAAGTGAGGCATTTTGAGGGGTTGGTGGAGCTCCTAAGGTGAATTCTTCAAAAGTCTTATGCACTTGGCCTCTTTTCTCAAGGTACTCAATAAAATCAATATAAGATCTTGTCCTCCTCATTTCATTCCTCCATCTTGGTATATCCAAAAAGGGGTAATTATATTTTTTCTGGTAAAACTCTAGTGTCGGACTTGGTGGATTCACGTTCTCCATAATGGTGAACGGAAGAGTCAATGGAAAGGTTTTTACGAACAAAGACACAAAGAAAAGATAGACTACGAGAAAGATAATTGTTAGCCTTGCTATTTTATAAAAGATAACGTCATACATAAAGAAATGGACTAGATATCATACAAATAGTACTTTAGGGACTACTATTGTAATATAGGCAAACATGTAATGTAATGAGCCTATAAATACCCCTCATGACTCTCCATGAGGGGTGTGGGAAAGTGTGTGTATTGTTTAATTTATTCCTTTTTAATATAAACCCTTTTCTCCACCTTTCTCTCTCTACTTTCTCTCTCTAGAACCATGTTGTATTTTCATCAACTGCGACCTCCGGAACGTGTTTCTTGGTCATAACAAGTGGTATCAGAGCAAACCGGGGGCGAATCGTGGTGTTTTTGGGTGAAAAATCTCGGATCTGGTACTGTTCATCGCCATTTTTGTCGAGTTAGAAAAATTTTCGAGTTAGGAAATTTTTTTTATCGAGTTTGGATTCTGCTTAGCGAGTTTGAACTTAATCTATCGAGTTTGGTGATGTTTTACCGAGTTTGGTTGTCAGAATTTAGCGAGTTAGGGTTTTTTTTAGCGAGTTTGAACTTTTCTTAGCGAGTTAGGATTTCAATCTTTAGCTAGTTAAGAACTAGTTTTGGCGAGTTAGGATTTGGCGAGTTAGCCAGTTAGCGAGTTAGCTAACAACCCTTATCGTTTATCGAGTAAGGTTTCTTAATTTTATCGAGTAAGGGGAAACTATACTTCGTTCGTTTCTACTTATCGAGTTAGAAGATCTATCCAGTTAAGACTTCACTTATCGAGTTTGAGATTCTCATCGAGTTAGTAAGATTTTACCGAGTTTGACAGCCTTACCGAGTTTGAATGGTTATCGAGTTTGAAAGGTTACCGAGTTTGATGGGTTTATCGAGTTAGCAAAAAAAAAAAAAAAAAAAAGTTTTTTGGCGTAAAAATTTGAGTAAAATTTATTTTTGAGAGGAGACTAAACGTTCAATTTTACGCGAAATTCAAAGTTTGGTATAACGTTGAAAATTTTGGCCCGAAATTCAAATTTTTTGGCCAAAATTCAAATTTTTTCGACAAAATTTGGCGTAAAAATTTTTAATACTCAAATTTTTCAGGTAACCTTTGTATTGTATTTCATAGTGATTTTCAAATTATGGGCGAGAAAATTTTTCAATTTTATTTTTGGAGGGAAAATACGAAATCACTACGAATCACCCAAAATAAAATTTCAAGCTTCACCAAAACACACCACGGATTGCTTAAACGATCCTGATCAAGAATCACATTTAAATGACAACGGCTAGTATCAGATTTTTGTGACTACGGAGTTTTTGTACGATATTGCTTATTTGGGTTTAAAGTTCATTTCACGGGCATGTGTACTTATTTATCTCAAAGTCTAGGGGTGGATGGATGCATGACTTTCGGAGATACTTGTTTGGGTAAACACTGGTAGAGATAGTGATTAAGACTTGGATTATCTAGTTATACCCGATGTAAGGAGTTACATTGTAGTACTCACGGGTTATAGCTATCACTTTAAGGAGTTACGTTGTAATACTCAGTGTCACATTAAGTTGTGGAGATTCCAAGAGGTGGATATTTCATATACTGTTTGTTGGTTTGGGTATATGGCACTACCTATGCTTAAAGGAGTTACATTGTAGTGCTCAGTATAGGTTCTTAGTCACACCTTCGTACAAGATTAAGTCACATATCTATGAGATGTTTACTTCATTCTCAGATTGGTTATATTAGGTTCTCTCCATACAGTGGTCATTTACTAGCTGGTTGGAATTTGAAGAGATCGCTTAAAGGTTGAAGAGAAGCGAAGAGATTGTAGAATAAAGAGAGTCATATCCTATCAGCATATTCTCACAAATTATGCTTTCATGGTCTATCTACATTGCATCAGAAGTGTAAAGTACGGGTAATTTTGGCATGTACACACAATAGTATGATGATTTCGATACATCGCAACCATCAGGAGGGAGAAGAACATGCCAAAAGAAGTAGTGTTTCATCTCTAATACGTTGGTTGTTCGAGGGAATTGTGCTTACACTAGAACCGAAGAAGTATTAATGATGTGTACATCGGAGCGTATTACCAACCTTCTGTGCAATACTATGTGAGTTATGCTATGATGCTCCCAGAGCGACAACCACGGTGCAAACTCATTAGTATCTACCTTATCCGCTGCGAGATGAGAAGAGAGTTGTCAGTTCAGGAGGGAGCAGAAGAAAAAGAATAAAGGCTCACTAGTTAGGAGGGAGTAATAACCTAACTAGACCATTACAGTTGAAGTTCAGAGCTACAAAGACCTTTGCCGTCAGTGTCAAAGATCATACGCCGAGATTGTCGGAAGAGAGAACTTCAAGTCTGCCTCAGTATCTAGACTACAGAGACTCTGCGCTTCAACAACGTCAACATAGTTTACTATTGTTGTAATTTACATGTTTATGTGTTTATAGGTCTCATTGTATCCATTCATGTGTGACGATATCTTGGAGGGAGATTGTTAGCCTTGCTATTTTATAAAAGATAACGTCACACATAAAGAAATGGACTAGATATCATACAAATAGTACTTTAGGGACTACTATTGTAATATAGGCAAACATGTGATGTAATGAGCCTATAAATACCCCTCATGACTCTCCATGAGGGGTGTGGGAAAGTGTGTATTGTTTCATTTATTCCTTTTTAATATAAACCCTTTTCTCCACCTTTCTCTCTCTACTTTCTCTCTCTAGAACCATGTTGTATTTTCATCAACCGTGACCTCCGGAACGTGTTTCTTGGTCATAACAATAATAAAAAGAAAATAAAAATCTCACTAAAAAGGAATCTAATGAGTAGACTAAATCAAAATAAATTTCAACCTAAACAATAACTATTCCCCGGCAGCGGCACAAAAAACTTGATACGCGGGATTGCGCCCTCGCAACAGGTTTTACCTCTCAAGGGATCTTGAGAAGCTTGCAATCCCCGCCAGACAGTGTACATGATCGTTGTAGTATAGTATAGTGACAAGTACCGGGGGATTGATCGTTCAACTCAGGAATAGTGTCGCTAGGATTAGAAAGCCTACTAAACTAGGTCTAGAGGTGAGGGATGATTCTTTTTGTATTTTTATAATTTATAAAAGCAAGTAAAATCTCAGGTTTTGAAGGAGTGGGCGAAATTAGTTGCTAGTCACCTAACCCAATTAACTATAGATGCAATCAAAATAAAATAAAAATAAACGAAATTAAACTAATGTGGTGGAAACAATAATGAGAGAAGATGTGTTTACTTAGATTTCATTACTCCCTAGATATCTTTTACCGGTTGATTAGCTTGTTACAATTGCATGGATGACGGGTTATATTTCTTAATACTAGTCGTAGGACCGTGTACAATATTCAATAACTTTATAAGCTCCTACTTCACTCCTATGTCGAGCCGACTAAAAGCTCCTAACATGGGATCACTAGAATTCACTTATGCATTAAATACAATCAAAAATCGTAGTACACCTCCGATCATGTTTCTTAAGACGTTCAAGCAAGTTACCAATGGAAGTCTGTCAGTTTTCTTAAGCCTAACATCGAATACAATCATCCACAAAAATTATAAACAAACCATCAACCAATAATCAACATCTAGGTTTCACTACATCTAAGCAAACACAATAAAAACCTAGCCTAGCATGTTAAAAAAGACAAGCATAGGATAGAATCACACAACACATAGGCATATCGTATGATTATTGGAAAACTTATCTTCAATTAAGCATGGATGGAACAAGGGTTGAAACCCTTATTTTTACAGAAAATTTGTCTAGGGTTTAAGCTCTCCAAAGTTCTCCTAATGTTCCACCCACAATGAATGAAAAATTGGAAAAATATATATAGAGAATACATCATGACTGCGTCACGTTATAGCGTCTGACGCCGTCAACTCGCCGCCAAATTAAGGGTCGTATTTCCTAGATCCAGTCTTGACGCTGTCATGTAGAAATTGAGCTCTGGGCCGTCACTTGAAAAATGACCTTGACGGCCTTGGTGAAGCCGTCAGGTCAATTGTACTAAAAATGTTCTGGGCCGTCACGTGTATTTTCCACTTCCACCTCTTTTGCCAAGCTTGACGCCGTCATGTGTGAAGTCTTGACGTCGTCAGGTACTGTTCCCAGCAAGGATCTTGAGACTTTGCCGTTTTCTTCACTTTTATGCTCCAAAAACGTCCAAAATGTTTCATTTTCCAGATTTCTCCTCAAAAGTACCTAAAATGACAAAAGGAATGATTTAGGGCAGTAATTGATCAAATAATCACGAATTCGGGCTTAAATGACCCCTTAAAAGTGGTACACTTTTCGCCTTATCAATGGCACTATTATTGGAGATACTTTGGTAGTGGGGGAGGTCTCAAAGCTTATTATGAAGGATGGACCTCGTTGCGGTTTGCACCTCAATGTTGATAAAACCGAGGTTTTTTGGCCAAAGGAAGACCCCAAAAGCAGGCTTGCGGGTGTTTTTCCGCCTAATATTGCTCGACCTTTACACATTGTTAAATTACTAGGTGGGCCTGCTAGTGTGGATTTTGAGTTTAGTAGTGAGCTTGTTATGAAAAGGGTTGCTAAAACCATTGAGCTTATGGGTGCTGTTGCTAAGCTTAATGATCCTCAATGTGAGTTGTTGTTTCTTCGTGCTTGTGCCGGTATTTCCAAGTTATATTTTTCTATGCGCACATGTTCTCCTCGGATCTTTGAGCATGCTCAGGGTTCATTTGCTGCGGCTCTTCGTTCTTCTCTGGAACGTATTGTTACTGCTTCTGGGCCTGGTTTTGGTGATTGGCAAAGGAGACTTGCCACCTTACCTTTTGCATTTGGGGGACTTGGAGTATACTCTGCAGGTGATGTCTTGAACTATGCATTCCTTGCGTCTAGACTCCAATCTGCTCGCTTACAGACTAAGCTCCTTCGACATTCTGGTATTGTAACTTCTGGGCCTTCTTTTGGTGATGCTTTGTGTGCTATTAATGCGAAACTGGAGATTGGCCTTTTGAGTAACCTAAGTGAGATCGCTGCCCCCAAACTTATGAAGAAAATGGCAGATATATATTTCACACGTGTTACCCAAACGGCTGAATCCACTTTCTGCTTATCTATTCGACAGATGGCACTATGGAAATCACAAATTACACTTCAGACTGGCTTAGGGTGGTTCCGATTTCTGGGTTGGGACAGACTATGAATGCTAGGACCTACCGATGTGATTTATGTTATCGGCTTGGTGTTCCCCTATTTACTGTTCAGGTGCCATGCTCAGCTTGTTCCAAGGTCTTTACGGGAGATATTTATGGGGACCATGCTGTATCGTACGCTGGTATTATTGGTATTAAACACCGACATAACGTGGTGCATGATACTCTTGTTGACATCTGTTCTCAGTCAGGGATTTCAGCTCGTAAAGAAGTTGACATCAGGCTTTGTGGAGAATGGGACAAACCCTAACGTCCAGCTGATATGTTGCTCTACTCTTGGGATAGAGGATAAGACGTATGTGTAGACTTGACAGGGTCGTCACCCTTGACGCAGACTGGTATGGTTGATTTTGTGTCGGGTCGTGTGGTGATTGATGCCGCACAACGTAAACGCGTCAAGTATATATGAGGCTAAGTGTGCGGATATTGGATATGAGTTTCTCCCCTTCTCATTCTCCTCTATTGAGGAACTTGAGAAGGATGCAGTGACCTTACTGAAGCGAATCCAAAAGTTCTCGATGAACCAAGACATTGGAGCACGTGCTCCTACTCATATCTTTAGTAGAATTAGCTTTTCTATAGCTAGAGGAGTGGAAGGCCAGTTAGTATCTCGGCTCCCCTCTAATTTCTTGTAAATCCTATGATTTCTCTAATGAAATGATGTTTATAATAATAATAGTAGGGTACCCGCGCGTTGCAGCGGCGGGTACCCTAAAATAAATGTTAACGACATCAAAAGGAAAAAGTGATAGCTAAGAGTTGTAAATCTTTCGTGCTCGAGCCCATTTGGCCCGTTGCCCGTTCGGGTTTGAATATTTGTATAATGTGTTTTATTATTTGTATTAGTGACATTTAATGTAGAAATTGCGTTTATGTTGGTTGTACAATATGCTTGATAATTTGTATTTCTTATGTAAGAGGTGTTTTAATAACTGCATTAATTGTATTTATTGACCAGTTTATTAATGTTAGTAAATGTGTTTTAATTAGTTGTACTTTTAGCTTAAAAAACTTGTAATTCCGAATTTTAAGTATTTCTATTTAAAGATTGTATTTAATGTTAGAAAATGTGTTTTAATTAGTTGTATTTTTAGCTTAAGAGCTTGTAATTGTATTTAATATGTGTTTTAATTAGTTGTACTTTTAGCTTAAGAACTTGCAATGCTTAATTTTAAGTATTTTTTTTTAGAAGGCTTAAATGCTTTATAAGATAGTATAATAATAATAATAATAATAATAATAATAATAAACGTTAAACATTATACATTTCTGAGGACTAATGATGCAAATATTTTCTCTTGTGTTAGATCCACGTTAGAAGATAAGGGAGAAATAATATGTCAAATTATCGACCGTATGGTATTTAAATGGCTGGGCACGGCAATTTTCTCACCGACTAACGCATTAAGAGAAATATCTATTCTACTTTAAAGGGTAAATTCCTGATTTAACCATCACACAAAAAAGAGTGAAAAGCATCCCATAGTGGTTCCATTTTTTTAGGTGAAATCCCTATCCCTTAACCGAAACTTTTTTTTTTTTTTTTTTTTTTTTTTTTTTTTTTTTTTTTTAAGTTCTAAATGTTAATAAGTAAGATCACTAGTTTTCTGAAAAAAAGTGAACGATGGTTTTGATCAAGAAGATACATTTATAATAGTATAGAGTTATGATTCAATATTTACTGTAACATATATATATATTTTGTGAGATTAGTTTTGACAAATCATACACCATTACACCCCCATATATGGATTCTTGTATAGAGTTATACATGGTTCCCATTTATATGTGGTTTGATTGATTATTACATGTGTTTTTGGCTGTTCCATTTAATAACAAACTTGTTAGGTTAGGTTTTCTTCGACGTTGATCGACATGGATGATGACATGAACAATGTAGTGAACAAAAAGAGGAAGGTATAAGGTTCTTTCTCTCCATCTCTATGTTTTCATATTTACTAACATACGTGTACTGAATTTTAGGTACTCGTGTGCGTCTGCATCTTGTTATATACTGTTGTTTTATGTTATAACTTTGATGATTGTTGTATAATAGCGTTCCAAAATCATTCTGTAACACGGTAACTATTTATGATAAGTTACATTCCAAACGAGCAAAAAGTTTATTGGTCAACACAACCTGACAAGACGGTCCATTTCACCACCTTTACTTTGGCTCAACAGCTACACCATTAGTCTCTTTTATTGCATTTCATTCCCATATTTCACCTTTGCTATTTGAAACGTGTTCAAAGAACATACTCCCTATCATTTTGTTGCATTTGGTGATGGGTATTAGCATGAAGATTTGGGTATCGGTGAGGGTCTTTACAGGCCTATTTACGGACTAACCAAGTCTCTTTCTTATTATTGCAGAAAATTAGTCGTGATCCAAGGACCGAATTTGCCCCCACGGAATGCCGGGTGATTAAGGTTATGATTGTGGATGGAATGAAAGTTGAAAAGGGGCAACCTTTGCTTGTCTGGAGAGATGAAGTGATCGTTTCAAAATCCAAGTTGCCAACAATTTATGAAGGGCAACCTTTCCTTAGTGAAGTGATTCCTTCTTCAAGATTCTCCCGGTTGCCACCACTCACTAAATATAAATCAAGGATGAAGAAAAATCTAAAGAAACATGATTCTCATGTTGGTAAATATTCTGTGGAAGATGTGTCAATGGACCAGACTGATGCTGATAATAGCCCAATGGCCAGGCTTAGTGACAAGGATGTACTAGAAAGACACAGAAATTTTAAGAAGTTTGATACAATCGTGGACTATTCGGATCATCTTTTTTTGGCACAGACTTCACCAACGGAATTGGCAAGTGTGTGTGTTTGTGTGTTTCTATTTGACTATTTACTTAATAGTAGCTATAACAATAATATTGTGTTCTCGTTGGGTTTTTTTTTTTTTTTTTTTTTTTTTTTCATACGCATATATGTGACACGTTTCAGCCACCAGGAGAAGTCTGGAAAAACAAGATACGGGAAGAGTGGAGGATTCTTGAGAAAGACTTGCCGGGTATGTAGATTCATTTTGAAATAGTTATATATAGACTTTACCTGCTTTCTCCACAAGGTTTAAATCGGCTTGGAAACCTGACCCCTTGCACTTCTTTTGGGTGCCGACTTACCCTTCCTCAAGGACCTACCCACATGCAATATGCACTTGTTCATTTTACTATAGGCTTATAATCTACCTATGTGTAGCATATGTGCATACGCTGTGGCCAGTGACCTTTTGGCTAGGAGTTAGGATTGAACCCAAGACCTATTTCTCCAAAGCCCTCTTTGAGTGGTCAACTGGACATATGCAGTTGGGGGAGTGATACGAATGGGTTATTGCCCCAATAACGACGTTACCTCCTTTTCTTTATTTGAAATGCCTTAGCATACAATTAAAACTTGAATTACCAAATTTTGGGTTCCCAAGTTTCTTGTATCTTGTTACAGAGACAATGTTTGTGAGGGTTTATGAATCGAGGATGGATCTTTTAAGAGTTGCAATAATCGGCCCGGAGGGAACTCCTTATCATGATGGTCTCTTCTTCTTTGATCTGTTTTTCCCAAACACGTATCCTAAAAAACCGCCAGTACGCATCCTATTCTATTTTTTTTTTTCTGTCCTTGAACACACTGCAAAAATACATTTGAACTTATTCAATGAATAATTCTATATTTCAGCTTGTGAGGTATCACTCTGGTGGTCTTGTTATACATCCACATGTGTTCAAGTGTGGTGAAGTTTGCTTGAGACATTTCACACCAATTGACTGCGAGAGGAACAAGATGTGGGAGAATGGCACTTCAAACATGCTTCAGCTTCTTGTCTCCATGCAGGATCTGATTTTGAACTCAAAACCTTTCTTTAGCGGACGTGCATTTCCTAAATTGAGAAACTCTATGCATAAAGAAAAGTACTCTTTGTTATACAATGAGACCATCCTTATAAAATCACTCAAAACTATGATGTATACCATGAACAAACCACCCAAGGTTATTGTTTTGTCAATATTTTTATTCATCGTGTGTAATACGAAGTGGCTGGTTGAGTAATACGAAGTGGCTGGATGATACGTGCAGAACTTTGAGGATTTAGTGGTTGGGCATTTTCGCAAACATGTGTCTAGTATTCTCAAGGCATGTGAAGGTTATACAGAAGGTGTGCAAGTTGGGTGTTTTGGCAAGAAGGAGGGTAACAAGGAGATGTGCTCAATCGAGTTCAAGAATGATGTGGCTGAACAGATTAAGCCCCTTGTAGCTTCTTTTAAGAAAATTGGAGCAACGATGGCCGAAGACTTTCTTCATCTAAGTGAAAAGAAAGTTTCTTTGCTTGCTGCTGAATTAGCACCAACTCTCGTCTTAAAGAAAAATCGGGTGAGTTTTTTAATCATCTTCGGTATATTACTATTTGTATATGTATATATGTTACAGTTTCGTCCTTTGACTTTATAGTTCATCAATGTATCCGCGAAACCAGATCGGATGGGTTCTTAACAAGATCCTTAACAGAGATTTTTTTTTTTTTTTTTTTTTTTTTTTTTTTTTTTTTTTTTTTTTTTTTAACAATTTGCAGGGAAATCGCAAAAGGTCTAAGTGTTTAAATCGTAACTTCAACGCCGACACTTCTTTTGTGGTAGATAAGGTTTTCGTCAAGGAAGGAATGAAAGTAAAAAGGGGGCAACCTTTATACTCAAAATCAATAAGGACAAAGAAGGTTCGAAATCAAACCTTTTCATAATAATATTTCGATATAGTTTTTTTTCAAAAAAATCTTTGTCAAATGTGTGTTTTCATTTTTCCATGTCTTGTTTTATAGGATGATACTATGGCCATCTCTAGCAGTTCAACACAACCAGATTCAAAGGACTATTTGGATACTTCAAGTTTATCTGAGTTGCCAACAATTTCTAAATGGCATAAATCCATGATTGATATTCACCAAAATACCCCTGATCATGAAGTTACTTTGAAAAGGCATAGGAATGAAAACATGAAGGTTGACACTCAAGTCACTTCAAGTTTGATCGAGTTGCCAACAACATCGGAACCGTGTAAGTCCACATTTCCTATTCATAAAACTATCCCTGATCATGAAGATTATGTGAAAAGGTTTAAATATGAAAACTTGGAGGATAATACTCAAGTCGCTTCAAGTTTGATGGAGTTGGCAACAATTTCTGAATGTTACAAATCAATGATTAATATTCCAAAAAACGCCCCTGATTTTGAAGATGCTATGGAAAGGCAACTTTATAAACGCTTGAAGGTTGATCCTGTAATGGATCACTAACAACCTAAGTACCTTGTGAGTTTATTTGTTTTTTATGATATCGTCATTAATTGGTGAAATATATGTCAATATAATCGGGCTTTAATGAAGTGTAATATAATCTTTGTAGATGAATGGATGGATGAACATATAAATTTTTTGGATGGTTATACATATGTATCGCTCTAAGCACCTTGTTTAGTTGCTTTATTCCTGGTGATTGTGAATGTAACCATATTATTCTCTTAAGGACATGTCCCTCTCTCGTGACTCATGATCGTCAGAAACCCTCACCGGTTTCATAGGTTATATGACCTTTCAAGTTTCAGCTATTTTGTACATTAAATGGCTATCTGATCTCAAATACCTCTCTGTCCCATAGAAATCGTCATATTTCCTATACCGGAACATCTTCACCTATGTTGCACATTGTCCTGGTTAGTACTAGTATAGTGCTATTGATTTTAACCCGAAATTTTCATTGTGGGAAATAAAAGCATTTTACTAATCAAAATAGTCTTACTAACTATTATCAGGAAACACTGCCCGTTTGATGAACATACCATATCAATTGATGTTCTTATATTTAGGTGCCATTTATACAAGTGAGCTTTACGTTATTGGCTCTTTGGATTTTTTACAAATGAGTGAAAGCTTCTTGAAAAAGTTCTGCACATGATGCTTGTGAGTTTGACTGCTGAATCAAACTTTGATTAGGCCATGGATGATGTCCATGTGAATATAGGTGACTATTGAATAGTGGTCTAACTATAAATCAACGGTACCCAATATTGTCTTCCACCGGGTATGGAGGATGTGAGATGTAGACAGCTTTATCCTTACCCGGGACCATGCAAGTTAATAGTGGTCTAACTATCTAGGTCTTTAAGTTACGGCTGCTGAATCAATTCTTGCAATGTCTTAAAATTCTTGGCTGGTGATAAACAATCAGCCTACAATTGTTGTAACAAAAGTAAGTTAGCCTGATAGAATCTTTTTTAATCCACAAGAATATATTGTGATTAAAAGTCATTGTAGGTTTTTGGCGCGTTGCCTTACTAAGTAGCAACCTTTAAACATGAAATCTAAGCATGAACTTAATGATTTGCCACTTTCTACAGGCTTACATGCATCGCTTAATATATTAGTTTACTACGCAGTAGACATACTTCAAATAATAAATTAGTTTTCTTACAAGATTACGTGAAAGACGTAGAAGGGTGTGAATACATTTCCGTTTAAAAACTTAAATTCCTAGCATAAAATAACCGATCAAGTGTGATGTAATGTGAAAAGTGGCAATAATAATTCTACAACTATGAAAATAGTATATTGCCTTAAAAGTTTATAGCCATTAATCTTTGCAACTAAATCATTTATGTGACACCTAGATCTAACCCATATCTACGGATTTAACAAACCCGATATATCCACTTGATCTAGATCTGCTTTAAACTGGTTTGACTATTTAGCATTTAGCGAACCTAAGCTAGTTGTGGCACCCGTGCTAGCAATTGCATGTCTAGGTTAGTTCTTGTTCTTCCTCCCTTGAATGCCCGAGATTTGGTTTAATTGAATTGGGAACTGTGTGTTGTGATTAACGTACTTTCGAGACAAGTAATTAAATAGAACAATTGCGCAATAAATAAAGACAGCGGGATTTAACGTGGTTCGGTAATCACCTACGTCCACGGGCGGAAGCGAGACTGGAATTTCACTAGCAAATATGGAGTACCAAGGTTACACAGTGTATCGCTCAAAATCTAAACTCCGAAAAATACTCTTGAAAGTATTTTGGACACTCACTAGATTTTATACACTCCCCACAAAAACTCACTCGTATAGAATTTTATACAACAATTCTATACCACTCTTTTTCTCTCTACAAAATACTCTCACTATAATTTCAACAAACAAGTGTGTCTGTTAATATTTTGGATGTCGAATGAAGGTCAGTTCCATCACCTTTTATAGTGAAAAATAAGTTGCATGCATGTGTTAAATGAGATAGTTGGTGGCCACCTTTGTTGACAAACAAGAGCAGACAAACACAAGAGCAAAAAATGCAATTGAGTCATACTCTCAATAGTTGAGCTAGAAGTCTACCCCTCCATTTGAATTCATTTTATTCAAAGTGGGCTATGCACCTATTGTGAGCTATGCCATGTGGGTTGACCACACCGTCCAACAAATCTCCACCTTCACGAACATTCCATTTCTTTGCTATCTATTCTCAATCTCCACTTCCTAGCAGCCCCTCTTGGGCTCATCACTTTATATGTCACGAACACCAACCAAGTCCAAGCAATGCTTGAACTTGTTAGTAGTAACCGGCTTAGTCAACATATCCACTGGATTATTTGATGTACCAATCTTTGTCACAGTTATAACCCCTTTAGATATGACTTCTCGAATAAAGTGATATCGCACATCAATATGCTTGGTTCTTTCATAATACACTTGGTTTTTGGACAAGCGTATGGCACTCTAACTATCACAATGCACCACAGTCTGATCATGTTGCATTCCTAGATCACCAACCAAACCTTTCAGCCAAATTGCTTCTTTTATACCCTCTGCCATTGCCATGTACTCTGCTTCAGTTGTAGACAAAGCAATTGTTGACTGTAATGTTGCTTTCCAACTGATAGCACATCCGCCAAGCGTGAAAACATACCCTGTCAAAGACCTTCTTCAATCCAAATCACCTGCATAATCAGAATCAACATACCCGGTAACATAAGTGTTACCACCGCTATCATATACCAGGCTCAAATCTGTTGTTCCCTTGAGGTACCTAAGAATCTATTGCACTGCTTCCGAATGAGCTTTCCCTAGACAATCCATATACCTACTCACTATGCTTATGGCCTGTGCAATATCCAGTATAGTACACACCATAGCATACATGATGCTACCAACGACACTAGCATATGGAACACGCGACATCTACTCCACCTCCTCCTCTGTATCGGGTGACAACTCTAATGAAAGTTTGAAATGTGCAGCAAGTGGAACACTAACCGGTTTGGAGTTGTTCATCCCAAAGCGCTGATGTACCTTTTCTATGTATTTCTTTTGCGACAAATACAATCTTCCTTCGCGCCTATCTCTTATAATCTCCATTCCTAGTATCTTCTTAGCTGCACCCAAATCTTTCATCTCAAACTCACTTTTGAGTTGAGCTTTTAGTTGATCGATCTCTGACATGTTTTTAGAAGCAATCAACATATCATCCACATATAACAACAAGTAAATGTACGACCCATCTGGAAACTTATAATAAACACAACTATCATAATTACTCCTTGAGTAACCTTTGCTAGTCATGAATATGTCAAACCTTTTATACCATTGTCGAGGTGATTGCTTTAAGCCGTATAACGACTTCTTCAATAGACATGCATGGTCTTCCTTTCCTTGAATCACGAACCCCTCTGGTTGGCGCATATAGATCTGCTCTTCTAACTCACCATGCAAGAATGCCGTCTTGACGTCTAGTTGCTGCAACTCCATATCGAGTAAAGCAACCATGGCAAGTAACACACGAATAGAGCTATGCTTTACTACCGGTGAAAAAACTTCATTGAAGTTAACTCCCTCTCTCTGAGTAAAGCCTTTAGCAACAAGGCGTGCTTTGAACCTTTCATCTTCAATGCCTGGGATACCTTTCTTTTTCTTGAATACCCATTTGCATCCAACAATCTTCTGACCTTTTGGCGGTTTTACAAGTTCCCACGTATTATTCTTATAAAGAGACTCCATCTCTTCATTCATGGCTAAGGACCATTGCTTCGATTCCCGGCTGCTAATAGCTGCACGATATGTTACAGGTTCTTGAACGTCAATATCTTCAGCCATGTTGAAGGCATAAGCTACTAGATCTTCATGCCCAAATCGTTGCGGTGCTCGTACATTCCTTCTTTGCCTATCTCGTGCTAGGTTATAATTATGCAGATCATGTTGCTCCTCAAGCTGAACTTCTTCTGGTGTTGTATTATCATCACCAGACTCATGTGCGTCTTGTATAACGGGCTCATCAGGAGTACCTCGTACTACTCCTTGTGGAACTTGTATTTCTAGCTCCACCTGCTCTTCAAATTCTCGGTCTTCTCCGGCATCGACTTGTTCCTCTTCTTTCTTCTTCAACATAGCAGACTCATCAAATGTCACATCCCTATTGATAAGAAACCGAGATGATTTACCATCAGGGCACCACAAACCTGTAACCCTTCGTCCCGTCTGCATATCCTAGAAATATGCATTTCTTTGCCCTCGGCTCAAGTTTACCATCATTAATATGAGCATAAGCAGGACAAACAAAAATTTTCAAATCAGTATAGTTTGTAGGGGTACCTGACCATTTTTCAAGAGGAGTTTTACAATCGATCGCAGTTGATGGAGACCGGTTTACCAAATAACAAGCCGTGTTGACAGCCTCAGCCCAAAATATATTTGGTAACCCAGCATTTGAAAGAATACACCGCGCTCTCTCTAAGAGAGTCCTGTTCATCCGTTCTGCAACTCCATTCTGTTGTGGTGTATATCGCACTGGGTAGTGTCTCACAATGCCTTCATTCTTGAAGAACTCGTTGAATTCTCTTTGGCAGAATTCTAAACCATTGTCCGTTCTCAAGCGTTTGACGGACTTTCCAGTCTGCTTCTCTATCATCATCTTCCACTGCTTGAAATTGACAAATACTTTATCCTTTCGTTTCAAGATGTACACCCATACCCTTCTCGAGTAATCATCGATGAAGGTTAACATGTATCTAGCACCACCTTTAGAAGGAACACGAGATGGACCCCACAAATCTGAATGTATATAGTCCAACGTACCTTTAGTCCGATGAACAGTTGTGCCGAACTTTACTCGGTGTTGTTTACCGAATACGCAGTGTTCACAGAACTCCAATTTCCCTGTATTCTGACTGCACAACAAACCTTGTTTACTAAGCTCCATCATTCCTCTCTCGCTCATGTACCCTAGGCGCATGTGCCACAACTTGGTAGCGTCTAAATTTGTTGAAGATGACGAAACCCCTACAACACCAGTAATCGTGCTACCTTTTAACAAGTAAAGGCCATTAATCTTTTCACCTTTCATCACAAGAAGTGCACCTTTTGAGACCTTCAATACTCCACCTCGGCCTCGATAGTCGCAGCCGATGGAATTCAATGTACCCAAGGAAATGAGGTACTTCTTTAATTCTGGAACATGCCTGACATCTGTCAATGTCCTCACTATGCCATCGAACATCTTGATTTGAACTGTGCCTATTCCAACAACCTTACAAGGTGCATCGTTTCCCATAAGGACTTTACCACCATCAATTTCTCGATATGTGGCAAACCAGTCCCTATTACGACACATATGGTAGGAACAACCCGAATCAAGAATCCACTCGTTACCAGAGCGGTCATCGGTAAACCCTAAGAACATTCGCATCATCAGAATCTCCTTCTGCAACTGCAGCTACTTTATCTGCTTCCATTGCACCCCTTTTGCCTTTTAACTCTGGACAGTCTCTTCGCATGTGTCCTTCTATGTGACAGTTATAAAATTTAAATTTCCTAGATCTTGGTTTAGATCTAGAACGGCCTCTGCTACTAGATGCTTTGTCATTACGTCTTCCTCTTACCATCAAACCATTTGCACTTTCTTCAACATAATCTGCCAAGACTTTCTTCCTTAACTCGCTAGAATTTAGGGCAGATTTAACATCCTCCATTGAAATGGTTTCTCTACCATATAGTAGAGTTGTAACCAAGTGCTCATATGATTTTGGTAACGAACATAACAAAATCAGCGCCCGATCTTCATCTTCAATTCTCACATCAATGTTATTCAAGTCCAAAATTATTTTATTGAACTCATTGATGTGATCGGTCAGTGAACCATATTTCATCCTGAGAGTATACAACCGTTGTTTCATATACAACCGGTTTGTAAGAGACTTCGTCATATAAAGTTGTAGTCCAGCTGGAGTAGTTTCTCCTGCAACTTCTCGAAGCACGCTATTGGCGAGATTTAATATAATCACGCCATGTGCATTCTCCATAAGCTCATCCTTCTTTTCATCAGTCAACCTTTCAGGTAATTTATCTCTGCCTTGCTGATAAATACCCCTGCTGGCTTAGTAAAGCCTGCATCTTCATTCGCCATTAACCGAAATCGTTCTCACCATTAAATTTCTTCACATCGGATTTAATTATCGTCATCTAAAAAATAATTAATCACAAGTACCGCTCTGATACCAGTTTGTTGTGATTAACGTACTTTCGAGACAAGTAATTAAATAGAACAATTGCGCAATAAATAAAGACACCGGGATTTAACGTGGTTCGGTAATCACCTACGTCCACGGGCGGAAGCGAGACTGGAATTTCACTAGCAAATATGGAGTACCGAGGTTACACAGTGTATCGCTCAAAATCTGAACTCCGAAAAATACTTTTGAAAGTATTTTGGACACTCACTAGATTTTATACACTCCCCTCAAAAACTCACTCGTATAGAATTTTATACAACAATTCTATACCACTCTTTTTCTCTCTACAAAATACTCTCACTATTATTTCAATAAACAAGTGTGTCTATTAATATTTTGGATGTCGAATGAAGCTCAGCTCCATCACCTTTTATAGTGAAAAATAAGTTGCATGCATGTGTTAAATGAGATAGTTGGTGGCCACCTTTGTTGACAAACACAAGAGCAGACAAACACAAGAGCAAAAAATGCAATTGAGTCATACTCTCAATAGTTGAGCTAGAAGTCTACCCATGCCATTTGAATTCATTTTATTCAAAGTGGGCTATGCACCTATTGTGAGCTATGCCATGTGGGTTGACCACACCGTCCAACACTCTGAGTATTGCATGTGCAGCCTTGGTTTTGTCCACAGGAGGTGTTTTTGATTAACCAAGTTAAAATCACCTAAGTTAGTTCCTCATGCTTGCATTAAAATTAAGTTGTTGTTAGTTTGTCCGAAACCTAGGTGGATTGTCCCTAAGTAGTTGCCCTATCCCTCCGATTGTCATCCCAATTTATTGTATTTATTTCATTTATATTTTTGTAATCAACCTAATCCAAAACGAATTTACTGCGTTCATAAAATACATAAAATACCAAAAATAGCCTCGTCCCATAGAGCATGGAAGCTGCATTCACATCCTCCTAGCCATTCTCCTAGAGAACGAAATTCCTCTGGGTATTTGCCTATATTTTGCTACATTGAATAGGTACATTATCTAGATATTGAAAGCTTGATCTCGCATCAGAGCTCGACTCGACAATATTTTGTTCGTTTTGAGCTTGCGCGACATAATTAGTCGATGAACCTAAAGGAGGGAAGCTCGAACTCAGCTAGAGAAAGTTTGAATTCGAATCGAAAAGCTTGATTCACTAATAATATAATGTTGCGTTTTTTTAACCAACTAAAATTGGACCATAAGATAATATCTGAATTCGGCTCGAGCTCGACTCGAAATAATCAATACATTTATAAATAAGTATTTACACTTTTGTGTATTTACATACAAACCATTAAAAAATAACATATAGAAAAAAGCACATATCACTTAAAAGCTCGAAAACTCGATAATGACTCGAGTCGAGCCTATAGAAGCTCGAGCTCGACTTGATAAACATTTCAAGCTCATTTTCTGGATTTGAGCTCGAGGTTCAATAAAGCTCGCCTCGAAAGATCTCGAGTTGAGTTCGAGCTCAAGTTACTCGAAAAGATTTCCTATGACATGTTACTGTTGGATTTTTATATGATGCATAGAACTTTGAAAATATCAAATATGTATCGGTCAATCAAAGATGCATGTAGCGATTTCAAGTTTTAATTTAGACATTTGTTTGATAGATTCGGTGGGACAATATTGTATTCGGCCACAAAATTAGTATATATAACATTAAGCAAGAGCTTGTGAATAGTACACGGGAGCAAAAAAAAAAGGGTATTGTAGCAGCTACAGTGCTACAGTGGACGCACAGTATTTTTTTTAGTACTAACAGTCGTTAGTTATTTAACGGTTGTTAACTAACGACCGTTATCTTTAACATTTAAAAAACATTGTATGCACTTTGTCCTTCATCTCAACGGTTCATTGCAAATTTAGTCCTCACAAAATTTACATAAATGGTCCTTCATGTTATATATTAATTGCAAAGTCAGTCCTATTTGTACAGTACTAACGGTCGTTTGTTATTTAACGGCTGTTAACTAAAGACCTTTATCTTTAACATTTAAAAAAAAATTGTACACAATTTGTCCTTCATCTCAGCAGTTCATTGCAAATTTAGTCCTCACATAATTTACGTAAATGGTCCTTCATGTTACGCATCAATTGCAAAGTCAGTCCTAGGTAACTAACTTCACGTTAAGTAGCTAACGGCAACAAAAGAATTCTGCAGCAACGCGCGGGTACCAATACTCGCTTAAACTAATTGTTAAAAAAAACCCTCTGTAAGTATGGCACGCCATGAATTTCATTGGCGCTTCTCTTTTTTTTGCTAACTTACGTATACAAAAACCCCGTGGCAACGCGCGGGTTCAAAACCTAGTACAATCCAAAATCGAAGAAGTGAGAAGTCGCATATAAAAATTAATACAGATTAGAGATACGAATGTTCAATGCACATATATATGGTGTGTCCATTTTTGAAGTCACTGATCTTATTGGGTTAAAGACTCACAATTCTATTAAAAGCCCAATAAAATGTGCTGTTAGCCGAATCTTTAGAAAGAGGTGGGTTATTAAGCTTTATCATCTAGATATCTTTCATGAATAGAATTTAAATGTTGCTAACAACTGGGGTTACTGACTAACTGTGATCACATTGGCTATTTTCTACATTTTCTATGCGCAAAAAGGTAACAGATCGAAACCATTATCTCAACTATATTCAAAAAAGGATTAAAATGTAACATTGACCATGACTATTTGCGCGATTGATAAACTCATTGAGACAGAGTATCTTTCAGATTGGGATTAAGATTCTCTCAAGTTGTTGTCAAACATGATTGATCATGTTGAGTTTGTTGTGAGTGGAAATAAACAAATGAGCTCTTGATTTTTATTAAAAGAAAAAGTTTTATGCATTTAACTTATTTGTGATTGGTGAACATGATGTATCATGTTTGACTCAACTTCCTTCAGGGGCTCTCAAGTTGTTGTCACACATGCTCTTAACTTCTAAAGCGAGTGTGTGGTATCAAGATGTCGTTATGAGAGTTTTCTTGGTGTACAAGTGGTATTTTTGTGAGTTTTTTTTGGTGTGCTTATTGTTTTAGATTTTTTAGTTTCGGTGTTTAATTTACAACTTAGCTTCTCACTAGTTATTTCAATATACATTCCAAAAAAAAAAAAAAGATTATCAAATATACGAGATAAGAGTTTGCTTTAGTAAATTACGCGTGGTGGAAATTGTATTAGCGTCTGCATGATAATCAAGAGTAGTTTACCAATTATGCTTACCATATGAGTACGATTTCATGATATTGATGTCAAATCTTGGACATCATCTTCGAGCTGAGATTTATTATATGACTTATATACTGATTCAAGATGACTCTATGATCATAGTCATAATAACTAACGGCAAAAAAAAAAAAAAAAAAAAAAAAAAAAAAAAAAAAAAGTCAATAATCAATATATTCTTTTTATCATGGTTAAAACAGGCCCTTTCGACTTTGGTAACTGAAAGTGTATCTTTTGATGCATAATGTGAATGATAGCACAACTTTAAACCAAATAAAACATTCCAGTTCATTCCATGCATTGAATTTTGCATTACTATAAACATTGTTGCTAAGGCCACTGCCATCACTCGACTTATTTAACAATGATATGTTCGCTGTAGCCTGGAGGCTAGAAAGACAAATATACCCTCCCCAAAAGGGTGCATAAGTAATTATGAACATTGTATCAAGAAGATGTCTGTAGATCAAAGCACCAAGGTTAACTTTGTCATCATTTCAACGAAAAAAATTGATCTATAGAATTTAAGGTTCCTAAATTAGGTGCCAAATGTCATTAGATTTATTTTTGGTCATATGTTTTTCTAGTCCAAGTGTATATCCTATTAACCACAAACAAATTTCCTTGGTTTATATTACTTGTAAATTTCCTAAATTTTCTTTCTTCCTCTTATTACCTTGTTTTCAGTATAACCTCCTCTCCAGAACAGTTTTAGCTACGAAACCAAGCATATAACTATCTTTGCAGTTTCACAATAACACATTGTACATCCACTTCTTGTATCATCACTCAAAATCATCATACCATACATATTCAAGAAATGGTGAGTGTACACTTGAACATCGTATCATATTCACTTGTGTATATTCATATTATTACTAATTTATTCTTAATTCTTTTAAGGTATCTTCTGAGTCCCATGGTGGCAAGAAGAATGATATAGCGCTGGATTACCAAGGAAATCCAGCTGACAAGTCTAAAACTGGTGGATGGCTTGCAGCCGGACTCATTCTAGGTACTTAATTACCCTACAACTTCATGCCTCGTATATCATTATTGTAAAGATTATATTGAGATGGTACATATTTTTCTTGTAGTAACTGAGCTATCGGAGAGATTATGTGTGATTGGGATAGGAATGAATTTAGTCCCATATCTTAAGGGAACATTACATCTTACCTCATCAGAATCTGCAAACACTGTGACAAACTTCATGGGCTGTCTTAATATACTAGCCCTTTTAGGAGGATTTTTGGCAGATGCAAGATTAGGCCGTTACTTTGCTATCATTCTTTTTGCCTCTATATGTGCTCTGGTAAGTTTTCAAGATCCGGACTGTGGTTGTTTTTACTTGAAAGAACATACAGAACGAAGGGGCAAGATGGCCAGGTTGGGTAAAGGTTTGGGTCAAAATGCGCTTTGGTGGGGGGTGGGGGGGGCTCAAACACTATTGTTTAATCCATTTTACATATTTAATGTGTTAGTTAATATAACAAATACAACATTATTAAAAGAGATAATGTGGTTCAAAAATGTATCAAACTTCCTTTTTCGTGTATTGTACCTTTTTTTTTTTTTTTTTTTTTTGGTTTTTCTGTTTCACATTGCGAACGCTTAGTTTTTCCTATTTTGTGTATCATCACAGGTAAATATCGATACAATTTCAAATGATTATCCATTAAAATGTATCATTTTCAGATGATTATGCCTTATTAAAAGGATAATATTGAAATAAACGATGCATGACGTTGTTGCATTCATTAAAAAGACTTAGGATAGCTTTTAACTCGATTGACTTGTTTGACCCATCTCTCTTTTAGCTAAATCTTTTTATACCCGTTTGAGAACATATATAGTCCAATTCGGCACAAGCATCCCTGAGTACAATTAATTTGTTGAACCAGGGTGTGGCAGATTTGGCAGTAGCAGCCACCATGCCTAGTATGAAGCCACCTCCATGTGACAAAGCAGGTGAATGCATAAGGGCCAGCACAGGTCAACTATTATTTCTCAACATAGCCCTTTACACCATAGCACTTGGTGCTGGTGGATTAAAGTCAAATGTTTCAGGATTCGGGTCTGACCAATTTGACAAGTCAAACCCAAAGGAAGAGAAAGCGATGGTCTACTTTTTTAATAGGTTTTACTTTGGTATTACCCTTGGGTCTGTTTTTGCAGTAACTGTAATGGTGTATATACAAGATAGAGTGGGTAGAGGATTGGGTTATACATTAGCCGCTGGGACTATGATCGTAGCTATAATTATGCTTCTATCTGGAACAAAGTTTTATCGATACAGGAATCCACAAGGGAGCCCATTAACTGTAATATGGAGGGTGTTGTTTTTGGCTTATAAGAATAGGAAACTATATCATCCTGATGATCCTAGCTTCTTGAATGGTTACAACAACTCTAAAGTCCCATACACACAAAGATTCAGGTAGTTATTTTATGAAAGTTTGTTACTATCTAGCGACTTTTTTTAAACAAATTTTAACTTCAGAAAAAACTTCTAAGAAAATCAATAAATAGTAACTAAGTTTCATAGCTCTTACATATAGGTCACTCGGCATTAATCAGTTTTAAAAATTCCAGAATGAAAGAATATCATTATATCAAAACTTATGCAGTATTTTGCAGTTGAGTATAAGTTTAAGTGACTGAATTGGAATAGTGGTGAAATTGTTGGTTACTATCGACTGACAATTTCCCTATTTTACACAGATCGGTCTGAAAAGAAACACTTTTGGTCACGTTCTTTTAATTTATATAAATATGTAATGTGTCGTGTATAATTACACAATGGGAGACGTTCGACCCATACAACTTGTATTCATTTCATTACTATAAAGAATTAGACCGGTTAAAGAAGATAGATAACGTAAAACAAGCGATCTTAGCTCATAACTGAATGGGTTGTGATTGCTTATGATTTTGGAAGCTATCTGACTAGTAGTTTTATAGGAAACTTGACAAGGCTGCACTATCGCCCGATGATTGCAAGCTTACAGAAGAAGAAAAAAGCAACCCATGGATAATTTCGAATGTAACTCAAGTTGAAGAAGTAAAAATGGTAATAAAGCTCATTCCTATATGGTCAACATGCATTGCTTTTTGGACAATTTACTCTCAGATGAATACTTTCTCCATTGAACAAGCAACCATGATGAACCGAAAACTTGGTGGCTTTGAGATACCAGCAGGGTCACATGCCTTATTCCTATTCGCTTCCATTCTCCTCTTTACATCTATTAATGAGCGAGTAGTTGTTCGTATTGCTAGAAAGATAACCGGTAATCCGAAAGGACTTAAAAGTCTTCAAAGAATTGGAATTGGTCTTGTTTTGGCAGTGGCGGCAATGGTGGCTGCTGCTATAATTGAGCAGGAACGGCGGGAAATGGTTGTTGAAGAGAATATTAAAATGGGAAGTTTATGGTTGTTCCCACAGTTTTTCTTTGTTGGTGCGGGCCAAGCGTTTTGTTACGTGGGCCAGCTTGAGTTTTTCATCACAGAAGCACCTGAGAGGATGAAATCTATGAGTACGGGACTATTTCTAAGCTCTTTATCAATGGGGTTTTTCTCGAGTAGTTTGTTTGTGTCGTTGACATCCATATTAACTCATGGGACTTGGCTCAAAAGTGATTTGAATCAAGCAAGGCTGGATAACTTTTATTGGATGCTTGCGGTTTTCGGAGCTTTTAACTTTATGATTTTTTTGGTATTATCCTCTCGACACCAGTATAAAACACAGCATCATGGCGAAAGTAGTAATAGTGGTGAACAAGAGATTGAGGCTCAGGATATCGGAAAAGATGCAACAAGTGTTAAAGGAAAGGAAGAGGCCTAATAGTACACATAACTTGGTTCTACATGATTAATGCTATTGGATCATATAGCTTGAATTTGAAATATATATGTAGTACATATATTCCTACGACCGAGTAAGACCAGAAAATCCTTTGTCTCAGCATACGTGGATAAATTCAATTTCAAATATACATGCGATAAAGATGGTGAGCGATCGGTCACCAAATGTAGATGATGTTGCAAAGTACTATTCTGCACATTGTATTAACTATTTTGTTACACCAACCATAAATGCATCTTTTCATATTATTGCCTTTTGTTGGTTGATTAATTCTTCATGGATAAATTTTTAGTCTAAACCATGACCCTATTTTTCTTGCCTCAAGTTGTCGATCTATTTCATTTGTAATCTTTGTTGAATATGTATCAATCACAAGCCTAACAGAAGCTACAGTAAAAAAAAAAAAAAAAAAAAAAATGGTAGCATATATTAGTGGTTATAAAGGATAAATTACCCAATAACGAAAAGTGTCCTAGCTAACTAAATCCCACCAATAGCTAACCTGTTGACCAACAGTATGATAAAACCTTTTCGATTGGTGAATATAACTACTTTGGTCAGTTATTTACGTGCTTAATTAAATATAAAGAAAGGATTTGAGGTTTTATTAGCATAACTAGGCCTAATTTCTTCCTAGAGGCCCAACGTACTTGTATTACATTCTGTCCCTGTACCAGTGTCTTGAAGTTTACATGTAGTTTTTTGGTGATTGAACATTTGCACTGATAGTTTTTCGTTCCTTTGCCTGCACCAGTGTGAGTCGGTCTTCTTCTGCGTTGCATCAGCTTATAACCGTCATTGATCTCTAGCGGTATATATCTTAAAACATCCTTTAACATGTCTTTTATTGAGTTTCAATGCATAAAGTCTTTCCTATAGAAAGATCATAATACACAATCACTTCAATTCTCTAGGCTTTCTTTAGGTTTGAGCTCTAATAAGACCTCCTTCATGTCCTGCCCTCTACCCCTCTACCAATTTTATAGCTTAGTTAGGATGTGTTAAACACATTTTTTTTCTTTTCTTCTCAAAGGTCTGTTTATTATGGTTAAACAATATCCTTTAATGACTGTACATGCATCGTTTGATGCATAATGTGACTGTATGCAAAATGTTAACCATAGTAATATATTACAGGTTCGTTCCATGTAGTTTCCTACTAGTAATTACCAACACTGATTATCGCCGATATTGTTCATGCGTTCATAGACGTCAGATTGACAAAAAGTATCCTCTCAGAATCGGTTCATTAGAATTGTATCATAAAAGATGTCTGTCAAAATAAAAGGACACTGCATACATGGTCATTCCTACATTTCAACAACAAAAAACTGATGAAAAAATAATAGTTAAGATTCCTAAATTAGGTGCCAAAATGGTCATCAGATTTATTTTCAGGAATATGTTTTTCTAGTCCAAGTGTATACTTTATTTACCACAAACAGATACCTTAGTTTCAGTCAACAATAAAAGTAAGTTTCCTAAATTTTCTTTGTTCCTCATATTACCTTATTTTAGCTATGAAACCAAGCATACTTTCCTATATTTCACTGCTCATTTCATCACTCAATATCATTTTATGTAGTCACTTTCCAACGCTTCAATATCATTACATTGTACACATATACAGAAAATGGCGAGTGCTAAATTCATACTGTACTATATTTGCTTGTGTATTTCACTAATTCATGCTTAAATTTTTGAAGGCATCATCTGATACCAGTGCTGACAATGACACATTTGATTTTCAAGGGAATCCTGCTGACAAGTCTAAAACTGGTGGGCTGACTGCAGCCTGTGTTATTTTAGTTACATTATTAATAGTATTACAGATTTTCCATTGAGATAAAATATATCATCTATTTAGGAACTGAGATATCGGAGAGAATATGCGTGATTGGCATATCGGTGAATTTAGTCACGTATCTACATGGAATATTGCATCTTTCATCCTCAGAGTCTGCAAATATTGTGACAAGCTTCATGGGGTGTCTGACTCAAACTGTTAGCCATTTTTGTAGGATTCTTGGCAGATGCAAAATTAGGCCGTTACTTATCTATCGTTATCTGTGGATATATTTGTCTTCTGGTAAGTTTCCAAGAATCAATCTTTGGTTGTTTATCCTGAAAGCAGTGAAAAAGAGGGGGCTAGATGGGCGGGTTGGGTAACGGGTCGAAGCAAATCTTCTTTTAGTATAGTTCAAAATAGGTTGGCCCGGATTGTTTAGATCCACAATCACTTTTTTACCTTCATTACAAGAACACATTAAATCTTGGAATACAAGAATCTAGGAGGTTGTTATATGGGTTAATAATAGACGTTAGGTGACTTACAACTCCATTGACTTATTCAACGCATTAGACCCGTTCCTTTGTAATTTTCTTTTAACCCGTTTAAGAAGACAACTCAAATCGAGTAATTCATAAGTCGATGGGTTCAATTACCACCTACAATGGTAATAATTCTGGTAAATGAAGTATCTTTTTACGGAAGGTAGATATCATAAGCATCAAACATTCTAACTTGTTATAAACCAGGGTTTGTCATTCTTATCAGTAGCAACTACGCCTGATATGAGGCCGCTTCCATGTGACAAATCGAGTGAATGCATAAAAGCTACTCCAGGTCAACTATTATTTTAAACATAGCCCTTTACACCATAGCACTCGGTGTTGGAAATATACTGGTGAGTGAATGGTTATAATCTAGATATCAATCAGAATCGTGTAATCACTTTCAGATTAAAGTATTTCAACCCTATATGCCTCGGGTTCACGAAATCCTTGACCCTTTACCCCGAAAGGGAGCACGGCTCCCTTGACCCCCGCGTCTTTGTCATGGCGGTATCAAGCTAACTATGACGAGTGTCAGGTTGTAGAAAATGGAAGAGTTTAATAGGCAAACTGTGCTAGTCTTCTTTAAATCGAGACTGAAACATAAACTAAGAAAGAATGAAACAGAAACAGCATGTTCAGTTTAGGCAAAAATTGGTTTTGTTTCACTTGAAAAAGAAAAAGTAATTAAAACCCGGCTGTTTCCACCCGGATTGAATGAAATGCAGCGGTTTAATCCAGGTCTTTAATCCTCAAAAACCTGACTAGTAACGGACTGGTAACATCACCGGTTCCTGGTTCAAGTTGAACAGGCCGGGTTGTCACGAGTTTTAAGACATTGTTTCCAAGATAAAAACCTAACTGATAAGTCAAAAGTCACTAAAGTTTTTCAACATTTCACATGATTTTATATATGTATTAGATGGTTGTATACTTCGATTCGTCTAGCATCTTTAGTAGAGCAACTAGGAAGACGTGCTACATGTTTACATTCTGCTAGAAAGTAAATATCAATTATATATATAACATATACCATTCCGAAAAATGTTAAATATAAACACATATATTTTAGACTTTGCATACCGGATATAAGATTCTACTGCCTTATGTTCGATGTACAGATGTACCCTTGGTTACTTCTTCATTGCTAAACTTGTAGTCTAAACCAGCTCCATATTTCCATGCCTCAAGTTGTCTATTCCATTTGTACTTCTTCTCAGTTGAAAACGTATCAACCACAGGCCTAACAAAATGTTTTATATAGAGTTGGTTAAATTTAGTTGTCTTACAACTTCAAAACACGTATGGCATCTCATATTAGTAGTTACAAAAGATAAAAAATACCTTATCAATGGGTCAATGAAAATGGAAAGAAATGTATAAGAACCCAATGATGAAAAATGTCCTAGCCAGTCAATTAGCACCGGGAAGCCAACCTGTTGAATGACACTACGGTTAGATCTTTCTCTTTGGTAAATATTCCTACTTTAGTCAGTCATTTACCTGCTTAAATATAGAAGGAATGATTTGAGGTTTTGTTAGCATAACTAGGCCTAATGTCTTCACGAGAGGACCGAATTGTATGATTTGAGGTTTTGTTGAAAGTTTACATGTTTACATTCTTCTAGAATGTAAAGATTAATATACAAACACATATTTTAGACTGTAAGTACAAGAAATTATATTCTACTGCCTAATGTTGGATGTACTCTCAGTTATTACTTCTTCATGGTTCAACAACTTGTAGTCTAAACCAGATCCATATTTCCATGCCTCAAGTTGTCTATTCCACTTGTACTTCTTCTCAGTTGAAAACGTATCAACCACAGGCCTAGCAAAATGTTATATAAAGAGTTGGTTTAATTTAGTCGTCTTACAACATTCAAAACGCGTGTCTATTTTATATAAACAGTTAAGATAAAATACCTTATCAATGGGTCAATGAAAATGGAAAGAAATGTATAAGAACCCAATGATGAAAAATGTCCTAGCCAGTCAATTAGCACCGGGAAGCCAACCTGTTGAATGACACTACGGTTAGATCTTTCTCTTTGGTAAATATTCCTACTTTAGTCAGTCATTTACCTGCTTAAATATAGAAGGAATGATTTGAGGTTTTGTTAGCATAACTAGGCCTAATGTCTTCACGAGAGGACCGAATTGTATGACATCCTGTAATGTTTATAAGGAAAGAGTCAAAGTCAAGGTCAAATTCAAAGTCATTTTTAGTAGAGAGGACAACATAACAAGTTACCTGAAGAAACGGTCTTAGCACTGGATCTCCTAGCCTCTGCGCAAACATTATGAACATATAATTACGATTCTTAGCTGATATATCATGTTTAAAGCTGCCAAAACTTTACCTGCATGCTCATGAAATTGGCATAGAGAAGGTCGTTGATGAAATCTGGTGAGACACCGGCTTCTTTTCTTGCTGACATGGCTCTTTGGAATAACCAAGATGCACTTAGATTTGGCTGAAGATTAAAATATATTACATGAGTTAAAACAGTAATGTTTATTTACATGTAAAAGCTAGTAAAGAGTAGTAGATGCTGACCATGTATGGATTAAGCAATGACAAATTGTCCGAATCCAGGAGATTTCCACTGATCGCCTCATGTATTCCTAAAATTTATACAAATAAGATGAAAGGAGTGTATTTTGACTTATTAGTTGACTTGTACTAGTTACATACTTTTGATTACCATTTGATAGTCTTCCAAGATGCCTGGTCAAACTCCCAAACCCACCAAATGAGACTGGAGACTGTATGCCGCTAGCATCACCAAACTGCAGAGAATAATGATAATGTATTACTGTATGTTTTAATATAAATGTGAATTGGTTGTGCATATGAGAAGCTTCAAAAGACTCGGATATTATACCTGTAGAATACGATTAAAAGCTGCTGGTAATGGACTGCAGATTCACCTCTCCAAAATGAAGATAAATTAACAATAAGCCATGGTACTGTTGACCATTCCTTGCTAAAGGACGGAAAATGCATATTTACCTGTCACGGTAGGTGGGAAAAATGCCATATATAACTCTTAGAACCTCTAAATCATCCAAAGAGACTTCCTGTGTCAAGTTACAAATCTTGCGATTAGTATATAAACAAGAAAACATATAGCTATGAGATAGTTGGCCAGAAGTTGGATGGAGTCATGTGGTATGGTTTTCTCAGTGTACACCTAAGCATGCTTTCATTTTGTGGTTAGCTATTCAATGGAAGCTGTTGACACAGGGCATGGCATCAAGGTAATGACTTGAGATGCTCATTATGTAATACCTACAGTGATAGTCATCAGCACCTTTTCTTTGATTGTACTTTTTCTGCTAAAGTTTGGAAGGAAGTTAAGTCTAAAGGAAGGTTCAATAGAAGCTGTCAAGATTTGAATAGTGTGGTGGCATACATAGCTGATGGTGGAATCAAAAATAGTGTTTGGCATGTAGTTAATAAGCTCATTATAGCAGCCACTGTGTATTTTGTGTGGAATGAAAGAAACAAAAGAACTTTTCAAAAGGTTAGAACGACTGAAGAAGAGTTGGTTGCTGTGATAAGTAAATATATGGAAGATGTGCTTCAAAGTCTTAGAGTTAAGAGGTCTGCAGCAGTTATAATGGCGGCTAAAACATGGAATTTGGCTTGGGATAAAGATAAATTGGTGCCTGCACTAATGGTGTAGGTTTGTGTGGCCTAAATCTATCTTAAGGAGTGTTTGGGATAATTGGTTGTGCAGAGCAGATGGCTAGTACTTTACTGCCCCTTCTGTGGTATGCCTTTGTGAGTCTATGTTGACTGTTATGAGGTGCTGGGGTATCATGAGAGTACATGTTCTTGCAATAGGTGTAGCTTAGCTGGTGGCGGTATAATTTATTCCGTATAAAGTAGTTTCCTGCTGGTTTTTGAACTGATCTTACTGTTGGATTGATTTCTGTTTTGATGAAGGGATGACACTATAGAGTTCCTTCATGTTTGACATGCTCATTGCAGATATTGAGGTTCAAGAAAATCTGCATATGATATTGGTTTTTAACCTCAATCTTAAGCATTTCAGTTTAGGAATGCTGAGATTTTTGAAGCCTCACTTCAAATGATGGCCTTGTACCATGGATCCTTTTATTTCTGTCCTATCTGTTTTTAAATGGATTATCAGATGGCCTTTGTTAGGTTCTGAGAGGACATTTGGACACAGTTTAGGAAGATTTGATCGGATCCATAAAGTAGGTATCCATCTGAGAAGGGAAAGTGAGGTTGGTGGGTAGTATATGCAGTTTGGAATAGTGAGGAATGCAAGATGATCCTACTTGGTCCAAGCTATATACCCATAGGAGGTATGGTTGGTTCTCCCAAGGGATTTAACGATATTTTTTAGAGATGGAAATGTAGGATTCGTATAGCCCTTGACTGGAGGGGTATGGGTGGCTATAATCTGCATAATGATGCCTTTTACCATTTCCATCTTGATCATTGTGGATGATGGTTGAATGGTCTTGATGGGATGGTAAGTTGGAAATGTAGTTATGAGATTATGGTCTTGGTGCAATAGAGGGTGATTTCCAAACTGAGTTTGTGTTTGGATGGAAGATTGAAGATGTTTGCTTCAGTTTGCTTTGTTTGGTAGATTTAGAGTATTGTCAGATATAGTGTAATGTTTTGTCTGATATTGGCTCCAAGTAGTTTAGTCTGATTTGGGCATGTCCAAATTCAGTCTATGTTATGTTGTTTGTACAAGTTATGTTGGTATTAATATAAATTCACCCTTTGCAAAAATTTAAAAAAAAAAAATAATAAATAAATAAAAATAACATATATAATAATTGATCTCTATAAGACACATGGCACTTTGAACATATACTGTATGACAATGAATAAAATGTTGTAGATTACCTGATACTTAGGCATCAGATCCCAGTAATCTTCTAGCAACTCTTCTATTGTCGGGCTACTAGGTTTTGGTTCAACATATGTGAACATGTAAGTAGTTCGATCCAACGGTCCAGAACCAGCAGGGAACGCCTGATGGTTGAATTACCAAAAAAAATGGAGTTCAAATACTAAAGTATAGGTAGAAAAATTTGACCCCTTTAGATATAAATGGGTCAATTCAGGCTATGTTTAATCTCCAATGGGTCTAATGAGTAAAACAAAAATTAATCATAAACTTAAAAAAATATGGATCGAATGGGTCAAACAGATGAAATTTTATTTTTTACAGCAGAAAACCTCATACATCATTCTAATTAGATATGATATGAAAAATAATTCTACATCATATTTTACACACTAGTTACTAAAAAAATGTAAGTACTTTCAACTAAATGTTATCAAGCCTACTGTTTCAACTTTCAGCCATTACCAAAGTTACCCTTTTTGACTTGTTAATCAACCCGTCCATTTTTCAAGCAACACTGTTAGAAAATTTACCTCCCAAAAGTATTGTGCTTCCGAGCGTCCAACCGGTTTGGCTTCAGCACTACTAAATATCACATCACTATTAGAATTTTCCTTGAAACCACGACAACATGAACCAACAACAAGACAAACGCCATCTGGCTTCCTTCCTCCTCTAATCTGTGATTATGGATAAATAATTATATATCAGACTACTATATTAAATATCTGGTAGCTATGTTTTTAAGCTAGCACATATTAACAAATATGTCATAACCTGTTTAAGTATAGGCGAAAAATTTCCCATTGCATCGATTATTAGGCTAGCTGACAAAATCTTTCCCTCCATTAGTTGCAATACCTTCAGGTAGAGTTTTTAATGGTCACACACTATGTTATGTATTTAACTTAAGTAACAAAATTATACTTTAGTATTAAAGATCTTACTGCTATATCCTGATAAACATTTATGCTAGAGACACTGCAATTCTCAAAGATTACTCCACCAAGAGAAGTGAATCGATCCCTCATGATATCTATAAGCTTTGCAGGCCTACAAGTAATAACTAGTTATCACATCATCAATGAAGTAAATCTAGAATCCTTAAACACAATAGTCACGAACTTACGAAACACCAAGGTTAAGAATATTTAAAACCCATATCTCTCCTTTCGTCTCAAATCCGCATCTGTTCTGCAAATTAGAAAGCAAGGATGTTTTTCAGTTAAGTAAAATAAACCAACCATTATTCAAAAGTTTGGTTAAAGGTTAACTAAATTTGAATTTTATTACAGGATTGAATACTGAAGTTGTAGCCTGTTCAATGTCATCTTCTGTTAAGATGCCAACTTCAACAAGCTCCATAAGCTCTTTTTTTGATATATTCCACTCTTGTTCCCTCTGATATTAAGTAACCTAAATGTCAAATATATCAAGTCGTACACAAAAATTAGAAAAGCGAATATATATAACGATACCCCTTTAAGTAAATTCCTTTCCACAACTCCTACTCGAAGGCCTTTCAAACTTAACGCAGTGGCAAGAAAGATCCCTAAAGTACCCCCACAAACCAACACATCAAATTTATCCACTTCTTTATTCGCCATATCTGATTCGGTAAACAAAGCAGGCGTATTCGAGACAACTTTCTTTGGTTCTTGAACAGCTGCATTTCACATAATTTCATATTATGAGGGTGTTTGGGATTGCTTATCTTTTTCTGCTTATGCTTTCGCTTATAAGTAGAAGCACATAAACATCCTAAAAATAATCATATTAGCTAAAAACTAGCATATCAGGAATAATAATTTGATCAGCTTATCTAGCGTTCAACTTAATCTAACTTTTTTTAGTACAGAGAAGAATATTAGAGGGTCACATATATTATTTGAAAGGTTACGTTACATCATATATGAAGGTAATAACCCAACTTTATCCTTAAATTAGCAGATAAGCAGCCCCCCCCCCCCCCCCCCCCCCCCCCCACCACACCTGCACCACTGGAAAGTGCTTATTTTACACCAGATAAGCAGAAGCAGTTTGGATGGTCCAAACTCTCTAAAGTGATTATCTGCTTAAAATATAAGCAAGTGAGCTGAGAAATAAACAGTCTCAAACACCTTCAATGATTCCATTGAGTTGAAATTTCAAGAAAATAAAAAACATTGATCATATTTAGATTAACCTGTTTGATCAATAGAGCACATACTAGACCACACATTATCCAATCTTTTCAAAGCCTCATATGAATATGCCCCACCAGCTCCACCAACTTCTCCACCAACAGAAATGTTCTCCATTATCCTCTACATTTTTTGAAAACATAAAAAATTCAAGTTAGAACAATTGTTAAACAAACTTTTAGCATATCAAAAAGAAAGAAACATGCATGCACCTGAGTTCTTGATGAAACTGCTTTCGGCGAAAACAGTTTCTTTGGTTTATGAGCATTGTAAGCAAAAGGGTGTTTAGAAATGCCATTAAATTTTGATGGGTGTGATTGAAGGTGAAATTGTATAACTGCCATTTTTCAAATATGGTTTCAGTTTCAGAACATTTTTTTTGGTATATTGGCTAGTGATTTGAACGAATATGTGTACAAGTATGGTACACGTTAAAGTAAGATAATCCTTTGAATATATTTATCAGATTACGATAATGTAGTTTTAGTCCCTCAAGTTGATAGATAAGTCTTAACTTTCACATGGTTATTCACTTAATTCTGTCCAAAATAGTAGCTCAAATTTCACATTACATGCCTCCCCCATGCTAGACCACCCACTAATAATATCCTACCACCTCATTACATGCCTCTCTCATGCCTCACAATACTTTTTTAGTGGGAACCATGATTCCACCAATAATATGGGTAAGGATCCAGTGAGAAAAAACCTTAAAATGAGAAGAATGAGAAATAACTATAACTGCATATTTGACATGCATCGACTTGAATTAGATGCATCTCTATTCATTTAGATGCATCACAACTAGTTTCGAAAGTGATTTTGAAGTGAAAACGATGGAAAGTAGTATTAGCAACAAATTTGACTCGCAGAGGACGAAAAATACATAGGATTCGTCTAACTTGACGAAATGCATCTAATATATGTATATGCATCTAATTTTTAGCTAGAAAATATATTATGATGCATCTAAAAGATTATGGATGCATCTAATTCAAATTGATACATCTCAAATGTGTAGTTATAATTATTTCTCGTCCTTCTTATTTTAAGGATTCTTCTCATTTGATCCTTAGTCCCAATAATATACTTTTTTAGAAAAATAGCCGTTCAACGGCTCTATTTTCCTTCCCCACTCTCCCATGATTCATCGGAAATCTATGCTGAGCCCATCCACGCCGAGCCGATGCCGCGTGGGTGGCGGCGGTGTTGATTTGCGGCATGCCCCATGCCGAGCCCATTGCCACCATACTTTTAGGTTAGATAGATCATTAATCTAAACTTTTATGGTCTTAACCATCCACATTTTTCATTTGTCGTTATTTGTGTGTTTATTTTTTGATGTGCATATTTCATAGGTTATGCGGATCAGAGCCACCATAATCATATATAACCTCTTATCATAACATTTGAATCTTTAATTTTTGTTTGGTTGATTTATGCACATTAGGATTTTAGAGTTTTTACTTTTTTGTTGACAACTACGATTTAATCACTGTTGTGATTGAATTAGTGTTTATGTGTTTGGAACACATAGGGTCAATCCATTAGGTGTTTTTAAACCCCAAAGGAGTTGACTTTATGAAGATATAAGAGTATTCAAGATCAAACAAGAAAACCCTAATTAGAGTTGTCATGTAAATCACGAAACCTAGGTTTACCTCCTGATGTGTTTCGAAAGCTTTATATTTATTAAACTAATTTTACCGATTTCCTTATTACTCAAAACACACGTGTAAAAGTATAACCCTCGTTTATAGTAAAGAGTTTTGGTAAGACCAGGTCGTTCCACAGGGACTGAGGTTTGCTCTTATGTATCAATTAGCTAATCAAGATGATTTAGAAGAATTATGCAGTTGTTATGAAATTCAAATATGCGATAGATATGATTACTTGGATAGTTCTTATAACTCAATGATGTCATATGATAATGATCTCAATTGCTCTTAACAAATGATAGGTTGTTTTCGTCAAAATAATGTTTCATCAATTTACGTTTGTGATTCAAGACTTATGTGTGCTAGTATTTAAACGAGTGGCTAACAAGTCTAAGTACTAGTTGCGAGATTTCAAACTCTTATTGTTTATTTCAATACAAAAGTGATTTCTTCTTCAATTGATCAACATACATAGACATATGTTGAAAATCATAAAATACTACCCAAATCTTTCGACCCTTTTCAAGTAGTAATTATAATCAAAGAGATAAACAATGGTTATAAGTTTAGAACACAGCAAGGTTGCAACATAAACAAGAAATCAACAAGAGATCATAACCATAACTAAACACTTTATTATATTAACATATCCAAGCAGCCATAAGGAGTTTAGCCTAACATGGCTTTAGTAATCATGCTTACAGTGGTAATAGTGTACGAAATGATCAACATACTTTCTGAATTAATGTAATGAAGAAGCTACCGTCACTAGCGATCACCACAATTAATATCGAGACAGTATTACAACGCTTTTAGAACTTTGAGTTAATTTCTATCACCCCAATGATTGGAACACGAGATGGATATTATCAGAGCTTTTTTGGTTGTTGGGAACAGTGTTGGTGTCTGAAATAAGGCGAAATGAGGCTCTATTTATAGGCAGAGGTTGACTGGCCAGGCACTGAAGTACGCCGCTCATGAACAAAAGATCGGCGCACTTGGTAATAAACAACGACGACCTTCAATAGTTTTCTTGGGGCCAAAGGGTCATTAATAGAGGCTGAAGGTCGGCGTGCTTGAGATATAAAACCGGCGTGCTTTACTTGACTTAACTTAGATTATACGGATTTATACTCGCCCCCGTAATCGGCGCTCTTTTGATAAAAGATCGGCGCTCTTTTGATCTGGAATAGGCTTTATCATAGGTTTATCTTGAATTTGCACATTTTGCCTTGGCTAGCGAAGATCTTTGTCTAGAGGACCCGCAACATATTTTTATGCAATTAAGTATCGAAAGTCTTTATAAACTGTGGAAAACTAGAAGGGGGGGGGGGGGGTTGAATAGTTTTCCCTTCTTTTTCGTTTTATAAAAACTTTGTTTCAAAATATTGATTAGAATTTATTCAATTGTTTGTTTGAAAAACCTTCAATTAGATTTTAGTATAAAAGCAACATATAATCAATATGATCAATTATATATGTGAACTTTTAGATTAGTTTTCAAAACTTAGTTTTATGAATGAAGCATAGATCAAACTTTATGTGTATAAGTTTTCCTTTTAAAATCTTAAAACGTTTTGTATCAAATTATCGATTAAGTTAAGCTCAACATGAGAAGTGTTAAATATATATATTAATCCATTTGACCATAACATACAATTATATGTCCTATCACACTATTAACTTCTATGTAAAACACATTCAATCATCACAACAATATAAGCAACAATTAAGACATATAGGCAAGCATAGATATAAAGCGATAAATGCAAGAATGAATGAAAAGAGATGAGAGAAAGAACATGCAAACCGAACACGATGATTTATAGTGGTTCGGCTACAAGGACACCTTCCTTGTTCCTACTCCACTCCCCGAGTCACCTACTCGAGAGTTTTCTTCACTACTCAACAAGCTCCCTTATGGCGGAGAAAACCGTACACACCAATATACACACCAATTTACACACCAATCTTCACACCAATCTACACACCAATCTACACACCAATCAACTTCTTCAAATCTATCTACTTCACAACTAACTACTCCACACCTATCTTCTTCACACCAATCTAGTTCCTAACTTATCTTCTTCACACCAAAAGTATATTCACACCTTCAAGGCACTAATGTCTTGACACCTTCAAGCCACTAATGTCTTCACAACTTCAATGCACTAATGTCTTGACACCTTCAAGCCACTAATGTCTTCACAACTTCAATGCATTAATGTCTTGACACCTTCAAGCCACTAATGTCTTCACAACTTCAATGCATTAATGTCTTGACACCTTCAAGCCACTAATGTCTTCACAACTTCAATGCACTAATGTCTTGACACCTTCAAGACACTAATGTCTTCACAACTTCAATGCATTAATGTCTTGACACCTTTAAGCCACTAATGTCTTTACAACTTCACATAAGCACTAACTAGATCCTAACACATCTTTGGGTTTATGATAGGGAGGATACTTCTCTTGCACTTTAAGTGATGAAAGATTGGATCACTTGAAACAAAGATTAATAATCTTATGATCAAAGGGTTTTAGAAGGATGTTTAGAGAGAATTGGATCTGAAAATATTTGTGCAAAAGGTTGGAAACATTCCAGGTTTGAGGTGGTATTTATAGGGAAAAATTTCTGACAAAATCTGACAGGGGAGCGTGGCCGGTCCCCTTAATTGTGTGCCGGTCCCCTTAAAATTAAGGGGGCCGCCCCTTATAATTAAGGGGGCCGCCCTACTGAAACGGCCAGATTTTCTGTCTTTTAGTGGGGAAAGTTTATTTGGTGAAAAACTAACTAATTTTGGTTAAAAGTTTGAAATCATATATTTAGTATGATTAAAACATTTTTCTTTATTACCAAAAGTGTTTTTCAAAAATATATAATAAGTTTATATAATTAAATAAACTTTGTATTAGTTAATTAAATACCCCTTTGATCATGAAATGTATTAAACACTTGTTTATCCATACCTTAAGTGATTGTTGAAGCATACTTGAGACGTTGAGATGTCGAGGCTTGTTGATGTAAGAATGCATAGATGAATTGTGATCACAAGTAACTTAAGCACTTTACGTTATATGTTGTAACTTACATTTTTGTCATCATCAAAACATGAAGAGGATGTTTAGATTAAATATCGTAATATTCATGCCAACAATCTCCCCCTTTTTGATGATGACAAACTATGTAAACTATAACTTATAGTAAAATGTATAAGTTACTTGTTTACACTTTTTCTCCCCCTTTTGTCGAAGCAAAAAGGTGGACTCTAAATGAGACTTCTACAATGCTTGAACTCTTGAGATAGAATATAAAAGGCGAGCTTGCATCATCGTAAGTGAAGCCTTGATCCTATCAACCTCAATGCTCCCCCTTGGTGTATGCTCCCCCTTGGTGTATGCTCAAAACTTGTTTTGGCTACCAAAGAATCGAGCGGTGAAGTAATCCTTCAAAACAAAGTTAGTAGACAAGTGCACATGTATATAATGATGATAATGGATATATGCATGAAACTAATAGGGGAACAATATATGGACATATTAGGTATATGCACTAAAAGTATGACACATGCAATTATTGTTTTTAAAACAAAACCTAAATCCAAAAGAAAATTTAGAATCTAATGCAAAGATTAGAACCTAGGAAAATGTAGGATTGGTGGGATCAAGGATGGATAAACTTTGATTGAAGGTTTAGGATAGAATAGGTTTGTGAATTTTGGGAAGTGTAGGATGAAATGGGCTAAAAAATAGAAAAGGGGAACAACACATTCGACCATCAGATGGCCGGTCCCCTTAATTGGAGGCCGGTCCCCTTAATAATTAAGGGGGCCGCCCATCTGGTGATTCCCAGATTGCCAGAAAAGGGTTTTTGGTAGTGCATTGCAGAAAGGTTGTGTTTTTGGTTTCAAACAAGTCCAACTCTTTGAGGCAATTAAACATAGACAAATTATGTAGGCAATTATGTAGCTAAAGCATGTTAACCAAAGAGATTAAGTAATCAAGCAATTTCATCTAGCATGCAAACATACTCATCTAGCAAGCAAAATATAAGTGCTAGGAAACAATAAGCAACATCAAGTATTTCATAACTACATAACTAGGAGAATTAATCCTAATGCGTATTATGATAGCATGGGTTTCTAGACTTGTTACAAACGAAGTCTTAATAGATAAACCATGGCCCTCTTGATTTGATTTAGTTCACTTATAAGTGTCATTTATATAAATATAGATGACAAATATGAGATCACCATGCATGATTTAAAGATACGTTTTTAGCATTATTCAACAATGTTTGAAAGTAGGTTTTCATGTAGATATGAGAGTTAATTGAATAAAATAGATTCGGTTTTACTTCAAAATGTGTTAATGAAAGGTAAATAAAATTTTCTCAATCTTTGGTTTTGATCAAAACAAAATTGTGGATATTTATTGTGAAAACATCTTATTTAAAAGTGGGATAGTTATTTGAAAAACTATTTTCCAAAATGTGAGGTTTTTGCATATTTTTAAAGATATTAGATTTTTGACAACAAATATCATTAATCATATATTTTAAAAGATGTTTGTTATAGATCTCATGCTCAAGAGGATTGGTTAAGCCTACTATTATCTCATGCTATCGTTTCTACAAATCCTATGATCCAATTGTGGAAAACTAGAAGGGGAATGAGGAGGGATGAGCGTGAATGTAAAGGGAAGGTGATGACAAAGGGTTGACAATTATGGTTTGGATTAATATATCGTTCGACAAGGGTGGATGATAGGGAATCATGGGATTTTTAGGTGTTTTGTTGGTTGACGACCGAAGGTGGATATGTGAAATGAGGTGGTGATGAGTCGACAACACTTGATCATGAGTCGACAACACTTGAAGCTTGGATTTCTTCATTGTGTTCTTCACTTGCTAGTAAGTGGAAATGACGCATTTCGTAATGAAATTCACTTGGATGAGGTGGTGATAACTTTTGGTGGTGGAGATAATTGTGAGTTGATTATTCTTTGATGGATGGAGTGGTGGATTTGAAGTGGGGTTTGTTGGTTGAGGGTTTTGATGTTGTTCAAGTGATGGGGTTTGTTGAGATCTAGTAAGAAGATACTCAATCCAGGTAAAGTGCTCATTCAAAGCAATGGTATGTTGTTGAAGGAAGATGCAACAAGGGCAATTGTTAACATGCTTCTCAATTTGGTTAATGTTATGTGGTGATGATGGTGAGCTTGATTGAGGTGGATCCAAATTGCGTTGAGCAAGATGTAATGCTAAAAGAGCACTAAGCTCATGAGTCTCTTTTAGCTCCTCAACGAACTTCAAGTGTTCGGAGGAAGGTGATGGTGGTGGAGCATGATAATTGTCTTGGGTGAAGGTTTGCACATGCAACATGGGAGTGGCATGTGAGGTTGTAGGAAGTGGTGGTGGTACTCTAGGTGGTGTGAGGTAGAAGGATATATGTGAGTGAGTGTCATTTCCCTTCCCATTAAATTCATGCTCATCCGGATATATTATGAGACTAATATGACCTATCGGAAAACGACACTAAGGTTCATATGAAATAAGGGTGTAGGATCTAAAAGAAATAAAAATATACCTAGATGAATGATACATATAGAGTAAATCATGTAAAGGCATACAATCAAATCACATAGGAGCAAATAAACATCTAGAAATAACATATATGCGATATGCCATAAATCTAGGAATGAAATCATCTAATGAGAAGCAAAGTTCATAAAAGTAAGCTTAGCGTTAGGTACATTTAGGAAGAGCGATTTAATCAAGTTGGAGAATGAGTATGAGACTATTACTAGTGGTGCTCAATTCAGGCTAAACACGACCATTTTTACGGGTTACACACACCCAACTTCTCACATAGAAGCAATCCAACCGTTAGGTTAAATTGAGTTTCTAGTCAATAGATTCTCCAGTAGTCATTCTCTTTTTAGAAGAAATTGAGTTCCTAAATTCACCTATCGAAGAGTACCAAATATGAAGTTTGCTTGATTCACTAATACTTGGCATAATGTGACTCAAACACCATGTTTTTATGAAGGTAAGTCTACATGATATATTTTACTCACTATCCCAATAGAGATGTGTTAAATGTTAAGATAAGAGTAAATGCAAAGTTTTAATCTTTCGTTCATGATTAACCGGTTATTTGGTTTTGATGACATATTACTTGATTTAATAAATGTGCTTTGATTTATGAATGCTCCTTAGCATATCTTGAAAAATGAATCTCATTAAGATTATTTATCTTAAACGAGATTGTGATTCACAAATGATATCAAAACTAGACATTTATATATTCTAAAGCAAATATTATTTTCTATGATTTTTGCCAATGTTATATATCATAATTTAACTAGTATTTGAAACAAAATGAAGTTTACTTGTTTATGCATTGTGACAAGTTGTTTTTCAATTCTAATAACTTAAATTATTTCAAAAAGAAAAGTGTAGTGCATTATCTTGTAAAACAACCATTCATGCTACAAAGAAAATGAAATACATATAATATATAGTGTGTATTGTTCTTAAATATGTATTTTATCTTGTGGTGATAATTTTAAGTAGTGTGAGCAAAGTTTACATATGTTGTTAGTTTGCTCATGTTTGGTTTTTCGGATATGACACATTTATCCATTGCATTGCAATGTAAATTGCTTGAATATTTCGGACGAAACATCCAAGTCGTCAATCCTACTTCATTGTATATTTTATAAATGTGTTTAAAATGTTATTCTAATATTTGGAACACAATTATTGGACAAGTAGATTCAATATGACATTATCAACACAAGTGTGAGTTATGATCCAATGCATACTCTTTTCATCTACAAAGGATGTAAATATTTTCATATCAATCTAGTGTGATTGAGTATGTAGATTCAAGACTATATCATTTGATGTAATCTTGAAACTTAAATAAATAACAATCCAATTTCTTGTCCATACTCAAAAAACATGTCAATTAGATTTGATGAATATATCAACCATAATTTGAATAATGAATTGATATAATATCAAGATCTTTCTTGACCCTCACAAACACTCATTTAAGATAAATAGGCATTTTGATAGTGTGTTCCATTAATCCTAAGATTATTTATGAGTGAGGTTGGTGAATGATTGAAATTTGACTTATTACTTCATGATTGTTATAAGTTTTGTTTATGTGAAAGACTCTTCATTGTTACTTATAATGAACACATTTAGATTTTGAAAATACTTTTTCTTTTATATTACTACTAATGTTTTACAAAGATTCAATTTGTCATATTAAACAACTTAAGGTAAAACAAGGTAATTTGTTGAAAATGTTTAAGTGTGTTGTTAAGAATAGATTAAATTGATTGAAGTATTTAGGTGATTAGATTTAACTCATTTACAAGATGTTTGAGTAACATTAAGCCATCTATTCCTATATGCAATGCAAGCATAATAATGCAATCCTAACGCAAGAAATCTAGCATAAGATCAAGTTAAGTATAAGCTAGATAACTATCTATAAACTAATAGAGTACAAGGCACATATGCTAAGATATTCAAATAGCTAAATTACAAATAGCAATGATTAGCAAAGTAAAATCACAAATGAGTTCACATAGCACATAAAACACTTGTCGTCGTTTTGTGTTTTATATATACCAATGTTTACTTAGCTCGATTTTATTTGAAAATAAAAAAAAAGGTTTCCTATCCATTTTAAAATTTAATAAAGATCAATATTTTGAAAACATAAATACTTAATTTTTCAAAGATATATCGACTAGGAATGCCCGACTCGAAGGAAAAGTTGAAATACAAGTTTTATGTTAAAACAAGACTCAAATTTTTGACCTTCGTGTAGTATTTTAACTTTCTGACTTATTTAAGTTTGTAATGGTTACTTGTAAGTATTTTTAAATGAAAGTAGACTCAATTACCTTTAAAACGCCGGGTGGCACGACTTCTACGGAGTTACGGTTAATTTTATATGATATTTCAAAGTTTTTGAAAAACTGTCAAACAGACAGGCGGACCCCTTAAATTTAAGGGGGCCGCCCAGTATTTAAGGGGGCCGCCCAGACAATTAAAGGGGCCGCCCATCTGATACTCAAAAATGCAATTTTTGTTAAAAATTATTTTCTGACTTTGTGGAAAGGTGTGTAACTTTCTGATTTTAAAAACGAACATATAACACTTGTTTTATGTATAATCTTATCTCGAGCTAGTATAATTAGTGTATATAATATCAAAACTATTACAAGTTAATCAACAAAACACTTTTCATATTAAATCCTCCTTAATGGGTAATTTGATACATGGATCGTACTCAATTTTTAAAACCATTTGTTTTGAAAATTTGAGCGACGTGGCTCTGGTACCAATTGTGGAAAACTAGAAGGGGGGGTTGAATAGTTTTCCCTTCTTTTTCGTTTTATAAAAACTTTGTTTCAAAATATTGATTAGAATTTATTCAATTGTTTGTTTGAAAAACCTTCAATTAGATTTTAGTATAAAAGCAACATATAATCAATATGATCAATTATATATGTGAACTTTTAGATTAGTTTTCAAAACTTAGTTTTATGAATGAAGCATAGATCAAACTTTATGTGTATAAGTTTTCCTTTTAAAATCTTAAAACGTTTTGTATCAAATTATCGATTAAGTTAAGCTCAACATGAGAAGTGTTAAATATATATATTAGTCCATTTGACCATAACATACAATTATATGTCCTATCACACTATTAACTTCTATGTAAAACACATTCAATCATCACAACAATATAAGCAACAATTAAGACATATAGGCAAGCATAGATATAAAGCGATAAATGCAAGAATGAATGAAAAGAGATGAGAGAAAGAACATGCAAACCGAACACGATGATTTATAGTGGTTCGGCTACAAGGACACCTTCCTTGTTCCTACTCCACTCCCCGAGTCACCTACTCGAGAGTTTTCTTCACTACTCAACAAGCTCCCTTATGGCGGAGAAAACCGTACACACCAATATACACACCAATTTACACACCAATCTTCACACCAATCTACACACCAATCTACACACCAATCAACTTCTTCAAATCTATCTACTTCACAACTAACTACTCCACACCTATCTTCTTCACACCAATCTAGTTCCTAACTTATCTTCTTCACACCAAAAGTATATTCACACCTTCAAGGCACTAATGTCTTGACACCTTCAAGCCACTAATGTCTTCACAACTTCAATGCACTAATGTCTTGACACCTTCAAGCCACTAATGTCTTCACAACTTCAATGCATTAATGTCTTGACACCTTCAAGCCACTAATGTCTTCACAACTTCAATGCACTAATGTCTTGACACCTTCAAGACACTAATGTCTTCACAACTTCAATGCATTAATGTCTTGACACCTTCAAGCCACTAATGTCTTTACAACTTCACATAAGCACTAACTAGATCCTAACACATCTTTGGGTTTATGATAGGGAGGATACTTCTCTTGCACTTTAAGTGATGAAAGATTGGATCACTTGAAACAAAGATTAATAATCTTATGATCAAAGGGTTTTAGAAGGATGTTTAGAGAGAATTGGATCTGAAAATATTTGTGCAAAAGGTTGGAAACATTCCAGGTTTGAGGTGGTATTTATAGGGAAAAATTTCTGACAAAATCTGACAGGGGAGCGTGGCCGGTCCCCTTAATTGTGTGCCGGTCCCCTTAAAATTAAGGGGGCCGCCCCTTATAATTAAGGGGGCCGCCCTACTGAAATGGCCAGATTTTCTGTCTTTTAGTGGGGAAAGTTTATTTGGTGAAAAACTAACTAATTTTGGTTAAAAGTTTGAAATCATATATTTAGTATGGGTTAAAACATTTTTCTTTATTACCAAAAGTGTTTTTCAAAAATATATAATAAGTTTATATAATTAAATAAACTTTGTATTAGTTAATTAAATACCCCTTTGATCATGAAATGTATTAAACACTTGTTTATCCATACCTTAAGTGATTGTTGAAGCATACTTGAGACGTTGAGATGTCGAGGCTTGTTGACGTAAGAATGCATAGATGAATTGTGATCACAAGTAACTTAAGCACTTTACGTTATATGTTGTAACTTACATTTTTGTCATCATCAAAACATGAAGAGGATGTTTAGATTAAATATCGTAATATTCATGCCAACATAAACCATATAAAAATTAACAAATAACGCTATATAAAATATGTATAATTCGAGCGTCATCAAATCCCTCCACACTTAGCTATTGGTTGCCCCCAAGCAATGTAAGCGACAAAACATATTAAGGCTTTAAAAGATAAATTCATGAAAGAAGATTATTTGTTAGTGACAAAGATATTCCATATATGGCATCAATACACACTAGATCACCTCACATATGATTTATTTAAATTCTCACGATTTTGCTTAAAAGGGTGATTATATGGGAACACTCAATTTGCACAGACATAAATCAAGAAAACTACCATAGGCTTGTACAAGATACGTAAATATAACCGTTGCGGCGTGAGCACCAGACAAATATATCAAAACAAGGCAAAATAATGCTTATTTTGTTTCAGGTATAAAGGATAACTTGGGTGTTTGTGTTTGAGAGATATAACAACCATATTGAATCACTAATCCATACTATCGCTAGCCAACATCACTTTATATTTTTTTCTTTAGGCATATACATTTTTTCTTTGCCTTTATTCATCATTATTTTTTTCTTTTTATACCACTAGCGGCTAGCAAATAGAAGGATAATAGCAAAAGTGCTTCAATTTATTTTCGGCTGATTATAAGCGGTAATTTGTGTTTCGGGATAAGGATAAGGTTGATTTTGGTGGGTATTTTGCCTTTTCGTCATCTATATTCGTCTATAAATTAACCTCACTGTGATTTAGTAAACGATATACATGCACAAGTTCTAGGGTTAGAATGAATTACCGGTACACTCATATATCATATAGCAAGCAGGAAGTGCAAAAATGCTATACACTTCATATAAAGGCTAAGAATATTCTTACAATTTAATGGGGTTGTAATTTGTCCTAGATGTGTATTGATATGCCTTGCATTTTTTTTTTCAAATTCTAATATAAAACCTAAAATTTTTGAAAAATTCATAGAGCAAACAATAATGTGGAATACGCTCGACTTATCCTATTTATCCTCCCTCCACACTTAAGTTGAGCATTGCCCCCAATGTGAAAGACTGAAAAATAAAAATAAGGATAATTGAGAAAAAGATCGAAACTTCCCGGGGCTATCGGAGGAAATTAATATAGTAGACTTGTCAGCATGCATCCATATATTTTCATAAAACCTGCAAAAACACACAAATAACTAGTTGCTAGTCAACTAACCCAAATAAACCAATCTAAGGATGGGCGAAATTAGTTGCTAGTCAACTAACCCAAATAACTACAAATTCAAATAAAATAAAATAAAATGACACTAAAGTAAATTTGGCAAAAACAATAATAAGAGAAAATGTGTTTACTTAGATTTCACTACTCCTTAGCTATCTTTTACCAGTTGATTAGTTTGTTACAATTGCATGGATGACGGGTTATATTCCTTAATACCATTCGTAGGGCCGTGTACGATCTTCCCTAACAATATAAGCTTCTACCTCTTCCTATGTCGAGCCGACTACTAGCTCCTAACATGGCCTCATTAGTAGTTACCTATGCATTAAATATAACCAATATATCGTAGTACACATCCGATCATGTTTCTTAAGACGTTCAAGCAAGTTACCAATTGGAAGTCTGCCAGTTTTCTTAAGCCTAACATCGAAATCATTCATCCACAACAATTATAAACAAACAACCAACCAATAATCAATACCTAAGTTTCATTACATCTAAGCAAACACAAAGAAAACCTAGCCTAGCATGTTAAAGTGAAGACAAACATAAGATAGAATCAAACAACACATAGACATATTGAATGATTATTGGAAAACTTATCTTCAATTAAGCATGGATGAAACAAGGGTTTGAAACCCTTAAAAATACTGTAAAATTCGTCTAGGGTTTCTCCTCTCAAAGTTGCACACAATGAATGAAAAATCAAAAACTATATATAGATTATTGGGTCTGACGGCGTCAAGAGTAATTTCTGACGCCTTCAACTCGCCGCCATAACTATCATCGTATTTCCTAGATTCAATTCTGACGCCGTCATGTCTAAACTTGATCTTGGTCGTCACATGTAATTTTCTCTTGACGGCCTTGGTGACGCCGTCACGTATAATTCCTCCAAAAACTCTCTGGCGCGTCACGTGTAACTTGATTATCCACCTCTTTGTCAAAGGGTGACAGCGTCATAAGCAAATCCTTACGCCGTCAGATACTGTTTTCAGCATGAATTTGAGACTTTGTCGTTTTCTTCACTTTTTCGCTTTAAAAACGTCCAAAATGCTTCCTTTTCCAGATTTCTCCTCAAAAGTACCTAAAATGCCAAAATGAATGATTTAGTGCAATATTTGATCAAATAATCTCGACTTTGGGCTTAAATGACCCTCTAAAAGGGTACACTTTTCGTCTCATCAGATATTATGAATATCACAAATTCACAAGTGATATTCAGAAAATCACAACTGATATTCTGAATATCACAAGTGATATTCTGAATATAACAAGTGATTTCACGTTTTTTTTAATTCATGTTTTTTTTTTTCACTTTCTAACGTTTTTGTCCGTATTCATACGTTTCGTCTGTTTTCTTGCGTTTTCGTCTGTTTACATACATTTCTGAATATCACAATTGATATTCTTAATATCACAAGTGATATTCTGTGATATTTTAAATATCACTTGTGATATTAAGAATATTCATTGTGATATTTAGAAACGTATGAAAACGGACGAAAACGAACGAATACTTATAAAAGCATAAAAACGCGCCTGAAAACGGACGAAAACATATGAAAACGGTTGAAAACGAAATAAAATAGACGAAAATGGAGGAAAATGTATGAACACAGACGAAAACGTATGAAAACATGTAAAAACTACCTAAAACGTCTAAAACAGACAAAAATGTATAAAACCAAAAGAAAGCATATGAAAACGAACAATAACGTATGAAAACAAACAAAAACTGATGAAAACGTATAAAAAAGACAAAAACCCATAAAAACGGACATAAACAGACAAAAACGTCTGAAAACAGACGAAAACCTAAAAAAACGAATGAATACGTATGAAAACAGACGAAAACATAAGAAAACAAACAAAAACGTCTGAAGAAGTATAAAACTGCCGAAAACGGATGAAAACGGACAAAAATGCATAAACACAGACGAAAGCAGACGAAAAAGTTTGAAAACAAACGAAAACGTTTGAAAACAAATGAAAACGTAAAAAATGTACGAAAACGGACAAAAACTTCTGAAAACGGACGAAAACTTATAAAAATAGACGAAAACGTATGAAAACGGACGAAAGCATATAAAATTGGACGAAAAAATCTGAAAACAGATGAAAATGTCTAAAAATGAACGAAAACTTAAAAAATAGACAAAAAACGTATAAAAACGAACAAAACGTATAAAAACGGACGAAAACGTGTATAAACGTATGAAAACGAAAAAAACGGACAAAAACATATGAAATCAGACGAAAACAAATGAAAACGGACGAAATCATAAGAAAGTGAAAAAAAGAACCGTGAATTTTAAAAAAATACACATGAAATTTTTTTAAAAGAAAACATGAATTATTATTTTAAAATAAGAAAAGAAATGATTTTTTTTTAAAAGTCGTTTATTAGAAAAAAGAAAAAAAAAATAAAAGCGTGAATGGAAGAGAATTGACAAAATAAAAAAAAAAGTTCAATAAATAAAAGACAAAAAAAAAGGAAAAAAGAAAAAAAAACAATAAATAAATAAGAAATACAAAAAGACAAGAAAAAGACATAACTTAGGCTCCATATTAAATGTTAAGTTAATTAGATCAAATTAGATAGATGCGATGATTTCCCTTGTTATGCAACAAAAATTTAGTCCCTAAATGAACTTTTCTATAACTTTAATAACGTCTCCGTAATAGTTTACCATAACCAAACCTCTCTATTTTCAAATATGGACCTTAACAATAACATTTCAGTCATAAAACATCATTTTAAGGAAAGGATTAAAAATGTTGGATCATAAACTTGATTTAGCCCGAGAATGGTATGGAAGTTTCTAGAAAGTCGTAGAATGGTATGGAAGCTTCTAGAAACTCGTAGAATACTCATAGAAAATATCTTTGTGAAATATCTAGAATGATACTAGAAATATCTAGTTAAACTTATCTAGTAGGAAGTATCTAGAACTAGATATGTTGATAAGGATAATGATGTATCAAGAATCATCTAGAATTAAGGTTAGAATGATGATGTAAGTAATTATCCATGAAAAATATCTGGGTTCTAGAACATTCCATGGAGAAGTATAAATAGGTGTAGTGATGCATTTGTATGTACCACAATGAAGAAAAGTTAAAGTAATAAAAGTTACATTGTGAAAGTTCTCTAAGTATTCCTCTCTTCGTAAGCCTAAAAGGCCTTCGTGTTTCCGACAAAGTGGTATCAGAGCTAGAAGATCGAGATGTCAAGTGCAATGAACTTGTTCCAATTTCCTCGTCTTACCAAAGACAACTATGGTAGTTGGTGTATTCGAATGAAGGCGTTACTCGGTTCACATGATGTGTGGGAGGTAGTCGAGAAAGGTGTTGAGAAAGTTGATGATGAAAGTTCGTTGAATGCCGCCCAAAGGGTGGAGTTGCAAAAGGCAAGAAAAAAGGATCAAAGTGCTCTTACACTCATCTATCAATGTCTTGATGATGCAATGTTTGAGAAAGTTGCAAATGCAACCACTTCTAAGGAAGCGTGGGAGATCCTTCAAAATGCTTTCAAAGGAATTAACAAGGTGAAAAAGGTACGTCTTCAAACTCTTAGAGGAGAGTTCGAAAAGCTCCAAATGGAGGAACCCGAAACCATTTCGGATTATTTCACTCGTGTCTTAACCATTTCAAATGAAATGAAGAGAAATGGTGAAAGCTTGAGTGACACAAGGGTGATAGAAAAGATTCTTCGCTCTTTGCCACCAAGCTTTGATTACATTGTCGTGGCCATAGAGGAGTCAAAAGACATAGACTCTATGATCATTGATCAACTCATGGGATCTTTACAAGCCCATGAAGAGAAGTTGAAGAAAAGAAGGGGGAAAGAACCCTTGGAGCAAGCTTTATACTCGAAGGTCTCTTTCAAAGAAAGAGAAAAAAGCTTTCCAAATGGAAAGGAGCAAGGACGAGGACGCGGTACTTTTCAAGGTCGTGGTGGTTTCCAAGGCCAAGGACGAGGAAGAGGAAGAGAAGATGCCAACAAAGAAGATGAAAACCTAAGGTTTTCATATCGAAGAGGTCGTGGGAGAGGCTTTCAATCTCAAAGAGGAGGTAAGCCCCATATACAATGTTACAATTGTCGTAAATATGGTCATTATGCCAATGAGTGTAGTTGCTCAAGACAAGTTGAAGAAAAAGCCAATCTTGTGGAGGTAGAAGACAAAGATGAGCTTACATTGTTAATGCAAGACATGACGAACAAGAAGAGAGGATAGAGCCATGGCATATAGATTCCGCTGCAAGTAACCATATGATGGGTGAAGAAGGCTTGTTCGTGGAGATGGAGGAAAGTAAAGGTAATGTCACATTTGGAGATGAATCAAAGGCACCGGTGAAAGGAAAAGGTAAGATACTCATCCGAGCTAAAGATGGAAGTCACCAATATATTTCGGACGTATACAATGTGCCCAACCTTAAAAGTAACATTTTAAGTGTGGGACAACTTTTAGAGAAAAACTACGATATTCATTTCAAAGATCGTAGTGCTACAATAAGAAATCCCGAAGGAAAGCTCATAGCTAAAGTCCCTATGACTAAAAACCGAATGTTCCTTCTAAACATTCAGCATGATGAAGCTAAGTGCTTAAAGAGTTGTTTAAAGGATCATTCGTGGCTTTGGCATATGAGGTATGGGCACTTAAACTTATTATCTCAAAGGGAATGGTGAAAGGGTTAGATCAAATTGATCATCCCAATCAAGTGTGTGAAGGATGCCTTCTTGGGAATTATGATAGGAATTCGTTCCCGAAAGAAGCGACATCAAGAGCTAAGGAGCCTCTCCAACTAATTCACACGGATTTGTGTGGTCCCATTTCTCCACCCTCTCATGGTAAGAATCTTTACTTCATGCTTTTTATTGATGATTTTTCAAGAAAAACTTGGGTATATTTTCTAAAAGAAAAATCCCAAGCTTTTGAAGCTTTTAAGACATTTAAAGCTATGGTAGAAAAAGAGAAAGGTTTAAAAATTAAATCCATGAGATCCGACAGAGGTGGAGAATTTTTATCAAAAGAATTTAACAAATTTTGTGAGGATAATGGGATCCGGAGATTTCTAACGGCTCCTTACTCCCTACAACAAAATGGAGTGGTGGAAAGAAAGAATAGAACCATTCTTAATATGGTCCGAAGCATGTTGAAAAGTAAGAAGATGCCAAAGGAGTTTTGGGCCGAAGCGGTTGACTGTGCGGTATATCTATTGAACCGGTGTCCGTCAAAGAGTTTAGATAACAAGACTCCACAAGAAGCATGGAATGGGATGAAGCCTACCGTCTCTCACCTAAGGGTATTCGGAAGCATAGCGTATGTTCACGTTCCAAGCCAAAGGCGATCCAAGCTTGATAATAGAAGTGAGAAGCATGTGTTCGTTGGCTACGACAGGCAGTCAAAAGGCTACAAGCTCTATAATCCAATCACAAGGAAGGTGGTAGTGAGTAGAGACGTGGAGTTCGATGAAGAAGAAGCATGGGATTGGAGCATTAAAGAAAATGAAAGGTATGACTTTCTTCCTATGATTGAAGAAGAGATGGGTGAATCAAGTGAAAAAGTCCAACAACCTCAAAGTCTAACTCCAACCCAAGACTCACCTTCAAGTTCAAGTGAAGGAGAACCAAAGACAAGAAGTTTGCAGGAGCTGTACGAGGTAACTGACGAGATTACCCTTCTTTGTTTATATGCTGATTGTGAACCTTTAGTTTTTGAGGAGGCTATGAAAAGTAAGAAATGGAGACAAGCCATGGACGAGGAGATAAAGTCAATAGTGAAGAATGATACGTGGGAGTTGACGACCCTTCCGAAAGGCCAAAAGGCTATTGGAGTTAAGTGGGTATACAAGACCAAGAAAAACGCCAAAGGCGAAGTGGAGAAGTACAAGGCAAGACTTGTGGCAAAAGGTTACAAGCAGAAGCATGGGATCGACTACGAAGAGGTATTTGCTCCTGTTGCTCGTTTAGAAACTATTAGAATGATTATTGCTATTGCAGCTCAACATAGGTGAAAAATCCACCAAATGGATGTGAAGTCTGCATTTCTAAATGGACTTCTCGAAGAAGAAGTTTATGTGGAGCAACCGGAGGGATATGTTGCCAAAGGGCATGAAGGTAAAGTGCTAAGGTTGAAAAAGGCCTTATATGGTCTAAAGCAGGCACCACGTGCTTGGAATACTAGAATTGACAAGTATTTCCAAGAACATGGTTTTACAAAATGCCTAAGTGAATATGCACTTTACGTGAAATTTGAAAGTGGAGGTATACTGCTCGTCTGCTTGTACGTGGATGATTTGATCTTTACAGGAAACTCTCAAAGTATGATGGATGAGCTCAAGAAGTCAATGACGAAAGAGTTCGAGATGACAGACATAGGACTTATGTCTTATTATCTTGGCATTGAGGTGAAGCAGATGGATGATGGAATTTTCATAAGTCAGGAAGGATATGCCAAGGAGATATTAAAGAAATTCGGCATGGAGAAATGTAATCCCGTTGGCACCCCCATAGAACATAAGGCAAAGCCTTCTAAGCATGACGGAGGAGAAGCAATAGACTCAACTCTATTCAAGAGTCTCATTGGAAGTTTGCGCTATTTGACATGTACAAGACCCGACATCCTCTTTGCGGTTGGATTGGTTAGTCGTTTCATGGAAGAGCCTACAACAAAACATTTGGAGATTGCAAAGAGGATCCTCCGTTATATCAAAGGTACTGTAGATTATGGTATGTTTTACTCAACAAGTGAAGACTTCAAGCTGGTTGGATATAGTGATAGTGACTGGGCTGGAAATAAAGACGATGGAAGAAGTACAACAGGATTCATGTTCTTCCTGGGTAACAATGCCTTTACATGGTCTTCAAAGAAGCAACCTATTGTTACCTTATCCAGTTGTGAAGCGGAGTACGTAGCTGCAACATCATGTGTATGTCACGCAATTTGGCTAAGAAGTATGCTAAAGGAGCTACACATGGAGCAAGAAGATGCGACTAAGATCTACGTGGATAACAAGTCAGCAATCGACTTAGCAAAAAATCCAGTCTACCATGATCGAAGTAAGCATATCAACACTCGTTATCACTTTATTAGAGAGTGCATTGCAAGAAAGGATGTCCGAGTGATACATACGAGGTCTGAATATCAAGTTGCAGATATCTTCACCAAACCGCTCAACGAGAAAGAGTTCTCAAGACAACGAATGATGCTTGGAGTCGGTAAATCAAGTTTAAAGGGGGGTGTTGGATCATAAACTTGATTTAGCCCGAGAATGGGATGGAAGTTTCTAGAAAGTCGTAGAATGATATGGAAGCTTCTAGAAACTCGTAGAATACTCATAGAAAATATCTTTGTGAAATATCTAGAATGATACTAGAAATATCTAGTTAAACTTATCTAGTAGGAAGTATCTAGAACTAGATATGTTGATAAGGATAATGATGTATCAAGAATCATCTAGAATTAAGGTTAGGATGATGATGTAAGTAATTATCCATGGAAAATATCTGGGTTCTAGAACCTTCTATGGAGAAGTATAAATAGGTGTAGTGATGCATTTGTATGTACCACAATGAAGAAAAGTTAAGGAATAAAAGTTCCATTGTGAAAGTTCTCTAAGTATTCCTCTCTTCGTAAGCCTAAAAGGCCTTCGTGTTTCCAAAAAAAAAACAAATACTTCTGATAAAGCACAACCCACTATAGAGATTTGTAGATTTCAAAAGGTTGGAAATAGCTTTTGTAATTATAAATAGACATTTTAAAGATTTAATACAGTCAAACTTGCAGCGATTACCATGTTCAAGCTATTTCTATAAACGGCAAGTTTGATTGTTAATGTTACAAGAAAAAGGACATATGGTGCATGCAGATATGTAAAGAGTGTCAGATACCTACTCTCTTTGGTTTTATCTGTCCACATTAACATCTTTGATCTCATTAAGTTTCCAAATCTCTCATTCTCTCCCACTTTATATATTATCTCCATTTGTTTCTGGTCTTCACTTGCTTAGTTGCTAGCAAAATGTGTGTCCCATGTAACCACCTTAGTAAAAAATGTCCCCCAAACTGTGTGTTCGAGGGGTTGTTTCCTTACAGTGATCAAGGAAAAAAAGATTTCAAGTCGATTTTTGATACTTACAGGATGGACTTCTTGACAATCAATCTTATGCAAAGAAATGCTCGGGGGAAACATGAGTTCATCAGTGACTTGTTGTTTAAGTGTGCTTGCATGAAAATTGATCCAATTCGAGGTATGATGGGCGTGCTTCAAGATTTGGATCTACAATTTACTCAAGCTAGGACTCACCAAGGTAATTAATAGTACAGTATATACATTTTGTTTCTTGCAAAATCATTAATATATTTCGTTTATAAACTATGTTATGTATCTTATATGATGATATACATACTTTGGGTAAGATTAGCTCATCACTGTTTTAGGAAGCTACGTGACGAATATTTTTGTGTAGAAGGCTTTTACCATGTAACTATTTAAGCAAAGAACAATTGTTGCTTATGTATTTATTAAACCAGCTGTTAGGTTATGTTCTTAAAACGGACATATAAAATACTATGGTTATTTGAGCAAGAAAAGAAAAAGATAAAATGCAAAAACACCAAGGTTTGCTATAAAAAATTTGTGGGCTGTGGAACAAGTTTGGACACTTATTTGCTTAGTAACAAGTTCATATAGATCTGAAATTAAGAACTTGGTTACTTAGTTGGTGACCATTTTAAAAACCGGATTTCTAATCGACCCGTTCGAGCTACCGATTTCCGGTTTAACCGGAAAAACGAAGGTTCAACCGGTTTTTTTCTTTAAAACCAGCATCTGGTGACCCAACTGGTTCCCGGTTTAACTGCCTAGGTCAACCCGGGTTTTAAAACACTACCGTTGAACAAGCATGCATCTGATTAATATTAATATTTGAAATGCAGATGCAGCTGAAAATGAAGATGAAGATGAGAAGTAGTATGATTGGCAATTGGAAAGATTTAAACTCAATGTCTAGTGATGTTGTATGTTTAGGCATTTAGGAACATTTGGAATTTAGGTACTGTTTAATTTTGTGTTTAAAACAATTTCTCTAGTTATGTTTAAGACTTTTAAAGCTTGGAGGTCTGTGCTTCTGTGATTATATTTGGGACTTGATTATGTTATCAGGTTGTTTGTTAGTAGCAAGGTTGGTGATTTGTATCACGAAAGAGTTGCTTCACTACTGATCTTGATGATTATAATGTTTTTGCTTCCATGTTGGTTGTGTCACAATAAAATGAAAATAGGGCTGCTAGTTTGGGGATTGATAATGGTAACCGGAGATCGGATTGGTCTTGGGGGAACGTGTGCCGATGGGGATCCATGATATCAAGGTGGATTTAGGGCTTGTTTTGGTTATCGGGTTTGCAAATGAGGATCTCCATCGTAAACTCGACCCGTTGCCATAAATACATAAAATATAGACAAGCATCCGATCACAAAATTCACAAGTAGCATTGAGCTCAAATATTCGTGAATCCAGTGCTTCTACCAATTTTTCATTTTTACATTCAACATTTCGGCACGCATGACATGTGATCGATAATGCTTGCTCTTAGCCAGCGTCCCCTTAACGGGCCTTTAAAGTTATTAGTTCTACTTTATTGAAGTTTGTGGGTATTTATTGAAAAAAGTGACACCATAAGTAGATTTGGTTCATAGAGGATGTCAATTAACATGCTCATTTTGCCTTTGTCTACTGTGTTTTTCAGCACCAGATGGTCTTTTTCTGCTATTTTTTTTTTTATTGTTCCCCATATACTCCGTTTGAGCAGATAACCAAAATAGGATAGCATGCTTTCTATTTGCCATGTTAGTATCAACTCACATGTACTTTTCCGAGAGTGCTGGTTTAGCATCTAGCTGTGTAATCGTAAAGTTTTTAAGAAAAGATCAACCAGGGAACAAAGAAAGAAACACTCATTGCCGTCTTCTGTTAAGAAGACAACTTCAACAAGTTTCAAGAGCCACTTTTCGAAAGTCTTGTTCACTCTAATATTCAGTGCAGTGAACCAAGTGTTTATGCATTCACATAAAATTAAACACCATAATGTAAATTACACGTTTGGTTACAAGCGTGAATGGCAGAGCTAAATTTTTGCGTTTCTGATAGGGGCACGTACAATGTGTATCGCTTGTGTCTCCAAATGAACAAACAATGTGACAATCAATGCATCCCCAGGACCTGCTTCCCAAGGAGTTCTAGAATTTGAGAAACTATACCACTGATAGAAAATAGATTCTATAAAGTGAACGAAGCCTTTCCCTGATCAACTACTCCAAATATAGAGAGACTGACCCCATAGGTACGTGGTGTGTCTAGTCGAATAAATGGCTTATCTAAGATTCTACGAACTGATTTGGCTGAAAAGAAACAGGTGAATATATATTAGGTCGCATACGTCTTGGAAACATAAAATCAAATGTAGACACAATATGGTTGTTTGAATAACAAAAGAAAGAGATTAAAATGTAATCGGTTATGTTTCAATCCGATACCAATTATTGCTTGGATGCGTTTGAAGCCTCGACATGATCGACTTGCGGAAAGAAAAAAAAAAAAAAAAAAAACCAAACCAAACCCTTATAAACGAGTGTATTACAAGGGCAAAGAGAAAGTATTCAAATTCTTCAATCTCATTAAGAATATTGACTTGTTTGTATTTTAGGTGTTATGTTTATAAACAATGTTAAAATACATAATTTCACTAGTATATTTGTACAAGTTGTACAAGGTATTGTACACATTTACTCTCATTCAATAAAATGTGATTTTAAGTGGTCAAACTTGGACCAATGACCATATTCAAACATGTCTAAAAATGGGTCTGTAAACCTGAGTATCGGATTCCCATTAATTTGTTCACTTGTTATATTTCTTCACTTCTAATCTCCCACTTTTATCTCTATTTTTTTCTCTTGTTTCCACTTGCTATCAAAATGTCTGAAAACTGTGTTCCATGCGACCACATTCGTCAAGAATGTCCCCCAAATTGCGTTTCCGAGCAGGGGCGCAGCTTCTAAAGGGCAGGGAGGGGCGGCCGACCCCCCGAAATTTTTTTTGCGATGTAGGGGTATATAGTTTTCGTGTAGAAAAATTTCGGTATTTTCGGTTTCGCCCCCCCCAGTTTAATTCGGTTTCGACCCCCCATATTGTTAGGAAAAAAAAAATTAGATCCCGACCCCCCACTCGAAATTTCCAAGCTTCGCCCCTGTTTCCGAGGGGTTGTTTCCGTATACTGATCAAGGAAAAAATTGTTGAATTAATTAAACATATATAGGATCAATCTCATGTAATCATATATCAAGAACATGAAAGTAAACTTACTTGATGATAGAACCGACTGAGAATTACGATTAGATGATGAAGCCATAGCGTTAGGGTTAGTCGATTCCGATAGTAATGTCACCAATCCGATGGAGGGATTAATCTCACAAGTTATGGTGTTTTATTGAGAGAGTTTTTGTTATGTGACAAGATACAGGAAATTGACCACAACCGTGATATTTATCTGTTATGGTAGTTACTTCCATCAAATAACCGCCATTTGTTAGTTAGGGTAGATAATGTCATTAAGGCATACTTTAGGGTCTAAATGGTCTAAGGCCACATGTGAAGGGATTTATTCTAACATTATCCCACTTGGCCGTAAGACCATTTATTCATATATACATAAACCTGAAAATTATATTGGCCAATTACAAGTTTATGTGAATTACCATAATTCCATAATATGGCATGATTAAACTCCTATGTCAATTTACACAACCATTCGTTGGACTGGTGATTTAAATTAACATAAAAGTTACCATTTAATTAGTAGAGTCAACAATTATATAATTTTGTTAACTACTGATTGTTGTTCGATATGCAGTACGCATGAATCATATGCAAACTGTTATCACCGTGGAATCATGGATTGTTGACATCATATATAGATCATTCATAACATAACATGTACAATATTATATATCAATGAAGTTCTTATGTTATGTTTATCTTGTACACGTAATTTACACATGATTCATGTTAAATAATATTAACAATTTAATATCAATAGACCTACATACAGAAAGGCTTATTTTATACTATCTGTAAAATAAAGTGTAGATTGCCTTTAAGTATATTGACATACGATTCATAAAAGATGGCTATTAAATAATGACCATGTGCATCATATAAATTAATTACTTTTCTTATCATGCTCTTGAAAAAGATTTCATAAGACAGAGAACAGATAATATGCGTAAATTATTTTGATGGGATCAATATCAGTCGAGGGTTTAAATATGATACGTGACATTTAATTTGCTCTTGATACCACATGTTGAATTAATTAAACATATATAGGATCAATCTCATGTAATCATATATCAAGAACATGAAAGTAAACTTACTTGATGATAGAACCGACTGAGAATTACGATTAGATGATGAAGCCATAGCGTTAGGGTTAGTCGATTCCGATAGTAATGTCACCAATCCGATGGAGGGATTAATCTCACAAGTTATGGTGTTTTATTGAGAGAGTTTTTGTTATGTGACAAGATACAGGAAATTGACCACAACCCTGATATTTATCTGTTATGGTAGTTACTTCCATCAAATAACCGCCATTTGTTAGTTAGGGTAGATAATGTCATTAAGGCATACTTTAGGGTCTAAATGGTCTAAGGCCACATGTGAAGGGATTTATTCTAACAAAAATGACTTCGAGATGATCTTCAACACTTACAATATTGACTTCTTAATACAAATCTTTTGCAAAATAAAAATAATGAGGGGAAACACGACTTCATAAAGGACTTGTTGGTGTAATGTAGAATGTAATGTGAATTGATTGATCATAAAGAATGGTTTGTTACAATATTATCTTTCATGTTGATCATAAAGAATGGTTTGTTACAATATTATCTTTCATGACTACTACTATGAGATACCATAAATGCTTTTTGATTGCGGGACGACTAAACCAACGGTTTATTTAACTTCTGTAAGGCCTATGATCGGCTGTGATTGATACATTTTCAATGAGACCAAGTTCAAAGGGAATTAATTAACAACTAGAGGCATCGATATATATAGTGAGTTTAGACTACAAATTCAACCGTGAATAAGTAATGATGTAGACTAAAAAGAGATAACACAAATTGTACATGTTAATTCACACGAATACAAGGAACAATTATTCCAATTATTGTTGATTCAACGAATACCATAATCAGGGGGTTTTCTACTTAAAATTGAGGAATGAGAGAAAATTGAAAGTTCATATATCTTAAAACTGATCAGCTGGGATTACGATACACTTATTAAATATTAAATAAACCTTAGAAATACGAAATGGGCCTAAAAGACAAACAGCCTGAGCACTAGCCCACAAACAAAGCCCAACAAAACTAGGAAAAAAATATAAAAATGCAAATAACTTATAAAATAAAGCATTTTGGGGCCCAGAAAGTTCTGTAAACTGACAAAGTCGTTTACTACAATGTTCTCCTCGTTCCAAGCTTCGATTTGACTAGTCATGGGCCTGAAACGGAGCCCCGTAGCCCAAGTTAAGCTGATTTTAGCGAATCCCTTTCTTACACGATCTTGGACATCTATAAACAATAGAGGCTGTTCCTCTACATTTGGGCCCGCATATAATATAATGTAAACCTCTAATACAACAACATTGACTATACTATTTATTCATTTAACATTTTTAGTATTTTACAACAACAATCATAAAGATATACTCCGTATTAGTATAACACCGTGAAAAAAAAATGTAGAACTGTGGTGACTTTGACTTATCAGTTAGGCGGATAATCTCCTGGGACCCAACATTCTTGAAAGCTCCTTAATTAGAGGCTTCTCTTTTATGTTTTCTTCTTTCTCGAAATGCCATTTTTTAGCTACATCTTCTGCCTGAATTTAGCAAGTTACATTAGATTGCACAGATTAGCTGCTAATTAGCATCTTAGATCTACTTGGCCTCACGAGATCCTGGTTGTAGAATCACATGCTTATATATTTTTAAGTAAACATGTTGAAAGTTTACATGTTTACATTCTTCTAGAATGTAAAGATTAATATACAAACACATATTTTAGACTGTAAGTACAAGAAATTATATTCTACTGCCTAATGTTGGATGTACTCTCAGTTATTACTTCTTCATGGTTCAACAACTTGTAGTCTAAACCAGATCCATATTTCCATGCCTCAAGTTGTCTATTCCACTTGTACTTCTTCTCAGTTGAAAACGTATCAACCACAGGCCTAGCAAAATGTTATATAAAGAGTTGGTTTAATTTAGTCGTCTTACAACATTCAAAACGCGTGTCTATTTTATATAAACAGTTAAGATAAAATACCTTATCAATGGGTCAATGAAAATGGAAAGAAATGTATAAGAACCCAATGATGCAAAATGTCCTAGCCAGTCAATTAGCACCAGGAAGCCAACCTGTTGAATGACACTACGGTTAGATCTTTCTCTTTGGTAAATATTCCTGTTTTAGTCAGTCATTTACCTGCTTAAATGTAGAAGGAATGATTTGAGGTTTTGTTAGCATAACTAGGCCTAATGCCTTCACGAGAGGACCGAATTGTATGACATCCTGTAATGTTTATAGAGAGAGAATCAAAGTCAAAGTCAAAGTCAAATTCAAAGTCAGTTTTAACAGAGAGGACAACCTAACAAGTTACCTGAAGAAACGGTATTAGCACTGGATCTCCTAGCCTCTGCGTAAACATTATGAACATATAATTACGATTCTTAGCTGATATATCATGTTTAAAGCTGCGAAAACTTTACCTGCATGCTCATTAAATTGGCATAAAGAAGGTCGTTGATGAAATCTGGTGAGACACCGGCTTCTTTTCTTGCTGACATGGCTCTTTGGAATAACAAAGATGCACTTAGATTTGGCTGAAGATTAAAATTATTTCATTAGTTAAGACAGTAATGTTTATTTACACGTAAAAGCTAGTAAAGAGGAGCAGATGCTGACCATGTATGGATTAAGCAATGACAAATTGTCCGAATCCAGGAGATTTCCACTGATCGCCTCATGTATTCCTAAAATTTATACAAATAAGATGAAAGGAGTGTTTTGACTTTTTAGTTGACTCGTACTAGTTATATACTTTTGATTACCATTTGATAGTCTTCCAAGATGCCTGGTCAAACTCCCAAACCCACCAAATGAGATTGGAGACTGTATGCCGCTAGCATCACCAAACTGCAGAGAATAATGATTATGTTTTAGTATAAATGTGAATTGGTTGTGCATATGAGAAGCTTCAAAAGACTCGTATTATACCTGTAGAATACGATTAAAAGCTGCTGGCAATGGACTGCAGATTCACCTCTCCAAAAGGAAGATAAATTAACAAAAAGTCATGGTACTGTTGACCATTCCTTGCTAAAGGACGGAAAATGCATATTTACCTGTCACGGTAGGTGGGAAAAATGCCATATATAACTCTTATAACCTCTAAATCATCCAAAGAGACTTCCTGTGTCATGTTAAAAACTTGCAATCAGTTTATAAACATGAAAACATATATAATAATTGATCTCTATAAGACACATGGCACTTTGAACATGTCCTGTATGACAGTGAATAAAATGTAGTAGATTACCTGATATTTAGGCATTAGATCCCAGTAATCTTCTAGCAACTCTTCTATTGTCGGGCTACTAGGTTTTGGTTCAACATATGTGAACATGTAAGTAGTTCGATCCAACGGTCCAGAACCAGCAGGGAATGCCTGATGGTTGAATTACCAAAAAGATTGAAATGCAAATACTAAAGTATAGGCGAAATTTTTGACCCCTTTAGTTATAAATGGGTCAATTCAGGATATGTTTTATCTCCAACGGGTCTAATGAGTAAAGCAGAAATTAATCATAAGCTTAAACAAATATGGATCTAATTGGTTAAATAGGCGAAATTTTATTTTTAATGCATAAAACCTCATGTATCATTCTAATTAGATATGATTTGAAAAATAATTCTACATCGTATTTTCCTCACTAGTAACTAAAAAATGTAAGTTCTTTGGACTAAATGTTATCAAGCTTACTGTTTCAACTTTCAGCCATTAGCAAAATTACCCTTTTTGATTTATTAATCAACTAGGCTATTTTGCAAACAACACTGTTAGAAAATTTACCGCCCAAAAGTATTGTGCTTCCGAGCGTCCAACCGGTTTGGCTTCAGCACTACTAAATATCACATCACTAATAGAATTTTCCTTGAAACCACGACAACACGAACCAACAATAAGCTGACAAACGCCATCTGGCTTCCTTCCTCCTCTAATCTGTGATTATGGATAAATATTATATATCAGACTACTTTATTAAATATCTGCTGGTAGCTATGTTTTTAAGCTAGCACATATTAACGCATATGCCATAACCTGTTTAATTATAGGAGAAAAATTTCCCATTGCATCTATTATTAGGCTAGCTGACAAAATCTTTCCCTCCATTAGTTGCAATACCTTCAGATAGAGTTTTTAATGGTTACACAGTATGTTATGTATTAGAATTAACTAACAAAATTATACTTAAGATCTTACTGCAATATCCTGATAAACATTTATGCTAGAGACACTGCAATTCTCAAAGATTACTCCACCAAGAGAAGTGAACCGATCCCTCATGATATCTATAAGCTTTGCAGGCCTACAAGTAATAACTAGTTATCACATCATCAATAATGAAGCAAATCTAGAATCCTTAAACACAATAGTCACGAACTTACGAAACACCAAGGTTAAGAATGTTTAAAACCCATATCTCTCCTTTCGTCTCAAACCCGCATCTGTTCTGCAAATTAGAAAGTAAGGATGTTTTTCAGTTAAGTAATATAAACCAGCCATTATTCAAAAGTTTTGGTTAAAGGTTAACTAAAATTTGAATTTAATTACAGGATTGAATACTGAAGTTGTAGCCTGTTCAATGTCATCTTCTGTTAAGATGCCAACTTCAACAAGCTCCATAAGCTCTTTTTTTGATATATTCCACTCTTGTTCCCTCTGATATTAAGTCAACTTAAATGTCAAATATATCGAGTCGTACACAAAAATTAGAAAAGCGAATATATTTAATACCCCTTTAAGCAAATTCCTTTCCACAACTCCTACTCGAAGGCCTTTCAAACTTAAGGCGGTGGCAAGAAAGATCCCAAAAGTACCCCCACAAACCAACACATCAAATTTATCCACTTCTTTATTCGCCATATCTGATTCGCTAAACAAAGCAGGCGTATTCGAGACAACTTTCCTTGGTTCTTGAACAGCTACATTTCACATAATTCATATTATGAGGGTGTTTTGAAATTGCTTTTTTTTTTTTTTTTTTTTTTTTGGTGCTAATGCTTTCGCTTATAAGTAGAAGCACACAAACATCTTAAAAATAATCACATAAGCTAACATTAGGATGTCTGGAATAGTACCTGTTTGGTCAATAGAGCAAATGCTAGACCAAACATTATCCAATCTTTTCAAAGCCTCATATGAATATGCCCCACCAGCTCCACCAACTTCTCCGCCAACAGAAATGTTCTCCATTATCCTCTACATTTTTTGAAAACATGAAAAATTCAACTTAGAACAATTGTTAAACAAACTTTTCAAAAAACTAGAAACATGCACCTGAGTTCTTGATGAAACTGCTTTCGGGGAAAACAGTTTCTTTGGTTTATGAGCATTGTAAGCAAAAGGGTGTTTAGAAATGCCATTAAATTTTGATGGGTGTGATTGAAGGTGAAGTTGTATAACTGACATTTTTCCAATATGGTTTCAGTTGCAAAACATTTTTGTTGCGGGTGAGTCCACTTTTAAGGGGACAAGTGGAAGCCTTCTCAGTCATTATTGTACGGTGCGTAACATGTGATTATATCGGTCCAAAATAACTGCTCTCATGTCTTTATCATCTCTCTCTCTTAGATTCTATTTCTCTCACACACAAAACACACACATCCAAGTTCTCTCACTTTAACAACATCAAACGCTGCTGCCACAACCATTAGACGCCACCACCATTATCATCTGAACCGCCGCCGCCACAACTAGTGTAGTTTACCTGACAAACTTGGTGGTTTGTTGTGGTTTTTGAGTTTTAGTGGTTTTGGAGGCGCTATGGTGGTTTTGATTGACTCTTGGTGGTTTTGATGTTGTTTCAGTGCAATGTGTATCGCTTGTATCTCCAAATGAACAAAAAATGTGACAATCAATGGTTTCGATGTTGTTTCAGTGCAATGTGTATCGCTAGAATTTGAGAAACTATACCACTGATAGAAAATAGATTCTATAGAGTGAACGAAGCCTTTTCAATCTTACTAATTAATGTAAGATCCAATGTTAAATACATAATTGCACTTTGCACTATATTTGCTCGTCACCACACCTCTTGCTCTAAGTGGTCAAACTTGGACCAATGACCATATTCAAACATATCTAAAAATGGGTCTGTAAACCTGTAGAGTATTGGATTCCGATTAATTTGTTCACTTTTACATATCTTCAAGATAGTACTAAGGACATGCTGTAAACAGCAGGGAAGATTCGCTGCTGTGTGGTATAAATCAGGACACATTTGTGTAGCATAGACTGCAATAGTTCACTTGTTATATTTTTTCACTTCTAATCTCCCACTTTGGTTATCTCCATTTTTTTCTCTTGTTTTCACTTGCTATCAAAATGTCTGAAAATTGTGTTCCATGTGAATCAACATGGAATCTGAACACCCGACCCAGTTGAATCAAAAAAGAAATGGTAAATGAGTACATTTTTGTGTCCAAGAAATGGCATTCAAGGTGTAACATATCAGTTTTACATATTGATATTATTGCTTTTCTAATACTCCGTATAATGTAAACCTCTAGTACAACAACATTGACTATATTATTTATTCATTTTACATTTTTACAACAACAATCATAAACATATACAGTATTAGTATAACACCATGAAAAAAAAAAAACAAAAAAAACACACACACACACAATGTAGAACTGTGGTGACTTAGACTTATCAGTTAGGTGGATGATCTCCTGGGACCCAACATTCTTGAAAGCTCCTTAATTAGAGGCTTCTCTTTTATGTTTTCTTCTTTCTCGATATGCCATTTTTTAGCTACATCTTCTGCCTGAATTTAGCAAATTACATTAGATTGCACTGATTAGCTGCTAATTAGCATCTATGATTATAATCTATTTAAATTAACATACCCAATTTCTTAAAGGAGCCACTTGCTCTTTGATAGACTCAAATTTTGGCTTAATGATGTCTTTTCCTTTGGTTCGGATATCATCAGTCTGTTAAACACATTGAATTGGTCTAAATATCAATAACAAGCTCATAAATTGGACTTTTACATTACACAAGAGATGCTAGAAACCTATTGCTATGTAAGTACGTGGTAACACATGTTACACAGCATATAGAAAGGATGACATTCTTCTTTTGGTTAGCAGCTCAAGTGAAGGATATGATGAACACCAATAATAATGTAAGAAGTGTGTAAAGATAACTTACAGTATGTAGCTCAAGTTGTGAGACTGCAAGTCCAATAGTCAATGTCGCTCCACCAAAGACAAGAGCAGTTGCAGCGGCAAATGCTTTTGCAACTAGGATTAAAAAAAAGAAAATTAGTATGTTAGCCTCCATAGTCGATAACTGACAACTCTGTATATGCACATGAAAATAACTGATTTGATCTCAAGAGGAGACATGTATCGTTTAACTTGAAAGAGAACAATGAATAGAATATGACACAGTTATAAATGCATTAAAGGAAAACCTACTTTGTGATAATCCTACAGCTGCAGCCTTCAACTTCTCAGGACTAATTGGCGTGTACTTATCAGTACGCAGTTCATTGGCGGTTGAAGCAGAATATGAATTATCTGTGTTAGGCAACTGCCACCTGCAAGTAAGATAAAACCTCAAAGATTAATCCATGAATTGAAAACTGACGTTTTGGAAACAATGAGGCATATACAATGGGATGAATTCCCAAATCAGTTTGAACTACCAACTTGAGCCAAACTGTGGGTGAAAATCAGCACAAAAGGCTTGTTTAAGCATGAAAATCCCAAACCCAACGTCGATAACTGAAACACAAAGTTAATTGAAAGATAGATCTTATAATTATTTTGACTCTGAAACACGAAGTTATGGGGTGTTTGGGATTGCTTATTAATACAGTTTATGTTTTTTCCCCTTTTATGAGTGGGTAGCTCATAGTTGCATCAAACAAAACTTAGGTTAACAGTTTGCTTACCATATGTTGTATCAAAAAACAAAAAGCTCATAAGCCGTTTCCCAGAGTGTTTGGAAAATTTTGATTATAGAGGTAAAAAGCGCTTATGTGTAACAACTTAAATGTCTCCTAACACTCCAAACTTGTATCATGACACAATAGGCTAATAAGATATATTTAAAAAACTTGTATCATGAACATCTTATTTAAGTGTCTTTACCTTAAAATTTCCAAACAATCGTAAACAACCTGTCAGCATATTATGTTTTGATACATCATAAGAAAATCCAACGACTATCTTGTGCATTGCGTTTTGTCACAACTATAAGCTAATAGAATTATTAATTTCTTTTGTAAGAAAACATAATCTGTTCTGTATACACAAGTCAATCCAAACACCCCTTTAACTACTAGCTACTTCAATCTTTGTAGTAATATTTCCCTGAGAGCTATTGCTAAGCTTAATTTAATAAATATTATCAGCCATTTATAAGCACCAAACCTTTTATGTTTAACAATACCTTCCATGATAATAATCACTAGATGTTCATATATATAGCAATTATGGGTTTAAACTACTGTCTTGAGGACACCGGTCAGACAAACCCTTAAGTTAATTATATACTCCCTCCATCCATTTTAAGTGTTTATATAAGCAATAGTAACAATATACGGAGTCCTAATTTTCGTGTTTTACCCTCAAACACTTGTCAGATCACAAAATCTTTATTTGGTGTATTATCAGAAAGGGTAAAATCGACCTTATGTTAATTAAAAACCGCATTATTTGCACATATCATATATTGTAAAAACTGCATTTAGCGTCTAGAATTGAAAGCTCGTTTGGCAATGAACGTTTATCAATTTTTTTTTTTTTTTTTTTTTTTTTTTTTTTAACGCTAGTTCTCAAATGCTACATGAAGAAACCTGTAGAGTTATCATTTAGTTATCTCGTCATTTTACACATATACAACTTCGTTCCCTTAAAACAAACGCGCTTGATATTACAACCAGGGACACAACCATGAGACATATTGATCGGGTGCATTTAAAAAGTACAATATTAGAAACAAAATCTTTATGGACCAGGTGCATTTACGAAAAACTGAGGTTTTTACCAAAAATTAACACTACATCGTAAAACTTTATGGGTGTCTCAGGACCCACCCTGGTTCCGTCCCTCATCACAACCAAATACTTATCATTATAATTAGCTCTAAAACACACAAATCCAATAAACAATGACATACCTTTTAGGTCCAAAAGTAACTTGAGGCAATGAAACATAACCCCTGAGAGGATTAATAGCATCACGCGACACCCAACTAACACCCTCACTTCCATCATTTTGAACAACCCATTTCGACCCGGTTGACAAAGTGGAATCTGAAGCTGGCCTGAATATATTCGCAGGTAAATTATGCTTCAATATCTCCGGCAACACATCTGACTGGTTAATATTTTCAGTTTTGGTGGCCGCCACAGGAGGGTTATTGGCGGTGGATGTTGGTTTATTGATTTTGTCTGCCATACGACCCACGGCGTGTTTTGATTCTTGTAAAAAGTATGCGCCTTCTTTCCCGGCGGCTAATCTTCCTACTAGAAAACTCATTGGAAATTGGAAGTGAAGGTTTCGTGATTTGTGGATTTAGAAGGAAAATTTGTATTGTGGTGATTTATATAGTGGGTGTTCGGATATTTATCGGTTTAACCGTATTTTGAAAAAGTAGATGATCACCTTTTTATGTTTTTCAACGGTTAATTGAAGACTTGGGTTTATATTTTTAAACAAGGTTAAAAAGCAAACTTGTTTAAAAAAAATAGTACGTAGTAATACCCATGGTTATCAAGATCGCAATCATCGTAGGATCGTACGATCTTACGATCATATATTAGTAAACTTTGCAAGATTTAAGTAAGATTGGAGATAGCATATGATTGAAGTAAGATCGTAAGATAGCTAGTAAGATCTTTTATTACTATGTTTAAACTTTGAAAATTTTATCTATATTCACTTAAATTGATTTTTTATATCGAATTTTATATAGAACTATATAACACTACAACCCTATCGAAAAAATTTACATTTTTGTAGGATCTTACGATCGTGATTCGATCTTACGATCTCGATATTGCAGAGACAAAAACGATCCTAAGTAGAATCACGATCTTGATAACCTTGTTAATACCTTTAAAAAGCATCATACTTGTTCAAAACTATTTTTTTAGTATCAAACAAATTTTTTTGCTTATATGGGTAATGAACTTTAAATTTTGGACTTTTTGGGGTATTGTAACGTTTTTTACCCTCAAATTATTAAAACTCAAGGGGCAAAAATGTCACAAAAGTACCTCAAAAAGTCTGAAATTAAAAGTTGTGTAACTCAAAAAGTCCGAAATTGAAAGTTCAGTACTCGTATAAACAAAAAATTTGTTCGATACCGAGAAGAGTATTTTTAGACAAGCATCCAATAACAATAAGAACAACAAACCCAATTCCGTCAGGCAGGGTAAATCTCATATGACTAAATTAAATGAATTTATTTTCTATGATAAATTCAAATCGATAAAACATAAACTAACTCAGGGTTTGTAAGTTCATCAGAATCAATACATTTTTTTATGATAAATAAAACAACACATTAAGATAAAAATATTACACAATTTATATAAAATAAGATATCACACTTAATTCAAAATTTATACATATTCTCTTACGATGTAAAAAAGAATTTAGGGGCTAACAATGAAAATTTATTTTTCGTATGAAATAAAAATGTATAAACGCCTTTTTAAGAATGGGTTATTTAACAAGCTATTGCCTTTAAGTCTTTAACTATAAGAGCACAAGGAGTGGTAACACGAAATAACACTAACACCACTGTCATATCAACGCCACGTCATTTTAACACCAAATAACATAACACCAAAAAAACCAGGAAATCATAACACCCAATAACACCAATTTCAGCGCCCACCCTTTTTTTTAAAATAACAATTTACAAATTTTACCCTCAACAATTTCATTCATTAAACAATCTAATACTTCATTAATAAAATTAAAATTACAATACACAAAAAAAACATTTAAAAAAAATTGCAAATTCTCCTTCGTACTAACCGTTTAGGACCTGTTTGATTTTAAGCCAGTCCCAAACAAATCTATTGACATAAGATTTTCAGTCCGTTAACTTGACCTAATGCAACACAAATATAACCCAATCTACTAATACTACATAACCAATTATAACCCTAAAACACATATCCGCCTACCACATACTATAGCCTCACTCACCAAACAAATCTCCCAAACTCATCTAACCGATCTAGATCATATTATCAAAACCTGATCTAAACCTTATCTTCCATAAACCCAGTTGAAGATAAATGGAGGGGGTGAAGTGTTTTTTTTTTTTTTTTTTTATTTTTTTTTTTTTATTTTTTATATACCTTTCAACTTAGTAACGCACGTTACTATGGTAACGTAGGAAGCAACGCAAGCCATTGAGGAGTGGTGAAAACGCAGAAACGACATAAAAGAGGTGCCACATAGGCTATAACGCCACTCAGGCGTTATTACTCCCTCCCCTCTAAACCAATGATAAACAAATTATATACATCATCTTATTAAAGTTTTACGCAACCAAAGTATAATATTTATTTTTTAAGAAAATAAATTAAAGAATTAACAACTAAAATCAAATGACTAACGAATATATTATGGTCAAATTAATACTTGAGGCCCAAGCTTAGACCAGTGAGCCAAATCCATTTGGCAACGTGTAAATATAAAATATGTAACATGTTCTTTCCCTCATTTTCTTCGTGGAGACTGGAGTGCTTAGCAAGATTGAAATATTTAATAGATAACTGGTTATTGAGAAGCAAAGTTCAAACCAAATTTTATGCTGGTAACTTTTTTCAATATATATGATTATCTTAGGCGTTATCGTGTTAAGAAGATTTCCATTTCTTTTCACAAAATTTGGAAGAACTTAATAATAAAAAGAAAAATGATTGTCATACATAAATGACATGACTAATTTTATGCCTAATGCACTCAACATATGACAAGTGGAGTATGAGGTTTCTCTCTCCTCATGATAGCTTTTGATTATTTCAAGTGTTGTGATCTAATTATTAGGCATGAAATTAGGCATACCAATTAGGTATGTCAATCAATACTCATACTAATATAATAACATATTGACAACGTTAACAATATTCATATGAAAATCATGCATAATAAAAATGCTTAGTGTTATATTAAGGGTGTGTTTGTTAAAAGTAGTTGTGAGCAGTAGCCACAGCTTATCGTTCACCGCTCACAACTTTTTAATTGAAAAAATAAGTATTCCTAAAAAATAGCAAAGCTCACCGCTTTTTTGTCAAATGAACACTAAAAATTAAAAAGCTCATTGCTCATCGCCTCAAAAAGCTTCAAGCCAAACATAGCTTAAAAACCCCTTGTATACTAAAAACCAATGTTGCAAAACAAGGCCTACAAGGCCGATTAATCGGCGATTACAAGCTACAAGGCCCTGGAACTTGGTGAGTTTTACAAGGTAATCGGCCGATTAATCGGCGATTACAAGGTTTTGGGCCGATTAATCGGCTAAAAAACGCTACAAGGCCTCCGACCGCCTCAGTACCGATTCACGATTTTTGCAACATTGCTAAAAACCCTATGCATGTATAATTGTTGGTTGTAAATTGTATGATGTATTGTTGTGATGTATCATAGTATCATACATATATCTATAATCAAAATATTGAAGGCTTTTGTATAAAGGATCCTTTTTGTGTAAACCTATTTTCTTAATATTTGACTCTAAAAGGGTTTTTACTTAACTCACGAGATTAAGCAATAAAAATGCAGGGTGCAGTTGGGTGCATATAACTGTTATATGGCCGTTGCGTTATCTTTTATTCTATAACATTTTTATAATACAAAACCAAAAAACACCTTCTTCAATAATATCACACCACCCAAAAAAACCTCACTCATTAAAAAAAAATAAAAAAATAAAAATGAAAAAAACGATAGCCATTAAGATGGCTATGACCCTTTAACACAAAACACTCACTGTAACTATAACAAGTATAGCGGCGTCATAAAAGCCCAAATGACACTATACCGTGTTATAGGTGCACCTGATCGTGGCCTCTTAACAATAACTAAAAATGATAATGAAAGTGGTTGGGCTAAATTAAAAGCGATTGGCTGGGGAGGCACGGGCTCTATCCCCCTTCAAACTTGTCACCAACTTGACTACTTAGAGTACATACATGTCACCTTTGTGTTCACGTAGCTAATTTACCCTTAAAAAAATTGCTATTCATTTTACTTGGGGTGTATTTGTTCATTAAAATATTTTAGGTCTGAATTTCACTATCACATATTATCAGTAAGAGGTGGCTAGAAAATTTAAATCTGAACAAACTAATATTGTTTGTTTTTGTATAAGTTTCCGAATGATTTTAAGTGCTCGTTTCTGCAATTTATTCAAGTAACTTATGTAAATATGAATTAAGACTTTTTATTATAAATATAACATCATAGTTAATAAACTATCAAATATATTATATTAACACGAGTCTTCAATTTGTTATCGAGTAAGAGGCAGTAAGACAAGTCACTCACCTCTTCCTGAGTAAGATGTTATATGCCTAATTGGTTCTCACTCAAAAAAAAAACAAAACGCCTGGTAAGATTAAGAAGGCCAGTAAAATTTTTAGGAAAAAAAAAAAAAAAAAAAAAAAAAAAAAAAAAAAAAAACTTATGCTTTCATTTAGGCCGATCAACAAAAAGATACTTAAATTAAAGGTAATTTTTAATTAAGGTATTAAGTTTTTTGTTTCGCATGAAATGTAGCCTTTTTTTTTTTTTTTTTTTTTTCCAATTCGAAAATTTTCGTTAAATATTTAACGATCATCTGTTAAATTTTACATGTCATGTCAACCATCGTTATCGCAACCACCACCAAGCCCACCCACCCACCAATACCACCACCGAACACCGTGTAAAACCTAAATCTCAAACATTGCAAATTTACCAAACTGCTCCTATTACTTAAAATTTGATTTAAAGACTTAAACAAATACAATTAAATTCTAAATAATTACGATTTGCAACATATGAAGTATGACAATTTTCATGAACTTGTTTTATAGCTTAAAGTACCATATGAAAGTATAAACACTTACAAAAACATTTATTTAACTAATTATACCTTATATATATATATATATATATATATATATATATATATATATATATATATATATATATATATATATATATATATATATATTGTATTTAAATTATTTAAAAATAAAGATATGAACAAGATAATTTGGGAAATGATTCAAAACAGCAAATTAACTCCCAATCATCCTTCATGGCCGAAATTAGTGATGGAATTCTCCATATATGTCGCCATTTACTGCCTTTTATTTTTATAAACACTAAAGAAAACCCTAATTACTCTCTAAAATCACAAGAGGCGGCTAACAAGTTTTATGGACCTCATGACCATTTTTCTGGGGCGTGTTATATGCTTTTGAATGTGGTAAAAATACTGGATAAGCTTGTGGTTCGCTGGTTCGATCGCTGGGATTTTATTTGTTCAGTTTTGTCTAGCCGAGTGGTGTAAATCGTTTCTGCTCATTCCGCTCGTTCTTTAATCTTACTGATAATTTTTTATCATCTATAAGATCATATATAACATGTAAAAATTAACCAAATCGAATCATGCATTATATTCTGGTCGTATGAATTTTTATAAGATAAAACGTGCTATTTTGAATAAAATTCCCAATCGGCCAAGATAAAATTTTATAATTCTTAATCTGATTTTTTTCTGGACTTATATCATGTTAGTTTAACCTAAATAAAATGTTACATAATTTATTTGAGGCCTAAATAATTGTTTGTGGATTTTAATTGTTTACCGATTATAAAAGAGAAAGAAAATAAAAAGAAAATAGTGAGCGAGCACTAGGGTTCTGGTTTTCTGGTTTTGGCTTGATTATTAAATGAGTTTAATGATTATAAAATGAGTGGTTAAGTAATAGTGGAGCTAGGGTTTGATTTGCGTATTTTATTGTTTAGCCGATTAGTTTGTAAAACAAAGAGGGGTTGTTTCGAAATTTTTAAAACTCATGGGTATTTTTTTTAAATCTCATAAGATCGGTAGCTATTTAAATAAAATAAATCCAAGGACCAGAAGTGCGTATTTTATAAATTTAAGGATTAAAATGTATTGTTAATAATTATTAAAACCGATTTATCAATTATATAAATTAAGGGGTTAAATTTGTAAATATTGAAAAAGATGGAGGTTTTGATTCGTATAAAATTATTTGAGGGGCTAAAATTTGTTAATTTGAATAATTGAAGGTTTGATGTGTTAATATTGAATTATTAAAGGTTTAATTGTTAATTTAATTATTAAAAGGATTAAAATGAAACTGTTTATAATTAAAGGACTTGTATTGTAAATATGAGAGGATTGTAATGATAACATGTTTAACTTGAAGGATTATTTGTGTAAATTGTGATAATTACGTTTTAAACCCTAAATTTGGCATTTTACTTTATGAACCCTAAATATGGATAGTTACCTAAAATAGAAAGTTACCTAAAATAGAAAGCTGCTAAATATGGAAAGTTACTAAAAATGGAAAGATAACTAAAAGAGGTAACTTATGTAATTTTAACTCTTCATAATTCGTTATCCACTTTCTTCTAGGTCCGGTGAAGCGGGAGTGGTCTTTCTCCTTTGTTTTGATCTTGGTTTTGTTAGTTTTGGCGAAGGTACAGATATTCCGCATTCTTTCAGCAAGAATGCACCCTTCTCTCTTGACTTTGTCTTTGATTTGTTATCGTGTATGATTCCGTTTGTTCATTGTTATGACTCCTTTGTACTTTGGCTCTGTGGTTGATGTGTTTCATTGGTATTGTGATCCTATTGATATTCGTTTGAACCCTTATGGTATGATGTTGACATAACCCGTTCGTTAACCTTTGTGACCTTAGCATTTGGGCCCTTTGAAACTTTGAAAGTTCTTTTGGGATATTTTAACAGGATATGAAAACCTTTTTTTTTTTCTTAACTATGATATGGAAATGCTGTAAAGAGAAACCATTTTAAAACTACACTCCTAGCATGATTTAAGATCACTTTTATATGGATTTTACAAATTCATAAAGATCACTTTTAAAGAATATCTTATGAAAACCTTCATTAAAGATCACTTTCATAAATGCTATCTTTTGTAAGATTCCCTTTAAATGAACCTTTGATAATGACCTTTTAAGTTGATTTTACTACGAACTTTTAAAACAATTGTTATGAACCTGCTAAATTGAACCTTTGTTTTATACTTACACTATGACCCTTTTATTATGAACCATAGGATTTTGAACTTGGGGAAGTCGTGAAGACTTAAAGGTTTACTAAACTTTGACCTTGTTTTGTTGACCCCTCAGTTTAATGCCCCTTCAACAATAGTGTTCCACTTTATCTCTCTCGTGAATTATATCTCTATCTTCCTCTTTTGTGAACTCTTATCTTATTTGGACTCATGATATATTTCGGTCTCATAATTTGAACCTTTAATATTGCATCTTTGACTTGATCCTCACCTATGTGGACCTTCGGTATATTTAGACCTTTGGGTACTTTTCGAACTTTGGGATATGGAAACTTTGGCATTGGCACTTATATTACAGGAAACTTTGATATTGAAACTTGGTCTTAAACCTTGATCATTTGACCATGATATTGATATTGACATTTGATTTGAACTCTGTATTACTTTGACCCTTCAGCATTTACCCAGGCATTATTATATGTTCCCAGTTATGGGGGGGGGGGGGGGTCCATGACCGTAGCATTGATGCACCAATGTTATGACTATAGTGTGGTTGGAGAGATGTGCCACACCGTCCCTTTTTGTTCTATGAATATGAGCTCAAGAATATATATGTTTGGCCACTATGATTTGATTTTCAGGGGCGTATGGATGCATCCTATATCTATTTGATATTTGTTTGGATATCTGGTTTGGATATACGTTATATTTGATTTGGTGATTGGGCATTCGTGTATGTAGTCCCTTCACATTTTGAGAGCTAGCTACTCCATTGATTACTTGAGGACTCCCCTCCTACTACATTTGGTATTCTGAGGACTCTCCTCCGAATACATTGGTTATGAAAATATGATATGGTTTGGATATTTGTTTGGTCTGGGGTAAATATACTGATGCATACACTCACCTTAGACCTTAACCTTTTATCCTACTCCCATATCTTGGAATTCTTATGATTCTCTCAACTCTATTTATTGTATCTCTTTCATATCATTTCCTTATTTTTCTGCTTTGTTATCTGTTATATCTGTTCACTGATCTTTGTAAGCTCAGCCGCATTTCTTTTCCTGCGACAAGTTTAGTAGGAAGCTGGGTTATGGAAGAAGATTTTACTTTTGGCTTAGAAGACTTCACCCTGTTAGCTACTTGCTGGACTTAGAGATGACTAGGAGCATTTACGTTTGGGCTTAGTATATTATTGTTGCCCCTTTTGTATCTTGTACTTTGTTTAGTTTTTCCCTTGTAACCCTTTGTAAACTTTGTATTAGAAGTGTATCTCCATTTCACTTGTGTTCTGATTTGACTCCATAATGTTACACTTTAACCCTTTTTGGGTTGGGGTGTTACACACTGCCTCCACCACTACCAACCTTATCAATTTGCGTTTTACCCCAACAACACCCACCATCGCCACCCAGCACTGCCGTCACTACCACTGTCACCCCTAACTAACATCGTCGTCATTACTAACCCAATTAACCGCCGCCATCACCACCATACCCACCCACCACCGCCGTAACCCTCAATCCTAGCCATCATCGCCATCGCTATGGGGATGATGTGGTGAACGGTGGGTAGTGTGGTGGCGGCGATTGGTGATGAAGGCGGTGGTGGGTGGGGTTGGTAGTAGTGACGGTGATTAGCGGTGACCGGTGGCGGTAGACTTGAAATATGAAACCTAACAAATAATCATTAAATATATGATGAAAAGTCCTAAATTGTACTAAGAAAAAGTTAGCTACTTTTTCAACAATAATAAATAAATAAATAAATAATAAACGTTGATAAATACCGTAACAAGAAATGACGCCTAACTTTATTATTTGTTTTTTACGCCATTTACCCTTTCATCTTTCATTTATTATGGATCTGTCTCTATTAGCTCCCTCTTATAGAGTTAGAACAATTATTCAATTATTTAAATCGATAATGTCATATTTTACTTTTCAGGAGGAAGAAGAAAAAAAAAAAGTCTAGTTCTTACTCCAATTTAGGAAGACTCCTTTCGGTTAGTTATCAATAACAATGCCGCGAAAGTAAATATTATATAACAATCAGTTGAATCATATGATTTGCAACGTGTATACACACATGAATATCAACAATGCCGCGAAAGTAAATATTATGACAACAAGTGGGGTTGGATCAGTTGGAAAACCCCTTGCCTCTCAACCTAGAGGTCAAGGGTTCGATCCTCACTCCCTACAAAAGGCTGGAGGTCCTTTTCTACCTTAGGTAGAACCGGAAGCAGCCTCTCTACCTTGGGTAGGGGTAAGGCTGTCTACATCTCAACCTCCCCCATACACCGTGGAAGACGGTATTGGGACCCATAAACCTATAACCCGCGAAAGTAAATATTATATACAATCAGTTGCCAGGATAAAAAAGGCCTGTTTGATATTTTAGACATTTTTTATTTTATTTTATTTTATTTTATTTATTTATTTTTGGGATTTAAAAGGTTGATGTTTAAAGGCTTTGGTGTGCAATTTTCTTCTCCTTAACTCGATTTTAATGGTGCTAACTGCTAAGCGCTCTTAAATATTATCTTCACATTAAATGGATTTTCTTTAAGTGTTGATATGTTTTAGTTAAGATTTTAAAAGATATAGGGTTATTTACACATATAGATAATGAACTTAGATTTTTTTTTTTATATTATGTAACAAACTTTCAAAAATATTAAGTTAGGTAACAAAACTTTTTGAAACCGACAAAATTAAGTAATATGACTGTTTGACTACGTTTGACCATTAGTTAAGAGAGTATATTTTATCTTTTGATTATATTATACAAAAAATCCAAATTGGTCCCACACAAAATACACAAACGTAGCTACAACCACCATTAGTCAAAATTATCATTCAACAACAACAAATTCATCATCTCCAAAATCAACAACAACAATCATTAGCCATAACCACCACCCCCGCCACCATCATCAGCAACCCAACAAACCACCCATCCACCGTTATCATCTACACACAGATCTCGCCGGATATTGCCGAAAAAAAAAACAATCCCGATGCCAGATATGTGTGTATTACGAATTGTTTTATTCATTTGATTTATGTTTTAGTGATGGTATGGGTTTGTCGGCGGACTGATGGTGCTGGTGGTGGGTGTTTGGTGGGTGTGGATGATAGCGGACTGCTGATGGTGGTTGTTGCAGTTGGTGGTCATGGTGATAATGGTGATAGCGGACTGCTGTTGATTGCATTTTTGTGTTTTTAATGCATGTAGTATTTGGTGGTGACAATGGAAAGTTGATGTTTGCTACCCAGTTGTTGAACTTCCATCGAGCCTCAACCATCACTGAAGTGAACATCTACTGGTGAGAAAGATTGACAGTTTAGCCTGCATATCTTGAAGCATTCCACCAATGTTTGCTTCTTGAGAACACGTTGCATAAATACATTAGCCATTTGGCCTTATACAGTTATTCTAATAAGTAAATAAGCACATGAAACAGCAAACTACTATTATTGGTTCATGTGTAGACACGTTACCAAGTTGCTAGTTGTGCAAATATATCAAACAGTCAAAGAGCTAAATTTGAAGAAGAAAAAGTCAAACAAAAGTAATTGGCTCAACAGGTTACAAGTTGCAACATTGGGTAAAATTACCTAACTTTGACGTTTTTTTAAAGTTTTGTTACCTAACTTAATATTTTTAAAAGTTTATTACATAACATAGAAAATTTTTCTAAGTTCGTTACCTATACGTGTAAATAACTCAAAGATATATAATAACATAGTATAATCAAAGCACTAAATTTCACATGCACGCTTGATCATAATCATTTAGAACAGTACGCACCTACCTAAGGTCAAGTTGAGTAAGTGCAGCAATGTGACAATGTGTTCCCGAGTAACAAAAGTTAAATCAATTCTTTATCTTTTACATTTTTTTATGAAGTTTATATTCTAATTTTTAAAAAAAAAAAAAAATCAAATATTTAAGAATTGACCTACCAAGTGTTTGATGAAATGTGTCAAATAATTCTTTTCAATTTTTATTAGCATTTTTTAAAAGAAAAAGGTCATTTTTTCTTTTAGAATTATCATGAATAAGTTTTTAATTGTGATGAACTACTTTTAAAATAGTGATGAACTTCCATTTGGTTTATTTTTCAAATTTATTGTGTTCATGAAATATTGAAATGTGATGTTTTTAAGAAGGATGAACAATGTTTAAAATTGTAATGAAAAAAATTTGAATGCACAATTTTCATCGCAGAATGTTCATCAAGTAAGTGTTAATATAAAATGTTTATCAAAGAAAACTAAGTTTCAAGTTCAGTAAGTGCTCATCATAGAATCCCTCAATGAAGTAATTTTTTAATTTTAGAGTTCGTAAGTGTTCGTCACAGAATGTTTGGATAGAGGAGTAACCAGATGCAAGGGTTAATATGCATGCTTGACGATTGAATAAATAGGATGTGGAGAGTTTGGTTGAAAGAAACCGAGTTTGAAGTTGTTGTTTTCGGATGTGAGTGTTTTGATTTTGGTTTTGTGTGAGTTTGTAAGTTGTTTTCTTAAGTAGCTCAACAAACTTGTTAGGTTCATTAAGTAATTTTCATTATATATATATATATATATATATATATATATATATATATATATATATATATATATATATATATATATATATATATATATAAGCTACAAAACATTTTCTATTAACATCGACATATGAACATGACAAACATACAAAACATTTTCTATTAACATCGACATATGAACATAACAAACATTTTTTTTAAACGTATGCTCATCAACTGCTTTTATCTGTATCAATTTAAGTTTATCAATATAAAATGTTTAGCAACAATTTGCCCATAAGTTCATCGAATGTTTATCAATCATGGTCTAAATGTTTTATCAATAAATGTTCATCAATCATCTTCTTAATGTTCATCAATTATGCTTCATCATATTTTGATATTCATCATACATGGATGCTAATCATACCTAATGGAACGTGGGTTTGGGAGAAAAGGGAGGGAAAAGCAAAGGATACGTCTCAAGAGATGAGACTATTTTTAAATTTTTATGAAGGAGTAAACTTTCTCTCCTTACATGTGGGTATCATTTTTTGTTGATTGACTATTTATAACACAAAAAACATAAAACTCTAATAAACCTTAAGCCCACAAATCGAGCTTGGCTTACTAAACCATTTATACTTCTCTGCAGTTTGAGCGACGAAATTACGAAAGCATGGACGGAAGTAACAAATGTAAAAGCTTAAAACTAAATTCACCTTGCCGGTGAAGTCTTCGTAACATAGTTGCGCAAACTTGATTTTGCTTGCTGCGCATCTTGAAGCTCGAAAAATCTTCCACTTAAAACTTGAAATTCATATGACGCTAAATTAAAGGAAATTTGAAAGAAAGAAAAAGGAAACAACAATAAAGAGAAGTGACATTTTTTTTACGTGGCTAACATAAAGAAGATGTAGAAATTATGAAGGGTATTAATTTTATGACATCACAATCATAAGAAAATAAATTAAATGAAAGGGACAAAAGAAAAGAAAATAAAAATTGGTGGTATATTTAATGGTCAACAATGATGGCAAGGCAAGAAAGAAAAGAATAGATTGCTATAAACTAGTTGGAAAACCGCGCGTTGCCACGGGGTGTTTTTCGAATAGGAAAAGTGTAATAATGGCCGGTAGCTACTTATCCTCAATTTAATGACTAAGGACCGACTTTGCAATGGACGTATAACATGAAGGACCAATCATGTAAATTATGCGAGGACTAAATATGCAACGAACTTTTGAGATGAAGGACCAATTTTGTATGGATTTTTAAAGAAAATGTTAAAGATAACGATCGTTAGCTAACAGTCGTTAAATATCTAACGACCGTTAGTTATAACGCTACAGTAACTAACGGTCGTTAGCCCCGACCCTCCCCGCCCAAACCCAACCCGCCCTAAGTGGTTTCTACAGTGGCATGTGTAGGGGTTGCCATAAAAGCTCCCAACAAATGTATATATGTATAATTAACAGATTTTATCACAAAATTATCATTATAATCAAGAATTTCTAAGAATCATTAAAGAGATAAGAAAGAAGTATCACCTTAAATTGGTGAATTGGTGTAAATTCTTTCATTGCTTTGATTAGTATTTATACTACTTACAAATACTATAGATTTCACTTTTATACTTGGGTAATATAGGAGACACTAGATAGGTGTATTATTGATCTATACTTGAAAAATGTGGCATACATTTATGTATAGGTAACAGATATTTCACAACACTCCCCCTTGAATGCCACTTTTCAATGTGTAGTCAACTTTGAAGTACTGCCTCGTTAAAAACCTTGCTAAATAAAAAATCAATGGAAAAAACTTTAGCTAAGGGAAAAAGAGTGCAGTGTATATTTGACTCCCCCTGATGTAGACATCCATAGTGTTATATCTTTTGTACATGCCGCATTACAATAGCATGAACGTGTTTCTTAAAAACTAGAGTTGGGAGTGCCTTGGTGAAAAGATCTGCTGAATTGTTACTTGATTGGACATTGATGAGTGTGTAAATACTTATCATTTTTAGTCAAATCTGAACAGCAAAACGTTTAAAAACACTCAAAACGCACCAAAATACGAAGAAAATCCCAAAGATCGTGTTTTATATGTTTCTGATGCCAAACGAGTGAAAACAAACAAAAAACGAACAAAATTTGCATAATTGGAAGTTTCAGTCCCCCGACTTTCAAAATTTGACAAAACTAGTCCCTGAGCATTTATTTTAAAGAAAAGTCAACCCAAGCTCTTTAAAAAGTCAAAATAAATCACAAATGATCTTTGGGTGAAAACTTTTGGAAAATTACACATTTGGTCCCTGTACTTTGGTAAATTGGCAAGTTTGGTCCTTGGTGTTTCAAATTTTGGAGAATTGCATCTATGGCCCTTGGAATAGTGCATGTTGGCAAAATTGGTCCTTATGATATTTTTGGGAAAGTGGTAACTCAGGTCCTTGGAATTTCAGCTAATTGCAAAAGAAGTCCTTCTGATATTAAAACATACCAAACGGATCAAGTTACACTATTCTACCAAACAAAACCCAAAACTATTCTAAATCCAATCCAACCAAATTTCCAGGCCCAAGTATACCCTGAGCCCAAAGCCTTTTTTATGTTTAATAATAAAAACGTTTTGACCAGTCCACCATCTCCATCCCTTCAACATCATCCCCCCCCCCCCCCCCCCCCCCGCGTGACCTGCATCCCTCCAAACACAACCATCACCATCCTCCCCATCACCATCTACCCTTGTCCTCTCCACTCCATATCCCAATCCCACTATCTCCCTGGATTACTCACAAAATGGTACCTACCACTGCCATGTTGGAAATCCACAACCTTCATTTTGGCGCCAAGACTGACTTCAAAGGTTAGGATCAATTTGAAGACAATTAGAAGGTTGGGATTTGTTCACAAGGTCCAAGGTAGTGCGTTTGTTGCCCTAATTCCAGAGAAGAAGCTCAAGAAGGCTCAAGTTGTACCTACCACTTAGTAGTATAAATAGGTTCAATTGTAAGCCTTGTGAGGTATGTAGGTTTTAGTTTAGTATCACTTTAAATTGTAATATTTTTCTCAAGTTTAATATAAGTTTCAGTTTTCAATTCCAATATTTATTTAAATTTCAGTTTAAGGTTCATTCTGGGTATTTTACAAATGAGTGTTGTTTGAGCTTATAATTATTTCAATTTACTTTCTAAACTCTTATTAGTATCTTGATAACCTGAGTCAGTGTATAACTCCAGTAGTAGCTAAGTTTGGTTAAGAAAAGCTCTTGGTCAACTAAGGTCAACTGTGGTGATTTGTGAAGATTAAATGGGTAATTCAGTTGTATTGGTGTTTCAGAAAGGGTTCTGAGCTTATCTAAGATAGGCTTTGGGTTATGAATGATCCCTATTTCAGTTAGGGAATACATCTTGTAAGTTCTATGGTTCCATTTTCAAAGTTTCAATCTGATTCTCATTGTTAGTAGGATAAATGGCTGTTTCATGTTGCTTTGGTTTATTTTCACATTATATCAGTTTAAATTGATATCCCTCGCCATGTGGGAGTTAGTATCATCACAGTTCATGATATAGTTTTGGACTGAAAGTCAGTTAAGGGTGTGTTTGGTTCAAGCCAAACTTGGAAGATTATGTTGTTTAGTTCCTGTTTTGTTTGCACCAGCAGCCCCCTTAGGGTAAATTAGAGTTATATTAGTCCTAAAGTAAGCATTCTCAATACAAAAAATCAAGATCAGCTTTTATACCACATTAGGCATAACTGTTGTAGATTTAGGTGGAATAACTTTCATTACAAGTTCAAAAGTGGTTCATATAGCTAATTGTAGTTCCATTTTAGGATAACACAACAACCTTAGCAGCCTAGGATATGTCAAAGTTAATGTAAGTCAATTAATTGGAAAATTTCAAAAGTCAAAATTTGACTCATAGGCATAATCCCAGATTTTCAAAGATTTTTTGGGAATTTTAGAATAAGATTCAGATCTTGAAATTTTTACAGATTACAACAGCCCACCTAAATTCTTGAGTCCCATGTTCACTTCATTTTTGTGATTTTTTTGTGGGTCCCACAGAGCTTCAAAGACACCTGCAGGGAAGGGTTTTCCCCTGCACCCAGTTTTCAGAGGATTTAAAGTAGATTTAGATCACTGATCTGTAGGTGTTAGAACTTAGATCCCTGTTGATTTTGAGTCTCTTCTAGGTAGAATTTAAGTTTGTGCACTTTGTTTCCCCATAGAAGCTCATTGAGTGCCTATAATCACGCACTCTTTTGGCCCTTTTTATCACTGCTGCTGCTGATTGTTCTTGTTGTTCTTGTTGACTGATCATTCAAGTGCACAAATTAGTTGTTGATCTCGTAGTTGCTCTACATTTGTTGTTATTAATTGTTGTTGTTGCTATAAGTTAGCCGCATTTCGTTTGATAGTTTAAATTTAGTTAGCTTCTTGGCTCATGTGGTTGGGGATTGTAATTTACAAAACTTAAAAACTTCATTTCAAAACTCAAAAAGAAAAAAAAAAAAAAAAAAAAATGAGCACAGTTAGTTGTTTGAATAATTCTCAGCTTTACTTAAAGATTTCCAGAAGATTTGTTTTATTTAAGAGTTGTTTAACTGAGAAACAGTTTTGTAAAAGAAATTGAAAGAAAAAAGAAGTTTGGAAATTTTTTGCAAAAAGAGGGTTTCGAACCCCTGACCTCAGGCACACAACAAACATACCACACAACTCCCTTCCACACGCTCTGGGGCACCAGTTCCATCAGAGTTTCCCCTTTCAAATCTTTTATCACTCAATTTTCCAAATAAGCCTTCTGGGCTGTTTAGCTTATTACAGCTTATTTGACATACCTTATTCAAATTTAGAATTTTTCCTAGGATTGTAATAGTATAAAATAATTTTCAAAAAAGTTTCAGATTTTTATAAATAGTTTTAGTATTTACTAGAATTTAATTTAGTTTAAATAGTATTTAATCCGTAATAAATAGGATTTTTATTGAAAATTTTATTTTCTTTTTTCTAAAGTTTTCTTTTGTCATTTTGTGCGTAGGAAAATTAATTGGAAACCCGTAGGACCTTTAGAACTTAAATTTCACGTTTTATTTTGTACGTTGACGTTTATTTTTAAATAAACGCCACGTTTTTAATTTAGGTTACGTTTTAGGATTCTCGATACCTAATTATGTTTTCCCGTAGTGTTTTAGGTTTTTCCTAGTTTGTTAGTTGCCTTAGGTTGATTTATTTTCACCTTCGTTCGTTAATTTTCCAACTTTGTTAATTTAACGTATCGTAACACCAAATAACCTTTCCAATCATACAAGATTTTAATCCCAATCTCATTCGAAGATTTCTATTCACACCTCGTTGGGGTACGACCCGGGAAATCACTTCCCGGTCTCACAATTTAAATATCACTTTCACAAGTTTTGCGAGGTAATCTTTTTCCTAAAAGGTTTACTCGTATTACTTCACGTCTATTTGTCTCACGATAAATTAGACCTCACGTTTGTTGATATTTTGATAATTGTTGTTTGCACACACCAAAACACAACGAATCAAATGGCGCCATTGCCGAGGAGGCTGTGTGTCGAAAATATCGATAAGGTTTATACGATTAGTCTTGTAGAACCTTCGCAAGAAGTTACGTTTTCATAAAACTTATAAAAAACCAAAAATATTTTTCTTTTGTTTCTATATATGTATTATATCTATATAAGATAAGAAAAACACAAAAAGATTTTCCCGTTTCTTTGTTTAATAATAACAACATTAAAATCTTACAACCGCAAACCAAGGCAGAACACCTACCAACTGGGGGTGTGACCATAATAAGTTCCCAAACCAAAGATCAAAACTTGCCTTTGTATCACTTGCGTTTTGGAAAACTTTTAAACGAGAAACACACTCTAAGAGGAGTCGAAACGGTATGTGGCGATCCAACGAATTTCGCCCAGTGAGAGATCCATTCTTCTCTCCCACTCCTTTGTGCGTTTTTCTTTAGAAGTCGACCTTGCGTTCTTGATTATTGGTCTAAGTTCCCTTGTCGTTAAAGTGGTATTGTTTTAATTGATATTTTTTGTGGTGCATGCGCACGCGTTCGTCTACGTCAACAAGTCCTTTGCAATCGCTTAATAACATTCCAAGAAGAAGGCGTAATCGATGACGTACCAATCGAATAGTCGAACCCGAGATACGTACTATTCCCATCATGGCGGCTAAGCCCACTATGAATGAGCTTCTCCAAGCACCCATCGAGGGTTACGGAGATGCTATCATCATTCCAGCCATCGTGGCTGACAATTTCGAGCTTAAGACGGGGTTGATAAACTTAGTCACCTCGCGTCAATTCTACGGTTTCGAAAGGGACGATCCTCAAGATCACATTCGATGGTTTAACAAAATCACGTCCACCATCAAATGCAAAAATGTCCCTGAGGAAGCTATCAAACTTCTTCTCTTCCCGTTTTCCCTCGATGGGGCTGCCAAAAATTGGCTAGACAAACAACCCCCTCGATCGATTGAAACATGGGAAGATTTGGTTAAGAAGTTCGTGAATGAATTCTTTCCTCCTTCTAAAACCACAGCCCTCAAGAATGAGATCATGAAATTCACGCAGAAATTCGATGAATCATTCGGTGAGGCATGGGACCGTTATAAGGACATGCTTCGTAAATGTCCTCATCATAGTTTCTCCGAGTTAATGCAACTCGACACTTTCTATAATGGTGTGAGCCAAGTCGATCAAGACTCTCTCAATGCCTCCGCGGGAGGTAATTTCTTGAATCGAACCACCAAAGATGCTTTGATGATCATTGAAAATAAGTCTAAAGTCCGCATTCCATGAAGCAAATCGGTTGTTTCCCAAGTGAATGTTTGCCCTTCTACCTCATCACCCGTGGCTCAATCTAGCAACGATGCTAGACTTGACAAGCTCACGGAAGCTATTCATGCTTTGGTTCTCACCAAAACAAAGAAAGTTTCTTCTCAACCTGCTGAAGTCAAAAAGGTTGAAGTTTGTGTTACTTGTGGTGGTCCACACGCTTACTACAATTGTACTGTCACCGATGGCAATCCATTTAAAGTTAATGCGATAGCCGGTAGTTCTAATCAAGGAGGTAACCAATACCGTCCTCAAATGGAACCAAATTACCGTGCTAACAATCAAAGTGGTCCACCCGGTTTTTCTCAACCCAATAATCCAAATCGATTCAATCAAAATCAACAACAAAGAAATCCGAATGTTCAAAACCAATTTCAGGCCCCTATGAATCAATTTCCAAATCAAGGGGGAAATTACAATCAAGGTTCTCAAAATCAAGGAAACTTGAATAGAAACCAAGGTTATGGTAATTTCAATCAAGGAAACAATTTTCATGGTAATCAAAACCATGAAAATTTTCAAAATCAAGGTTTCGATCAAAACAACCGAGCTCAAAATTTTTCTCATCAAAATCAAGCTGTTGTTCAAACTCAATCATCAACCGATGAGTTATTGAAACAATTTATGAAAGCTCAAGAAGAAACAAACAGGTTGTTGATCGGTCAGATTTCTGAACTAAAGAAGTCTTTAAATGATCGACCTTCGGGATCGGGAACACTACCAAGCAACACGATCGCCAACCTGAAGGGCGATGTTAAGGCGATCACAACCCGTAGTGGTGTTTCTTATGATGGACCCGCGATTCCTACTACCTCATCTTCTTCTCCTCCTGAGGTAGTGGAACGTGAACATGAGGCTACAAAGCACAAAGTGCAAATCACTAGCCCACGAAGTACCGCACACGTCCAACCTCATGTTGTCCCAAAAACCAAATCCAAACCGGGAATTGTTTTTGAACCTCCGGAAAATCCCGTTCAACCAAAAGCTTCAATACCTTATCCTTCGCGTTTAAATGATCAAAGATTCCGTGAGCAAACTAATGATCAAATGAAGAAGTTTCTTGAAATATTTAAAAAATTACACTTCGACATTAGTCTTGCGGATGCTCTTCTCTATATGCCCAAGTTTGCTTCAACTTTCAAGAGTCTTCTAAGTAACAAAGAGAAATTGTTTGAACTCACTAAAACTCGTTTGAATGAAAATTGTTCGGCGGTGCTTCTAAAGAAACCTCCCGAAAAATTAGGAGACCCCGGGAAATTTCTCATTCCATGTGATTTCCAAAAGCTAGAAGAGTGCTTCGCCTTGGCCGATCTTGGCGCTAGCATAAATCTCATGCCTTTCTCTATTTGGCAAAAGCTTTCACTTCCCGAGCTTACACCAACACGAATGACTCTAGAATTAGCAACCCGTTCGGTTACGATTCCGAAGGGTATTGCTGAAGATATCTTTGTGAAGGTTGGCAAGTTCCATTTTCCTGCCGACTTCGTAGTCGTTGATTTTGATGCCGATCCTCGTGTCCCCCTTATTTTGGGAAGACCATTCTTAAAAACGGCTCGTGCATTAATCGACGTCTTCGAAGGTGAAATGACTCTAAGAGTTGGCGATGAAAAGTTGGACATTAACATTGAAAACACTTCAAAAGATCTTCTCGACCTTGAACGAAAAGAAATTAACCGACTTGATGTCATCGATTTTGCATGCGATGACCATTTTGAAGAAGTTTTAAATGTGCAAGGATCAATCAATTCTACCATTGATGTCTCTCCCCCCTCTCTCACTCCATTTTTGGGAGGTGACTTCATTTTGGAAGAAATTGAAGCTTGTTTGTCATGTGATTCTCATGTTGATCATGATTCTATCAATCCCGAGGAAGACATACTTCTACTTGAGAAGTTTCTTAATGATGATCCATCATCTCTTCCTCCAAAAGAACTTCATAACATGGAAGTCAAAGATGTTGAAAAACCTGATGACTTTCCTGAGGTCGAACTCAAGGAACTTCCGCCTCATCTCGAGTACGCATTTTTGGAGGGTGACGATAAGTTTCCCGTCATAATTGCTAAAGACTTGAATGAGGAAAACAAAGCCGCTCTTCTCAAGGTTTTAAAGTCACACAAGCGAGCCATTGCTTGGAGACTTTCCGACATCAAGGGTATTAACCCAGAATTTTGTATGCACAAGATTTTGATGGAGGATGACTTTAAACCGGCGGTTCAACAACAAAGAAGGGTAAATCCTAAAGTTCATGAGGTTATCAAGCAAGAGGTCATAAAACTTCTTGATGCCGGTTTGATTTACCCTATCTCGGATAGTCCTTGGGTGAGTCCCGTTCATTGTGTGCCCAAGAAGGGTGGTATAACGGTTGTTAATAATGATGATAATGAGTTAATTCCTACTCGATTGGTAACGGGTTGGCGCGTTTGCATTGATTATCAAAAATTGAACTACGCCACCTGTAAAGATCACTTTCCTCTACCTTTCATGGATCAAATGCTCGAAAGATTGGCGGGAAACGAATACTATTGTTTCCTTGACGGTTTTTCGGGTTATTTCCAAATTCCCATCGATCCTCAAGATCAAGAAAAAACGACTTTCACGTGTCCATATGGAACATTTGCTTACCGACGCATGCCTTTTGGCTTGTGCAATGCTCCGGGCACGTTTCAAAGATGCATGATGGCCATTTTTCACGACATGATCGAGAAAACGATGGAGGTCTTCATGGATGATTTTTCGGTCGTTGGGAATTCATTCGAATCATGTCTCGCCAATTTAGACAAAATACTTCGAAGGTGTGAAGACACCAATCTTAGTCTAAATTGGGAGAAAAGTCATTTCATGGTCAAGGAAGGAATTGTCCTTGGCCATAAGGTTTCCAAGAGTGGGATTGAGGTTGATAAAGCTAAAATCGATGTCATTGCTAAGCTTCCTCATCCCACTACTGTTAAAGGTGTTCGGAGTTTCCTGGGTCATGCCGGCTTCTATCGTAGATTCATTCAAGATTTCTCAAAGATAGCTAGGCCTATGACCCGACTTCTTGAAAAAGAGACTCCATTTATCTTTTCCGATGAGTGCATCGAAGCTTTTCAAACTCTCAAGAAAAAGCTTACCGAGGCACCAATTCTAGTTGCCCCCGATTGGGACCTACCTTTGAACTTATGTGTGTTGCAAGTGACTTTGCAATAGGTGCGGTCTTGGGGCAACGAAAAACCAAACATTTTTAGCCAATTCATTATGCAAGCAAAACATTGATCGAAGCTCAAGCTCACTACACCACAACGGAAAAAGAATTACTAGCCATGGTGTGTGCGTTTGAGAAGTTTCGGCCATATTTGATCTTGACTAAATGCATAGTGTACACGGATCACTCGGCTCTCAAATATCTCTTTGCCAAGCAAGACGCAAAGCCGAGATTGCTCCGTTGGGTTCTCCTCCTACAAGAATTTGATATCATCATTCGTGATAAAAAGGGAGCCGAGAACCTCGCTGCTGACCATCTTTCCCGATTGGAAAATCCTCATCAAGGAGTTCTTGAGAAGAAGGAAATAAATGAAACATTTCCTCTCGAGATACTTCATGTGATTTCCTCTCGTGGTGATTCTAGTACCCCATGGTTTGCCGACTTTGCAAACTACCATGCGGGGAATTTTGTTGTCAAAGGGATGTCGTCCCACCAAAAGAGCAAGTTTTTCAAAGTTGTAAATCATTACTTTTGGGATGATCCCTATCTGTTTAAGATCTGTGCGGATCAGGTTATTCGAAGGTGTGTTCATGGCCAAGAAGCCATGGAAATCCTTAAGGCTTGTCATAATGGACCCACCGGGGGACATCATGGCCCGAACTACACCGCTCGAAAAGTTTTTGAATCCGGTTTTTATTGGCCCTCCATTTACAAAGACGCCCATGACCTAGTCAAATCTTGTGACTCGTGTCAACGTCAAGGAAAGATAACACAACGGGATGAAATGCCACAAAATGTCATCCAAGTTTGTGAACTCTTTGATGTTTGGGGCATAGACTTTATGAGGCCGTTCCTGTCTTCACGAGGGAATAAGTACATACTCGTGGCCGTTGACTACTTGTCAAAATGGGTCGAAGCCAAAGCTCTTCCAACCAACGATGCCCGAGTAGTTGTAAAGTTTTTGAAATCTCTCTTTTCTAGGTTTGGAACTCCCCGCGCTATCATTAGTGATCGTGGTACTCATTTTTGCAACGAGCAATTTGCAAAAGTCATGCTCAAGTATGGTGTCACTCACCGACTTTCTACCGCTTATCACCCACAAACAAGTGGGCAAGTGGAGGTTTCAAACCGTGGTTTGAAAAGAATTCTTGAAAGAACTGTAGGCGAAAACCGTGCCTCTTGGTCGGACAAGTTAGATGACGCTCTATGGGCTTTTCGCACGGCTTATAAAACACCAATCGGGTGTACTCCTTATAAGCTCGTGTATGGAAAAGCGTGTCATCTACCGATTGAGCTCGAGCACAAAGCTTATTGGGCTTTGAAGAATGCCAACTTCGATCTTAAGTCTGCGGGTGATCATAGGAAAGTTCAACTCAATGAACTAAATGAACTTCGTGATCAAGCTTACGAAAACTCTTTAATCTATAAAGAGAAAACAAAGAAGATCCACGACTCCAAAATCAAGAACCGCGTTTTCAACGTTGGTAACCGAGTCCTTCTTTTTAACTCTAGATTAAAGATATTTTCGGGTAAGCTTAAAACCCGCTGGACTGGACCTTTCACCGTTGCCAAAGTTTTTCCTTATGGTACCGTCGTGTTATCTCAAAAAGACGGTCCAAATTTCAAAGTAAATGGGCATCGGTTGAAACATTATTTTGGAGGGGACATACCACCCATTGTCCTGGACCTCCAAACTTTCCCCATGGACCAATGAATTCGGGGTCGAGTCAAGCTAGCGACTCGGTAAACAAAAACAGTAGCAACAACATGGGTTTTCACCCGTGTCTCTGATTTCTTTCTACTTTCTAACACCCTAGTATGGGGGAGTGGCCACCCCCTGCAGCTATTTGCAATGTATATATCTTCAAAAAAAAATGTTGTTTGTATAAATAAAGTGAAAAATAAAAATGACGTTCCCACAGTTAGCTTCTAATATTATCTTCTTTCGTTCAAAGATTTGGCATAATAGTCGGGACTTTGAATATTGAGGACAATATTCAATTCTAAGTGTGGGGGAGGGGAAAATTCTAGCGAATTTTATCAAATTATACCGTCTAGTACCCCCGTTTTTGGCCAAAAAAAAAAATCACTTTATTTCAAAAATTTTTGTGGTTATCAATCCGCCGTGTCTAAATGACAAAAGGATTGGATAATCTAGGAGCAAACGGCTCTTGGTAAAGATAGCTCAAACCCGTTGATGGCTTGCAATTTGCCGAAAATTGTATGGTACCTCAACTCGCCATATCCTCAAAAGTAAATGAGTTGGCTAGCCCGCAGGATTATGGCTTGTGGTAAAGGCAGTGGAAAAACCATAATTGGTAATCAACTCACCAAGATGTTGACTGTTCCATCAAGAGTTGGCTAGTCCAGAAGCAAACGGCTTCTGGTAAAGACAAATCGAAACCATTGAAAGCTGGTGGTTTGCTAAAAATCATATGGTTATCGAATGGACCATAATTCTTACTTGAATCGAAACATTCGGCTACTCCAGAAGTGATGGCTTTTGGTAAAGAGACTTCAAATCCATTAATTTTTCTCAAAAAGATTGCTAGGGACTAGCAATAGTTTAGTGTGGGGGATTGATTAGTGTGTAAATACTCATCATTTTTAGTCAAATCTGAACTGCAAAACATTTAAAAACACTAAAAAATGCACCAAAATACGAAGAAAATCCCAAAGATCGTGTTTTATATGTTTCTGATGCAAAACGAGTGAAAACAAACAAAAAACGAACAAAATTTGCATAATTGGCAGTTTCAGTCCCCCGACTTTCAAAATTTGACAAAACTAGTCCCTAAGCATTTATTTTAAAGAAAAGTCAACCCAAGCTCTTTAAAAAGTCAAAATAAATCACAAATGATCTTTGGGTGAAAACTTTTGGAAAATTACACATTTGGTCCCTGTACTTTGGCAAATTGGCAAGTTTGGTCCTTGGTGTTTCAAATTTTAAAGAATTGCATATATGGTCCTTGGAATAGTGCATGTTGGCAAAATTGATCCTTATGATATTTTTGGGAAAGTGGCAACTCAGGTCCTTGGAATTTCAGCTAATTGCAAAAGAAGTCCTTGTGATATTAAAACATACCAAACGGATCAAGTTACACTATTCTACCAAACCAAACCCAAAACTATTCTAAATCCAATCCAACCAAATTTCCAGGCCCAAGTATACCCTGAGCCCAAAGCCCTTTTTTATGTTTAATAATAAAAACGTTTTAACCAGTCCACCATCTCCATCTCTTCCACATCATCCACCCCCCCCCCCCCCCCCCCCCGGTGACGTGCATCCCTCCAAACACAACCATCACCATCCTCCCCATCACCATCTAACCTTGTCCTCTCCACTCCATATCCCAATCCCACTATCTCCCTGGATTACTCACAAAATGGTACTTACCACTACCATGTTGGAAATCCACAACCTTCATTTTGGCGCCAAGACTGAGTTCAAAGGTTAGGATCAATTTGAAGACAATTGGAAGGCCGGGATTTGTTCACAAGGTCCAAGGTAGTGCGTTTGTTGCCCTAATTCCAGAGAAGAAGCTCAAGAAGGCTCAAGTTATGCCTACCACTTAGTAGTATAAATAGGTTCAATTGTAAGCCTTGTGAGGCATGTAGGTTTTAGTTCAGTATCACTTTAAATTGTAATATTTTTCTCAAGTTTAATATAAGTTTCAGTTTTCAATTCCAATATTTATTTAAATTTCAGTTTAAGGTTCATTCTGGGTATTTTACAAATGAGTGTTGTTTGAGCTTATAATTATTTCAATTTACTTTCTAAACTCTTTTTAGTATCTGGATAACCTGAGTCAGTGTATAACTCCAATAGTAGCTAAGTTTGGTTAAGAAAAGCTCTTGGTCAACTAAGGTCAACTGTGGTGATTTATGAAGATTAAATGGGTAATTCAGTGGTATTGGTGTTTCAGAAAGGGTTCTGAGCTTATCTAAGATAGGCTTTGGGTTGTGAATGATCCCTATATCAGTTAGGGAATGCATCTTGTAAGTTATATGGTTCCATTTTCAAAGTTTCAATCTGATTCTCATTGTTAGTAGGATAAATGGCTGTTTCATGTTGCTTTGGTTTATTTTCTCATTATGTCCGTTTAAATTGGTATCCCTCACCATGTGGGAGTTAGTATCATCACAGTTCATGTTATAGTTTTGGACTGAAAGTCAGTTAAGGGTGTGTTTGGTTCAAGCCAAACTTGGATGATTATGTTGATTAGTTCCTGTTTTGTTTGCACCAGCAGCCCCCTTAGGGTAAATTAGAGTTATATTATTCCTAAAGTAAGCATTTTCAATACAAAAAATCAAGATCAACTTTTATACCACATTAGGCATAATTGTTCTAGATTTAGGTGGAATAACTTTCATTACAAGTTGAAAAGTGGTTCATATCGCTAATTGTAGTTCCATTTTAGGATAACACAACAACCTTAGAAGCCTAGGATCTGTCAAAGTTCATGTAAGTCAATTAATTGGAAAATTTCAAAAGTCAAAATTTGACTCATAGGCATAATCCCAGATTTTCAAAGATTTTTAGGGAATTTTAGAATAAGATTCAGATCTTGAAATTTTTACAGATTACAACAGCCCACCTAAATTCTTGAGTCCCATGTTCACTTCATTTTTGTGATTTTCTTTGTGGGTCCCACAGAGCTTCAAAGACACCTGCAAGTAAGGGTTTTCCCCTGCACCCAGTTTTCAGAGGAGTTAAAGTAGATTTAGATCACTGATCTGTAGGTGTTAGAACTTAGATCCCTGTTGATTTTGAATCTCTTCTAGGTGGAATTTAAGTTTGTGCACTTTGTTTCCCCATAGAAGCTCATTGAGTGCCTATAATCAAGCACTTTTTTGGCCCTTCTTATCACTGCTGCTGCTGATTGTTCTTGTTGTTCTTGTTGACTGATCATTCAAGTGCACAAATTAGTTGTTGATCTCGTAGTTGTTCTACATTTGTTGTTATTAATTGTTGTTGTTGCTATAAGTTTGCCGCGTTTCGTTTAAATTTAGTTAGCTTCTTGGCTCATGTGGTTGGGGATTGTAGTTTACAAAACTTAAAAACTTCATTTCAAAACTCAAAAAGAAAAAAAATAAAAAAATGAGCACAGTTCGTTGTTTGAATAATTCTCAGCTTTACTTAAAGATTTCCAGAAAATTTGTTTTATTTAAGAGTTGTTTAACTGAGAAACAGTTTTGTAAAAAGAAATTGAAAGAAAAAAGAAGTTTGGAAATTTTTTGCAAAAAGAGGGTTTCGAACCCCTGACCTCAGGGACACAACAAACATACCACACAACTCCCTTCCACACGCTCTGGGGCACCAGTTCCATCAGAGTTTCCCCTTTCAAATCTTTTATCACTCAATTTTCCAAATAAGCCTTATGGACTGTTTAGCTTATTACAGCTTATTTGACATAGCTTATTCAAATTTAGAATTTTTCCTAGGATTGTAATAGTATAAAATAATTTTCAAAAAAGTTTCAAATTTTTATAAATAGTTTTAGTATTTATTAGAATTTAATTTAGTTTAAATAGTATTTAATCCGTAATAAATAGGATTTTTATTGAAAAATTTATTTTCTTTTTTCTAAAATTTTCTTTTGTCATTTAGTGCGTAGGAAAATTAATTGGAAACCCATAGGACCTTTAGAACTTAAATTTCACGTTTTATTTTGTACGTTGACGTTTATTTTTAAATAAACGTCACGTTTTTAATTTAGGTTACGTTTTAGGATTCTCGATACCTAATTATGTTTTTCCGTAGTGTTTTAGGTTTTTCCTAGTTTGTTAGTTGCCTTAGGTTAATTTATTTTCACCTTCGTTCGTTAATTTTCCAACTTTGTTAATTTAATGTATCGTAATACCAAATAACCTTTCCAATACAAGATTTTAATCCCAATCTCATTCGAAGCTTTCCATTCACACCTCGTTGGGGTACGACCCGAAAAATCACTTCCCGGTCTCACAATTTAAATATCACTTTCACAAGTTTTGCGAGGTAATCTTTTTCCTAAAAGGTTTACTCGTATTACTTCACGTCTATTTGTCTCACGATAAATTAGACCTCACGTTTGTTGATATTTTGATCATTGTTGTTTGCACACACCAAAACACAACGAATCAGACAAACTTCATTTCAATTTGGTTATCCATTATAAGGTATTAAGTGTATTAGAAGTATCTCGGAGCTAGGTATATGTTTCATCCTGTCACTTTTGATATACCCTTCTTTCATTTGTACGACACAAGCTGCATTGTCTTCGTAGATGAGTGTTGGGCTATTTTCTTTCTCAAGCCCACAAGAAGTCGTAATGAGTTGTCTTCTTAATAAAGACGCATGGACAAATAAGATTATTTGTATAGCTTTTGTTTAACAAATAATCGCTCAAACGATTGTACTACATTCTTCTAGATTATTTCAACCCATGTAAAGATCTTTGTAATTTTATGGAATATATTTCTTTGGGTTGTGAACTTAATGCTTCAGGGATTATAAATCCTTCTAGAATTTTCATATAGATGTCACTATCAAGTGATCCATACAAGTAAGTTGTAACAACATCCATAAGACGCATCTCTAAATTTTTAGAGACTGCTAAGCTGGTTAAATATCTGAAAGTAATTGCATCCATAACAGGAGAATATGTTTCTTCATAGTCAATTACTGGCCTTTGAGAAAAACCTTGAGCTACAAGGCGAGCTTTATATCTCGTAACTTCATTTTTCTCATTTCTTTTCCGCACAAAAATCCACCTGTATCCTACAGGTTTCATATCTTTAGGTATGCTAAAAATAGGTCCAAAAACCTTTCGATTATTAAGTGAATTTAATGCAACTTGCATCGTGTCTTTCCATTTATCCCAATCATGTCGACTTTGACAATCAATTACAGACTTTGGTTCAGGAGCATCATATCCGCTCATAATATCACTTGCTACAGAATAAGAAAATATATCATCAATATCTCTTATTTCATTTCGGTCCCATAAGATATTTGTTTGACTTTAATTGATTGACATTTCTTTATTCATATCACTCATTTCTTCCTCGGGGGGAGTTTTGATATTTTGTGTTTCATTGAGAACACTTTCCTCATGGCCAATTTCTTTTCTTTTACGAGGATTTTTATCTTTTGAACTTATTGGTCTTCCACGTTTCAAACGTTTTTGAGATTCTTGAGCGATGTTACCAATAGTTTGCTTATTTGGTATTTCAACTCGAGCCTGGGCATTAGCAGCTGGTATATGTGACTTGGTCACTCTTTTTGTATCTGTAAATGCATCAGGTAACTGATTTGCAATGTCTTGCATATGCATTATCTTCTGAATCTCAGTCTCACATTTTTTTGTGCGAGGATCAAGATACATTAATGAAGGTTCACTTCATGAGGCATCTTTCTCATGGTTTTTCTTTTCTCCTCCGAGTGGAGGGAAAATTGCCTCATTAAAATGGCAATCATCAAAACGTGTTGTGAAGACATCAACCGTTAAGGGTTCAAGATATCTTATGATAGAAATTGTTTCATATCCAACATATATCCCTAACCTTCTTTAAGGACCCATCTTGTCCGTTGTGGTGGTGCAATAGGAACATATATTGCACACCCAAATACTATAAGGTGGGATATGTTTGGCTCTTGGCCAAAAGCAAGTTGCATAGGGGAGTACACATGGTTTGCACTTGGTCTTATGCATATTAAAGACGCAGCATACAAGATCGCATGATCCCATACAGATACGAGGAATTTTGTTCTCATGAGCAATGATCTAGCTAACTATTAGCTGTAGACGCTTAATCAATGATTCTAGTAAACCATTTTGCGTGTGTACATGAGCAACTGGATGTTCAACGACAATCCCTACTGACATACAATAGTCATTAAATGCTTGAGACGTAAAATCACCAGCATTATCAAGCCTTACACGTTTAATAGTGTAATCTGGAAAATGTGCTCTCAACTTATTGATTTGAGCAAGGAATCTTAGAAAGGCCACATTACGAGTTGATAACAAGGATACATAAGACCATTTGTTGGATGCATCTATTAAGACTATGAAGTATCTAAAAGGTCCAAAAGGCGGATGAATTAGGCCACATATATCACCTTGAATTCTTACAAGAAACATAGTTGATTCATTTTCAACTTTAAGTGGTGAAGGTCTTGTAATCAGTTTTCCAAGAGAGCAAGGTGTACGTAGAGGTACCTTATCGAACTTAGGGAACTTTTGATCTTTCAATGGATGTTCATGTGCGTTTTTGAATATCCTTTTCATCATTGTTGATCCTGGGTGGCCTAATCTGTCATGCCATAAGTTGAATATACCAGGATCACAATGTTTTTCCTTGGCTTCCATATGTGCTTGTGGTACATTAATATGTGTATAATGCAAATCAGAATGGAGAATTGGCAGTTTTTCCAATACATGATTCTCATTCATGATATTCAAATATTTTTTGTTCCCAATAGTCCTTGACTGAGTATCATATCCATTATGATATATGTTTCTGAAAATTAGCAAGTTTCTTTTGGATTTTGGGGAAAATAAAGCATTCTCTATCAAAAGTTGTGTAGCATTTTGTAACAAATTAGCTTTTCCTACTCCTTCTATCAAGTTTTTATGACCTGAAATAGTATCAATAGTTCCCTTTGTTAGTTTTAATTCAAAAAAAATATTTCTTGGATTTAAGGATAGTGTGTGGCACCACTATCCGCTATGCATAGGTCTCCATCATTTGCTTGGTGATGTGGTCCATTGAGATTCATCTTTAAGCTTCTAATATGAACATAAAAATAATAATAAGTGCATATAAAGATGTTATTAAAAGGTTCATTTATTGATTTATTTTACATGAAAAGAAAAACTAATTAAACATAGTTAGACAAAATTACGGACGAGAAATACATAGTTATTATACATATTGATTAAGATCCAACATCATTTATTTCACATTTCCAAGTCATTGAAGAAGTCTGAGGTATTCAACTCAGTATTTGTATTGTCAAACTAATCCACATGGTTCACTTCTTTCTCTTTTCCTTTAAGAGATGACTGGTAGAGCTCAAATAGATGTGAAGGTGTGCGACAAGCTTTTGACCAGTGGTTTTTACTTTCACATCTGAAATAGGTTCCTCCATGGTTTTGAGAGGTACCAGCTTCATTATTTTGTTGACCAAGATTATTAGCTTGTGGAGCATGGTAATTGTAATTTCTTTGACCATGGCCACGATCACGACCACTGACACGGCCACGACCACGACCACGACCATTATAACCACATCGATGATAAGTATTGTTTCAATTGAAAAAACGGTTGTGACCATGAACACTGTTTTTATCATAATGGCCATGACCACGCCCACGCCCACGAGGGTTACCTCTTCCTCTTTTACTTCCAGAGTTTTTGGTATCATTATTGTTAACATCATTTGCTTCTGGAAGTGCTAATGATCCTGTGGGACGAGTTTGATGATTTTTCATTAGCAATTCATTGTTTTTCTCTGCTACAAGAAGATTTGCAATTAGATTAGAGTATCTTTTAAATTTTTGCAATCGATATTGTTGTTGCAAGTTTAAGTTTGAAGCATGAAATGTGAAAAAAGTTTTCTCCAACAAATTTCCTTCAGTAACAATTTGCCCACAAAATCTGAGTGTTGAGAATATTCTGAATAAAGCAAAGGTGTATTCATTAACCTTTTTAAAGTCTCGGAACCTTAAATTGTTCCATTTATATCTAGCAGAAGGGAGTAAAACTTCCCTTTGATGATCAAATCTACTTTGTAAATCTTTCCATAAAATGCTTGGATTTTCACAATTCGAATATTCAAATTCTAGCATTTCATCAATGTGTTGATGGAGGAAAACATCAGCTTTCGCCTTGCTTTCCTCGGAGCATTTTTTGCCCTCTTCTAAGGTTGCTAAAGCACCCATTGATTTTAGATGTCTTTTAACATTTGCTGTCCATTGTATATAATTTGCTCCAGTTATTTCAAGAGCTGGAAATTTGATTTTTTCAATGTTTGACATTTTCGTCGCTAAACACAAATTGAGCAAATAACCGAGTCAATATTAAAATCCATATATATCAATAAGTAACGCAATACAATAAAGTGGTTGAGCCATAAACAAATACATAACTAAGAAAAATTCAAATTCATTAGGTGGGAGTTCAAAAAGTGGAATCAGAAGTAAGATAAGCATAATGGCGACGACAATGAGAAGCGGGTGAATCATCTTTGAAAACTTTTTTTGAGCAAAACTTGATTTAAGAAAGTTGACAAGATATAAAGATTAGTAGATATGAAGATAAATATAAGTGTACGTAAATAAACTAGCCGGGTACCCGCGCGTTGCAGCGGCGGGTACCTTGAAATAAATTTTTTTGATGGAATTAGTAAAAATGTCACGGGAAGTCATTCTGACACCTAAATTTGCCTCGAGAACGAAATACTAAAAGATTTCGTAAACTACACTTCCCACCCTAGCATATATTTACAATCTTAGTCCCTAAGGGTGCAGTAGGGTTCACACAAGGTACAAAACACTTTCCTATATTAACCTCATTATACCCTCACTTAGAGTTTGACACCCTTTCTCTTTTAAACCAGCCGCACCCTATTTCTTCTTCGTCTCCAGTCGTTTTTTCGGCCAAACAAACACCACCGCCGGCCACTTAAACTCACCGCCACCACCACCAAACTCCTTACAACCTCCCCATCATTTTGACGTACATCATGCACCAAGAAACACCTCCCAACACCGCGATTAACACCACCACAACTCGATTTCATCACCAAAACCATCTCTCCCTCGTTTTGTTGATACCAGCGATCGAAGGTAGGAAAACCCCACCACCCTTTTTGTCGTTCTAGCGATGGTGGGGGATAAGTACATGAATTTTCAAGAGTTTTTGATTAAGTAAAGATTAAAACTAATAAATATGAAGCTAAATAATTGTTTGGTATCATTTTCTTTCTTTTTGTTGTTGTCATTGTTATTGAGTCGCGAAAACAAGGGTGCTGTGAGCTTGAGCTCATAGCCTTGTGTATCGAGTCGAGTTTTATTGAGTCGAGTCTTGGTCACAGGTTCTTGTCTAGGTTAAGATGGAGGGTTGTACATTGTGTTTAAATGATTGTAATATTGGGTGTAGGCGTGTTTTTAATGCTATTAATGTAGAATGAGGGTTGTACATTGTGTTTAAATGATTGTAATATTTGGTGTAGGGGTATTTTTATTGCTATTATTATAGAATGAGGGTTGTACATTGTGTTTAAATAATTGTAATATTGGGTGTAGGGGTGTTTTTAATGCTATTAATGTAGAATGAGGGTTGTACATTGTGTTTAAATAATTGTAATATTGGGTGTAAGGGTGTTTTTAAAGCTATTAATGTATAATTATAAGGAAAGTGGTTTGAATTTCAATGCATGCTAGTTTTTGTTGTATACAATGCTTTGGTTGTTGTAATTATGAAAATTGTTTGCTTTAAAGTGTTGTAAAACATGCATCATTTTTTGTACATCTGAATTTTTTGGAGAGGGAGTCCTTCCTCCATTATAAGTAGTATAGATATAGATAACAGTTAAGGCATAAATGAAGATTAGTTGTTGAATAAGTAAAAGTTAGTTGCAATAAAATAAATTTTAGTTGCATAAATAAAAGTTAATTGCAATAAAGTAAATGTTAGTTGCATAAATAAAAGGTTAGTGAGATAATAATAAGAGTTAGATAAGAATATGATGAAAGTTGTTAGTAGTCCTAAGGTCTTCAAATGTCCATAATAGAATGTCATATGCTTTCGTATTGTTGATCAAAATATTTGCTTTTACTTGATTTACGAAAGAGGGTAAAATGAAGGAAGCCAGGGAATTTTTTTAATGAAATGATAGAAACAGGTAAAGCTATGGATATATGGGAACAAAAGGAAGCCCAAAATATCCAACGAGATTTATTGCTATTTAGTATTAGCTATGTGAGTTTATGAAGTTGCCAAATATCAATTTTTTAAGAAAAAGCAATCTTCATGATAACTGAAAAGATTTAACAAAAGTTTGCGTGAAAATATTTTATAAAATTTTCTTGATTATAACAACCGCGAACGATCGTGCTAATAATGTGTTATAAATTAACAGATTTATCACAAAATTATCATTATAATCAAGAACTTCTAAGAATCATTAAAGAGATAAGAAACAAGTATCACCTAAAATTGGTGAATTGGTGCAAATTCTTTCATTGCTTTGATTGGTATTTATACTACTTACAAATACTATAGATTTCACTTTTACACTTGGGGTATAATATAGGAGACACTAGATAGGTGTATTATTGATCTATACTTGAAAAATGTTGCATACACTTATGTATAGGTAACTGATATTTCACAACATAGATAAGAAAATAAGAGATAACCGATACACTATAATACATATAATCGACCCGATTGGGTTTTGAGATAGATGTTTTGACGGGGCGGTATAGAGGCAACGATTCATGGTAGCTGATTAAATCCGCACTCTGATACCATGTTAGAATGGTGAAACCCCGTAAGTCATTTTTTATTAATTGACTATTTATAACATAAATAACATAGAACCTAATAAACCTTAAGCCCAAAAATTGGGCTTGCGCCTAATAAACCATCTAATAACCGGTAGTTAAAATTAAACTTGGCAATATACTCTATAGAAAGGGAAATTAAAATGGATGCGATTATTAGTAACATGTCATAAAGATATGATCAAATGAGAAATATAATTAAGATGAGAAGAAAACACAACTACAAATTTTAGATGTACCCACAAAAATATATGCATATACCCATTATTTCTCCCTTCTTATTTAAAATATGTGGCTAGAATTTCTTTCCACTCTTCTCATTTCAATAATTCTTCGCATCAGATCTCTTCCACATATCATAATGGTGAGGCCATATGACATCTATGTCTTTGTATTCTTTTTCAAAGAAAAAACATGTTGGGAATTCTGCTAAGAGAGAATTCTGCTGAAGACACAGATTCTACTTATAATTTAGTTTCTACTGAAGTCTAGTTTCAGTATTAGTTGTTTCTGCGGATATAGTTTTTTCGTGTTTTATGTAATATAGTTAGGATATGCATGAGTTTATTTAGGAAGTGATAATGCATATCTTTTAGAAGTTTTAGAATATACGTTTCTTGGGAAACGGTTTAGGGTTCCTTGTGTATAAAAGGAACACACGATTATGTATTGAGTTACGTCTTTAAAAAACACTTTCATTGTTATTAAAAGATCCATAGAGGATCAACAGTTCTTAGTATTAAACTTGTGTTTGTTTCCGCTTTAAAATACAAGTTACAGAGATTATCTATTAGTGTGTTAGTGATTACATTAACATAACTAACGATTCTAGAGTGCTCAGAAGATCTATCAAGGTCTAATATTCAACAAGTGGTATCAGAGCCTCGGGAGAGTCTCTGTGATGCTGAGAAACACAAATCTTACACCATCAAAATCCAAACCAATCAAGGAAAATGCCTGGATCAGATGATGAAGTTGATACAACCCAGAACCTAAACATCGCTTCTCTCAAACAACTCAACCTCTCCAACAGTAATGCTAAATTTCCATACTTGAAGAATGCTGAAGACTATGATTTGTGGTCCATAAAGATGCAAAACTGGATCACAAACATAGACTGGAATCTTTGGGAGGTTGTCTGAAAGGGGAACTGTCTGAAGAAGCATGTTAAAGATGCTGATGGGATAGTTACAATTGTAGGTCCCAAAACTGCTGAAGAGGTTCTAGCCGTGCAAAGGGAGAATAAAGTCAGAATAATTCTGCTCCAAGCTATACCAGATGACCACATGGGTGACTTCCACTTCATGGAGGATGCCAAGGACATTTGGATGGCAATAAAGGCTAGATTTGGTGGGAATGATGAATCAAGAACGTTGAAGAAGTCAATGCTAAAGCAGTAGTTTCAAGAGTTTCAGATATCTGAGGAAGAAGGAATCCACAAAGGCTATGACAGGTTCCACCGGATCTTAAGTCAACTTAATCAACTAAAGGCTAGGCCAGATAATGAGGACTGCAATGCTAAGTTTCTGAGATCTTTGCCACCATCTTGGTTGCAAGTCAGCATTGCTCTCAAAACAAAGGGTGGATTGGACTTGATCTCCTTTGATGACCTCTACAACAAGCTTAAATCTCTTGAGCCTGATGTTAGAAGTCCCATTCGTCCATCCACTCACTCAGCCTTTGTCATCACCACCACAAAACCTGTGCACAATGCCTCAAGTTCTTACACCTCAGGAGCATCTTCTTAAACTCAGACAAAATCAGCTCCTAAATCAAAATCCAGTAGTGTAATGGATGATATTGTTCATTCATTTGTGGCTGAATATGAACATCAGTAGTTTCTTGCTTATGAGGATTTTGAACAGGTGGATCCATTGGAGATGGAGGAGATGCACTTGAAATGGCAGCTAGCAATGATTTCTATGAACATTAAGAGGTTTGAGACTAAGTCTGGGAGAAAGTTTGGTTTTAATGGAAGAGAGACAGCAAGGTTTAACAGAAGGAAGGTTAAATGCTACACTTGTGGACAAGTGGGCCATTTTTCAAGAGAATGCAAGGAAAGGAAGTCTGGTGATGAAGTTAGATATGGCTCATATCCATTGGAGTCAGGGACTTCTAAGGCTACACCTTCAAAGGCTTTGGTGACTCTGGATCACCAGATTGATTGAGCTGAACATGAACCTGCTGAAGAGGAAGCTTCTACTTCTACACAAGTGAATTTGCTGGCATACTCACCTTCAGAGGACAAGAAGGAACAAGTATCCTTGAAGGGAATCTCTCAGGTACACAACTGTGTGTTTGGATGTAGTGTAAGATACAATGAACTTAAAAAAGAATATGATGAATTGAAACCTAAGTACAATGAGTGTTATATTGAAGTAGAGGCCTATAAAAAGGCTTTAAAAACTTTAGAAAAACAAAAAGTCTGGTTTCAAAAGAATCAAGTTAAATATGATGAAAAGATAAGAGTTCTAGAAAGTGATTTAGAATGTGCTAAGATAGACTTAAGACGTACTGAATAAGAGAAATCTGATATAGAAAAGGAAAAACAAGAATTACAAGTTAAGTTAGATAAAGAGATAGCTGGTCGTATGAAATAGCAGGAAGGAGCATCTAATTTGAATAAATTGATTGATGGTCGCCAATCTGTTAGGTCTAGAAAAGCATTAGGATATGAGAAATATATAGATCCTGAAGAGTTAACTTATCCTAATATGTCTAGTGTTTTTGACCCTGAACCAGCCTTAGCATATCAAACACCTGTTAAATTTGTTAAGGAAGGGGAATGAATGTTGTCCCTGGACCTATAAGAGGGGAACATATGCCTATAGACCTGTCCATACCTGTTGACTTTGATGGATCACACCATCTCTATGGCAAAAAGTCAAGTGACTTGCCAGACCCTATTATTAAATCTACTGACTTTGTCTCTTGTTGTGACAGTGACAAGTCTTTTGATGAAGGGTCTACTTCATTTACCAGTTGTGATTCAAGTGAGAAGTCAGACCTGCCCAAGACCACTCCCAAGACCACTTTCAAGACCACACCCAAGACATCACCCAAGACTCCCCACAAGCCTTCTAGAGTTACTACTGATACCAAGACAGTTTCTTCTTAAGACTTGTTTTTTTAATTCTTTGTAAAACAATATTTCTAGTTCCGTTAAAAACAATTTTGTTAATCATTGTGGTTTGAATGCTTTTTCATGTTATGGAACTTCCTTCAGTTTGAATAAATCTTCTAAAAAGAAGAAATGTTTTGTGTGTGGAAGTAAATCTCATTTGATTAAGGATTGTACTTTTCATGAGCAAAGAATGGGTGTATGTTTTAGTCAAAGGATACCTAGGAAAATGTGGAAGAATGTTAATGATATACCCTCTTTTATTCCACATCAGCAGAAATCCAGTTCTGCTGAACCACATTCTTCATGGAGAAGAACCAGTAATAGACCTTATGTTCGACCCACTAGTTCTTTCTTTTCTAATGGTTATTGGCCTAGTCACTTTGACTCAATGTATTATGGTGGAGGGTATTGGGATACTGCTGTGAAGCCCTCAGCAGGTTGTTCTTAGACAAAGAAGGGACCTAATTTGCATTACAGGCCCAAGAAAAATGGTGGATCTAAAACATCTACATGGCCTATCTCTAATGATCCACAAGGCAGGCTCAAGTCAGCAATGACTTGAGTCTCCAATGTGTACTAACTTTTGTATATTTTTGTTGTTGTTGTAGGATCATCCTTTAAAAAGTACTGAAGTAGGTATAGTTGACAGTGGTTGTTCAAGAAGTATGTCAGGTAACAAGGACAAGATGCATGACTTTGTGCCTATAGAAGGAGAAGGCAGTGTAACCTTTGGTGGTGGAGATGGCAAAATTACTGGGAAAGGAACTATTAAGAAACCTCTGTTAGATTTTGAGAATGTGTATTCTGTAAAGGAACTGGAGCATTTTAATCTGTTCTCTGTATCACAAATTTGTGACACTAAGAATAAGGTTTTCTTCTCTGAGGATGAATGTCTTGTGCTCTCCAAGGACTTCAAACTTCCAGAAGACACAACTGTTTTGCTGAGAGTTCCTAGAACCTTCAACTTGTACACATTCAATCTGAATGATGTTAAGCCAGAAGGTGATCTAACATGTTTGGTGGCCAAAGCTTCCCAGGATGAATCTACCAAGTGGCACAGGAGAATGGCTCATGTAAACTACAAGACTATCAATAAGTTGTCTAAACTTGGTCTTGTTCAGGGCCTTCCTTCTAAACTCTTCACCAATGAACACAATTGTATTGCTTGCAACAAGGGTAAGCAACACAGAGCCTCTTACAAAGCCATAAAAGCTGTGAGCACCATCTCAGAACCTCTTCAGTTGCTACACATGGATCTCTTTGGTCCAACTCCCATCAGAAGTATTGATCATAAGTACTTCTGCCTGGTTATCACATATGATTATAGCAGGTTTTGCTGGGTATTCTTTCTAAAAACTAAAGATGAAACAACTCCTATTTTGAAAGAATTCATCACTTTAATTGAAAACCAGCTTAATAAAAAGGTTAAAGGCATTAGGTGTGACAATGGGATAAAATTCAAAAATGTTGTTTTCATAGAATTCTGTAAGTCTAAGGGGATTAGAAGGGACTATAGTACTCCAAGAACCCCACAACAAAATGGGGTTGCTGAAAGGAAAAATAGGACCTTAATTGAGGCAGCAAGATCCATGCTTGCAGACTCTAAATTACCCACTATGTTTTGGACTGAAGCAGTAAGTACTGCTTGCTATGTCCTGAGCAGGGTATCCATCACTAGACATCATGTTAAGACACCTTATGAACTTCTCACTAAGAAAGTTCCAGACATTCATTACCTTAAGCCTTTTGGTTGCAAAGTGACCATTTTGAATACTGCTGATACACTGGGTAAGTTTGATGGGAAAGCTGATGAGGGGTATATTGTGGGTTATTCAGCTCATAGCAAGGCCTATAGGGTTTATAATCTGAATGCCAAAAGGATAGAGGAGACCCTTAACCTAAGATTTCTTGAAGATCAGCCTAATACTCAGGGACAGGGCCATTCTTGGTATTTTGACCTAGATTATTTGACTGATTATTTGGGATACACTAGACATGCTTCTAATCTGAATGCAGGTACCAAAGATCCAATGTCTAACCCTGCAGGTTCCATGGATGATGACTCAGAATGTGACTCTGAGCCAGAAGAACATACCATTGTTGTACCTTCTTTTCCACCTAACCATTTTGTAGGGAATCATTCTGCTGCTGAACAAGATGATGAGTCACATTATGCAGAGGATCTTGCAAGACTTAAGAAGCAAGAACATGCTGCTACACAGGAAGCTCAGAGACTCAGTAAAAAGGTTGCACAAGAGACTGATGCCATCCTTCAACAATCAGCACAAGCAGTCAGTGGAAACAAGGATGTTGCTGATAGTTCTACTGACGGCACTCCTATTCCCACTGATGAGCTCAAAGCTGCTGATACTCCTGCTGCACAATCTCCTATTTCTACTAAAGCTTCTACAGACTTTGAGAAGCCCTTTACAAGATTTCCAAGTCCTTCTGATCTTGGCAATTATCAGCCCAAGCCTGGCCTGTTTCACTCAGCTTCTTATGATACTGAGTTTGGGCCTACAGTAAACAACCTTGATGCCACCATTGATGTTAACCCTACAGCAACAAAGAGGATTCATAATGATCATCCCCTTTCTAAGATTATTGGTGATCCTCAAGCACCTGTTAGAACAAGAAGCACTGTAAAGAATACTACATATGGTGAAGTTTCTTTCATTTCTTATGTCTACAATCAAAAGAGGGAGAATCACACAGACTTCAAACATTGTCTGTTTGCATGCTTTCTTTCTCAGATAGAGCCAACTAGTGTTTCTCAAGCACTGGCTGATTCAAGTTGGCTTGAAGCAATGCAAGAAGAGATGCTGCAATTTAAGAATCAGCAGGTTTGGATATTGGTTCCTCTCCCTGATGGTAAATATGCCATTGGGACAAAATGGATTTTGAAGAATAAAAGAGATGCAAGGGGGATTGTGGTGAAAAACAAAGCTAGATTAGTGGCTCAAGGGTTTAAGCAAGAGGAAGGCATTGACTATGATGAAGTCTTTGCACCAGTGGCCAGAGTTGAAGCAATTAGGATATTTTTGGCCTATGCCTCATATATGGGATTTATGGTTTATCAGATGGATGTTAAAGGTGCTTTCTTATATGGTGAGATTGAGGAGGAGGTTTATGTGACTCAACCCAAGGGATTTGAAGACCCTGATCATCCTGAGTATGTGTACAAAGTTGTCAAAGCTCTCTATGGACTTCATCAGGCTCCCAGAGCTTGGTATGCTAGACTTTCCACATTTCTGCTGAAGCATGGCTACAGAAGAGGTGCCATTGACAAGACTCTATTCCTAAAGAAAGATTCCAGGGATATTATTCTTGTGCAGGTTTATGTGGATGATATTATATTTGGTTCCACCAAAGAAGCTTGGTGTAGAGAGTTTGAGGATTTGATGAAGGGAGAATTTCAAATGAGTGCCATGGGGGAGCTCACTTTCTTTCTGGGTTTACAGGTTCAGCAGAAACCTGATGGTATTTTTATTCATCAGGAGAAGTATGTAAAGGATATGTTGACTAAGTTTGATATGGAGAATGTCAGGAATGCCACTACTCCCTATGAAGCTCCCAAACCAAAGAACAATCTTGATCCTGATCTTCCTGTGAATGTTCATTTATACAGGTCAATGATTGGTTCTTTGAAGTACTTGACTGCTTCTAGACCTGATATTACATTTGCTGTGAGTGCATGTTCAAGGCACCAAGTCACTCCACTTACCTCTCACTTGAATGCTGTCAAAAAGATTTTTAAGTACCTGAAAGGCCAACCCAAATTAGGTCTTTGGTATCCCAAAGAATCTCCATTTCAGCTAGCAGCTTATAGTGATAGTGACTATGCTGGTGCCAATATGGATAGAAGATCCACAACTGGAGGTTGCCAATTCCTTGGAAGGAGACTGATTTCTTGGCAATGCAAGAAACAGACCATTGTTGCTACCTCTACTACTGAAGTAGAGTATGTTGCTGCTGCCAATTGTTGTGGACAGGTTCTATGGATTCAGAATCAATTGCTGAATTATGGGTATAACTTCATGAATACTACTATTTTCATTGACAATCAAAGTACCATTTGCATTGTTAAAAATCCAGTTTTTCATAATAGAACCAAACATATTGAAATCAGGCACCACTTTATCAGGGATGCTTATGAGAAACATTTAATTAAAGTGGTAAAAATTCACACAGATGAGAATGTGACAGATTTGTTAACCAAAGCATTTGATGAACCAAGGTTTCAATATTTGGTGGTCCATATTGGTATGCTTAACCCTTAAATCCAAAGTTTAAGGGGAGGCATATGCCTCAGGGGAGGATTGTGAATGTAAACTTTGTAGAATTTGGATAATTTGTATACTTTTTGAGTTTTTAACACTAACCCACTAATGTTTCTGCAAGTTTGTTTGGTGTATTTGCATGTTTTATGGCTGTTTTGCAGAAGTTCTGATGTTGTAAGTTATATGTTGAAAGTCACCAAGAGCTGTATTCAAGGGAATGTGGTCAAGTATGTTGAACATGGTTTCTTCTGATTAGTTGATTATACTAAAGGTCATACAAAGTTGATTAATGAAGAAGAACTTTTCATTCATTCAAAGAAACAAGTTACAGCTTACATTCAAAGTTCCAACTGGATTACAAAGACCATTCCTATACATTTGCCTACTCGAGTTCTACTAGCTACTATCATCTATTACAAAATACTTGAGGCTATGACAAGTACAATGAAGAAGCTGAAGGTGAAAAAGGGAAGAAAATTATGAGGAAGACGATAAAGATGCTCAAGTACCAAAGGCAAGAAAATACTCAAGAACTTTAGTCCATGGCAACATTCCTCAATCATCTACTCCATTTTCTCTTTTCCCTTACGTACAACCTCTGCCTCCTTGCTCTGTCCATTGTGTTCTTGATAAGAAAGACCAGGTCCTGGAGCAGGAAGATCCAACACCACATTTCGTGATGTTGGAAGAGATGGATCTCTCTTACTTGACCTTGGTTGGGATCTCTCTGGTGTGGAAGGAGGAAGAAATGTTGGATCTTCATTTTCCTCCTCTGAAGAGTCTTCATCAGAGGTAAATATGAAGGGAGCGACAAGTTCTCTCTCAGCAGGGACAGGAACATGGCTTGGTTCACCCCTTTTATGTGCATTCCATCGTCTTTCATGTGTATCCCATCGACTCTCCATTTCTCTTTCATAGTCTGAATCAGAAAGCTCCCAAGGATATGGTGGTAAATCTTCTTCTGGTGATGAAGAAGAGGGAGAAGAGGAAGTTTGATCTATAGTCTCTGGTTTTGATGACATGATTTTGGTGCTGAATTGAGGTTAATTGGGAAATTAGGGTTGTGAGATGATTTGGGGTTAATTGATGCCTGAGAAGTGTTATTTGGGGGTTATTAAATAACCAAAGTTTAGGCGTTATGATAATTAATGCGAGTTGGGTGGCACAGTAAAAATCAAGATATTCACCGAAGATATTTTTTACATTTGCTTGGTTTCTGCTAATGTTGACCATTCCTCAGCAGATTTGACTTTCATTTCTGCTGAAGGGTAATTTTGAATTTGGAAGTTTTTAAATTACACGTCAGACTTGGTCAATAATTAGTTCCGATAATTTTGACCACGATTAGGGAACTTCCAAATATAACCTACTTCGCATATCTCTTCCTAAACAAAATTATTCGCTTGTTACTCCATTTAAACCCATAATTCTTTGAGTGATTCATAACCGTCTCACACAAATTTGTTCAAATGGCGCAACTTGAATTGAAGAGAGATCATAACAAGTATGCTATTCTGAAAAAGGCTAAGGGACATGAAGAATTTGATTTAATGGTGGAGTTTCTACAGAGATCAAAGATTCATTATGCTTTGACACATAGTCCCAATCTGATTTATGAATCAATGGTGAAGCAATTTTGGGCATCTGCTGCAAAGAGATCTAACACAGAGATTGTAGCTGTAATTGAAGGTGTAGAGTATGTGGTGACAGAAGGTTTGATCAGGACAAAGCTTCAGTTGAATGATGAGAATGGTGTATTTCACTCCAACACTGCATATATTCTTGCTGGACTAAGGGAAGCTAGATATCAAAGTACTGATACAACTAAGTGGCACAAGAATCAATTTTGTCCTAAGTGGAGGTACTTGGTGCATTTGCTGCTCCAATGCATAAGCAACAAGTGTGGTGGATGGGACCAATTCTCTCTACAATTGGGTTGTGGTATTGTTTGTCTTTCTAAGGGTCTAACTTATAATTTTTCAAATTTTATTTTTGAAAATATGCTGGAAAATATTGATAAACAACAGCATAAGTTCTTAATGTACCCTAGGTTCTTACAAATTATTTTAGACATAACCACTGAAGATAGAACCCATGTGCCTATTAAAAGTCTTGGTTCTAAGTTGTTTGCCTCAATGAAAACAAATTATACTGGGGAACATCGCCGTATGTTAGCTGCTATGTTGCCACATGGCAATGATAATGTAGTTGAGGGTGATGATGCTGGTTCAATGCCTACTCAAAATGCTGCTGATGATGGTAATCCATCATCTTCTGGTGTTGCTGCTGATGGTAATCCTTCAGTGGTAATTGAGGAAGAGCCAGCTACAACTGCTGAACCATTACCTATTTCTTCTGACCTACCACCACCTTCTCCTGCACATATGTCACCTAGTCCTACCATTTCACCATCTCAGGATGCTCCAGTTGAGCAAACTCATGAGATTGAAGATACATTTCAGTCCCTTGAGCCTGAGATCACTAGACTACCTATACCTAGTCCTTTGAGAGAGCCATTTGATGAAGGCTATCCCAATGTTGTACATGAGTCTGTTTCTCTTGCTGGGTTCAATGAAGCTCCACTTACCACTGAGCAATCTGCTTGTGGAGCAGAGGACCCTGTAACTCTCACTTATGTATATGATTCACTTTGCAGGTATATGAAAAGGACTGATGATCTCCAAAAGGAGCTTGCTGATACCAAGTCTACTCTTGGTAATGAAATTGAAAGGCTGAAAAGTAAAGTTAAGGATCTGGAGGCACAGTTGAATCATCAGAAGAAAAGTAAGAGTGGAATGGATACTACTGAAGTGCCTCAGGAGGAAAATTTGGATTCTCTTGAAATTCTAGCTGAAGTTGCTAGACAGTCACATGTTGCTTCTCCTAAAGCTGCTGAAGTACTTCCATCTAAGCCAAAAATTCACCTCAGCAGAAGAAGAAGTAGAAGACAATATTTGGCAAAGAAAGCTGCTGAATCTTCCAAGGTATCAAGTGGTGATGATATTCTTATGGCAGAAGCTACTGATATTCTTCAGGAGCAACAATCACCCAATGCTATTGCTGCTGACAAATCTACTGATAAAGCTCATGCATCAGGAGATACATTCTTTGTAGCAGGGAAAGAGTATTTTAATTCTCCTGTTCATAATTCATCTGGGATTAAGCAAGTTTCTCCTGATGACATCACTGAAACCCTCAAGCCTCAAGGATTTACTGATAATGTACTTAATTCAGATGTTCAAGAATTAAATGATGATCCTATGGAAGATTTGGAAGTTCCTCATGATGATTTTACTGAAGGAACTGAAGTGGCTGAGGATGAGATTGTTACAGCTGAAGAAAGAGTTGCACAAGAAAAACTCTTCAAAGAATGGGAAGATTATAAGTAGAGTTCTAATATGGCTGAGGCACAGCAAGCCAAGTTTGATTTGGAATACCAGTCTGCTACTCAAAGATATGTTTCTACCTTACCTATTGAAAGACAGAAAGAATTGGATGCTGCTGTTCAAGATTTAGATGAGTCAGATTGGCAGCATATTAAAGAACAAGTGATTGCTAATCCTGATTTAGCTGTAGATATTCTTGGTAATAAGGTGGAGAAAAAGGACTGGGTTTCTGAAATTGTGAAAGAGATGAAGTTGAGGAAGAAAGCAGCAGATGAGCAAAAAGCCAAAGCTAAAAGAGACAAACCCATGACTCAAGCACAGAAAGGGATTACATGAGAACATATGTGAAAAGTCAAAGCAATGCTTTATATAACAATGCTTGGACTAGGAAACAAGTGTGGGCACTTCCAGATGACAAATTGATTCAGATGTATAATAGAATCAAGTCTAGATGTGAAAAAGATGGAATGGGTGCTTCTAAGAATGTTCCTATCACTCTTGCCACTGCTGGTTCATCTGTTAACATGGATATTCCTGTTGCTGCTGAAAAGGTATCTTTACCTGCTACTTCTGCTGATGTACCACATGTTGCTGCTTCATCTTATGTGGATAAGGGTAAAGCTCAAGTGATAGCAGAAGATCCTCCAACTAGAAAGAGAACCAGGAAACAAATGGAGGGGGAAAGGTTAGGTGAAGAGGCTGCTAAAAGGTTAGATGAGGAACAACAAGCTGATCTAGTAAGATTTCTTGAGATTAAGGAAAGAGAGGTTGAACTTCAAGCTGCTAGACCCAAACAGAAGAGGAAGGCTACGGATGAACAATATGCATCTGTTGCACTTAAATCTTCTCAGGATTCTACTGATGAACAATTGGATAATCCATCAGTGGAAACTGATGCCGCAGAAGGTGTATCTACTAAAGCTGAAGTTCCTGATGCATCTTCTCTACCTCATGATGCTATTTATATTCCTGGAAGAAGAGCTAAGAGAATGGCTAGAGTCAGAACTTCACATTCCACACAAAGACTAGTAGATGTGAATGCTTCTGATGCTTCATTTATCAGAGAAGGATCCCCTGATGATTGGCCTGAGGCAACTAGAGATGTTTTGGTTCACTGGGAGTTAACTGAAAATGGACAGTTTAATACCATCTATAGATTGGATAAAACTTCTATATCCTTTACATTTCTCCAAGAAATACTACATCTTGTTGATCATCAGGATTTGCTCACTCTAAATGATTTGGTTCACAAATTTTATGCAAATCATACTCCTACAGGGTCTGGATTGTATTTATTGGGTGATCTAAGAGTGTTGTTTGATTCTTCTACTCCCACTGGTGCTGGTTATGACATATGGAAAAACAATCAGAGATGGAAGGTTCAGAGTTGGAAGTTTTATCCTATGCCATATGTTCATGTGTTGGAAACTACAACTGGTCTAAGGCTTATTATGGATCTTGGCAAAAGATATCCTCTGATAGTGTCTCTGATGGAGAAAATGCTTCAACAAAAGTTGGAGATTCCTCCTGATCCAGTTGGGAATGCAAGATTGTTTGCTGAATCTTTGGTGAAAGTCTTCAAACTCAGAATTAGGACTTCCAGAGCAGGTTCTGTTTGATGGTATAATGTTGTATATTTGTTTTTCTTATTTAGTATTAAAAAAAACCAACATTTTTGTATAGTATTGTGTATATTAGATGCAGGTTTGGTGTTCCTTACACAATTCTTTGGTCATCAACTTACCTGATGTTGACTATTCCATCAAAAAGTTGGCTAGTCCAAAGGGTACAGCTTTGGTAAAGACACATCAAATCTGTTGATAGCTGTAATGGTTTGCTCAAAACCATAGGGTACTCAACTCACCCATGCTTCATTGCTGAGAGTTGAAATGGTTGTCAATTGACCATGGATTTTTCCTTCATGGATTCCAAATAATTGGCTAGCCCACATGTATATGGCTTGTGGTAAAGGCAGTGGAAAACCATATTTGGTAATCAGTTGACCAAGATGATTTTTCATCAAAATAATTGGCTAGTCCTGAGCAAACGGCTACAGGTAAAGACATCTCAAATCCGTTTATAGCTGATGATTTGCTAAAAATCATGTGGTTATTAGTGTACCTTAAAATATTTGGCTACTCCAGTAGTGATGGCTATTGGTAAAGAGACATCAAATCCATTATTTTCAATGATTCACCTCTCACAGGAGTTAACACACCTGGATGTGATGAGAATAGTATGAAACTTATTTGTTTTGATGTACATTTAGTCATTTGTTGCTGCAAAGAATGGAGTTTTCAAGTATTTGCTGATCATAGAGATCCTGCTGATGATGATTCTTTGCTGATGATGTGTCATTTCAATCCTCTTGGTATGTAACTTCAAAGATCTATCAAGAATCTTGAACTTAACCATGTCAAATTCAAGATTAGGGGAGGATTGTTGGGAATTCTGCTAAGAGGGAATTCTACTGAAGACACAGATTCTACTTATAGTTTAGTTTCTGCTGAAGTCTAGTTTCAGTATTAGTTGTTTCTGCGGATATAGTTTTTCTGTGTTTTATGTAATATAGTTAGGATATGCATGAGTTTATTTAGGAAGTGATAATGCATATCTTTTAGAAGTTTTAGAATATACGTTTCTTGGGAAACGGTTTAGGGTTCCTTGTGTATAAAAAGAACACACGATTATGTATTGAGTTACGTTTTTAAAAAACACTTTCATTGTTATTAAAAGATCCATACAGGATCAACAGTTCTTAGTATTAAACTTGTGTTTGTTTCCGCTTTAAAATACAAGTTACAGAGATTATCTATTAGTGTGTTAGTGATTACATTAACATAACTAACGATTCTAGAGTGCTCAGAAGATCTATCAAGGTCTAATATTCAAAAACATACAGTTAAAAAAAATGCATTTACATACATCATCATATATGTAGAAACTAGAAGGGGGGTTGAATAGTTTCACCGCTTCTTTTTATTTTTCTAAAGCGTTTCGCCATTTTAGGTCCTGTTTTTTTCATTTACAAACTTGTTGAATCTTACTAGTTATGTGATATCAATTTTGTTACTAGCAAACATAAGTAAACAAGTAAAGTGAAGAGTAAAGAAAGAGCACAACCAAGAGACGCGGCGATTTATAGTGGTTCGGCACGAAGCTCACTCTCCGTCCTACTCCACTCCCTCAGTACTACACTCGAGAATTATCAATCACTAAATCAACACACTCCTTCAGGCGGAGCAATCCGCACACATGCTTACACAAGGCTTAAAGACACTAAGCATAATGTCGAGTTCTAATCATAGCTAGAACCAATCTATTCCAAAGGCTCACGTGGCCACACGAACAAGCACTCTTGTCCATCCTGAATATTCACCCGATCCAAGTCTTCACTTGTTTGACATACTTGGTTCTTCACCCGAACCAAGCCTTCACACACACGACTCACTTGATTCTTCACCCGAATCAAGTCATTACACACTTGATATACTTGATCATCCCCGATCCAAGTCTTTACATAATAACTCAACAAATCCTAACCTACACTTTAGGACATCACTCTCTTCACAGCAAATACATGAACTAATCTAGTTACAAGACTTCTTGGAACTACATCACCATCTAAACTCACACAAATACAATACTTGGAACTACATCACCATCCAAGTTTATAACCCATCCTCGACTCACACACAAGTCGGAAAACAATGACATGATATAAATCCTATCACGTAACACATGTTACATTTATGTGTGGACACCTATAACATCTCGAATCTTCATAGTTGTCGAGAGTTCTTCTCTTGCACTTGACGGAAGAGGAAATCACTTATAAACATATACCGACATGTTATAGTGATCAAAGAGTAAAAGGAACAAAGACCAGAAAGTTTTGTGTGTGTGAAAAGTCTTGTTTTTGAAGTGTAACAGTTCAGTATTAATAGGCGACAGGAGGGAGAGGGACGGTCCCGTAAATGCCAGATGATCCTTTATCACTAAGGGACCGCCGGCCTATTTAAGGGACCGCCACGACAAAATGCTCCCTTTTTGTCATGACGTGGTGAAACTTATTTGGTTCAGGCTGAACAGATTTGGGGGTAAAACTAGTTGTTATAAAGTTTCAATTTGAATTTATTTTCTTAATAAAACATTTCTTTAAAAACACAAAAATACTTTTGTGAAAATATTTTGTCAAACTTAAAAATGTAAGTTTAGGCGAAAATAAAATTATTTGATCACTTAACTAATGACGGTATAAAGTTTGTTCATACCTGAAGTGATGTTGAAGCAGCTACGTAGAAGTAGCTAGTTTCCTCGATTGAAAACTTATAAACTGTAACTTTACGTAACATGTCTTTATATTTTGTGGTTATCAAAACACGAGAAGATCGAATAATGCGAATAACGTTTTTGACATTATTTGTATTAACAATCTCCCCCTTTTTGATGATTACAAAATATAAACTCATTTTAAGTAAAATTATGCGTTGATAAATTTTTAATAAGTTTTCCCGTTACTTCTCCCCCTTTTTGTAGAATCAAAAAGGTGTGTCGTGGTTGTTTGAGGAGAGAAGACATGAGCACCCTAGAAAGAGAATCGTTGGAGTGATTAAGGAAATACAAGCTCCCCCTAGCTAAGTGCTCCCCCTTAATGAGGGCACCATGGAATCGAGATATGGTGATGTGCTACAAAACAGAATTAGAGTAGAGCACATGCATGCATATACATATATAGAGGATGATATGGATATGAAATCAATTATGTAGTGCAGGAATAAGATAGAAAAACACATAATTGAATTTTGGTTCTGAGCACTACTGGGACGGTCCCTTAAATAGAGGGACGGTCCCTTATTGATTTGGGGACTTTCAGTCCATTTAAAGGACCGCCGACAGTAGGCTTCCAAGTTGCCAGGTATGTTTTGATTAAAGTAACTTCTCATTTTCAAGGTTGGATATTTTTAGTCCATTTTCATGTTTAACAATGACTAATATCACAACATATTATCATATCTAAAACACAATCATTCATTCATCTCATCCAAGGGAGGCATACAATGATTACCATAAAGAAATTTCATAACAAATACATCATAGAAACAACAACATTAATCATTAACTAATACAACAAGTTAACTCCCATTGCATGTTTGGTCCAAAGCACAACTTCCACTTGATTATTCAAGACTAGATTTTTGAGAATATCTAGTCGGAGGGTGGAGTAGATGATGGAGAGGATGAAGGTGGAGCCGAAGGAGTTGCCGATGGTGGCATTGAAGCAAGGGGAGTCGATTGCACATTTTGTTGAGCAATGAGATACTCAATGTGACCAAACATGATGTGAAGTTCATCTCAAAGAGAGTGAATGAGATGAAAGTTGTGGTAACAACAAGCACACCCCATAGTGTGGTTGTTAGCAAAATAGTAGGGAACGGGATTACCAAGATTTGGAGATGATGGTGGAGTGAGAGGATTGTTCTCCAAAGGCCCATTTGGTGATGTGGTGGTATGATTAGATGAGTTTGTTGGAGGAGGATGTTGGTTTCTTGGAGATGAGATAGAATGAGTGGGAGATGATGGTTGATTACTCATGAATGGAGTGTAAGCACCCGAACTAGATTGGGTGAGCAAGGGTGACAAGTTTTTGACAAATGATGAGAAAGGTGATGTGGTTGTCTTTGAGATAGAAAATGTCTTAGAAGAAGAGTGATATGTTCCGTTGGTTGATGGTGTTTTGAGTGGTGCACTTGGTGCTTGAGGTGATGATGGTGGTGACTTAGGAGATGGAGTGGTGTCATAGAGTGTGAGGTCAATGAAATTGGTTTGAGGTCGAATGATTTTGAGCTTAGGCCTTTTGTTTGATTGTTGTGTTGTAGGTTCTTTGTTTGTTGTTGGCAAGGAAGTGGAAGATGAGGCCATTGTAGGTGATGAAGTTGATTTGAAAGATGATTGTGATGAGGTTGAGGGTGATGAGGAAGGCTTAAATAATCAAGCATGGTTGTGATTTGGGCAAAGCATGCATTAGGAGTTTTTAAGCACTTAGAAATGTTTATCTAAACATGGTAAGGTGGTGATAATCATGCAATAGGTTTAGGATTGTAGGAATGAAGAAAATAGTGCAAGAATCTATGATCCCACAAGGACGGTACTTTAAACCTCAGACAGTCCCTTATCACTGGAGGACCGCCGAATCAATAAGGGACCGCCGGCAGTAGGTTCGCAGAATTTTGTCTAGTTTCTCATTTCAGCAACCTGCATATTCAAATCAATCCTATTTGTCACAGAACAACATAAACAAGAATTTAACCATGAAAGATATTATGCACACACTAAATAACCCAATAATATCATCAACAGACATTCATGTCTAATAGAGATAAGGTTAGTTCATACAAACGATAAACACAGCAATGCTAAAAGTGACACTAAATAGAAATACTATGAAGCATTCAAATTTTAACATAGCCACTATAACTTCATAGTTGTTGACTTCAGTCATCTTCGATGCGTCTCATCCTATCAGCAGGAGAGGTTCTCATGGGTCTGACCAAACGTGTAACATGGTATTCCGTTATTGGTTCTAAGACTCCAACAACTAGGTTGTATTGATCATTTTGAAGGTAGGGATAGTTGCTCATGAAAAAGTTGTAGACACGAGTTAGGAGCATCCCATAGGGCATTGATTTTTTGTCATCATCCTTGAGATGCATAAATCGCATAGTGAAGAGATAGGCGAGATTGTATGGTTGTCTAGTGAGAATGCAATAAAGCATATGCGTAACACAAGATGGTATGCAATTGCTATCTTTTACTTGACCTAGTGCATTTTCTCGTAGGATGATCGCCATGGGTTGGAGAAACTGGCGAAGTTCACAGACACGGATCTTATCAGGATAGAAAGTGTTGGAAGAGTTGCAAAGTGAGTTAATTAGTTCAGTTTGAGAGGGAATTTAGGTGACATAGGGTCCTTCACATTCACGATTCTCAAATAGGGAATTTAACTCAGGATCTTCTGAACAAGCGCATTGCCCATGGCATGGAATACCAAGAATCTGAGCGAACTCCTCAAGTGATAGAGCAAAGCCATAGTGATCAATACTGAAGGTAAGATGTATAAAATTGTCTTGAATACGTTTGACCTTAATTTCACGAAAGAATTCTAGTATAAAACGTGGGCAGATGTGTTCATTGATATTGAGTAAACAGTCAAGACCTATTGGCTGAAATGCTCTATCAACACGCTCCTGAGTTACATATGTGTGATCAATAATTCGACCTTCATGAATGTAACGAGACTCAACATCTCTGAAGCTTTGAACGTATTCGGGTGGTAAGTAGGGTTCTAAAGATATTTTGGTATGTATGAATGTGTACGATGAAGGTCATAATCAAATATGTATGGCATGGTTGTACCTATATAAAATTAATAAGAGGTTAACTAGATAATAATATTGTGCCTATTCAAAACACTTCCCATGTACCATAATATACTTTAGTTTTGAAATTCCTAAATCATTTCGTTGCATGATTATGAAAACGTTTTTAACATGTATTAACAATGCATAATTACGTTATTGTTACGTGATTGAACAATATTAACATCCACAAATTTGAGTTAGGGATAATCTCATTTTTGACCAATTTTCAAAAACTCATGAATTAAAACAATTGACTTATTAATTTACGTGTTGTTTGTGATACATTGTTAAGATTAACCTTCCATTGTTGTTGATTTTCCAAAGAAATGAGAATCCCCAATTTAATTTTGAGTTCATATGAACCCTTGAAATTTAATTACAAATTAATTAAATGAAATTGAGAAAATTGACTTACAATGGAGTAATTAGTGGGTATAGGTGGTTGATGATCTTAACTTTGAAAACCTTGAACTAATTTGATAATGGGTTAGTGAGGATTTGAGTGTTGGGTCGAGTTTTTCGTCACTTTCTGCACTAAAGGGGTGTTTGGATGTTCTAAAGAAAGAAAAATGAGACATAGGTAAAAATTCATGGACGGTCCCTTATCGATATGGGACCACCGAGAGCTAAAGGACCGTCGGCAGAAGGTTATAGCATTTGGCCGATTTTTGGTGTTTTGGTCTTAATGAAAGGTCTTTGGTTTTAGATGGTTTCAAAACAACACTTCAAATTTTAAGACACGAAAATGACTCAATACGCACGAGTAGGCTAAGGAATGGGTATGGAGTGGAATTGAGACATAAGAAGAATAAAGGACTCGATATGCTTGATTAAAGAGTGTATTTTGAGTCGAAACAGAAGAAAAGAGAGAATGAAATTTAGGGATGAGATTAGCATCGAGGAAGCTAGAAGTTAATCACGTAAGTTTCAAGAAATTTCATAGACGAGAACTAGAGAGCAAACAAAGAGTGAAGCAAGTGTGCATCATCTATATTGATTGATTGACGCCAAGTTTGCTATAAACAATGGTTGTGGTATGACCATTGTTTTTCCAAGTAATTTGCTTGAATCCAAAGAAGGATAAGCATTTAGACAAAGTGTCTAATCAACACAAAGCATCTAGCACATATTGGCATACAAACATCATCAAGCATATAAGCAAGTAATCTATAATCATGTAGTTACATGAACATATAGCAAGCAATCAAATAACAAGCATATTAGTCAAGATTGGTAAGAAGACTTACCTTAGCCTTTAGCTATCCTTATTAGCACATAACCAAAACTTATGTAGTTGGTGATGCAAAACTAGATGATACTTACTTGGTAATAGTCCATAAGATAGGTAATGCAATCGGCTTGGTGAGATGACCATTAGGTTGTCTACATGCTTAAGGCGTGTATTTTCTTCTTAGCTAGAAATTCACATTTCACATAAAACCTCACATTGTATTCTTAGTAGTCATTACATCAAAACAAGTAGATTGGTACATCAACAAGGTTGCTCAAGAAATTCTTGTCGGCAATATTACCTACAATGAAAACATTCAAACTAGTAGTATATGATTTCACTTAAACTAAGTGTCTTTCTAATATCACATTTTCATTATCTTTGGCTTGAACATTTCCTTGACGAATGTTAAAACTATTTTACCAAATGCCATTTGCCATTTGACATAAAATTGTTTTATCAAACTAGATTTTCAGTAAAGATTCATAAATTAACATTTTTGCTTCAAATATTTCATGCAAGTTATTTATGAATAACATATTAGTAAGACTTTCTATTATTGATTATAAATCATCAATAGGAATGACATGCCAAAGATAATGATCTTTTGATTTCACACAACCTTCAAATTCATTTTTCCAAATGACAAAATTTTCAATTTCGAAAAATGTTGGCTAATTCAAATAACACCCTTCTAGATATCATTTCGATTCCATAGATCGATTCAAGTTTTAAATTACAATATACTTTAAAGATCTTGGTAAACGAAGCTCTGATACCAATTGTAGAAACTAGAAGGGGGGGTTGAATAGTTTCACTGCTTATTTTTAATTTTCTAAAGCGTTTCGCCATTTTAGGTCCGGTTATTTTTCATTTACAAACTTATTGAATCTTACTAGTTATGTGATATCAATTTTGTAACAAGTAAAGTGAAGAGTAAAGAAATAGCACAACCAAAAGACCCGGCGATTTATAGTGGTTCGGCACGAATCTCACTCTCCGTCCTACTCCACTCCCCGAGTACCACACTCGAGAGTTATCAATCACTATATCAACACACTCCTTTAGGCGGAGCAATCCGTACACATGCTTACACAAGGCTTAACGACACTAAGCATAATGTCGAGTTCTAATCAAAGCTAGAACCAATCTATTCTAAAGGCCCACGTGGCCACACGAACAAGCACTCTTGTCAATCTTGAATCTTTACCCGATCTAAGTCTTCACTTGTTTGACATACTTGGTTCCTCACCCGAACCAAGCCTTCACACACACGAATCACTTGATTCTTCACCCGAATCAAGTCATTACACACTTGACATACTTGATCATCCCCGATCCAAGTCTTTACATAATGACTCAACAAATCCTAACCTACACTTTAGGACATCACTCTCCTCACAACAAATACATGAACTAATCTAGTTACAAGACTTCTTGAAACTACATCACCATCCAAGCTCACACAAGTACAATACTTGGAACTACATCATCATCCAAGTTCATACCCTATCCTCGACTCACACACAAGTCGGAAAACAATGACATGATATAAATCCTATCACGTAGCACATGTTACATTTGTGTGTGGACACCTATAACATCTCGAATCTTCATAGTTGTCGAGAGTTCTTCTCTTGCACTTGACGAAAGAGGAAATCACTTATAAACATATACCGACATGTTATGGTGATCAAAGAGTAAAAGGAACAAAGATCAGAAAGTTTTGTGTGTGTGAAAAGTCTTGTTTTTTAAGTGTAACCGTTCAGTATTAATAGGCGACAGGAGGGAGAGAGACGGTCCCGTAAATGCCTGACGGTCCTTTATTACTAAGGGACCGCCACGACAAAACACTCCCTTTTTGTCCTGACGTGGTGAAAACTTATCTGGCTCAGGCTGAACTGATTTGGGGGGAAAACTAGCTGTTATAAAGTTTGAATTTGAATTTATTTTCTTAATAAAACATTTCTTTAAAATCACAAAAATACTTTTGTGAAAATCTTTTGTCAAACTTATAAATGTAAGTTTAGGTGAAAATAAAATTCTTTGATCACTTAACTAATGACGGTATAAAGTTTGTTCATACCTGAAGTGATGTTGAAGCAGCTACGTAGAAGTAACAAGTTTTCTCGATTAAAAACTTATAAACTGTAACTTCATGTAACATGTCTTTATATTTTGTGATTATCCAAATACGAGAAGACCGAATAATGCGAAAAACATTTTTGACATTATTTGTATTAACAATATACACATCATTATTTACATATTTCTTTAAACCTTGCTTTAATAGTCTTGCAAATCATGCATTAAAAACTTGTGTTTGGAGAAATATGTAAATATTGATGTGTACATAGTGATGTATGTAAATCCCCCAAAAAATTATCATAACGTAATCGCTAGCTTCTTAAGTGAAACATTTTTAGTCAACTTTAATTTTAGCCCGTTTCACAGTACATGTTCATATCTTTTAACTGAATTATTTTATTCTATTCATCGACCTAGTAGAGATAAAACATAACTCGTACAAGTGGGGGAAAAGTAGGTTTCAAATTCTTGTTCTGGGAGGTACTCGGGACTTGACGTCTTGAGCAACAGTCTTCAATAGTTTCCAAACCAAAAGTTCTACATAAGATACTTCTCTTGACTCTTGCATGCAATGTTTTAAAATCCAGTTTTTTTATCGACTCGGTTTAGTCGTCGGTTCACTGGATCACCGGTTCAATATTTTGTATATCTTTTTTTTTTCTATATTTAATATAGTGTTGCATGATTATAATTTATCCGACTTTATTTCTACATTCAACTGAATCAGTGAAAAATATTGAGACTTTACTGATAAACTTTGTTTTAAGTTCTATATCAAAAACAAGATAGCAAACAATTGCAACAACAATCAAGTTATGATTTTAAGTTATAACATTGTATATTGAAACTATATTTAATTGGTGTTTATAAGTTATTTTATAACTCTAATTTACTGTTTTTACAAATATTAGTCCTCACCACTTCAACTTTTCAATTAAACTTAAAAGGTCGTTGATGAAAAAAAAAAAAAAAAAAAAAAAAAGATTTTGATAGATTTTTTGATAAAAAGTCAAGACCCTGTCGGGTTTATCAAACCGGCTCAACGTGGATAAACGAAAAACTAATGGTTCAATCCGGTTCTCAAACAAACAAAAACTCGATCACATCCTGCCCAGTCTTCGAATCGGTTCCCAGTTCAACCCAGGTTTTAAAACATTGCTTGTGTGTCACATCAATTATGGCCCGTTTGGTTTGTAAACGGGTATAAGATTAGAATTTAGATTTAGATTAGGATTTGAATTTGAATTTGATGTAGAAGTAAGAAAAAATATTATAAAAAAGGTAAATTGTTATTTTATAAATAATATGATCGATAAAATGTATAATCTATTATTTAATAAAAAAAAAAGAAAAAAGAAAAAATATAAATGTTTAAACACACGACTTATGAAGAAAAAAATAAGATACACAACTAAAAATTTTGAGTTATGCTTTAAATGTGAGATGTGGGCCAACCATGGGTATTAAGAGAAACCCACCTATCCTATAAGTAATCACTTTTTTACAATTATCTACTGTGTTGATTTCTAAACTTTGTACCAAACAATTGGATTGAGTGATAAATGCGTTCCTTGAAATCTACACCTCCATGCCAAACAAACCCTTAGTTTTTTTTACCCTGTTTGAATGTATCCTGCGATGTACATAAATCCTGGAGACTTAGTTGGTTCAAGCATGGTCCTAGACACGATTATTAACCAAAAAGAAAATAAAGACTCAAACCAACGCTAGTAAAATACGGATGAGGCTTTTTTATGGATGATTGTTCCAGTTGCTTGGGAAGTCAAGTATTTGACTCAAATGTATGCGGCCTAATTGAGTTATTCTCGAGTACCTATTGAAGTTTGAAACTTTAAACCTAACTTCAGACCTCTTGTGAGTGATGTGCCTTATGACAAAGTGGTAGTTAAACCGATGCTCGTCTTTAAGCAAATTAGCCAAAATTATCACAACACATATAAACTCAGCATTTGATCCAAGTACTATAGCTCCAAATGTCGCATGACTTGTTGTATTCAATGAGCTATTGAGCCATTATGAGTATCTCTACTGATAGATAACAAAAGAGTTGAAAATTTAATCGGTACTACAAAAAGATGCATGTCGGGGGTAAAATCATGACTCTTTTGTGAAATATCAAATATCGTCACACGTGAGATTAGTATTTCAGTCAATTATACAAGTACTATTTGCAAGGTACATGTATAACCGAGTAAACAAACAGTGCACAAAGTACACAGAGAAGAAGCATCCATGATTAAAATTGTAGTTGCAATATGTAAAAACTTATATGCGGAAAGGTAGAAAGGACTCATGATGAAGAGAAACACATGCATGCACTTTATATGTGTAAGGCTGTAATTCAGAGTCTTATTAAGTGCATGGTGGTTGTATGTTATAATTATTGTAATTTAACACCATTTCATTCAATTTATGGGCCATGGTCTTCTATTTTTGCTTGAATTTGAACCATCAAACAATCGTATCCATGATATATATTCCATCTTATGAAAAAGACTTGTCCCATTCATGTTAAATTCGTATACACACAAGTAAGATTCATCCACACTTTGGCACTGTAAGTAGTTCCATTAACATGAATAAATAGTACTTGCATGATTCTACATTTTTTTTCAAAAGGGTGTTGGATTGACAAGAATGACTAATAAATAGATTAATCTTAATTAATCTTAAGTAGTCTTAAGTCTTAACTATCGAGGTTGCATATATATGTATATTAGAGCTAAGTCAGACTCGCAGTTTTGTTGTACTTTTGTAAACCGCCAAGCTCGTTATCGGACTTGAGCCTCTCATGTCATATAGACTCGTGCAACCATCGTTTCTATGAGTTCATCATGTGACCATGAGCTTGTACGAATTTGTATATATGCTAATACTATAAGTTTCTACAGTGTTAACAAATAATCTTCTAAACAAGTACGATCAAAGGCCCTATATAATTTGCTAACAATGTAAATAAATTAAACTTGCCAGACCCTATGTATTGTTGGTATTAGGGTCTTGATAATCGCAGAATATTCTTGTATTCTTGGATAATCTTTTATCTAGCTAGCTTACTTCAATTCATACCCAAATTCACCCTCAAACATGTAAAAATGCGTGAGACTTTCGATAACAACAAGAAAATTATTAACTCAATATTATCTTTATCATCGCAAGTGGAGGAAATTCTCTAAAAAGAGATTAAATCCGAAGTTATTAATAGAAGATCATATCAAGAGCATTTATTCATCATCTATGTAAAAGAATATGATCAGGCTACAAAATTATAAACAACATATATAAGAACAAAATGATCCAATAGCTACAAATAATTCTTAAGCAACATATAACACTAATTACATCCATGATTCATAACCTATTTCACTAACACTAACAATAGTTTTTGAATTACTGCTATCTCATAATTCTATATACTAAGTGTAACCTGCATATAAAAGAGTGCCAGCAGTGGCGGATCCAGGAACAAAATTCACATGACACGATTAGGTACGTGTCTAGCGCTTTCTTTTGTTGTGAAGTGGATTTGAACCAGTTGGAACTCTTCTCTTCTGGGACTCAAGATCTGTAGAACTTGGAGGCATAGTTGTTGTCGAAGGAATAACGAGCTGTTCGGTTACGTGTGACGGACGTGGAAAGGCTGCTGGCGGTATAGCGTTGAACCGTGATGTTGAAATGGTGGTGGTAGCAAATAGAAGGAAAATTAGAGAGAAAATGATGTGAAAGCGTATCATGGTTTGAACTTTGAACAATATAGGAATGTAAAATGTGGGCTTAGTTAAATACCAATATTGGAAAGGTAGGTGTAGTGAAAATCCACACTTTTTATACATGCAAATTGTAGGTCTTGCTTCTTTTTTCTTCTTTTAAAAAATAAAAATAAATAAATCAAAGTACGACTGTATTAAAAACTGTCTACAAAGTTTTTTAATCAGATTTTATGGACCAACGAAACCGTATATATGTTGGTTTTGGAACTTTGCAATAATGCTCATTCTATTTTCATCTTATACCAAATACAACAAAAACTAGTACCAACTGTATTGTACGTATTTATTTTGTGGTCCATATGGTCAATGACATAAATACCCCGTATTCATTTTTTTTTTTTTTTTTTTTTTTTTTAAAGCACCCCGTATTCTATATTAGTTCCGGCTTTAGCTGGTTTTAACTTTCTTCGCTTTAATATCTAAATGTGATTTAAAGATCAAGCTGACTGTTACGTAGTATATATTATGGTTTAACATGACTTGACGCTTAATAAGACAGATTTAGGGTTAACACAACATTCAAATTTACTCGACAACTATATACTTATCATCACAATAATAACAATCAGTATAAGGGTTTTGGAATTACATGAGATACATACATAAACTTTAGCTTAAAAGTATCAATTTAACCATATATAGAATTTAGCTTGACACACATTGGTTAAATGTGAAGGGACATTAGCTAAGTGGACGGTAGCATAGGGCGGTTGATGATGGCATTTTTGGGTATAGAAATTTAGTGGTTCCATTAATATGTGAAATGTGTAATGAAATATTATCTTGACTTTGAATTCTTCCAATGGAAAATGACATTGGTCCTACATGAGAGTATAGTAATATTGTCATAATGCAAAATAAATAGTCAAATGCCGACGCATTCGATTACATGGTTGAAACTTTGATAAATCTCGATGGTATAATTACTTAAGACTAGAAGCAACGCGTATAGTGCTCCTTTTATTTAAATGGAACTTGTTTGACTTTCACTAAAGGAAGTGGTTCGATCTAGACTTTTTTCTTTTTCTTGATTTCATCCATATAAATAGTTGACATTTCGACATGTTCCTTATAATATTACCATCGACACACGACATCTTCCAAATTAATAATTGCATGTGTTAATAATGGCTCGATATATACATTTTGGTAAACATACAAATCAACATTAACATCACTTTAATTCATATCTTAGTTTAGAGATATCTTGTTGTTTACGTAGCTTTCAATTTGGTGTTAGATAACTTTATGTCATGGATGAATCGTTTTCAATTTAAAAGTAGAGGGAGTTCAATAAAGATTAAAAAAAAAAAAAAAAAAAAAAAAACCTTCTTTGTGAAGAATTAAATATATTCTCGTTGACTCAGGACATTGGAGCACGTGCCGTTGATCATATTTTTAGTAGAATTAGCTTTGCAATAGCTAGAGGAGTGGGGGCCCAGCTTGTATCTCGGCTCCCCACTAATTTCTTGTAAATCCTATGGTTTTCTAATGAAGTGATGTTGATAAAAAAAAAATAATAAAAAAAAAAAAAAAAAAAAAAAAAAAATCGTGAAGAAAATTTTTTATCTTTCAGTAAACGGATACTTTAATATATTTTTGACAAAAAAATCATTTTTTATTGGTATTAAATGTTAAACAATACAAAAAATCATATGTGATTTGTAATACGAATTTTAAATGTTAAATCACAAATCACGTATTATTTCACAAATCAAATGTGATTTTGATATTACAAATCATATGTAATTCTTGAGAGCACAAATTTTAACACTAACAAAAAGCTCGAAAAATAAGTTCGTCAAAAACATATTGAATTGCCCATCTAACGAAAGATGATTTTATGTTGGCATGGTATAATACTATAATTAGTTTTACTAAACAATTAACAATTAAGAGGTCACGAAATATTTAATTTTTTAAAAAGAGAATAAACAATTAACAATTAAGAGGTTATGGAATATTTAATTTTTTAAAAAGAGAATGTATGTGGATTTTTTTCATTTTAATTGAAAAATGAATAGCTAAGATTGTGCCATTTAATCATTGACTAATTTTTGTGTTTATTGAACCAAATTCTTTAAATGTAAGTTTAGATGTGAACTAGTTAAATGGAGATCAGGCTAGTTGGGTCCTTAATGGCTTAATCGAATACTATGAAGTATTAACCATGTATAATTAACTAACCCAGTAGGCCTAGAATAAAGGTCTTAATGAAAGAGGCTTATCCAAGCTTGACCCCCACGATCAGTAGTGGAACTTGAACGTTTATTTTGAGGGGCCGATTTTATTTTATTTTTATTTTATTATTATTATTTTTTTTTGAAGGGGGGGGGGGGGGGGGGGGGGGGGGGGGGGGGAATTGGAGATTTGTTTGTATTATTAACTAAATTACCCCTAAAACCTATAATATTTACACTAGTTGCCGCAACTTTTGTGGGTGCCGAGACCCTCCCTGCCCCTTAAAAGTTCCGCCCTGCACACGATACGATACAACAACGACAAAATAATAATAATTGGTTGTTGATGGTAGTCGCTAGTGAGTAGTTGCAAGCACATAGTAGATCATGTGATATGACTTATAAAATTTTATAGTGTCAACACAAATGTAGTTTGTTTTCTCGAGTGTCTATCCGGCCGACCATGAACTCCGTGTCCATGACAACACACCATAACCCATCACGAGATGTGTGATTTTGGTTCTAATAGTATTTTTCAGGCAAAAAACTTGAAATGTGTGGCGGGAATTTCGCCCGCATCCAATCCGCAATTCTTGTTCACCACGGATGATCGTGTTGGGTGAATTGTGACCTCGTACAATTTTGTCAAGTGAGCAACATGTTTGAACTTTCATATTTAACTCTTGTATGCATAAGAGATGACTTTTGAAAGTTGACTTATATATACAAAGGACACATGTTAGTGAAAGAAATAATATGACAATAGCTGACTTTAGATGATAAATAAAATAATATAATAAAGGGTATCATAATCTTAGAGTGCAATGTGGTGTGTTAGGAGGCTCGTTATATACACGCCATAGGCGCATTAGATAGGTGTGTCACCGTCATTCGGTTCAGATTTTGTGTGTTTTTTAGACTAAAAGCAGAGTGAGTGGATTTTTGGGTTGTGCGTTACAAGAGTACTATTGGAGAAGCTTTTTTTTTTTTTTTTTTTTTTTTTTTTTTTCTACGATTGTTACATAAAGTTTGGTATGCATGAATGGAAATTGGAATGAAATAAATCATTACAATAGAATAAAAAAATGTTGTTTGTTTTGAGTTTTGTAATGGAATTATTTATTTATTAGTTCATTACATTACGTTGGTAACCACCAATTTACATTACATAGTTACCCTATTTTTTCTTTACTCCATTATGACATGAAATCACATTTTGCCATAATTTATTTATTTCGTTCCTTTCAACGTTCATTTCATCGTATTAAACAACATACTTAATGTTTTCTTTTTTCCATTCTCACATAGCAACCTAATAAGTCAATTGAACAGTAATAACGACTCATTCAATTACTATATTCATTCCATTACTTCGTCGATTATATTCCTTTATCAATCAATTGCGTTTAACCAAACAGACTGTCACACCCCCAAAATGTAGCAACAGAAAGGTAACCGGCGCGTGACGTTCATAGAGCAAAGTCAAGAGTATAAAGAACGACCTATATATGAGTCGTTTAACAGTCATATCATTTGATTGAATAAAACAAGACATAGTTTAAACATAATAAGTACTCAAGTTTCACAGCAAATATAAAAAGTGCTTGAAAACATTAACAAATGATATGAAGTCCGAGTTGAAAATCCATGATAATGAGACCGCATGATGTAACTCTAAAAGAAATGTCCCAATGCATATCGAGCTAGATCGTTCAACAACCTCAGAAATACATGCTAAAATGTCAACAATAAGTAAATGTAAAGTTAAGCATGGACCACAAGAATTCAGTATGTATGACCATTATAACAAATACAATATCATAGAAAAAAAAATACAATTGCCCTAAGCTCATGACCCTGAAGCTCAACGTAATATGCAAATGATATGCGTCCATTTA